>JASWHV010000003.1:4284033-4952783 GCA_030760725.1 Neostapfia colusana | reverse complement strand
GTTACCGAAGGAACATCGGACCATGATGAATTTTAATCACGTAATTGATTTATATTACATTTCAATTTATTTTGCTTACTTTTGTTTGTATATCATTAAGTATTTATCTTTGACCATTTTTCAATAGGATGTCACGTGGTCTTAAGAATATAGCTAAGGGGCTCTTTGGCTCATCAAGCAAGAGTGAGAGTCAGTCTGCTAGGTCTTCACGTAGTCAAGACTTTCTTTTCCAAGGCAGTGCCTCAAACAATATTAGACGAGAGGCCTTTAGATGATGCATGGAACAATCTAATGAACAGGTTCATGTATTTATAATTTTATTATATTTACCCATATATCATATTGCAAAACCTAATTTATCTAATTTCAGGTGGAGCAGGAGATCTAGGAGGAGGGTAATGAGGAGTTTCAAGAAGATCAAGTGGAAGGACTTTCTGCGGGGCATGAACAACAACAAGGGGTATGAGCCTATATTTATGAGAAAGCCGAGGAGGACGAGGGGGATGACACAATAACCGGAGAGTTGCCGCAATCATTCAGGTATCGGTCTTCAAACACTCTCCCGTTGGCTGTGCCTCCACAACAGCGATTACGGATCGCTCCTGTCGGTGACTGGTAAGTAAATATAAAACTCAGTATTAAATTATGGATATAATATTTTTGATAAATATTATATATTGTTCAATTAACTTTTAGGCAATGGGATGACCTGGATTGGGATGGACGACAACATCGTAGGCAACCTAATGCAGTGTTGGGTGCTATATGTCGCCATCATTATCCAGGACTTATGAATATTAAAGGTGAAGAGAAACCTGCAATACATTGAAAGCACTATAGGATTGCTCCACATGTTGTGCATGAGAATATGGCAGGGGTCGTCTGACATGATTTTTGGGTATATCTTCACTACACTGCACTATAATTATGTTCATTCTATTTTTAGTAATAAAAATACCATGTTTTTATAGGAACGGTATCGTTTGCCCGATGATCATACTGCTCTCGAGTCTAGAGCACACAAAGTATACCACAAAGCGGCACGTAAAGTTGTGAATGATATGATGTCTAATGCTTGGATCACATCTGTATGCTTGTAATCTAAGGAGAAGCTTGGACAGATGATGAACAAAAAAATGGGAGCTTCAAAAATTTATCTCGAGGACGACCAATATCATCAGGTAATGATTCTTTGGATGGTTAAGTGTGCTGATGCTTATTATTTATTATGTGCTTATTGGGCGAGTGAGTATCGAGAGAAATCTAACTCCAAGAGAATCAACCGTGAGTCCGGTGGTGAAGTTCTCCATCGTTACGGTGGAGATGGTCATATTCGTCTCTTGAAACAGATGGTGAGTTTATTAGATTTACAGTTTAGTTTTACAATATTAGCTTTTACATAATTCTATTTATAACATATCTATATAGGCTGCTCAAAGTGTTGAGAAACCCTTTTTAATTGATGCTTATATCACAGGGCATAGGGGCATAGATGACAGTCAATTGTGCACTCCAACGGCCACTCAGAACTTGGTATGTCATATACGTAAAAGTAATTATTAATCAATATAATTGTTGTATAATAGCTTTATAATTAGTTTTTATGTAGGAGAAATATGGTGAAGAAATGGTTCGACGTCACGGAGATAATTACAGTTGGAGAAAGAAAGACGTCAACGTAATAGCTTTACATGAATCCGGTGGAGAAAAACATCACGAGAGATGAACTTACTCCTTTTATATTCATATATTCACATATTTCAATTTTTTCCAAGTGTCACCTTGTAATTATGACATATCACTATTTCAGGTATTCGATGTTCAATGGTGTCATGAACACCGATGTGGTTCTCTCGCAGTAACGGTCAACACAGAGCGGACAAAGTTCTTCTCGGCGTACTCATACAAGAAATGAGTTCAGGTTAAAATAAATAGAGGAGAAGCAGGCTGCATTGAGAGACCACTTAAGACTACAAGAAGACTGCATGAAACGACAGGACGAGTTTATAAGAGCTCAAAATGACTACTTCTCAAATCTGGCAACGTGGCAACAAGCGATGCAGGTAAATTAATATAAGAGTTCAAATATTTATGTTAAACAAGAGATGCATGCATATTTATAGTAGAATAAAGCTAAACATTTCAAAATGATTTTAGAGATACTTTTCTCAGTTTGGACTGCTTGCCGCCATGCCACTGCTACCGCAACCTCTGCAGCTACCTACGTCTTCACCGCTACCGGTGCCTCCATAGCCTCTTCCTGTTGGAACACAGGTACATATTATCGTTATGTTCTCTTTTATTTTTATAAAGTGTTAGTATACTTGTAACATGTACTACTGTTAACCTAGGGATCATCCTCAAAGGCACAAAACTTTTTATAGTCCTCCTGTTACAAATTTGCGAGCATCTTCTTTAGGAGGACAGGGTGGAGGGGACGACTTTGTCGATCAATTCTTCGCTCCCGGTGATAGCAATTAGGTAATTTTATATTTTCATCTACATCATATATTGTGTATCTTAATTTCAAATGGAGCTCGTGTATAATAAGCCATTGAATCAAATATGTTGTTGTTTTTTATTTGAATCTATTAGTTATATACGTCACTTTGGCTTTATACAGGAAAACAACGAGCAAAAGAGTGTCAGAGCAATTTATTGGTTTGTTGGAAAGCTCAATGTGGCAATGTGTTATGATTTGCTTTGACAAAAATGTTGTATGGACAATGTGAAATGTTTGTGTTCGTTTATGTTATATTGTGTGTGGACAATATAATGGATTATGTAATGGACTTCAATTGGACGATATGGATTTTATAATGTTTAATTGATTTTGTTGCATTTGTTGTGAAGTGTGGTATGTGTGTTATGTTTGTTTGATAGATAATTTATTATTTTATGTCCTTGGAACTAAACAATATGCATAACATTGTGACTGCAACATTATGTATTTTTGTGGGCCAAGAAGTTGCTCACGAAAATATTGCAACATTATTTTCGTAGTCTTAGATGGGGCCCACAAAAATAGTACCATATTATTTTCGTGGGCCAACATGAGACCCACGAAAATAACCAGGCCGTATTTTCATGGAGCAAAAGGTGGCACACGGAAATAATATTGCAATATTTTCGTGGGCCAGAAGGTGGCCCACGAAAATAATGGCAAGTTATTTTCGTGGGCCAGAAGGGGAACCACGAAAATAATGATAGGTTATTTTCGTGGGCCACCTTCTGGCCCACGAAAATATATATTTTCATGGGTCATTTTTGGCCGACGAAAATAGTCTTATTTTTGTGAGACACCCAAAAAATAAATTTATTTTGGATGAGTTATTTTTGTAGGTCATGGGTCCACGAAAATAATCGTAAAACCCACGAAAATAACTATTTTCGTGAGCTTTAAGCTTATTTTCGTGAGCCTTTGGCCCACGAAAATATGTCGTTTTCCTGTAGTGCAACACACAAAAACTTAGAAACATCCACACCGATATACAGCACTACAGCTATAGAGACACGATTTCAAAAACCACGTCCTTTTAAAGATCCACAGAATCCATCAGATTTTAATGCGCGCCGGAGAAATCACATTCCGTTATGGCTCCACTAGTGGAGAGACACCCGAAATTTATTTTGAAGACTCGGCTCCTGTGTGACACCAAGACCAATCCTAGAGATTGAACTCGAAGGGTAAGTTGATAACCAATCGCCATTACCACTAGGGTACTAAATAGCTCAGTTCGCTCGTCTTCCTCCTACATTTGGATCAAGATCTTCCGACATTTGGACCAAGATATATATCCCATACTACGTTGTCAAAGAGGCATGTGTGTGATAGGAGAGGGAGTACTAGCATATCTTTTAACCACAATTTGCACCGAGCTCGGGTCTTAAAACTGGCACAATTAAATATTATTCCTAGAATGGTTTTGTAAATATTATCCAAATAAATTGCCTCGAGGACCTTCTCGACATTCTAAAATACAACTAATTTTTTTAGTGGAAATAGCAGATATATATATCTAGCTGCTACATGCATCCTCACCATCCGACAACTCCAGAACCAGAATAAAGACGTCTTATCCGTATGCCGGAGCTCGATCGCTCGACTATGTTTATCATATTCATGAAGCCGCCTGCGTGTCTATCTAATATCTAACCAGGGCCCAGCATTTTAACATTTGTTCTTATGTATATTGTATCAATAATGCATGTACACTCATGAGTCAAACTTGAGATGCATGCATGCATGCATGACTGCCACCGGCCCTGGGCAGATCTTGCCTGCGTGCAGCTGGTTGCGCTACTTGTTTGCACGAGCTAGCGTTAATGCTGGCATATATATCCATCTCCCAACTGCTAACGCTTCATTGATACAGTATTGTGCATGGGGCCTTGGCCTACAGCGGCATGCCGACGGATCTCATCCCACCCGGTCTAAACGCCTCGAGCCGTCGAGCGACATCGGCAGCCGCCTATAGCCTCAGCTCCTCGCGCTAGCTTTGCCTATAAATAAGCTTGGCCTGCATGCATAGCTCCGCATCCCAGACTCACAGCACAGAGCATCATACTCGAAGAGCTGAGCTTCAAGCATCATGGCGTCGTCGTCCAAGGCGCTACTCGTGTTCGCTCTCCTGCTCGCCGCCGCGTTCCTCGTCGCATCGGCTAACGAGCAAAATCGTGAGTTCATTGCCTCTTGTTTGCGCAGCCATTAGCGCTAGCTAATTGTTAGCCTTAAACCATTCAAGGGAAACTGACTATACCATGCATATGACATGTAACCCTTCTTTTCACGTACGGTCGTGTGCGCAGAGGCGGCGGCGCAGCAGGATGACAACAAGGCCCAGGTGCAGGACTGGGGCGGCGGCGGCTACCCGGGCGGTGGCTATCCTCCTGGTCACGGGGGAGGCTACCCTGGCCGCGGCGGCTACCCTGGCCCCGGCGGATACCCGGGCCACGGCGGATACCCTGGCCCTGGCGGCTACCCTGGCCGCGGCGGGTACTGCCGGTGGGGTTGCTGCGGCCGCGGGTATTCCGGCGGGTGCCGGTGCTGCTTCCGACCCGACGAGGTCCCGGAGCCCATGTACCGCCCCGAGGTTGACGAGGTCCAGAACTGAGTTTTGTTGGCGACCCTTCAGGACCTGGACCTACGTTAGCACATACGTACGTACATCCGTACGTTCTACGTGCAGCACGTAAAAGTGTGGTCTAGTGAAGTAAAAATAACAAGTCGCTGCAGTACACATGTGTGTGTCCAGACAGCACGGCGTGGTGTAGTACGGCTGATCGATATTGTGTACTCTACTATATTTTATGTCATGGAATAAACGTTAAAGTATGTTTCTAAATATTAATTTCAATGGCTTTTGCTACTATAATCTTCCCAACCATGATTTTTTATTCTATTTACCCATCAAACATTCTAGCTTCTTGGGTGAACTATTCATGATAACCCTCATTTTCACTCTCAGCTAGGACCGTTTGGTCCTATGAAGCTCTTTATGACCGAAAATGTCGCATTGGTGTGAGTCAGACGAAAGAGTCATATACGGGATTGATCTCGTTAATGAGGCCAAAGAATGAGTTCGCGTAATTCAAGCCAATTTAAAAGCTGCTCAATCTCGACATAAGAGCTCTATACGGAAAAAACGAGTCGTCCTCTTCACTTTGACATCAAAGACCAAGTTTATCTTATTAGTGTATCTCCGATGAAGGAAAATTTATCGTTTCAGCGTAAAGGGGAAGCTCGCTCCCCGTTTTGTTGGTCGGTTTGCTATCACGGAGAAGTACGGACTAGTGGCTTATCGATTGGAATTACCAATGTCCCTAGCTGGTATTCACAATGTCTTTCACGTGTCGCAGCTACGAAAATGTCTCAAGTCCACAGTTGAAATTCACGCGGACGATCTCGAGACATTGCAACAGGATCTTACGTACACCGAACATCCAATCCGTATTATCGATAAGACTACAAGACACCAGACGTTATAGTTCTATAAAATTTTATGCAGTAACCATATGAGGCAAGTAGGGGAGCGAAAAATATCACCTCTCATCTACTCGCCAATCGCCGCCCCCCTCTTGTCATCTCTCACTGACTCTCCGGCTCGCCGCCTTCATCTCGCGCAGCCTCGGAGCCAAAAGTGTGAAACCCTCTTGGCTCTTGCCGATTCGCCGCGTCCCTCTAGGCTCTGACTGACTCTCGCCGCCTCCCTCTTGTCACGTCACCAAGCAGCGGGCAGACACTCATGAGTCAAACTTGAGATGTACTGATGATTGCCACCGGACGGTGCAAGATGTCGTCTAGAGGCAGATCTTGCCTGCATGCAGCTGGTTGCGCTACTTGTTTGCACGAGCGTTAATGGCATACCCATCTTCCAACTGCTAACGCTTCATGATAATTAATTGTGCGTGGGCCGGGCCTTGGCCTACAGCAGCATGCATGCCGACGGACCTCATCTCACTCGGTCCAAGCCTCTCGAGCGAGATCGGCAGCCGTGTCTAGCCTCCTCGCGATTCGCCTATAAATAAGCTTGGCCTGCATGCATAGCTTCGAATCACAGATCACTCACACAGCGAAGAGCATCGGAGCTGAGCTTCAAGCATCATGGTGTCCAAGGCGCTACTCGTGTTCGCTCTCCTGCTCGCCGCCGCGTTCCTCGTCGCATCGGCTAACGAGCAAAATCGTGAGTTCATTGCCTTGTTTGTGCAGATGTTAATTGTCGTTAGCCTTAAGCCATTCTAGCTAGGAAAACTGATTATACCATGCACATATGACATTGGAACCTTGGTTTCACGGTCGTCGTGTGCAGAGGCGGCGCAGCAGGAGAACAGCAAGTCGTCCCAGGTACAGGACTGGGACGGCGGCGGCGGCTACCCTGGTCGCGGGGGAGGCTACCCTGGCCACGGCGGCGGCTACCCGGGCGGTGGCTACCCTGGCCGCGGAGGCGGGTACCCGGGCGGTGGCTACCCTGGCCGCGGCGGGTACTGCCGGTGGGGTTGCTGCGGCCGCGGGTATTCCGGCGGGTGCCGGTGCTGCTTCCGACCCGACGAGATTCCAGAGCCCATGTACCGCCCCGAGGTCGTCGAGGTCCAGAACTGAGTTGTTGACGTGGACCTATTACGTTAGCACATACGTACATTCTACGTACAGCACGTACGTAAAAGTGTGGTCTAGTGAAGTAAAAATAACAAGTCGCTGCAGTACATGTGTGTGTCCAGACAGCACGGTGGTGTAGTACGGCTGATCGATATTGTGTAGTCTACTATATTTTATATCATGGAATAAACGTTAATGTATGTTGCTTGTCATCCACCAAACATTCTAACTTCTTGGATGAAATGTTCGGTCTGTGAAACTCTGCTCGTAGTATCAAATGCAAATCTAGAGGTAACCTGTCCCTATGTGTCCAACTTGCTGGCCTAGTTGCATGTCAAGGTATGGATGTGTTTACATGCTGGCCATCATCCCTCAATCTTCTTAACCTTTTTAGGAGCACTCATTGGTTCATGTATAGTACTGAATGAGGAGGAAAGCTTCAGCCTACTAATTATATACTCCGTCCGTTCTGAAATAAATAATGTTTATAATAAAAAAACTAGTTCAATTTGAACTAATTTAGTTCTTATAAACGTCATTTATTTCAGAATAGAGAGGTGCTTACTCTGAATTGACATGCCCGGCATTTGATCCTGCAGCGGCGTCCATATATACAGCTAGCTAGCTATATTTATCAATGGATGGATATGCAAAATATGCGGTCAAGGGGATCGCTTCTCGTCTCTCTCTCGATAAGATTGATCATTGATGTGTCTCGATCTGTCGATATTATTATGTTGGTTAGCTGTAACATTCTCCGCCCATATATGGCCATTATGCAGAGTAAGACAGGCTGCCGAACATACATAAAAAACACCTGTAAAATTTCGCTAGATGCCAAATTCGTAAATATTATGGCAGCCAGTGTTTTTCTTCTCGAGATGGCTGCTCATGTTCGATCCAAGACACTTCTAGTGTAAGCTAACAAGTTCAAACAAGTTACAAACCAATTATAGGTACAGAGAACATAAAAAAATTCTGTTAAAAATACAAATGTTTGAGGCTCCGTACAAATTATCTACACCAGGTTTAGTTGGGTTTAAGTTTCTATTTCTCCTGTGAAACTAGTTTTAACAGTGTTTCGTTTCTGAAGAAAAACTAAAAATTGTTTGTTTCTGCAATTAGAAACTGTAATCGTTTGGCTGGGTTCTTTGTGGAAATTGATACTTTTAATAGAGTTTTTCTAGTTTCTACCGAGAAAACAGAAACTGAAACCCTAGCGAACAAGTCCACTCCCCCTATTTACTACACTAGTCCGTTGTCGCTTATCACACTGAACATCTATTTACAGGCGATATTTAAGAGGAACGGTTAAAATGTAAAAAACTCTTTAGTACAATTGTGAAAGCAACTATTCTAGGCCACACAATTTTCATGGTACAATCACTGTATTTTTTCCAATTCTCTTAAATAAAAAATAAATATAGACACTATTATCAGATGGAAAGGCTTAAATGAAAAAGAACAGTGACTGTAGGATGAAAATTGTATGACATAAAAAACTGTCTACACGATTGCACCAAAAGAATTATTTGCATCCCAATTACACCCTTTAGTTTTTCATTAGGAATTGGTTCTTCGGGAAACTATAGATTCCAGTAGTGTTCCATGAGGCCTTACACAGACACCCAAATCCTATGCAGTACTGTGCATGCAGTAAGTCATCGATTTGTGGGCCCACATGCTCCACAGGTCTTCATGTCATCCTACTTCATGTACAGTACTACAGATGATATGCACTCACGTACTCTAAAAATCTACTTCAAACGAATATTCTCACCCCTTTCCAGCACACTATAAAAGATTCTTTGCTTTCTGGTATGTGCTACCGCATTCATCATACTCAGTAAACATACTCTATATCAACTACAACTCATTCTTTAATATTTCTCTCTTCTTTTCCTTATATTTTATTCCCCTTTTCCCCTCTTCTTTGTTCTTCTATTTTGTTTACTCTTTTTTTTTCTCTTTGCCTTCTATTTTTCCTTTTCTTCCCTTCCATTTCCATTCATTTCATCTCTTTCTTTTATTTCCTTCTCTTTCCTCTCTTTTTTCTTTCCCTTTTTTCTTCTTTTCCTTCTTTCCCCGATTCTTTCTTATCCTGCTCCAGCGCCGCCTCCCCCATTGTCTTCCCGCGCAACAAGGTCAGCCCGCACGGCCGCGTACTGGCGCAGGGGCGTTGTACTGTAGCGTAGGAAGCCCATGGCGTGCGGCCTGAAATCTAGACCCCAACGCCATATAATCAGTTCCGCACGTCTTAGCGTATGCCGGTGCGATCGGTCGCAAGAAGAATCTGCCTAGTCTGGCCCACCTCACAGCCCAACACTTGTCGTTCGATGTGGTGCCAGTCCAACAAATATTTTGCTTTTATTCTCCAATTTCTTTTACATTCCCATCTCTTAGATTACACAAGATCGAGCTGCACAACCACGCACAATCTTACCTATTACAAAACTTGAATTGCTGCTCTTTGGCATGCAAAGACTGAATCGACTATACCAAATCTTTCTTTGCTGCTGCTGCTCAGTTTTCTTCCACCCTGCAGTTTGGGCAAAACCCTGATAAATCAGCAACTTCCTCATGTAAACCTGGTTGGTTAGCTGTAATATTATTGTCATTTGTCAAGTCGTCAGATTGGAGACCCCATCCTCAATGCCACCTTCGAAATCTTCTTCCTCTTCCTCTTCTTCATCCTCGTCTACTTCCTCTTCCTCCGGAAGAGCTTCTCGTGACACCGACTGTCCAGGACTTTGGTAAGGCCCTTGTCTCTGCAGGCTCCAGTACATGATGCTTGCAGTAAGGGTGAGAATCATCTTTGGATTCACCTGCCACAGCAAAAATGGAAAGCAGGAATTACCATATAATCTTGGGGACGTATGTAAACACAATGGAGTCCAAGCTAAGTTCTGTGAGATGCCAGGTGTTAATTTTTAAACTTCTTCAGAAAAGTCTACTGGATATCAATTTTGTGCGAATCAACAATAATCTCAACCTATGAACAAATGAGTTTATGAAACCAAACTGGCATTCCTGTGTTACCTCCATTATGTCTTCTGGCAATAAGAAGACTGTGCACCCTAGCTTCCTAGCAACACTGATGATGTATGTTGCATTTAGCCTCTTTTCCTCCTCTACAACGAAAAAGCAAATGAAGAGAGATTCATGAGGCAACAGAAGCTAATGCAGTGAAGATCTGAAACCGAGGCACGCACCATCCTCCCCCTTCTTCACCAGGCTCCAGTCAACAACCCTGGACTGCACAGCGCTTAGAAGCTCAAGGAAGAACACCCCATCAGCTATGCTCTTGTCCTAGAGAATCAACATACGTACGTAAGGCCATGTGAGTATGATGCAACAACCTAAAGCCAAATCAGCAAGGTTGATGAACCTTGAAGCTTTCGATGTAGGAAGTTTTGCCTGATTCCTTGATCTTATTATTAGCCCATATCAGAATGTCAGCATCTGTCATCTCTTTCTCCTTAGAGTGGGATCTCAGGTTCTTTAGCAACTGTAGTATACTGGTCCTCATGAGTTGCCACAAGAAAGCTGAGAACAAGAAACCATTAGAAGAAATATTAATGCAATAAGATCATTTAGGAAATCAAAACGTTCTTCCTGTTGCCTGTTGGATGGAAATAGTGGTTGATTTTCCATAAACAATAGTGGTAACTGCAATCATTATAACTGTAAAAGCATAGTCCTCCTGTGTATGTCTTTTATTTATTTATTTATCTATGGTATGTGTGGCAGAGATCTCAACCATGTAAAAGTTGATAGGCTATATAACAAATTCTAACCATGATAAATAGCATAGGGAACATGGGAAAGAAAGAGAAAAATTACATGGAACATGAAAGCAATAATTGAATAATATATAAAAGAAGATAACTTACCTAGAATTAGTTTTTTATTTCCTTGGACAAAGTCGTTTCCTGCTACATTCACCAGAGAAAATTTTAACTCCTTCCCGATTTTGATAACCTGGTTGCAATTTTCCACCTTTCTAAATGGCATAATAATTGGTGGTTTAGATGCTTGCTTCCAGTTAACTGATCCAGGAGAAACTTTGTCGAGCACCTCCAGTAGCACCCATCTGCAAATGAACTTTGCTAAGATAGCAAAATATATACCAAGAAAGATTTAAACTGCTCTTAGAGATGGGGCTTACCCTGTCCTAACATCCTCAAACAGATTGTTCACGTAAGTTGCAATCCCAAGGCTGTTGATCCATAAGCGAAATGCTCTCTCTTCTCTGGATGCTTCCACATCATCAGGAGTATCTTCTACGGGAGCAACATTGGTTGTTGATAGACCATTCCTGCACAAGATTGTAATCATTCGACATATCAATGGGAAAGATGTTGTGGTGCAGATGTTTTCACATTCCATTTAAATAAATGCAGTTGCATGGAAACTCAATGGAATATTTGATAGGTGGAGAAGTGTCATGTATTTTATTTTAACTGGTTCCTAAATTTGCATGTTTCAAAAAATAAGGTAACTGCATGATTTAAAAGGCGCTATCTAGATTAAATAAAATGAATATGACCCAAGGGGCCATAAGGAGTTTGAAATTTCTACATTCTGCAACATCATGATAACGTAATTTGTTTATCCTGATGGTATGGACAAGAAGTACAACAAATGCTAACAAATCGATGAACCTTCAGGTGAGTTTTTGACAACCTTCAAGATATAGATAGTAGAAATTATACTTGCCTGTTCTGGAATATTTGTGCAACAAATGCCAAATTGAGATTTGCTGAACCTTCAACAATATCTTTAGGTGTTACATATCTTGTACACTCGAGCTTTTCTGCGGTTTCAAGTACTTTTTTTGCCCTTTCCTTAGGATCTGTAGTTTCTATCATTGTTTTTGAGCTATGTTCAGGAGCAAGGGCGCTGAGAAGGTAAGCATATGCTTCACCATCCTGCATGGAGGCTACCCGTAAGATACCAAAGAATGAAACAAATACCACATTTTATGTTAGCACTCTCGCAAATGTGGTGAAGAAGTCAAATAATTTAACGACCTACATAAATAAGGCGTAAACATTGCAATGTTTTTTCATCTACAAGAAATATCTTGTCCTAAAGGTTGTATGATGTTCTCAGGTCTACGTTATGCGGCCACCAATGACAAAGCCTGACACCCCAGGTCTGCTAAAATGTACATACCTTCACATCAGTAGAGAAATTTGTTACAGTTTTCTTATATCCTGCTTTCTTGAGATGGAAGTTCATCCATTTGAGCAACATCTTATCTGGTGCTAAGGTGATCAGCTCCTCTGCCTCCTATATAGCACCATGGCAACAATAGTTAGCCAAAATTTCACGACACAAAAACCATGACTCGGCTCTCACATGATAATATATGTCCATAAAAACTCTAGACAATTCAAACCTTGCCATTATCATCAGCCACCAATTCCGCTAACTGAGGTGTTTTCTTTAGATTCAAATCAGCTAGTAGTTGTATCTGAGACAAGGATAATGACATACAATTTGAACCACTGTATTCAATGAAAAACGCTGTAGCAATCACCTAAAATTAATATGCTGAATATTTCTTGAATTAGTGCAGTAGTGATAGAACACACCTTTATGATCTGGGATAACAGACCAAGTACCAGATGAGGCTGCAGAAAGGCATAAGATATCTTAGTCTCATAAAAATGTCTGCCGAAGTTACAAATCTGTCATTCTCTTTCAATGATTTTTTTAATACAAAAAAATTGCAAAGATCATTAGATGACGTTGACAAGAATTAGATGACTATCTTGTCCTCACAAAGGGGGCTCTGAGAAGTATGAGTGTATGACATCTAATCCCTTTCTTACTTTATTTCTTGAATATTGCTAGCATTACATAGCCAGCAATTTGCATGACCTTGAGCAATAATCAATACAAACAAACACTTTTTTAAATGATGCACATCTTGCAGCAAGCAAACTAAACAACCTTCCAAACTTTATCACTAGCCACTATTTGCCACTTCTTTCCTTTGTTTCTATGCTTATAGAACTTGCGAAACAAAAGCATCGATAACATCAACATGGAATGCTCCTTGAACATTTATTTGCAATATTTTGCAGTTGGGTATACAATGTATTGCAATAGATGTGCAGCGCAGGGTAGTCGAGAAGTACTCCATTATATGTATCCATGAATACCATCTTGAATTCTAAATTATTTTACTAGTCAATTGTGAAAATAGTGATTGAACTAAAGCTGAAGAATTTCACTGATATAACAGTAACAAAAATACATACTCTAGCTTCAATCAAATCCTGTGTTCCAATGTTAACAACGGTGCAGCCGATGGCCTTTGCAGAGTTAAGACAAAGGGTATGGTTCTCATTCCTTTCCCATGGATTAAGATCCTTCTTTGTATTGATTGCTCGCTCATCTATCGTGCCCGGAACAGCAATATTGATCAATTTGCTGGTTCAAAACAAGATAAGGAAACAAGCTTTAGCATATCGCTAACACAACAACAACAACAACAACCAAGCTTTTGTCCCAAGCACGTTGGGGTAGGCTAACACAAATTAGAAGAAAGACATAGCAGAAGGACAGAACGCAGCATCACTGCTAATAACTCACCAAAGTAGCACACCGTCCCGAACAAGGTTGAATATCTCGTTCGATGCTGGATCAACTGGCAAGAAATTCTTCAGGAAAGGATCCTCTCCAAGAAAGTTATTGATATGATTCACATAGGAAGTTTTTTCAGACTCGTTAATGACATGCAAGAGGGTGGTGGTGGAAGCCTTCAAAAATGACACAGACCCCTTTAATTTCTTTTTGCCTCCATTTTTGCTGCTCCCCTTTGCTTGAAGATTTAGGTACTCCTAACAAATTCCAAGACTGCATCGTTAAACAATATTCTTTACTGCGTAAGTGAAATGTTAAAATCACTGTTTGGCACGTTGGAGTGGTCCACTGTACCTTGAGAAATGGCTCGAATTCTATTGGTTGGTTCATGTCAGGATAGGTCTCGCTCAAAAATTTGCTGACCTCTTCCTCTGATAGGACCTCGTGGATGCCCCTGAGCTTTTCCATCACCGGCGGCAGATCTTTAACGGTTACATGATCCGTACCAGGCCTCTTTGCAGAGATAAACTATCGTAGCAAAAGGATAAGAGGTGACAACGTGATTAACATGGGAAGCTTGAGAACAGCTCTGAGTGCTTACTTTGGTCTTCAGGGTCCGGAGCTGCACTTGGGTGAACTGGCTCTGCAGCGCTGGATCGGAGACAAGAACACCGAAGAAGCTAGACATTGCTTTCCAATTTGACGAATAAATATCACAAAATTCTTTCTCGCACTCGAGCGAATGCCCTTCTCATCATAAAGTCATTCCTTGAACCAGTTCCTCCCCAGCTACTGGCGATCTAGTTGCAATTACCTCTCCATCAATTCCTTGGCAGGAACGAGAGAACACATACATCATCACCGGCCCTTCTCAGGTGCGTGGCTAAAATTACAAACTCCCCCCCCCCCACACATTTCCTCCCCGCTCGCCCCGGCGCTCAAATCGCTGGCCCCGCTCAGGGCGCTCCCGAGGAGCAGGCCCCCGAGAACCGTGGGCGGGCGGACGTGCGGCCAGAACGCGGAGAGCCATTCGAGGAAACGAGCTGGAGTTTCGGGAGAGGGAGGGCTGAAGATGTGGCCCCGCAACGCACGCCTCGGCTTCCTAAACTTAGGAGCCGATGAATTCACCGTCGACGCACTCCGCCGCCGCCGTGGGGGACGGCGGTCGCCGGCGTGGTCGATCCTCTGCCCGTTTCTTAGAAAGGGCCCTTTTCTTTTCGGCCTAGCAAGACGGGCCGCTGCCAACGTGTGGGCTTTCTTATTCTAAGAGGCTCGGCGGAAGAAGAAAGGACCCGTACATGTAAGCCCATGAACAAATGTAGGCCCACAACGTACTCAACAGCAAAAAAAATGCCATTTTCGTTTTCCATTTTTCCCCCAAGAATGCCAAGTGCTCCTCGATCGCGAGGTTTTTTGGAGCAAGTGGCGTTCAATAATCACAAACGGACGCAGGTTCGACTGACACGGGAGTAGACCACTGCACGAGATGAACTAGAGCTGTTTTGGGAAATGCGATTGCACTATGTGTTTATATGTATTGAGAGAGAGTTTCCGAGTCAAAATTGGGGTTTATTAAGAAGGAAAAAAGGCCAGTTTTGAGTCATTTGGGCACTGTATTCTTCCTCTTAATTAATTTATTGGGTTTTCGTCGGTCGAACCTTCTGATCTGATGTCCTCAAAAGCTAGAGCTAGAGCTCTGCATACGGCGGCATGATGGAGATCGGAGAGCCCATCAGCGTCGGACACGAGCACGCGGGCTCTTTGGTTCGCTCGGCGCGAACCAGGCGGCGAGTGCGAGCCAGCCCGGCCGGCGTCGCCCGTCGCCGTCGCCGCTGCTACTGCTACGCGGCGGCACCGCCGAGTGGAGAGCGACGGGAGGCGGGTCCCACCGGGAGTACGTGGGGTCCCTGTCCGCGTCCATCCGGGGAGCGGCAGCGGGAGGGGAGGCCGGCGGGGCCCGCCCTCGCGTAGCGGCACGCACGTAGAGTAGAGCCCGGGCGGGGCCCACAACATGGGCGCCATGTGGGCAGGTCCGGACCGGACGGGGGGCGGTGTGGAGCGAATACTGTACGTACTGGCCAGGCTGGGCAGAGGCACGTCTGTCGTGAGCTGTACGCCTCCCTCCTTTCAGTTTCAGGTCGTGGGTACACGCCTTTCTCTGGAACCCCCCTGTTGTTTTTTTCCTCCTTTTTTTCGTGATGAGAGTTTATTTCGTGGACGCAGCATTTTCACTCGCACACTTCCAGAAAGATTTTATCTTCTCCGTTCCTGTCCCGTCTCTTCGGTGTGTGTGGTAGAAATCATTTCTCCCTCCGTTTGAAATAAATAACGTTTGGAATAAAAAATTTAGTTTAATTTACACTAAATTAGTTGATCTCAACGTGATTTAATTTGAGAAAGTATTTTAAAAAAAACATGTGGTTAATACGCTACAAATGTCTCCATGCTGCAAAAACATATTGAAGCAACGCAAGGACCCAAGAAGAAAGTAGGTAATTATAATGAGCCATTGAGATATTTTATTAAATACTCCCTCTGTTCTGAATTAAATAACGTTTAAGGTAACTAATTTAACTCAAAATTTTGTCCTAAACATCATCATTTTTTCTCTCTCTTTTTATTTCCTCGAACCGGCTTGTATAGTATAGTAGACTGTTTCAGGTAGCAGGCAAGATCGTTTTGTGGCCAGGCAGGAACCGGCGACGCTTGAGACTTGGGGGGAGATGATGCTAGGGGCAGCTGACACGGTACCTGGCCGCGCGAGAATAATGCCGGCTGCAGCGGGGAGACACATGACACTGCTGCATGAATTTATGTATCCTGTCACGTCGTGTCATCGACGGAGGCGTAGAGTAACAGGTGGAACACCGGTCAGAGTCAGACCAACGTAAAGCCGCCGTTCTATTTTAGGCAGCGATACAAAACTATACTACTCGTTCCGTTCTGACATAAATAATGTTAAAAAAAAACTAGATTTCTTATTCTAAACATCATTTATTCGAGAGAATAATTCTATAAAAGTTAAAACAAAAGATCACCGTAAAACAGCGGCGCACCAAACGCGGCATAGCACGTTGTTGGCTTCACCGACACGCAGAAACCCCCAACACGGTATGCTGAGCTGATACGCTGGAGTGGAGTAGATGTTGTCGATCGATGGATGTCATCGTCCGTCCCGCTCTCTCCTTCTGGGCCGGCCGATCGATGGCAGTCACGAGCTCTGCCTTGCCGCTTGCTGCTTTGGCGTCATCAGGTACAGAAGATCGCAACAGCAGGAGTGAGGTGAGGGTTCAGCTAGAGCTAGCTCGCAGAAGACACGTTCCCGATTGGCTCGGCTCGTCGTCTTGCGGTCTTGCCATGTCCGTGATAGGATAGATGTAGATGCCGGCGGCGGAGCAGACGGACCCGAGGTCACGCGGGTCGATGCCGCTGCACGCGGCCACTTGCGCGCGCGTTGTCGGAGGAGGAGGAGGAGGCGGCGGCGGCGTATAGCCACTCGCGCTAGCCGTTTCTTCTACCGGCGCCAGCGAGCTGCGAGCGGCCTATGACCATGATGAGGCATCATGGTTTTCAGGGTCCGAACACGTGCAATCTTTTAGTTGCTCCCTGTAGCAACATGGATTGGAACGGGTCCCCCGGCCGGCATCTCTACTACTACTACTACTCATTATGTCTTAAATTATGACGTTCTAGTTTTTATATAGATTTTTTAATTAATTACTATTCTCACTTTGCAACACATCTTTCTATTTTCCTATGAATCAGGAGTAATAAACCTTTTTTATTTTTCTACGAAAAATAAAGGCAACGTGAAAAGTTGTGTACATTGATTCTGAATTTAGGAGAAAGAAAAAAAATCAATGTTGATGTGCCACGACGTGGCGGGGTGGGCTATGATCATCCTTTTTGTGTTTGCCAGAAACGCAAAGAATGGTTGCATGAAAAAAATGTATTATCTTTTTGTGTGTATAAAAAGCGCATTATTTCTTTCGTCTTGCGTCATGAAAAAAAGATATTAGCACCATTACAAAACACCGTTGGAAATTCACATTAGGATATTAAACTCCCACTAGTTTCCACTAACCATATCTTGAATATGTCAAAAGAATGCCGTCGTAGGTGCTGCTCACGATCATTATTCTTTTACCTCCTTCAGAACTACGCAACCTCGGATTTCTTACCTCGTGGACGTGGATATACACCGTCGTCGGAAAATGTCGAAAGACGAATTGATAAAAATATTAAGTATGTTTCCCACGGTAAAAAAAAATACGGTCTCGGGAGGAGCCGTGCTCACAATTTTTTTTTCTGACCAGCTTCAAAGCCTCCCCTGGCCCTGACCCTGCGCTGATGCCACCACCTTCTCCTCGCTCCCTCACACAGCTCAGCGACGCCGTCGCCATTTTCTTTGTCTGTCTCGGTCTTAAAAATCCAACGCAGCCGCGGGACGCGCATTGCTCTGATCTGCTTGCCTCATCTCCTCGCCCTCTTCCCTCCTCTGCTTCCCGGCACGTTCCCTGCCGGCCGGGCTTGGAGCTAGCCTCTCTCGAGCCAACTGCCCCTGCTGCTGCTGCTGCTGCCAGCGGCGGTCGGCAATGGGGAGGAGCAGCCGCGCCTGCTCCGTTCTCGCCTCGCCCCTGCCCCTGCTCCCGCTGCTGCTGCTGTCGCTGGGCTGCGTCGCCGCCGCGCAGAAGGCCTCCACCTGGAAGACCCTCAGTGGTACGCTCGATTCTCCTCCGCGCCTCCCTTCGTTTCTTGACAAGTTCCGTAGCACGAGCGCGCGCGCGCGCGCGCGATCTGATCTGGTCGATTACTTTCTACCTCTGCTTAAAGTTTGGTTTTTCCATCGCAAATTGCAAGTTTGGTTCTGTCTCGCTGTTTTTGGCTGGATCTTTAGGACGAGAGTGAGGGGGTGCGCATCCTATTTCGGCACAAGCTTCTTTTTTTTCTTCTTTCCCTGCAGCGATATAGTTAGTTTTTGATAGTTTTTACCTCTGATTGGGCTTCCGATTTCTTATTGGAAGCATGGGGTCCGGCCATGACGCGTCCTTTTCCTTTTTTTCTAGAAATTTTTGCGAGATAGCCTTTCAGCTGAATGCCTGAATGACATTTGCTTAGGATACGATAACCTTTCCTTCCCAGCTGAATGATATCTGCAACACTAACTTACCTGACGTATGCTCTAGAACAAGTCTATGCATAATCACTTCCTAATGGCACAATAAGCGTCAATCGCTACCTGTAGGCGTCTACTCTCTCCATTGGCTGCTAATGGCCCAATGCGGGTTGGGTGTTGCGAGAATGGGAGTGAACCGGACAACGGATTTGGGCCGAATTTTATTTGTCGTGATCTACGGGCATAATTGCAGTCACGTACGTAGGAATCGGAGTTTGCTGTGGCGACACCCCTTGCTTCAGGTCTCTCAAGCCTTACATTAACCTTCCTGTCATTTCTGCAGGCAGTGCTCCAGCAATCATCGCCACAGGCGGGTTCTCAGGCCTGTTTCCCGACTCCAGTGATGCTGCTTACCAGTTTGTTCCGTTTGCTAGCTCTCCCGACACAGCCCTGTACTGCAATGTTTGGTTAACCAAGGATGGCGTCGGCATATGCCTTCCAAACATAAGGATGGATAACTGTACGATCATTGCTGACGTCTTCCCGAAAGGGAAGAAGACCTACAATGTTAACGGTGTGTCTACAACAGGATGGTTCTCTGTGGACTTCCAAAGCACGGATCTGGAAAAAGTGTTCCGTAAGTGCACTTACAGATTTTTTTTACCTCACTTCACCTATGTCTCGAGTTTTTGGTGTTGTGATTGTGTGTTAAAGTGTTACTTGTATTCTCTGTATACATTCCACGAAAATGTCCAAAAGTCTGCACATTTAATCTTCCATTAATTTACCAATGCACCATTTTGCTTGTCTAACTCAGTTTGATATTTTACAGTGAAACAATCAGTCTTATCTCGTCCGGGTTACTTTGATGGTGTCTTTCCAATAGTTCCTGTTGAGGCTGTTTTTTCCCAGTATAAGGCCCCTGCTGTTTGGTTAAATGTTCCGGTAGGCCTAAACTTTATCTACTTGCATTGAACTACAGATGGGAGACCTTCCTCTCACCGGAACATCTGATTTGTGCAAATTGCAGCTCGACAGTTTCTACAACCAGTTTAATCTTAGCATGAGAAGCTATATCCTGTCTTCATCTAGACAATTTATTGCTGATTACATCTCATCGCCTGAAGTGAACTTCCTCAACAGCATATCTGGACGAGTTAGCAAGAGGACCAAGCTTGTGTTCCGCTTTCTTGATGAGCGCTCTATTGAGCCATCGACAAACCAGACATATGGATCAATGTTAAAGAATCTAACATTTGTCAAGACTTTTGCTTCCGGAATAGTTGTCCCTAAAAACTATATCTGGCCTCTTACACCAGATAATTATCTGGAGCCTTTTACTTCAGTTGTCACTGATGCTCATAAAGCTGGGCTTGAAATCTATGCTGCTGATTTCGCAAATGACAATACATTGAGCTACAACTACAGCTATGATCCATTGACAGAAGTCCTTTCCTTCGTTGATAATGGTGCTTTTGCTGTTGATGGTGTGTTGTCTGATTTCCCTATTACTCCTTCAGAGGCAGTTGGTAAGTCTAACTTCTATCCTTTCTTCATAGTCTTATTACTAAATATTTGCTGGTCACCTCATGCACTCAAGCTGCCATCATTGTCTGCATGAATACTTCTAATGGACCACTTTTCATCTTTTGGCAAGCATATTCTATCGAAATATAAGTGAATTGTCCACCCTTCCTCATCGGCTTAAGCTCTTCGGGTCAACCGGTCGGTGCATAGTAGCTTAATATGGTATCAGAGAGAGAGCTCTCGAGTTCGAATCCTGGCGGGCACGATTTATTAAAATAAATTACAGCCGACTCCTATTTCATGTTTGCGGCCCAAGAGAGCCTGCACGTGAGGGGGAGTGTTGAAATATAAATGAATTGCCCACCCGTCCCCATCGACTTAAGCTCTTCGGGTCAACCGGTTGGTGCATAGTAGCTTAACATATTCAAACAAGCTGGAAGATGTATTATGCTTTAGTAACCTAATTATTGCTTCTCTGGTCTTGATTTTTATTTTTAACCATGCAGGTTGCTTTACTAGCCTGAATAGCAGCAAAACAGATCATGGTATGCATGGCCCCTTTGTCCAAATTTCTTAATGTTAACTTTTAGTAATGTTACTGAAAGTTTTCACATTAACACTGCAGGTAAACCTCTAGTTATCTCTCACAATGGAGCCAGTGGTGACTACCCGGACTGCACTGATGAAGCATATCAAAAGGCAGTTGCTGATGGTGTTGATGTCATTGACTGTCCTGTTCAAGTGACCAAAGATGGCATACCAATATGCATGGGTTCTGTTGACCTAATGGATGTTACTACGGTCGCGACATCCCAATTTGCTACGCCAGCAGTTACCATAACAGATCTTAAGGATGTTCCTGGAGTATTTACCTTCAACCTTACATGGGACGATATAACGAAGAACCTGAAGCGTAAGTCTATCTGAATTGTCTTTTTGTGGGGAATAATTACCAAGTTTTTTTGTGTCTTGTGTGTGAAGTATCTGTATGCAATATTATGCTAAGTTATTTTGTTGCTGTTACTCAGTGAACATTTCATGGCGACCTGTGATGTTTTTTTTGCAATTACCGTGCATTTGTTTCAACACTTACATTATGTATTTACAGCCATGATATCAAACCCACAGAGCAAGTTCAACCTAATCAGAAATCCCAGAAACAAGAATGCTGGCAATTTTATGAGACTATCAGACTTTTTGGCATTTGCGAAAGAAAAGGATCTGTCAGGAATCATGATCACTGTAGAGGTAAGAGGTTGATGATATGGAAATCAATCATATCTGCTGTTAACCCATATTTGATTGATATTCACTTGTGGACCTGCTGTTCCATATTTCTTATTGAGCTCAGTAGCAATACTCCCAAGAGCAGTCCTGCTCGGAGGTTGTGTTCGGTGCTCCATATTTTTAGAAAAAGGCATATAATTATTCAAAAATGAACTTTTATTTATATTTATCAAATACTAAAATGATGGGGCCAAAAGAAAACCCATATTCAAACCACTTCCATTTCTTAACTCTGTACCTAACAAGCTTTCTAGGGTTCTGAAACGCCGACGAGGGCTTCCGTTGCAGGCCAGCCCCTTCCATGTCCACTTCCTAACTGAAGTTCCACCTTATCACAGCTAAATTAGTAGGAACTAAAGGGAAAATGATCAATTCAGAAATATCCCTTTGCTGATTATTTATGAGTTTGATTAATTTCTACGCCTAGAACATTGCAAAGAACCTACATTGGATGTGTTTTGTTATAAAACCTAAACAACAAGCATATGCATTTATATTTGATCTAAAACACATCTTTCAGTAAATAATATGATTTTGGTATTTTAGCCACATCTAATTGTTCTTGACCTGGTTTAAGATCCATAAACTTTCTCTACAAAAAGAGTGCTGAAGCAATCTCATCCTTTGACAGCAAATCATACTCATTCTTCACTTCCCAATTTTTACAGAACGCTGCATTCATGGCAGAGAAACTTGGTTTTGGTGTGGTAGATGCAGTGATCAAAGCGCTTGATGACTCTGGTTACAGCAAACAGACTGCTCAGAAAGTCATGATTCAGTCAACCAACAGCTCAGTTCTAGTGAAGTTTAAGCAGGAAACTAAGTTCGACCTTGTCTACAAGATCGAAGAAAATGTTAGAGATGCCGCACCTTCTTCAATTGCAGATATTAAGAAGTTTGCTAGTGCTGTTTCTGTTGGCACCGAATCCGTTTTCCCGACGACCAAACTATTCTTGACAAACCAGAGCAATAATCTTGTTCAGTCCCTGCAGACCGCTGGCCTTCCAGTTTATGTTTACCTGCTGATGAATGAGTTCGTTTCTCAACCATATGACTTCTTCTCAGACGCCACTTCACAGATCAATGCGTATGTGCAAGGTGCTAAGGTTGATGGGGTGATCACTGATTTCCCTGGGACTGCTCACAGATACAAATGTATGTTCTTTCACTTTTTCATTCAATACTTTCTTTATCCCTTTGCTTAGCATTTCAAATCTATGCATTTATCAATGAGTATGTTGCTCACCTTGTTGTAAAATTTGTTTGTGCAGTGAACTCTTGCTCAACTATGGGAAAGAATGCACCGGGCTTTATGGGGCCTCCCCAACCTGGTGGCCTCCTTTCAATCATAGACAAATCTGTACAGCCGCCAGCAGCGGCCCCAATGCCGCTCTTGACAGAGTCTGATGTTGCAGAACCACCCCTACCCCCAGTCAGCACCACCACAGCTCAGTCACCTTCACACGCCGGCCTCAGAATGACTACAAATGTTTGGATGCTTGTCACACTGCTGATGCTATGTTCTTCTCTTCTGATCTGAGGGCAGCGTTGCGGTTGCAGGCATGACACGCTAGAGCTCCGAAAATTCACGCTGAGCTGCTAATAGCTATTCTTTCCGCCACTTTTTATTAGCAATCTTTTTTTTTTTGCTGTATTTTGGGGGATGGATGCTCAACTTGATACCTCGACGGTGGCACTTGTGTGTGCTGCATCTAGCTACATTTGGGTACATATGTGTGGTGATACATTGTTCAGGCCATTTTGTCCTGCCTTCCTGTATTTGTATTGAGATTGTCACGAATTCACGACACTGATTTCATCTTCACCTCAGACCTAAGCCATATGCTAATTCTGTTCTGAGATTTGTATTGTATGATATGATTCAAAATATGACTTGAACACTTGGAATTTGATGTGAAATATCAATCGTGCCACAGTGCCAGATCCTGAAACAAATCAACTTCACCAAAAGATGCAGGAACTGAGGGAGAAGACAGAAGAGTACCAAAGCAGCCGTCGGATCATTATCTCACGGCAGGGGTGCTATCCTCGAACCACTGTGGACGCGCTGATACCATAGGTTGCGCGTGTGGCCCGGGGCTGCCGCAGCCAGCCGTGGCTTCTTTCCGCCCCATGGCTCCGGCCGCCTTCACACCGGCGACATCCACGGCAGTGTACGTGGCGGCGGTGCCGCTGCGGGCGCCCAAAGGACCAGCGCAGCTTCTAATGTCGGCGGGCTACTCCCTGGGCCTGTGGGATCTGCAGCACTTCATGGTGCTTCTCCGGCCCGACCCGGCCCGGACACAGGTGAGGCCGCCTGCCAGCCCAATCTGCTTCGCTCCTTCCCTCCTCGCTGCTCAACGCCGGAGCGTTCGCCATGGTTGCGGCTTGGTGTGTTGCAGGCGGTAGTCTTCGATTTCCAGCCGCGTGACCCGGAGGACGTTCTCGCCGCGCTCGCGGTGCTGTCGCGGACCGAGATCCCTGGTAAAAACTCCGACTTTGTGGTTTAACTCATGCAGCGAGAAATTGGCATGCCTAAACTAACCAGCCAACAATGATGCTCAGGAGTGGTTCGGAGAAGATCCCTGCGGAGGATCCCGGACAGGCGGTGCTGGCTCGTCGGGTGCTGCGACGGGGACGCCGTCGGCGCCGCCGACAGGTTCAGCGAGCGGTGGCCGACGGGCCTGGTCGTCGGCGAGCACGATTGCCGAAACTACACCAACGGTTCGCCCATCGTTCTCTGCGCCGTTATCAACGATGTCAAATGGTGATACTGATAGTGCGATCCGTCTCACCCGTGGCTTTCATTGTTTCTGATCGCAAGGACTGGTCGAGGTCTTGACAGGTGAAAAACGTGTCCTGGAGTCGCTCAGATCATCCCCCGGCACCAGCGGGCCGGCGCCACCATGGTACGGGTGGTTCTCCTTTTCTTTTTTTGCTCTTCTGCTCCTCGGTCTTCGTCGCGCACTCACTCTTTCCGACGATTTGTGTACTGAATCTTGCTCGAGATATCGTTTCAGAATCTTGTGTGACGTTACTTGTGTGTCAGTTAGCGACGCATTTTGTTTCCTTAAAAACAAGTTAGGGATGTAATGTCGTTGAGAGTTGAGACTACTACGTCCAGGTGATTCAGTATGTTGCTTGTCGTTATTCGTACCTTTTCTTGTTCGGGCTCTTTGGTGTTTAAGTGACACGGTTCATACTATTGTGTTACTAGCATTTCTGAAAGGTAAACTACACTCTGAAATATTTGTCAACTTGTCATCTTATTTTACAGATGAATGAATGACTGACAACTGTAAGTGTGTACGTCATGAACTATCTAGTGTCATTTTGTGGTTTGTTACTGGAATCAAGATAGAGATTGGAGGTAAATGTGAAGCAGAAACTAAGAAGACATCTTGGGCAATGGGGTGATGAAGAAAGAAACGCTCTGATGAAGATTGTAGCAAAAGTAGAACACTGATCCATGTAATCAGGTGAAGTTCACTGAACTAGGCGGTGTTGATTTATTCTGTTTTTTAAGTTTCTTTTGCCATATAGCCACCTGAACATAAATGAATGAAATACAGTGTATAGAGTACATAGCTACCACTATCTGAACTGAATAATGCTCCATGTCGATTCTTTCAGAAAACATAGACCGGTTTCTCCTGAACTCTCTGTACCAGATGAGATGCCAGTTGAGAGGCAAGGCTCCATTATTCTCCTCCATTGGAAGTGATAAACATTATGTATCATCCATGATGAACAAAGGCCAAATTTTCCTGCAGTAATATCCCTGTTGACGCTCGCACCCAATGTCTCTGAAGCAATGACAAGCTGCTTCCATGGTGTCCTGGTAAAAGGCCACCAAACCAACTGCCATTGCTGGCCACCTTCTTCCCCACCAGCTCTTCTCAGCCCCAGAAACAACAAACTAGTTTCATCACCAGCTGACTTTTGACACGGATCAATGGAGGTAGCTGGCGTTGACAAATGGCCAAACCTCCATTAAATCCTTATCTGAACCCTGGAAAGGAAAGAGTCATCAAAGCCCATTGATCTTTACCTGGAATCCTGTCAAAGGCTCTCGCCAGCACAGAGAGTTATCCTGCTCCTGCACCACCAACCCAGCACAAGCAGGTAGGCAAGTCCAAGTGTGCAGTGAGTTCATTGCACCCATTCATATGGCATCATGGCGGCGGAGGTGGACCAACCTACACAGCACTGGCCCCCATTATCAAGGACGTAGCAACTCAAATCAGGCAGCTGGTCAGTGACAAGCATGCTGCAGTTGAAGCAGACACCATGTTTAACTGGCCACCGAATCCTGAACCCCACCATCACCATGCTTTTAACAGAACTTTGTGCATGCAGCTGCGACATGTAGGTTCTATATACCAGTAGATCCAGCTGGTTTGGATTTAGCTCAAATCTAGATCAGTTAAGAAATGTAAAAATGGCTGCTGAGAGGTTTCTCACAGGACACGGAACTCTTTCGATGTATCAGGTCTAGCACCCATTTGGGCTAGTCAGAACTCAGAGCTCAAAGGACAAAGGGTGAACACCAAAAGTATTTTCAGCTGATTAATTATTCGTTAGCTTTATCACTTTTAATCAGTTTTCCTGTTGCTCATGCTCTCAATGATCCATCTATTCACTTATGTAGTTGAGGTTTTCCATTGAACAAGTTAATATAATATAAGGCTAGATTCCAACTTCCGAAAATTCGAATGAAAGTGTGAGGAATACCAATTTGTTGATTTTGCTCTTAGCTGTACCAAGAATTCTGCAGAGGAGTCACAAGTCACAACCCAGTTACACAATGGAGCCTCGATCGGTACGTACGTACAAGAATACGAGGAGAGTACTCTATACACTATGTACTATCTCAACCTACGTACGTGTAACAAGTTAACAGCGCTCCTCTCAACGGTACATGCACTGATACGTATGTAGAATTCTGCTGGGGCTACTGGCTTGGCTACGCGTAGATGGCGTAGCGCATGCTGTCGCGCACCATGAGATGGCCGACCTCGTCGGCGCGCGGCCGCCACCCGCTGGTCGCCAACGCCTCCTCCGTGATGCCGCCGTACTCCTCGCCGTCGAGGCGGACGGCGCACGCCAGCGCCTGCAGCGCCCTGGCCAGCGCGCCGCCCACGCTAGGTGCCACCACCGCCGCGACACCATCGTCGCCGCCGAGCGCGCTCTCGTCCACCACCCGCGCCGACCGGCGCCGGCGCCCCCACCGCATGAGCGACGCCACGCTCCACATGGTGGCCAACCACCAAAAAGCAGAGAGTTAGCTCCCTATAAGTTCCAGAGCCCTCTAATAGTATTGATATGGTGTTATAAAAATTAATACTTTTTTATATAAACTTAGTCAAAGTTAGATTGGTTTAATTTTGACCAGTTTCAGAAATAGACTTTAACGAAATGTTATGTTATTAGCATGAAGGAAAAATATGATATCCCTAGACGAGGAGGACAACTATTGTTCATTCTAGTGTCAGTTAACTCTATGGAACCATCAATCTCGCTTTGAAGATGTGGTACACATGTCACCCACGAGTTCCCACGATATAAAGAATTTGCAGTTGACAAATGGTGCATTTTCTTTCCCCATGTAATGTAGTTTCAATTTTATTGCCAACACTTGTAAAACTAATCCTACACAAGACAAGAGATAACTATAGAGTGGCCATTGATACATTGATAGAAGTCAACCCGGTCGAACAGGCCTTAGACTGTCATGACATGATCAGATCTGAGATGTTCTGATTCTTGGTTCATTGAGTATTGTACTATGGTCCATCCTGCCACTAGCGGATGTATTCCCGATGCCTCCAAAGTCTTAAGCTAGTGTAACTTGTAAGTTGTCAAATTTGAACCTTCATTTAGCCTATGAGTGGGGCATGAGTGATGACTGATGAGAGGAAGAACAGGAGACATGCGGTCGACGAGACTGAAGTTGGAGTCTAGCGAATCGGTGGCTATTCAAAGGCGCTTGCTAGATTTAATAGATGCTAAATAAGTGAAGATTCAGAAGCCACGCGGTGAACATCAAGAAGTTGGCAGAAAGTTAGTTGTGCCACAAATAATGTTCCCTAGTGATTGCTATTGTCTATTAGGATATAATTTATACACATGAAATATTTTATTTGTTTGGGCCCTTCTAAGATGCCTCTCTTGCCTCTCAAGAGATAAGATTTGCTAAAAAATTCTAGGCGCACATAATTTTTTTTTTGTCTTTTTTAATCTAGCTGTATACTCTCTTTGTTTGGAAATGTAAATCCTTTAGACATTGACACGGAGTACAGAGGTAACATTTTTAATGTCACAGGACATAGTCGTGTGTCTGTTAACAATGAAACATCTACTCAAGAATATATGAAAATCTATTATGTTAAAAAGATATACGGATGTACTAAAAAAGAATAATGAAACATAATAATGTGATGATAACAATGAATTAAGAAAGAAACTATGTTTCCTTTATCTAAAGAAACAATCAATGAAGAACTATGTAGTGATCTAGTCAGGTTTGCATGGCTTGATTCCCTCTATTAATCGCATATATCTACGGATCAGCCAACAGCTGCACCGCGCCTATGATTCAGCAATGAGGCAAACATTACAGCATCGATGCTGCATTGGCTAGCTTGCAGATTTTTTGCATTTTATTGCACTGCAGTGGTAGACTTGACAACCACTCCCCACGATACCTCCTGTACCTAGCTAGGTGTTTCATGCAGCAGTTTCTCGAAATCCATTCTGATTGACATGAGATCCTGGCCCTTTACCATACTTTTATGAGTTAATTTTTTATGGGCCAACAGAAAAAAACCAAATCCCTTATTAGCCGTCAGAATTTAGAGGACTGAGGATTGTGAACCTAACCACCTTTTGCACTGAAAATGTCTGGGTCACCGACAAAGCTTACGCATGGGTGGACATGTCTGCTACTTTGTACAATGACTCAGCTGTAATACAAAGTCACCCTACCTGCATTACCTGTCCCTTGCATCAAACAACCGCATTATTTGTTACTACTCCTACAAGAACTCTTATCAGCTCAAGGAGTGTCTCTCTGCTACCCATTGTACCTTGAACTTAAGGTTTCATACATCCTTGAATCACCACCATCACTGAACACTGGCTCAAGAATTGTGATTTACTTCCATAGCAGAGGATGGTGTGCACATCATGAGAGGTTCGTGCTGATGTCAGTAGTCCTGATACATCCTAATCCTCTACATAAAAAGAACTATATATGGAGTCTCTATGTAAGGTGACAGCAGTCGATGGAGTGGGGCAAGTTGAGGGGCTTTCCGCAGCTGAGGTTTGAGCTTATAAGCTGATAAGAAAATATGCAACAAATTGAGGAACACGGGTAGAAAATTCAGAAATGGCGCTCCACTATATTGGTGGTCGGGGACAGAGTACGGTGCATTGCAATGTTGGAATGCAATTATGCAACAAAAAAAATTAAACACACCAAGAGTTTGTACCATAGAGGCATATATATAGAGCTAGGGTATCAAAATGAACATATATCAATGCATCTTGCAACATTAATTGAAAGATCATAGAAGGCAGCACGCATTAGTTATTTTGCTTTTACAGGCTATCATTTATCTATCCGATGTGTCTCCATGTGTCTATGTACAGCAACTCTAGTAGTTTTACAATCCTTACCCTAATACAAAAAACTGTCATATAGAGTGATTTGAGCCAAAAAGCCCCAATTGGATATTGCTGAACTGGTAAAGTAACTCCCTCAGTAATCCTAAAAGTGGCATTAGGGGAACTCCAACATCACTATATGTCTATATTAAGGATAGATTATTGGGGAACTACTGAGAGTTACTCTTATCCATCTGATCTAATTTCTACCACATCCAATTCTGTTCCATTCTCTTTCCCTTCCGCTCCCTTCCATATAAGAATGTCAGGGAGAAATTGATAAAAATGATACAATACATATAATCAATAACGGTGAGGTAGTGGCTCTTCTCAATTTCTATATGATTTCTATAATTTCTGAAAAAAAGTTCGTTTGCTACACAGTAAATTTGGTGGTGGATCTAGTCATCTGAAATAAAACTTGGGAGTGTATTGATTTGATATATTCTGAACAAAAGAAGCTTTAACCACGAACTACACATATATATCATTCAGTATCACATGTTCTTTCTCTGAATAGTACATAGGCCTGGTATTTTGCTTGTCCAGGATATCTCGAGTTTGACATTAACTAATATCATTTTCGTTGACTATATTAAAAATCTGGTTAATCACTATATCTTAATTTTGCAATTCAAAATTGCACTTTTATTTTACTGGTGGTCCGTGAGGTGTGGATTTGTATTTCAATTATATAGTTAGTTTGACGTTTTAGCTTATTTCCCCTTTTCCTGTTATCTATATGTACCTCCCTATTACTTAATTGCCATTTATCACACTGCTGTAATATTCATTTGCATGCAGCTTCAAAAAAAACATTTATTTGCAGGCAGTATTTAAGCGGGGTCATACTTCTCTCCCATTGCTCATCCGCTTATCCTCCTATAGAATCACAAGATAGAGAAGACGGACGGGCCTGTGGCCCAGTGGTTAGTAAGCTGAGCACTTGCGAGCCGGCGGGCAAACAAGACCCATAGAGAGACCAAACAAGATATCCGCTTGATCGGCCGTGTCCATGTATACAGGACTAGTGACGCTCCGTGATCTAACATCGGAATCGGATGCATCAGAAATACTATGACCGGCTTAGTTGTTTCATTACGTGCACGCTAACTTCTATGCTCTTGGGTTACAACATCATGTTTGGGGTCCACTAGAAGAAAACCTGCTGGCATGGTCTGAGTCTGTGTCGAGGCTAGGTGGGCATGGGAAGGTAGATTATTACTGAGGCGAGACTAACCAGATCCTTATATCGTAATGACCAAATACTTCTTTCTCAGCGTTGGTTACGATGAATGATCGTCAAGTTTCTAGACTATCTCTTTTGATAGAAATTATTCTTCTTCTGTTTTTTTTTCAGCTATATCCGACCCCAGTCCAATTCTCTGCGGCTCTCTTTCTTCTGCTCCATTCTAGGAAACAGAGTATGCATGCATATATGATTCAATAAAGCGACGCATGATATAATTTAAAATGCAGAGATGGTCGCTCTTCACAATTTCCCTGTTCATGAATGAGGAGAGGTCGTTACAGGTTAATGATCATGCAATTTGCTTATCGCGCGCCTCCAAATTACCCTCTCAACTTCTAATTCTCGCTTGAGAAGCAGTTAATTTCTGACTGAACCCAGGAATAAAGAGGTGAAAGATGTTAACTAGTTAGTAACTACATTATCCGGCAGTGTGGGATGCGCTTGTCAGTTACCAAGGGAGAACGAGCGAGGCTGATGGTTCGAACACAAACTGGAAACTGCAATGACCAACTTTGATGATTCATTTTCTGTCTTATTTAATTTAATTTAATTTATCACAGTGCAGCAGAGGTGTCCTTTACCCACCATCTATGTGTTTAATGTTTGTCATCAATTCATATCTTATCGCGTGCCTTCAACAATATCCTTAATTCTGCAAGCAGCAGTTAATATAAGTTCGGAGTGCCATTTTTATCTCACCTGTTCGTCATCATGTCTATCCTCTTGCTTGTCTTCTATGTACCTCTCACTCTGTCGTGTACATTTATTCCCTAAATTATCCTGTATTATTATTACTGGGTGCCTTGACATGGTTAGCTGGTGTGGTTCAGGGCAGCAGACGGTGACACTATGGTGGAACATGTGCATGTTGATTTGAAGAGATCTTGGATCTAATTCGGTGTGACACCGTGATGAAGGTATGGAATCGATTGTGGAGGTTAGGCGGATCGAAGGCGATCACTGGTCGCCTCCAAACTAGTTGGTCCCAACCTGGGATTCTCGCTTAAGCAGCAACTAATTTCCGGTTGAATCCAAGGATAGCAGCAACTAGATTTCTTGTCTTAAACGTCATTTATTTCAGAACGGAGGGAGTATTTTGTAACTATATGAAAAATATTACACTACAAATTTGTCATACAGTGATTTGCTATACGCTAAACAAAAGAAGCTTTAACCACAAACTTGTAGCGTATGTGCCCGAGTTGATATCTTGAGTTTGGCATTAAACAATCTAACTAATAGATTCCGATTACTTAGAGTATCTCTAAAAGATGAACCAAAACATCCTTTAAAATTAATTATTAGGGTTTAATGAGTAAAATATCCCAATAGAACCCAAAACCACCCTTATTATTTTAATTCTTTCTAAACTTCTCTCATTTGTAACTGCAATAGGGGTCCAATCCTTCACCCCCCAAAAAATAATGTTGTAGTGGTCTCAATTGCTGACATGGCCCAATTAAAAGTGTTTTTGGATCTATTTTATGGAGAAACTATTGCAGGACGATGGATGAAAAATTTGCCCCTTATAAATTTTTGGTTGTTTTCAAAAACTTGTTGACACGTCCAATTTCCAATGCCAACGGTTCAGAATTCCAAACTCTCACGTCCCATACACCGAGTCCATGCACGGAGACATCCTCTCCGTCCATTTCCCTCTTCTGTTCAGACGAACATCTGAATGTGCTCACGGTCCACAGAATGTGCCGTACGCCGCGCATTTGGGCCTCTCGTTCGCCAAATTTAAAAGATGCCGCCGCCCGCCTCCAACCCCCACCCGTTAGAGACCGTTGCCACCTCCAGGCTCAAACCCTAGGAATTTCACCCGAATCAGGGCTGTATCGTAGGGAGTAGGCGTCGTGGGAATCAAACCGGCGGGGGTTCAAGAGGACCCGATCAAATCGTGAGGAATTTCGCCGTTTTCGGGCTGCTGTTTCTCGAATTTTTCCGATCAATTTGGTGATTTTGTTTTGCTCGATTCGTGCAGATCCAACGGAGGGGCCGGAACCCGAGGTGAGAATCGAGAAACGGGGTGAAATTTTGTTGGTTCTTGGGGGCGGGGCGGGGATTTATGAGTTCAGCCTCAATCGCGTTCTTCTGATCCGCTCGTTGGTCCTTTTAGATTCAAATGTTTTCTGGAAGGAGCATAGTTCTTTTGGATTTAAAAGTTCCTGATGTTCCTTGAGGCAGTCTTTTTTTCGTCATTTCGATATTCTTTTATAGGTCTTGTCTTATCGGTCTTCTTTGCGTTGCCGATTTCTTGCAGATATCTTAGAATTGTAGAGTTCACGTAGACACTGAAGGGTGTAGAAGCCAGACCAGGGCCAAGTATTAGGTGTGTGAATTTCTGTGAACTAGTTGTTCAATGCGTATCTGAATTCTACTTGCCAATTTCATCCGAAATACTCTTGCGTAGATCCAGGACAAAGGCAATAGGGCTCAGTGTCAAGAACTCATTGCACGGTTCTTCTGGTCCATTTCTCGGTTTACTGAATCACTGATGTGTTTTGAACTTTGTGCAGAACGACAAGATGCCTGGGGTGAGGGGCGCCACCAAGCCGGCGCTTGCCGACCTTTCTGGTGGGGGATTCTTTATCAGGAGAATGGCGTCACCAGGAGCTGTGGTAGTGGAGGCCGGTGTCAAGCCGCTGGCTCGACGGGCCAAGACACCATCCAGCAACAAGGAGAATGTGCCACCAGCGGGGGCTATGAGGGCTGCACCGAAGAGGAGGAGCCCCCTACCTGACTGGTACCCAAGGACCCCACTCCGTGACATAACATCAATTGTCAAGGTGGTGAATTATTTCCTTACTGTCTATGCCATGTTCTCTTGATCCTGTAAAGTACCGTGGTCATTTCTGCTAATTCCATGTTGTATGGTATGTACTCTAGAGCCTATCCAAGGTGCTTGGGACAAAGGCTTTTTTGTTGTTGTATATATATGTAGATCACAGTGAATAGACGGTTACTAAATTGTATTCAGGATGCCCTGGTTACTAAATTAGGTTATGGAGTATAGTTGGTATATATAATGTAGATGTATGGCCTTACAGGTGTCTACGACTCACGCTAGTGACATTTTTGCATGTTAGGACAAGATCAATCAATTCTTTTTGTCCAAGACTCCAAGTCTCCATGACTTATAGTAAGTCACTAAGTCAGTAAGTAGCATGGATGTGGGGAAATTCTTATCTTTTGTGAAGAATTCAGGTAGTTAATAAGTTTCCTACATTTCAAATGACTTGGCAAGACTTCTATCAGGAGTTATCTTTGATGCCATTTTCTGTGTCCAGTCGCATCTAGCTATTTTCAGTTTTAGGTGCCCATCAATTTTAAATGTGATTAAATTCACTGAAACGTTCAGCAAGCAATAAGTCTAGTTTTATAGTCTTTTTATTACCCATTCACTTAATATCCATTTTTTCCATGATGGCTTCCTTAAGTGAAGTGTTATTAGAACTTGAACGTATAATGAATCACATTTGGGGTTCACTTATTGAATGAATGGTTTGATATACTGTTTAGTAGTGGAAACAATGTAGTGAAAGTAGAAAGCAAACTTCTGCCTGTTCTGTTAAGATGAATGTAGTACAACAGTTGGTATTTCTGATCTAGGTTCATGTTTAGGAGTTCATTGACAACATAATGTTTTCATAAAAAAGTTCAAATAGGCTTCTGGAGGTTCTGCCTGTTTGGATATATTTTTCTTGTATGAACAATGAAAAGCAGGGGAGGCTTCTACTAATTCTTATAATTTTTCTAAATAATATTTATGTTGAGTGTACAAGTTTGTAGGCCCAAAGTAAGAACCTAATGAAAAGAAATTAGCGGATATTTAATAGCTATGTTTGGCTTGATTTGCATGGACCCGTCTTCCTTACTGCTTAGATGTCCATTCTGTTAACATGCTCTAGTACAATTGAGATTCCTATAGGTTTTAATTGCATTTTATATGGGGAATGCCTCAGTTCTTCCACTCTTTCATCCATTCAATGTATTTCCTAGAACGCCGTCTTTGTTAACACATTATGTTTTCCCTTTGTTACTATAACCCTTTCTATCCCTTGTTCTGTTCTTTCTTTCCTTTTTGATTTGTAGATTCATTTTTAGGAGTTCATTGACAGCATAATATTTCTATAGAAAGTTTGAATAGGACTGTGTGGGTCTGCCTGTTTGGATTTTTTTCCTTGTGTGAACCAGAAACAGGGGAGGGCCTCTAATAATTATAAATTTTGTAAACAATATTTATGTTGGGTGTACAGGTTCATAGGCCCGAAGTAAGGACCTAATGAAAAAATTAGTGGATATTAAATAGCTATGTGTGGCTTAATTTGCAGTGACCTGTCTTCCTTACTGCTTAGATGTCCATTCTCTTAACATGCTTAAGTACAGTTGTGATTCCTATAGGTTTTGATTGCACTTTATATGTGGAATGCATCAGTTCTTCCACTCCATCCATTCAATATATTTCCTAGAACGCCATCTTTGTTAACTTCTCCTATTGTGTCTCCCCCTTTTTACTATAACCTTTATCTCCCTTTTTCTATTCTTTCTTCTGTTTGTCTATTTTTGTTGGTCCTCTTGGGTTTCATCTCTAGGCTACCCCAACTTGTTTGGAATTAAGGGCTTGGTTGTTGCTGTTGTTGTTATTGTTGTTGTTGTTTTCTTTCTAGTTTGGTGATCTGGATGATATTATGAAAGTACGTTTCCACTGTTGATTATCAGAAGTTGGTTTTATGTCCTTAGGATCTGACTGGAAAAATTGACAATAACTTAGATTAAGCAGTGACTTGTGGCTTCATGTTCATCAGATATTGTTTAGAGTTAATTTCACAAACTCACCAATAATATGGTCTTAAAGTCACAAAACTATCAAGTATAGTGGTTACTTCACAGACCAAACAATACTTTGGGGCAATGTTTTACAAAGCCACCAAATTGTGACTCATACCGTATTCAATACTGATGGCCCCACATGTCATCTATAGAGCTCAAGATTAGAGACCATATCATCTTGCCAACTGATATGTGGGATCACAAAATGGTGGCTTTGTGAAACAAAACCGTAGAGTATTAGTGGGTCTGTAAAACTAGCACAATATGCACTTAATTCAGGTGCACTGTGTTATGTTCCTGGTAATCTGCTGCTGCCCTAACTCCGAGTTTACAGGCTCTTGAGCGAAGTCGCCCACGGGATGCTGCGTCTCGGCAGCACCTTCAACGGACAGGAGATTCTTCACTTCTGGATCCAACAGCTCAGGATCCCAGCTCAACTCAGGATGTGGCAACCCCTGCAACTTCTTCAGCCAAGGACAAGCTGACAACATCGTCCTCTACATCTGTCTGCTCCTTGCAGACTACTCCATTCAGACCAATTGATCCAGCCCTCTCCGATCTCTTGGAGAAGGAACTTTCCCGTTCAATAGAGAAGATCGAGAAGATGGTAAGACGAAACCTGAAGCAAACTTCGAAGGCCGCTCAGCCTTCCAAAAGGGTCGTCCAAAGGCGCGTCCTGATGTCCATGCGATGAGCTGAGAAAGTCTGCTCTGGCCTGCATGCTCCCTCTTGTCTGCTGCTTTCTTAGCCGCTAGTCCTCTAACTACTCATTGCATCAGTTTCGTCTCACAAGGGTGGGGGTTCAAGGTTCTCTGCTTGGGAGCCTGGGTTATATGGGGAATGCCTAGCTCTCTGCTTGACGGCGTATAGTATACCGACACCTTTGTATTTCTGTCACCTGTATGCAACTGGGTTGCGCCATTAGTAACTGGTAAGACAGAGTATGCTTGGCCTTTTATCACCAGCTATAGAACAGAGGAGATGTAAAACTGGTGGAATGATGTTTGTTGTGACCTTGACATAGTTTATAACATCCTGTCAAGTTTCTGGGCATTATATCTGTGCAGGACTGTACTTTTGGGGCTACCAGAGAGCAAAAGGTCATGCAAAATATAGCCGAAGGATTAATCATTCGATCAACTTAATTGGAGCAACTTATAGTAATGAATGAACATTACATATGTCTTGCAACGTTCCTCGCTGTGTGTACAATACTTGACGAATGAGCATTACTAGTACAACGAGGATGGACGAACAAAACGGGACTGGTACGTAGTGATTTTGCTGGATTCCTTTCAGAAGCTAGGTTGCTTAGAAGAACCTCTTCTGGAAGCACACTATTTGTACAGGTGAAATTTGTTTCTAATTATTTGACACTGCCTAGTTCAATTTTGAACTAGTTAGCGTCAAATAATTCAAAACAGATGGAGTATTACCCATTTCTTGTAACATATCTCAGAATGCCCGCCGTGTGATTTCTTGCCTGATAGTAACACAGATCAGTTTTAGTTGGCACTTCGACGTCTTTAAGAGCCCGTGATCGCAAGTGTTATCAATCCACAGCTCTTCGCCGTGCTCTACAGTCTACACAATGATCCACAAAGTGTTAGCACATTCTCATCCAGAATACAGCTGATGATATTATATCATTCCAGTCTATTATCAACTTGCAAGTGAGAACTAATCAGCAAAGTCAAAATATCATCATTAATGGTCGATAATGTACGTTTTACTGTCTCTTGTGGCAAGAGAGAAGCTACTGCCTCGATGAATGGTATGCAGCATTAATTAAGGAAGCAAATATCACAATGCCAGAAACACAACATGGATAAAGCTTCTCTTAAATCTCTTCATAACATTTGACAGGCAGACTTCAATCTGAATGAAAGACAACTACCCGGGTAAAAAATTAAGAAGTACAACGGCACACTAAGCAAAACAATTCCTCGTGACTGCAAAACTTAGAAGAGCATCTCATGGGGCTTGTCACCATCCCTGAGAGAGAACCGGGCACCAAGATAGGTTCTCAGGTCTGGGACTGCCTCGATAGCTTTGATCAGAGCAGCATCTACGGCCTTCTGGTCATCCTTCTTGAAGTCCGGCAGAGACTTGGAAGCCTGAAGGCAGGGTATGAGTATTGGAGCACAAATGATACTGAAAAAACAATGAAAACGAGCCTACCTCCTTCTCTGTCTCAAAAAGTTCACTCTCAGTCTTCTTCACCCTCTTCTTCTTGTCCCTGGCAAAGTACTTGTCATCAAACTTTGATACATCAACGCCGGAGATGTCGACCTTCGTGGAAGTGGCAATGACATAGGTCTGATTCACAGGGCGGATAGGCACACCATTGACCTTGAAAGGTCCTGAAACAACACAAGAAACATTGAGAACTTATAAACTGAAAAATGAGTATTGAAATGCATGCAGCATGACAAGCTGAAGGGCATTGAGAATTAATAGGTTCGCCACACTGGATTCTTTACTTGTTGAATTGTTGACAGAGTGCAACTGCGAATTTGTACACTGTACTAGAGTTTACATCCAAGAGAGATTTGCATAAAGCTTCTAACTAAAATGCCTTCAAACTCAGAGATTCTGGGACAATGGGCATCAAGGCATATGCTTCATAAAGGTTCCAGATATCTACAATAGAATCCTGTAGCACTTTGACGTGTAACACAAATGGCTACTTCAAATTAAAACATATGTAATCTAGCCCACAGATTGGTAAGAAACGAATGATGTAGAACCATAGATCGAATCGATCCATGTTAACGAGCTATATGATGGTAACGGCACACGGGGTAGCAGCTAAACCAAGCATTCCGCCGCCACACACCACAGGAATGAGCGTCTCTTACCGGTGATGAGGAGTAGGCCGGACTTGAGCTGCTTGAGGAACACCACTCTCTTCCCCATGAAGCGCCCCGCGAGCAGGATCAGCACCGTGCCGGGCGTGATGGTCGACCTGCATAAACCAAGCCGATCCGATTCCAATCAAATCTCCACGCAAGCGAGAGAAAAAACTCGAAAGCCACACGAGTCGAGCGGCGCGGGAGGGGGAGAGGGTGTACCTGAGCTTGGTTGGCTTGGACTTGCGGGTGCTCGGAGTGCGGGGCTTGACATCATCGGTGGGGTAGAACTTGGGCTCGGCGGCGGCGGGCTTCTCGGCCTTGGGGAAGGAGCCGCCGTGCTTGGCCTTGATGGCCCACAGGCCCCGGCGGTGGTACGCGTGCGACCGCGACGCGCGCTTCATACCCAGCGACAGCTTCGACGTCGGAGCCATTGGATCGCCGCGGCAGGGCGCTTCGGCTCGGGGAAGGAGGCGGCGGTGTGCGAAGAATGGAGGCCAGGGTTTGGTCACGGAATTTATACGTGTGCGGCGGCGCGCACGAGGGCGGAAACCCTAACCTTCTGCTAGTAGTGGGCTTCTCTGCTGAGGCTCATTGGGCTCGTTGTAGTGGTAATTTCGCTGAGTTTACGGCCCACTTGAAAAGCGTGAGAATGCATGCTTGCGTCAAGCATTTCGAATGCAATCGCATATTATCAGCGGATTAAATATAATCTCAGTCAAAGAATCTAAGATATATATCACTCACTCCGTTCTGAAATAAATGACGTTTGGGACAAAAAAAAATCTAGTTCAGTTTAAACTAAATTACTGGTCATTTAATTCAGAAATAGAGGAAGTATAATTCAATTCCTGCTGAGATAAGAAATCCGAAGATTCTGGTGAATAGTTTCGTGCATTGCAACAGCTGCCTTGAGAATTATTACTGCCTAATTTCAAATTGATGACAATAGAACAATTTGAGGTTGTTTTGAGCCATTTTCTGTGTTTGGGTCTCCTCATTTCTCACCTTCAGCAGTCACCATGTAAGTAACAAACAAATAGGTGAAGCACAGGGCAGAACGGCCAAGGTAAAACACGACGCCAGATGGATGACAGGAGTTGTCTATAACCAAAATCCGGTTGACAAATAAGCGCACTGTCAGACAAATAACTCCACATTACAGAAACTGGTAAACAAAATTCGTGCTTGCTGAAAGCTGGTTGCAAGTTAGAGGACGTTGTATCTCGGATGATTGGATTGTTCCAGCTGCACTAGTCCTCTCCTTTCCACATATCGGCAAATTCATCAGGCTCCAGGGTGTTCTCCATCTCGTGCTTCTTCCTCCTCACCTTAGCCTTCACCTTCTTAGCGTACTTGCCTGCCTTCTTCCGCCTTTCTAGTGCACGGATCTGGCAGGGGTAAAGATACCATCAAAACATAAACCTTCAAATGATGTATCATAACAGGAAGTTACACGTTACAAGTGAACAAAATCAAGTACAATGGCATCACATTCTCAGATGAATGCACAGTGGTACAGCAAATTATTAAGCTGCTACTGTGGAATTAAAGCTTGTGAATCAAATGTAATAATGTTTTTATTAGATCCAACTCAAGGAAACAAGATTGCAAGTTGCTATACAACTCAATGCATCTGAAATAGTTGCTGGCATACACTGTATTCAAATATGCGTGCATGTTACTTGATGCCACCTCTATGCGTACGGTGAGTGCTCCTGTTGCCATACTTAAAAGTGGAATGGTGTTTCTGGATATTTACAAAATAATCATTGTTTGGACAAACAGTGCATCAAAGCTAGGGGTTTCACCTATAATTTCGTTTTCCCAAAAGAATATGTGGCATCAACATATCACCAGTTTTCGATAACTTTGTGTCAGTCAAGGAAACGAAACAATCCATACTATGAATGTCCCTATACGATGGCAACTATTGACACAGATTGACTTTACAAAAGGTAGGAAGGCATATAAATATAAGTGAAAAACACAGGCATACCTGATTTGGAGAAATATAGTATGGGTTCTCGTACAACGTAGGGCCACCAAAACTACCAGCAAATATTTTGATTGGATTCAAACAGAACCTAGGGCCAACCTATATATAACCGATCAATTGGATTATTATCAAGCAGGAAACATGTGAAATATCCAAATTGAAGTATGTGCATGTACCTCAATAAGTGACATTTTATCCAGACCACCTTTATCAACTTTGTTAATCTCATTGTGGGGAACAGAAATCTGTCAATGTACATGAGTTGTTAGATTCAAACTGTCTTATCGAGTGAACCTTTCTTGTGTTTAAATATTGTCCTACTATCAGACCCAAATCCAAACTCACTAATTGGTTACCTGGTAATTACGAAACCAAACATGGCCATCAACGATGGAGAAGACAAACACATGGTCATGGAAAGGTTTTGCTTTCCGATGATCTTTTGGAGCAGCAAATACCTGCCAAAAGGAATGGTGACTTCAATATCAGCTTCTCTTTTAAGAACAATGATATCTCTATAACAAACAATTTGTCCCTATAAAGGATCTGAATACATAAGTTCAAAATTAAAACAAAATTTGGTCAAATTTTATATCTAATACTGACCACAGAAACACAAGAATATTAGTGGTTTTCAAGAATGAAAACACAAACTTAGTGATGTAAGATGCTGGGTTTAATCTCTCACACCCAAGGTGTGGAGAACATCTAAGTCAAAATAGAGAATGCCAAAATCAAAAGCAATAGTGGAGAACATGTTGCTTCTTATCCTTAAGGCAGTAAGAATCCACATGCAACACACAACAATAGAAAAATTCATGGCTTACATACACTGTGGTATCAAACATCAGCCACTTATTTTATGACATCAGGGGAAAAAGGACAAAGTTTAAAACTTTAAATGATTGGCAAGTTAGTTTGGTACAACATGAACTTGTCTAAAACTGCAGAGCAAAACAGGTGGAGCATGGTGCAAAATGTCAATTGTCAGGCTAGTAATGTACTTGAGTCAGAATCTCCTTCACGAGCTTCCAATGAGGTTGTTCGTCAAAATTTGTGGAGAATGTTAGAAGCGGGCGGGACCCCTTCAGATGGTTGCCAGTAAGTTTCAACTCCTCCATATATCATATAATAATCAGCACAAGTTGTAGACAGCTTCAACTGCGGTGCAGAATAGGTAACAGGGCAAGTACTATTTGTTTCAGAGCATACCAGCATTAACCAGAAATTTCACCGACGGACCACCAGGGGACTTGGCCATCCAATGATAAAGATCTTTCTGTTTTCTGCACTGTCAGTCAATACACACGTAACAGAAAATTCAGTGATAGAGAACAATACATCGCCAGAACTGGTTTACCCAGCATGCAACTAAATTGCTTGATTGTAACAAATGAACTGCACAGCTCTAATCAAATGTATGTACAATTAACTGCTTTTCAACGATAAAATCGGACACTGGTAACATGATAACGGATGGCTCAGCAAGCCTTCAGGCTTCAGAGAGGAGAAAAAACATTTATAGAACATACAGCTTGATCTTGGCTTTGCACGGACAAACTTTAACACGCCAACGAACATTATTTTGCACCATCGCGCAGTGAGGCAACAGAGTGGATGAACCGTATACCTCTAAGAAGAGACAGCTGGAACAGCTCCTGAGCTCGACCAGCTCGTTGAGCGCGGCGCCCTTGCTCTGCTTGGACTCGACCTTGCTGTCCTTCTTCGCGTGCGGGAGCAGAGACACCACGTCCTGCATCAGATGCCGATACCTGCGCCCGGCGCCAGCGCGTGAGCCGAATTATCCACCACGCAGACCGGAGGCGGTAAGAAGGGGGCGGAGGGGGGGGGGCAGCTCCTACCTGGACGAGATGCGGCGAGAGCAGGTCACGAGCACCTTCTCCCTGTTGCGGAACGGCGGTGCCGCGGGCGGCGCGACCACGGAGGCGGGCTCGGCGTCCGGGGCCGGTGGCGGTGGCGGGGGCTCCTTGAAGCCGAAGAGCGTGCGCTCCGGGCGCGGAGTCATCGGGCTTCTTGGCGGCCGCCGCCTCCGTGGCGGCGTCAGTGCGCTTCCGCTTCTTAGCCATGCGCGTGTTCGGCGAGGACTCGAAGGCGGCGGCGGCGACGACCGGCGAGGCCTGGAGAGGAGAGAGCGGCAGCCGCTGGTGCCTTCGGGGAGACGAGCGCGACGGCGAGCTTAGGGCTTAAGGCTGTATGGGCCTGCGAGCCTAATCTGGCCCATCGCCAGTCCTGGCTCGAGCAGAGAAGCACGGGAAACGAGGAGAATATTTGTCCCACATCGGCGAGGGGATGAGGCGGGCGGTACAAATGGAGGGCAGCGGGCTGTCGCTGAACGTTGCCTTAAACTATAATGAGTAAGGAAAACAAAGCGGTGCGGGGCACTGACACTGCCCTACTTTGCACGACTTGCCTGTGCGGGCCTCCCTACCCACCAAACCTGAAGGATAAACTCTTTACAGTATTTTCAAAATAACTTAGTGTCCGGTGTCCGTGCTATTTCTTGGAGTTTTTTAGTTACATCTTGTTTTGTAAAATTTGAATCAAATATTACAATTTTTGACAGAAATCAAATAAAAGTGTGCATCATCCTCACGAAAGAGAAGTATATGAAACTCCTAAATTAAAGGAGGATGGCGGTACACTCAACTTGAAGCGGACGGCTAACCAAGAGGGGAAGATGGCCTTGATCAGGTCAACGCGGTCGAACCTGGTCACCACAAAACCACCATCCGGCACACCGGAATCTATCATATACCAGGGGCTGGTCCTTGTGGTCAAAGGCACGAGCAGCCGCCAGCCAGCCAGCCAGCCGGAAAAGCACGAGCCCGAGTTGGCAGGGCACGTACACTTCCCCAGCAAGCCTGTTGTATTTGCATAGGAGCCCTTGCTCGTCTGGTACCAAACGGGCAGAGGTACTGCAGGATGAGAATGCGTGTTTTCCCTATCGATTGAGATGGAAACAACAATGGCGTAGCGTCAAATTGTAGAGAGTTCTACCAGAATGCTACAAGAGTTCTCATCACAGGTCTGTTCCAAGGGTCAGAAAAGTGCTGTAGTTAAAATCAAGTGTTGCCATGGCATGTGTAAGGAATTTTAAACTGGTACATGTGGACACTAAACGGATTCTGACTTATTTCAAGGGGACCGAAAGAAAACAAACTCTGCGGTATTTAAGAAGAGCGAGAAGGAGCTCCAAATCGGGATCGAAACGAGAGAAAGGGGACTTCATCAGAAGAAGAAGAAAAAAAGAAAGGAAGGAGGTCGAAAATTAGGAGGGAAGAAGAGGAGACGGCGAAGCAAATGGCGGAGGCCCCGAGCAAGGTCGAATCCGTGAGGAAGTGGGTCGTGGAGCACAAGCTGCGGGCCGTAGGTAAATGTCTCGATCGTTTCCTGCGGATCCCCCCCCCCCTCCTCCCCCGGATCTAGCTGCTTCGGATTGGATTCTGATGTATCCCAAATCCCTGCAAGTTATATTATTCTTTTTTTCATTTACGCTCTCCACGGTGTGCCGCGGCCCCGTTTACAAGATTATATCACGAGTCTCTGACCAAGCTCTTCAGTTTCCCGAGTTCTTTTGGGGAAAAGTTGTTTTTTTTCGTTCAATTGCGACATTATTTCGCCCTTTCTCGATGCATTATGTTCTGATTATTGCGAAATTTGTTGGAGGAAAGGTTGCCTCTGGCTTACTGGGATCAGCGGTTCGATCGCGTACAACTGGTCGCGGCCCAACATGAAGACTAGCGTCAAGATCATCCACGCAAGGTATGTTTATCTCGTCATTTATTTTTTCATTCACTTTGATATGTGACCGCTCCTCGTATTATATGTTATCATGAATATGGACGACACAAGAGTTTCCTTTCTCGAAGATTCAATACATAGACTGTTTTTGAGTTCTTTCAAAGCAAAATATTGGTTTAAAGCACTATAATACTAAAAAAGGTCTGAGTTTCTTATCTGTGCGTATGATTCTTTTATGAAGGAGCCTATTTATTCAGGATTTAATCTGTTTTTTGAGCAGACACAACCAACTCACATAGGATTTAATGTGACCACTTTGAAACCCCACTTCAACCTGTCTGAAAAAAAATCTAGTTTTAACTATTGTAACAATTTGCGAGTAACTATAAAGTTGGCGTGACCATGATGCATTGAATATTTTGGTGTCATTGTTTACTGAGCCAGCAAGGAAAATAGTTACTTTTGATCCCTTTTGTACATACAAAATGATTTAGAAGGCTCCAAAATTGTGTGGCTTGCAAAAGATTTGTTTTTATAGTTTATATTCAGGGTTGTCTGAATCAGCCTCCTTGCAAAACAAACAAGAGGAAGGCTGGCTAGAAATTCTCTTCCCCAGACCTCACAATGTGTGTGAGCTTTAGCATTGGGTACACCCTTTTTAGTATATATTCAGGGTTGAGTGTCGACAGATAGTATTGTGCTAGTTAAACCCCTATAATCTTACAATTCATTCTTCTGGGAAATTAAATTATAGGAAGCTTCTTGGTTGTTGCACACATGCTTGATGGTCCACCTAGTGTTTTAGGCATACTGATTTTAGAAGCTTCTTGCTGTCATTAGTGATTTTGGCTCTTGCTCATAAGCTGGTACTTGTTTGTGGTCCTGTATGCATATGATTATACTCATAGCACGTACTGTTCAAAAGGAAAAACATCCACTGATACATATTGTCAATACAACAACAACAACAACAACAACCAAGCCTTTATTCCAAGCCTGTTGGGGTCGGCTAGACATGAAACCCAATATCAATGAAGTAAAACAGAGGAAGAGATATGAGAACAAGGGGGAAAAAGGAAAAAAGAAAAAAGGGAAAAAAGAAAAGTAAAAAGAGAAAAGAGAAAAGAAATAAGAAAAAAGGAAAAGAAAAGGAGAAAAGAACAACAACAACAACAACAACCAAGCCTTTATCCCAAGCCTGTTGGGGTCGGCTAGACATGAAACCCAATATCAATGAAGTAAAACAGAGGAAGAGATATGAGAACAAGAGGAAAAAAGGAAAAAAAGAAAAAAAAGGAAAAAAGAAAAGGAAAAAGAGAAAAGAGAAAAGAAATAAGAAAAAAGGAAAAGAAAAAGAGAAAAGAAAAAAAAGAAAAAAACAAGACTACGATTCTGGCACATGAATTGCTACTTTCCATGCGGTCCTATCATGAGCTAAGTCTCTGGATACATTCCAATCTCTCAAATCTCGTTTTACCGCCTCCTCCCAGGTCAACCTTGGTCGTCCTCTACCCCTCCTAATATTTTCTCTACCTCTTAAAATCCCACTGTTAACCGGTGCTTCTGGAGGTCTCCGTTGGATATGTCCAAACCACCTAAGCCGATGTTGGACTAACTTCTCTTCAATCGGCACCACCCCTACCTTATCACGAATCGCCTCATTCCTTATTCGGTCTCTTCTCGTGTGCCCACACATCCACCGTAGCATGCGCATCTCTGCGACACTCATTTGTTGGACATGTTGCCGTTTAGTTGGCCAACATTCCGCCCCATAGAGCATCGCGGGTCTGATCACCGTCCTATAGAACTTCCCTTTTAGATTTTGTGGGACTTTCCTATCACATAGGATTCCAGAGGCTTGTCGCCATTTCATCCACCCTACCTTGATCCTGTGGCAAACATCCTCATCAATATCGCCATTGCTTTGTAACATTGATCCTAAGTATCGGAAAGAGTCCCTTCTAGGTACTATTTGTCCTTGTAGACTAACATTTCCCTCTTCACGACCAACACCACTAAAGTCGCACCTCATATACTCGGTTTTGGTCCTACTAAGTCTAAACCCCTTGGACTCTAAGGTTTGTCTCCATAACTCTAGTTTCTTATCAACACCATCTCTAGTTTCATCTACCAGCACTACATCATCAGCAAAGAGCATGCACCAAGGGATATCCCCTTGTATATCCTTCGACACCTCATCCATGACCAAGGAAAAGATGTATGGGCTCAAAGCTGATCCTTGATGTAATCCTACCGTGATAGGAAATGCATCAGTCTCACTATCACTTACGCGCACACTTGTCCTAACATTATTGTACATATCCTTGATAAGGGTAATGTACTTTGTTGGCACTTTATGTTTCTCTAGTGCCCACCACATGACTGACCTTGGTATCTTGTCGTACGCCTTCTCCAAGTCGATGAACACCATATGCAAGTCCTTCTTCTGCTCCCTATATCTCTCCATAAGCTGACGAAGCAAGAAAATCGCCTCCATTGTAGACCTCCCAGGCATAAAACCAAACTGGTTTTTAGTGACATTGATCACTTTCCTCAGGCGGTGTTCAATCACTCTCTCCCAAAGCTTCATAGTGACTGTTTTAGATTAATGTATTTATTTACCTGGGAAACTGCATGGAATCAGCAATTCATTACCAGAATCTTAGTTCACTCGAACTTTGTTTACTCTTCTCTTGCACTTTCTTTTACTTAATATGTTTCTGTTGGGTTTCATATTTAGCCTAACCCAACATGCTTGGGACAGAGGCTCTGTTGTTGTGTTTACCTAGGAAACTTCATGCCCCTTAGCTTGGCTGCTATTCCTCCTAATTTGCTCATTGCCAAACGTTTTGTGTTTTGCTCTTTGCAAGCCACCTTGCCCAAGCCAGAATACTACTTTTGGGAGGGCACCATTATCAAATTTAGCACATGTTTGGTCAGTATAGTATAGATTTAGCGTATTCCCACATTAGGTAAATATTTGCCTATTGTGTGCCACATGTGACCAAACAGTGGCTATCAACTCTATGGCCCCAGTTTTAGCAAATTTTTAGGGATTAGATGACTGAGCATTCTGAAGATTTTTCTGGCGTTTGATGATGATATTAGTGTTAGAATATTACATTTTAAATGTGGATCTTGGACATGTTAGTGCACTTACCACATCATTTGCAGTAGGCACCAATGTCTAGGAAGAAATGAGATGTATAATCGATCATCTTCTGAATAAAAGTAATATGTTTGATCATTTCTGATAATTATGTTTCACCCTTAGTTCTGCTTCATTGTTTCACGTGCCAACGATGCCTGTGTTCTTGCTATTTACTCTCCTTTCCACACTTTTGCTATGCATAATGACACTGTACATGTACTTCATTGAACCTGCTTCACTCTCACTGCAGTAGTTTCTTAATTCGAACTGTGCTCATTAGGGTTGTTCAAAATGGGTTCAACGGTTTTTTAAGCTACAAACATCCAATTTTTCTTGCTAGTGTTTGTGTATTTCTTGTGATTAAATCAGCAACATGTCCAAACGATAGATGAAAACCCCTACTGACCATGGCCTATAGCTATTCCATCTGTTGTGGAATGTTGAGACTGCAGCCTGCAGGTGTTTAATTATGCTCATCTTGATTCCAGATGAACTCAAGTCAATCACGCTACTACTTGAGAACTCACAATAACGTCTCATAAGTTGATTTTTGCAGGTTGCATGCGCAGGCTCTAACTCTGGCTGCGCTGGTTGGTTCTGCATGCGTGGAGTACTATGATCAGAAATATGGTTCTTCTGAACCAAAGGTGGACAAATACACAAGCCAATACCTTGCACACTCGCATAAAGAGTAGGATCTCCATGTTTGAGCTGGACGCCGGATTAGTTCTGGGTTCACTTCTGGGTGCCCATGAGGCATGAGAGATGTTCCTGGTCCTGGATGCCGGTTTTTTTTTGTCCACTTTAACCGCAAATGGTAGTTCTTGCTAGGGGCATTCCTGAGAAACGACAATGAGGGTGTAATTCAAATATTGCTTCCTAATTTAACCTCAGGATGCTTTGTTTAAAGCAACCTGGCATTGTTGAAAGTATTTGATACTATTATCTTTTTACAAGGAAATAAAAGGAGAGTTACTGATTTGCACCCGAAACTGTTCTGAGTTATCTGCATAGCGTAACTTCTGTTCATCGTTCTTGTGTTCTCTTAATTGCTTATAAAGCAAATGCAGAAATGGTTTTAGTGATGCTGTGCAGATCAGACCATCTGTTTAGTGGATCAGGATGGAACTATGGGAGCCCTATCGGACTATATAATTCCTTAGTTTTACATATGTTTTGCAGCCCTGGGTAAACTCACAGGTCACAAATCATATAGCCAGATATGGATGCAGAACACACGCTCAGAGAAATTATTGCCAAAAATAACATGTACATGAGCGCAATCCAGACCAAAAAAAAATTGCATTCTGAAAAAAAACTCAAGCAACAACATATAGCTTTGACAGAAGGACGGCAAAGGACGCTGTAACTTTGATGGCTCCATGTATCTAAGCACCAGGAAGAAAATGATTACAATCTATTATTCATAGTTGATTGATTAGAATACAATCCATAACGAAGCACAGATTCAGGAATCCTCTACAAGTGATACTAGACTTGCCTATGCCTTCCTAGCTTCGCCTCAGTTGCTGGGGTTAGCTCTTGGATCCATCCTTCTCAATCTCATCATGCGAACAGTAGCAGCTTGCTTCTGGCGGTGGCTGTAGCTCTTTCTTTTGCTGCACGGGTAAAAGATAGCTTGAGTTTCATGGAATAGTAGGCGCATCAGAGTTGCAAGATTGCAATGATCAAGGGCAAATCTAAGGGTTTTGAACTTCTGCTGACGTATTCATCTTCCAAAATATGAAGCATACTTTCCCAAACAGGCATATTCAAGGATTTTTTCTTGCAGAAGCTTTATTAACTGATTGCACTATGTTTTACTTATCTATGTAAATAGAATATGGAACAGAGGCACGAAATACAAAAAACCTGATAAAAATAAGGCCTGATGTGAGAACCATTCCTCCAATTGCCCATGAAACTCTTTCACCAACAGGCATTTCTGTCACCCATCTCTGGAAATCTTGAAGGTCCCATGAAGCCACACTACTTAATGTTGGACGGTCTTTTGAAGAAGTCCATGAATCAGAGATGGAATCAAAACTTGCTTTCCCACCATAGCAGAATGCGTCATCAACTCCACTAGAGCTGATCTCAGGAATTTGCACAGAGAAACCAGCAAGACGGCACAGCTCTGTGCCATTAGAGACCCACTTATGTGCTTTGCCACAAATGATGTCACCTAAACCACAAGGATACAGGACCTGACATAACAGTAAGGAGCATGTTTCAGAACCAAACCGTGAAATTATATCCAACAAAATAGCGGAAATGTTAAAGCTAAAACTTTAGCTACTTAAGTATTGTGCAAGAAAAGTAAAGGAACATTAGCAACTATTCAGTAATGAAAATTTCAAGCTTAGGAATGAAACTTGTTTGACAGTACATGATTGAGGTACCAGTCATCACTACCCAGATTGCTAGAATTACCTTAAACAGAGGGTCTATACCTGGGTTTTCATATCGACGGAGAAGTATGCCTCTGAACAAGCTTCAAAGACCATATTACAGAACGATGCGCATACAACAGGTGGTCCAGATCTGATACCCACTCGTGGATCGCAGATTGAGCACTCAAGCAATTCCCACAAATGAAGGCATTCTTGATTTCCTTCACCAGTTAGTGCGAGATTTCTCACTGAGACAAGGGCAGGAAATGTCTGTGTCACGTCGCAACATGTCTTCTGGCGGAATATTCTACACAGTGCTAGATCTCTGCGCCCCTTCGGTGCTTTTCCAGGAGGCTTGCCTTCAGACAAGTAGGCAGGGAACCGTCCACCAGGTGAAATACATACACCCTTCGGTTCTCCTGCGGAGCAAGAAATCAGAGAAGCAGACAACAGCGATGTAAATCGTCCGAATACCATTCCTATAGGGCTCATTTGCGGAGCAGCAACAAGCTGTAGCATTGATCATAGTTGCAAAAGGAAATGATATCGAGAAACTGTACTACATGATAATAAAATAGACGAAGCTTATGATGATCACAACTCATCTAGATTCCTGTCCTATCCTGCTACCCTCTGCATGACAAGACTTAAGGACTGTTTTTAATTGAGCAATTAACAAAATGTGAATACTGGGCACCAAAGTGACTCCTAAAATGCGCACAGAATATAGCCATTTCTTAACCTTCACATATCCAAGCTATGGTTTAACTCCACGAAGACCTAAATCTGCATCCAAGAAACTAATTTACAACACGATTTGAGCGACTAAGTGCACTAGACAGCAAGGTTCCATTCAAAGGAAGCTAGAATCGCCACCACACAGCTAGCAACACAGGCTTCCTTCGACGGGCATAGCCAAGGAAACCAAAGAAACAACAGCCACACGTACGAGATCGCGAGTCCTCGCGGGCGAGGCGGCTGTTCGTACCAGCTGACGCGACTGGCGCGAAGACGAGCGGCACCAGGAGGAGGAGGAGGAGGACCATGCGACTGTTCACCGTCCGCGGCCGCGCGGGAGGACCCATCGGGAGAAGCAGCCTTCCCGCCGGCAGGGTCGCGCCGGCCGGCGGCGTCCTGCGGCAGGCGGGTCGGCGAGTTATAGCACAGGGGAAAAAAAATCGGAAGGCCAATTCGGTGCGCTCCGGCGTCTGGACGGGACCGTGCACATAAGCCCAAGAGCGCATTGTTTTTTTTTTCCCTTGAATTAGCCCATTAAATTGGAGCAATTCGGTTCAGTTAGCCCACTAAACACTATTAAATATTTTTCAAATAATAGATTTATTTGTTCAAGATATAACTCGTCTAAAACATTGACACAATACATGCAAACTGTGTAAACGAGTATGTTTAAAATGTTGATAAAATTTTAACTTTAAATATTCAGAAAATATTTATATTAGATCTCATATTGTAGCATTAAATATTTTTAACTATAAAAAATACGATGATTCAAACTGATTCAGATATAGAGTTATGGTTTAGAAGAAACACGCATTTAAAGTTCAGGGACCAGTCCTTTTTCTTCACCTGACCGACGCTAATGACGTCGTAACAGATGGTTATATTATTCTCTCTATTTTTCTCGCCTACATCAATCTTAAAGTCGAGCTATATTTGATTAGATTTAAGATGTCTTACGTGTATGACTTGGCGAGCCAGCAAAAACTTTGATATGCGGGTGGCGGCATCGAGCCCAACAACGTAACACGACCCGGTTCATGTACCGCCCGCCCGCCCGCTCGCAGTGTTCGCTCAGCAGCATTAGCAATTTAGCATAGTGCTGCAGCTCCCACGACTTCCATGGTGTTGCAACCACGAGCTCGCCCAGCGCGATCCCGTTAATGAGCGTGGCGCGCACCCGAGCCGAACCAAGTTACAGACCACCGCCCTGGGTGTTGCCCTGCTGCACCGCACAGGGCCTGCCTCCGCGAGCTAGGCGGCGCCATCGAGTCGCCGGCGGCCCCAACCCCGAAGATAGCTTTGCTTGGTCACCGTTGCTCCCCGCTGGCGTGCAAGCTTGCCGGATACGCCGCCGCGCCAATTCGTCATGCGTTCCAGTAAAAAAAAAATAGAGCGGAAAAAAACTGGTGAAACACATTTTAGTTTTACAGATGCCCAGAAACCAATATCGAAGGACAACAAACTGAACGATCACATGCGCAGCTCAATAGGCCAAGAACACAAGAAAATCAAGTGTAGTTTGATACTTGTTCTGATGGTAACAATAAAAATGACACCAGGTTGTTCCTCTAGAAAGCCACATCTCTTACGAGCTTTCAGTAGGCAAACCTCAGCCTGTCGTGCACAAACACATAAATTGCCAAATAAATGTTAATGCTTGGAAGTCATCTTTTGCAAAAAGCCCAACAATTTTTTTTGTCACGAGAACATTGGTGCGTAAACCTTTCTCACCTGTTTCTCAGCTTTTCTCACAGAAATCCTCTTGTCGGCCATCATTCTTTCACTCATTTTCGTCGTCTGCACCTCCCCTAGCATTCTCTGCATCGCTTTCACTAGCTGTTTCCCATTCAGAGTCGTCAGCATCTTGACCAAAGGCATCACTAGCATCTCCTTCGCAATGGACACCCCCATGTTTCAGAGCTGCTTCCCTGAATAACCAAGCCGCACGCATCTGTTTCTTAACCAATCGCTCGGCATAATCAGGTACTTTGTTTTGCTTCAAGGACAAGTCAGGATCATTTGACTGGGAGCACTCATTTATGAAAAGGATCGCATCTAGCAAACTCTCTTTTGCCAAACCAAGCATATCATATGCTTGGGCTCTTCTCCACAGACTCTTGGCATGACGATTAACAGGGCTATGAAGGCACAATGCACGAGTAGCGTCGCTTATGGCAGCCAAAGGCTGTTGCAGAAGAAGATAACATTGGGCTCGATTGCTGTAAAGCACCACCCGTTCTTTTTTAGATTTCATTGGACATAGAGCAAGTGCTTCTGAGTATTTCGCTGCAGCTCCTTCAATGTTCCCAGAAGAGAACATAGAATTGCCCTCCAATTTTACAACCAATGCTGCAGCTTGTTTTATATGAAGATCCTCCTTAGGCATATTCTTTTCCAACTTGTAGCTCTGCTTGGATCTCAAGAGCTCATCAATTTCTTCTTTGGTCTGAGTACTAATTGTACCGCGTGAATTCCCAATCTGTTGCACACATTCTTGGAGGACTGTGACAATAGTGTCACCAAGCTTTTTATAATCACCCAATGTTGAAATATTTGCAAGATCTATCAATGTTGGTGCAACCTTATCTATAATCTGTTCAAAGGAAAGAAAAGGAAAGGAAAAGTAAGTAATTAACAGATAATCGCTGAATGTATTCAGACTAGACTGGCAACCATAATGCACAATTGCTCCTTCAGTCCTGCCAACACTAATCAGAAAGAAGGATAACAATTCGAACGAAGCTTCAACAAAATAGTATGCAAGCTACATAACATTGGTCAAAGATCTCGTAAGAAAGAAAATGCCCAACTGCAAATCAGTTGGCATAATAATATCAGTTAAAATAATAATAATATACCTTAGTCCCTTGGAAGGCAACTACCTAAAATTTAGCTACCACGTGTCAATAACATTATTTTAATGAATATTTTTGTTACCGTTTACCAGGAACATCATTTCTATGTATGCTAGTAATCATTTCTGAGCTGATGTCACGTCTTAGGCCTTAAATTTAATAACTGTATAGAAATATTACAGTGTATGAGTAAGCTAAAAGTTTTTTTTGGAAGAACTTACCTTATGACAAGTATTTGCATCCTGCACAAGCCAAATCAGACAATCAACAGCCATATATTGCCAGTCATCTGAAGAACGAGCTATGTTGCATAAAGCATCAACGGTACCAGAAATATTAGCAACATGACCTCGGCCGATCTTGCTCTGGCATATTGTTCTTAGCAAACCAACACCAGCAGGTGAATTTTCATTCACTAGTCCACCCCACATTCCAGGCAACTTGGTTAGAAAATCAGCCTTGCAAATATCATGGAGGAACTCAGGTTTAAATGCAAAACAGTTAATGAGTTGCAGAGACCAGCACTGCAGTTGACTTGCCCATTCCTCAGCTTTGCGGGATTCCATTTCCACACCACCCATGCCACGAGTAAGAAGATCACAGTGGTAGCCAAGTCTTCGATCCACAAATTGGTAAAAGTGTGAGTACACAATCTCCAGAGAGCTTGAGCCCAGTTGAATGGCCAGCTCAAGTACTTCCCCATGGTCTGCAACTGCAGGAAACGTACTAGGATATGTAGCTAAATGCCCCAAAGCTCTAACAGCAACCCTTTGTTCCACCCAAGTCAGTCTACCTCTTAAGAGTTCGACTAATGGAGGTATTACACCAGCACGAACAGCACAGTCTGCAAATTCTTCCATATTCATTGTATAGGAACCAATTATATGCGCAGCATAATATGGAATGTAAATATTCTGATCATGTGCAAGCCAGCGCCTATTTTTCAGTCCTTTCCATATAAGAGATGCCATGCATTCAAATATGCCCAAGTTGATGAACTCTGGATCATTTGGGTGTGCCATTGCAGTGTTCCAGAGACCGCTGATAGGGAGAACCTGACCATCATCATCTTGGGAAGGAAGTTCCCGAAAGAACTTAAGAACACTTGCTCTTCGTTTACTAGGGTTCGCCTCCTTCATAACGCAAAAGAAACATCCAGGATAAGGGCAATCAGATTGGGCCTTGTCCATTATGAGACCAAATAGATCCTACCAGCTTCTTTATCAGGGTCCTCAAATATCATACTTCAAACTGCATCAGAACAAAATCATGAGCTAATTGCATAAGCTATTATTCTCCAATGAACAAGTTAAAGGCAATTAGATACATCGTCAAAGACAGGAAACTAATTTAAAGATCAATAACCAACTATGATATCTCGACAAGAATTTTTATTATTCCCTCATATTCTGCTAACTTGGGAAGGTAAGCCAGTTCAAAGCTTAAGCTGGCGGGCACCCTCCCTCCACACTGCACATTCTCTCCCTTCTTTTCGACTTGCTTCTAGAGCTAGAGCAGATAGAAAAATAAAACAGAAGAGTGAACTTCCAACTCAAATTTCTGAGCTTCCATTAAGAAATTCTGTAGCCCACAGCTTGAAATTTCGAAAGCTTTCGGCTAGCAGGTCGAACATCCAGACACTAAAAGGAACTACTAGCAGGCAGAACGTCGAGACGCTGAAGGGAACTCTACCAATTCGTTAGTCGGGGAGGAAAATGTGGATGTACCTGCGCACATTCGAGCATGGGGTGCACCTTCGTCCGGCATTGGCAGTGGCTGATGCCGGCGCCACCGCTTCGCGCAGCGCGTTGGGAGCGTCGCGCGGCGAGGCGGCCGAGTTAGGATTCGGGAGGGGGAGGGCTCTTCGGAGGTGCGGAAGGCCGCGGGAGGACTCCCGCGGAGGGGAGGGGGGATCCGGCGGATCTCCTCCTCGGCGGCTGGGAGGAGAGGGAGAGGGGGGGGGAGAGGTGAGCGTGGCGCGTGCGTGGGGTGGATGGTGAGAGGAACAAAAACAAAAAAAAGAAAACGAGAGGAGACGGAGGTGGCTGAGACGACGGCGAGTGCGTCGGGGAAGGGATGGGCTCCTTCCCATCTCGCCCGCGCGTGCGCAAATCGACGGGTGCGATCGAGCGATGCTTCGAGCCCGTGAAGCCGCACCCCCCCCCACCCCCCACGACAGCAGCATCGTGATCCGTCGTCCACGCGAGATCACGGACCGGCGGTGGGGGTCCACCCATCCCGTCGAACCAGATCGCTGCCTGCCGCCGGCACGGCGGGGGGCCCATGACCATGACCCGGGGGGCTGTCAATGTCAGTGCACATGCAACAAGTATTAGTAGTAGCATCCATGGTGAGGAGGAAGAAGACGGTTCACGGTTGCCGCCACTCCAATCGCCAGCCAATCCGATTCGAATCCTGTGCTGTGCAGTACGGCGCCAAGCGTTAGCGAAACCATGGTGAGGAGGGCGAGCTGCGGCGGCTGCTCTCCTGCTCCGCCGCCCTGCACTTGAGCCTTCCGCGCGCCAGCCACAGTGTCCTCCTTCGCGGATGCTGGTGATGGCGCCGGTGCAGCAGAAGCTGATGCTGCAGAGGCAGCCGAGAAGCAGAACGGGGCATGTCAGAGATGGCCAAGGCGTTCAATATTTCTCCACGCATGGCGATGTCCATCCATCTCTGGTGACGATTGCATTTGCGGCCCTCAGCGTGCCACGCACACTGGCCCTTCATGGGACCTCCAAAATGAGTGCGCTCCACCTCCACATGGCTTGGAAAATATTGGGGCAAATGATGTGGCGAACGCCAACGGCAGACAGTACTGACTGCGGCGGTGCAAGAGTTCTCCGGTGCATCCCTTATGGGTTGCCCTGTCTTTCAAGTTTCAGTCTACAATACAGAAGATTTATGAAGCTTGTTGATGTTGCCAAAAACATTATAGCGGATAGCTGCAATCTTTGACTTTGAAGCACACACTATATGAAAATGTTTAAGATAAAACTGGGTTCAATCACACTATTTTTTCCAGGATATGACCCTGTTGAAAGAGCCCTGCTCATACCTAGCTCCAGGAACTCATGAATCTGGAGCTGTGAATGGATTGTCTTTAGTCATTTTGTTCTTTTTTTAGGGTAAAAATAGAACTTTAAAGTAGTTCATCTAATAGATTCAAAATCAAGTATGGATCTCGGAGGCCTATAACTCTACTCTGTAGTACCATTTATCTTACATGGCGAGTAAGAAGGACTCAGGAAAACAACTTGGTTTTATCCATGTCTATATGGAAATTTATATGGGTGTTCTGGAATTACCTTAGTTATGCAAACCTCTACAACTGAAAATTATGCATTTCAATATTTCATTTTTGATCCTCTAAAGTTGTAGCTACAGATTGGATAATTTCTCCTTTTTAGTTGTATTACAAAATGAATTTGTCATCCAGTCATCCTTAAAAAAGCTCTTATCTCTATATAAAACAAAAGTTATATGACAAAAGCATGTTCAGGACTGACAAGAATGCAAAATTATAAGTGGTAGGTAAATGTAATTTATTATATTAAAAACAAACAATAATTCCTCGGTTTTGAAATATTTGACGCTGGTTAGTTCAATTTTGAACTAACCAACATCAAATATTTTGAAACGGATGGAGTAGACTGCAAGGAAATACTAGCAACCTTGGCTCGCTGTCATGCTGCGTTGTAAAAATTGTGCTATAACTCTAGCAAATGAATTCATTTTTCTGATCCTCAAAATTTAATAAAATATTTGGACAAATACAGAGCTTTCAGAAGAAAAAAAAGTGAGATGGCGAAATTGGTATCGTATCAGATTAGAGAGCTGGACATTAGGCCGTTTTATGACCAAGTTTAGTAATTCAACAGACACTTCAGTGGAAATCAAAGGTATATACAGTCATGGCCCTTAAAAGAGGAAAAACAAACACTTCTTAGTACAGCTTGTTCTAACAGGTCCCTCGTATGTTGCCAACAGTTTTTCAGTGAATCCTTGATGAGAATGTCCAGGTTGATGCCCCATTACTACAATGAAATTCATGTTTTATTATGTCACGCCTGTACTACTCATTAGTCAATCTTGAAGCCAGTGTATCCCATCTAATTAAGCAGACAGAAAAAATAGAAGTTCTCAGTTCCATGTAGGAAAAGTTGTACTAACTAGCAAAGCAACACAAAACAATGTAAGTAACATGACAAGGACATGTAGACTAGGCAAGAATAGGCAATGTTATCTCGCAAAGACTCAGGAATCAAACCTCTGCTTTGATTTGATGCGGTAGCATTTGACACTAATCTCATACACATGGTCCGCGTAATAGGGGGCAATTCCAAATCCTTATAACACTCGGCGGAAATGTAGAGTAACACAGGCACACAGTACATCGAGATGGCAGGAGCGAATCGAGGGGATCGCGAAATACAGATTGGGCAGCCGAAACGGCGACGCTCCTGGGCGCGGGACCCGGTCAGCCGGTCTCCTGGTCGAAGTCGTCGCCGTCGGACTCCTCGACGTTGTCAGCGTCGTCGTCCTCAGCCCCGGCGTCGTACTCCTCCTTGACGTCTCCGGCGGGCTTGCCAATGATCACCATGTTGCTGTTGGTCTTGCGGATCTCGTTCAGCTGGTCAGGGAGACGGACGGCGTCAGTTACCCCTTTGCCTCTGCGTGAGTGGGACGAAGGGAATGGGAAGCTGGGTGAGGATGAAAGGGGGATACGGAAGGCACCGCACCTTGTCCTCGAGGTCGGACTCGGCCATGGCGAGAAGGAGCTCGTCCTCCTGGGAGGTGGCGGGCACGGGAAGCAGCGTGGACGCTGGGATCAGCGGCGGCGACGGCCACTGCCGCATCAGCGCCGGGAACTGCAGCATCTCCGTGCTCCGGCCGGCGGCGGCTTGGCTTGGTTGTGGGCAGGACTTGCAACGGCGGCGGCGGTTGCGGAGTGTTGGGTGAGAACGTGAGATCAATTAAGAAAACTCAAGGCCATCGCCAGGAAGAGTACATCGGTTTCCTTCAGTCGCAGCGGGTTAACGGGCCGCGCAGTCGGGTTAACGGGCCGTACCATCAAAATTTCGGAACCGCAAAACGCGGCCCGTCCGATGCTTCCTCCTATAAACCGTCTTCCCGGCGTTCTCGGCCATCATTCCGTTTGCTCTGGTTCTCCCTCCATCCCGTTCGCGCGCCACCGGTTCCGGCAAAGCCCGCCCGGAAACGAGGGAACGAACGGCACCGAGGCCACCGGCGTTCCGCCGCCATGCCGTTCGCCATGGACCCGACGCCGCAGTCGCACCCGATCCTCGCCTACGTGCTCTCCCGTCTGCCCTCGCTGTCCGCGAGGACGCCGCGGTCCCCGGCGCTCTCCTCCCCGAGCGCGCGGGACCTCGAGCAGCCGTCCCCTCGCTCGCCGCCGGACGCCGCGGAGTCCGAGCTGGTCGCCCTCATGCCGGGCCTCCGCCACCCCTCCGTGCTCTCCGCCATGACGCGCGCCGTGGCCGACGTCGCCACGGCGCGCGACGCGATCCGGCTCCTCGGCCCCCGGCCGGACCACGAGCTCGTCGACGCCTCCCGCGCCATCATAGCCGCCTCGGGGAAGGCGGGGGAGGCCGAGGACGAGAAGGTGGCGGCGAGCCGGGAGGTGGTCCGCCTGGAGGAGGAGCACGAGGCTTACGGCGCCATGCTGCGGGACGCGGAGGAGAAGCTGGAGCGCGTGTACCGGATGGCGATGCACGGGAGGGACATACAGGAGGCAAGCGGCGGCAAGGAGGAGGAGGAGGCGTCCGGCGCGGTGGACGAGGAGGTGGTGCGCGTGCTCAGGGAGGCAGAGGGGAAGCCGGTGGAGCGGGTGAACCTCGTCGACCGCCAGCTGCGCCTCCTGCCGGAGCCCATGGGCCGGATCCGCGGCCTCCTCGCGCTCGACGTGTCCCGCAACCAGCTCCAGGTCAGGGCCTCCAATCTCACGCGCTCGGCTCGGCTCGGCTCGGCTCGGCAGTCATGAACGAACAAACCCCTCGCATCGTTTCTGTGCCCTGCTTCAACAGTGATCTTTTGTTGAACTCGTAGGTGGTCCCTGATGCTATCGGCGGGCTCGAGCAGCTGGAAGAACTCCGCGTGGCTTCCAACGCCTTGGTTTCTCTCCCGGACTCCATCGGCCTCCTCTCCAACCTCAAGATCCTCGACGTCTCCGGCAACCGGCTGAAGGTTCTTCCGGATACCATCTCGAAATGCAGGTAATTAACCACGCAAACCAGACGTCCACGTGCCCGTATGTTCTTGGGAAGGAACGCTCACCGTGATCGACTTCTGGAACTCGCAGGTCGCTGGTGGAGCTGGACGCGAGCTACAACGCCCTGGTGTACCTCCCGACGGACATCGGGCACGAGCTGGTCAACCTGCAGACGTTGCGCGTGCACCTCAACAAGCTGCGCTCCCTGCCGTCGTCCGTCTGCGAGATGCGGTCGCTGCGGCTCCTCGACGCGCACTTCAACCAGCTCCACGGCCTGCCGGCCGCCATCGGCCAGCTGTCCGCACTGGAGACGCTGGACCTGAGCAGCAACTTCAGCGACATGCGCGACCTGCCGCCCTCGATCGGTGACCTGGCCGGGCTGCGCGAGCTCGACCTCAGCAACAACCAGATACGGGCGCTACCGGACTGCTTCGGCCGACTCGGCGGTCTGGAACGGCTCCGCCTGGACCAGAACCCGCTGGCCGTGCCGCCCGCGGAGGTGGTGTCCAAGGGCGTCGGCGCCGTGAAGGACTACATGGCGAAGCGGTGGACCCAGGCCATGGCCGAGGAGGAGAGGCGGCGCACCGGCGTGCCGGAGAGCCCCATGGCGTCCACACCCAGGGAGTGGCTGACGCGGAGCGTGTCGTCGCTGAGCACGTGGGTGTCGGACGTCAAGGAGAAGGTCGTCGGAGAGGACAAGGTGGCGGAAGAGGACAAGTTTCTGCAGCAGCAGTTCTGACTTCTGAAGGCTCGCTCGCTGCTTAGCCATTGCTTGATAGGATGACCAGATTATTATTTCTTGCCTCAGATTATTATGTTTCTCCGTGGAATTTCCATAGTAATAGTAACTGATAACATTTTATTTCTTTTACTGAACTTTGTTGTATCACTTGGTATACACATTGCAACCTACGAGACGCAGGGCATATACATGAGTTGGCAAAACGCAGGATTACGGGACCCAGTAGATTGTTACAATCTAGGACTGCACAAGAAAAATATATCTTACGACCTGCATATTCCACCGTATCACTAAAAGTGGCAATTTAGTGTAATCGTGCAAAAAAAAACTATCATAGCTCACACAATCTTCTATGGGCATTGTCGGAGTGTGAGCTACGACACTCCTCCCGACCTGTTACGGAAATAACTCGCGGAGGTTATTTCATTGGAGGGGACTTGGCGTCCCTAAGCGATCCAACTCGAGAGAGCGGGTGAACACCGAGATTTACGTGGCTCGGCCCGCCGGAGCATAATACCCTACGTCCACGAGAGTGTTTGTTGTATTGCTTGCTTGTAAGAGTGTATGAGGGTGCACGGTTGTGAACCCTTTATCGGGTGGACACCCCGGTCCTTTTATAGTCCAAGGGCGGGGTGGTTACAATGTGGCTTGAGGCCTGATATGTGGCCCCAAAGCTATGTGAACCCTATACATGATCTAGAGTTTTACGCTCTGAGTAGAGCAGTCGGTGGAGGAATTAAGTCTCGTCGCCTGGCGCGCTGAGCGCCCCTGTCCGTGTGGCAGGTGATGATGAATACGTCGTCTTGTCGCAACGTCTTCTCGCTCTGCTGGGCGGCTCTGTGCCGTTGGGGCGGTACTGTTCCGCTGTCACGCCTCGCCGTCCTGTCTTGTCACCGTAATGGTGGATAGGTGGAGGACAGAGGCATGCGCCGAGCATCATGCTTTTGGGGAAGGCACGAGACTTGAATGCACGGCCTCACAGCACACTTCTCCTTGACTTTGTTGGCGCTCACTACGGATCGTGGGGCCCGTGGCGGATCTGGAGCTCTCCTTGGCGGGTTCGGAGCTAGGATACACGTGGCAACTCTGGAGCTCACCTCAGCGGGGAGGCTCAGACCGAAGCCCAGGACACGTGTCGGCTCCGGAGCCCTCTTTAGCAGGGAGGAGGGTCAAAGCCCACCGACACGTGATAACTCCGTACCTCACCTCAACGGGGAGGCTCGGACCGGAGCCCAGGGCACGTGTCGCCTCTGGAGCCCTCCTCAGCAGGGAGGAGATTCAAAGCCCACCAACACGTGGCAGCTCCGGACCTCACCTTAGCGGGGAGGTTCGGTGCGGAACCAAGGACATGTGTGGACTCTGGAGCCGAAGCGCACGTGGCATCCCTGAGGCTGACCTCAGGGTCAAGGACACGTGGCTATGCTAGCGCCCGCCTTAGACTGTCTTTTACGCTCCACGCTGGGTACCCGCGGCTGCAGGGTACAGACAGCCATAGTGTTTTCACTTAAACCCCTCAACCTAGCAACAGTGTTCATACTTAAGTAGAGGTGTTTATGTGAAAAAATGCAGTAAAAGCTGATTGTATTCTAGTTGTGCCCTTCAATAAAACATTCTTTTCTTCACAGGCATTACTGGCTCCTTCGGGTCACAGCGAACAAGTTACAAGCAAGCAAATAAGACGATGAATATTGTAAACATAGGTCCACACATCATATTAGATAATGAAAGTCACAGATAGAATGTGGAACAGCTATCGACAGTACCAAGTCGAAGTTGCTGCTCCCTTGAGGCCGGCAGGCCAGCACTATAGTTCATCGACAGACACACCACAAAGCGACAAATATACTAGAGGTCGCATAACACACTCAGTTCATAAGCAGGCTCCCAGACGCACCAGAGCAGCACCGCACCGGTACAACTCCCCTTATTTACACTTAAGCACCCGATCTTCACTTGTCCTTCTCCCTGGCGATGAGGTCCATCACAGCACGCTTGATGCTACCCCCATTCTTCGCGAGCAACTCCTTGTTCATCTCGGTATCATTAAAGCCCTGCAAAAAAGATACAAGTTCAGGAACCGAAGCCTGTAGCAGCAATTGTGTGAGAACGGTACAGAACAGGGCATGCATCTAACCATCTCCTCCAACTCTGCAAGGAGCGGATCCCATTCATTGACACCGCATAGATCATCAACAGACTGCTCCAGGTTGTATTTGTTCTGCCTTAGAATTTCTTTGTTCAGGTCAACCTGCTTGAATCCCATTTCCTCCAGCTCCCTCAGTAGCTTCTCCTCGGTGTCGCCATCTACATGTGCAGGCACATATACCGATGCAGAAGATGGCGCAGATGCAAGCACATTAACAGATGTAGTTGCAGTCATGTTGTGCACACTAACAGGTACTAGCGTAGCCGGCACCACAGGCTCAGGTGAAGACACACTAACAGGAGGCGCAACAGCAGTAGCAGGAGCAATGGACAAGGGAACATCGGCAACAGGGTCTGTAGAAGCTTCTGCAGGCACAGAGGGAACATCGAATGTGAATGGAGCAGACTGAGGTTTCTTGGGCTCAAAGGCTTCAAGTGACATGTCAACTGGATATGAATGGTATCCTTGAGTGCTTGTGAAGGGCTCCATGTTGGCATCAATCAAATTATTTGTATTTGAACTATTGCTTTCTGGAGGCAGGTTCAAGTTAATAGCATTCTTGTTCTTTTCGTTCACAAAAGAAGGGTCTTCCACCTGCAGATGCATTTACAGTTCAGATATGGTAATTATCAAGATCACACGTGTATGTGTTGAAACTTGAAAAGCAACGGTCAGGTGACAACCTGGATATGAACCCAAACTCGGTGACCAAATTTCTGGCCAGAAGGTGATGCCAACCTCCAGTAAGATATATACCTTCCAGGTCTTGCAGGTGCCCAAAAATCAACAGCCACATCAATCTCCTTATCCACAGGAAACCCATTGACCGGAATCTGAACAACATTACAGCACAAACTAAGAACTCCTTCCCTCCTATAAATTGCAGCCCAACTTTTAATTCAAAACAAGTTAAATTATGACTCAAATGATAAGTTGTTACCTCTAATGGAACAGAGGCCTGCAGTGAAAGATGATCTCCACCAACCCAGATAAGTTGTGTGCCCAATGGCCACATGATAGACCCATTGTTATGCATGCGCCAGATCTTAGTAAACTGTGTTGAAGGTGCCATTAGTGTTCCATCCAGGACAGTAACATCCAAAATGAAGCGACTTTCAAGCTTCTCCCATTTTGACCTCATCAAAACCCGTGGGTGGACCTTTCGATAAAAAAACACTAGGATCAATCACCATTTTATTATACTTTCTTCTGTCAAGCTATGTTGTCATACCAGATGAAGTACTCACCACATTAGGGTCTCTCCATAACCTGTGAAGTAAAGGTTTGTCTATTTTTGTGTACTCAACCTCATTGCCCATGCGCTTGAAACAGGAATCACACAAATCATAATCTTCTCTCCTGTACAAAGGAAAGATGTAGTAGTTAAAATATCGAAGTGTCTGTAAAAAAGAAACTTGTCTAAATAAAGCCACAAACAAATGAACTAGAAAATTTATTCAAGGCTTACACATTAGATTTGTAACGTGGACCAATAATTGGTTGCACTCCACAACCATCACACTGGATGAATTTATGGAGAGTCTGTTCTGCTGACTTATCTGTCTTATTACCATGATCTCCGTAAACACGCCCAGAAGGCAAGAGGCGGCCTGGGTAAGGAAAATGTGGAGATGATCCATATCCAGGGGAAGCATAAGGCAACGATGCAGGCGGCCCAAAGGGAACATTATGCATAGGAACACGCCATCTGGAATCAGTAGTGTCTTCTGCATTGATTTTGTACTGCCACCTATGTGAATGGCATCTTTTTGGCTGGAACCATTCAGAAATGGATGGATGTAGGGGTGGAGTAAGAGTAGGAACAGACAGAGGGGCAGGTTGTGCAGTTGATGACATGACAGATTTGCCCTTACTCTGTGTGTCACTGTCCCACTTATTAACAGACTTGTCAACTGAATTGGAGGGAAACAGCAACTCCTCAACTGAAGGGTACAGCAATGGGGGTTGAACTTGAGAAGATCCAGCACTAGGAGGAGCAGTGGCAGTGGCAGCCGCCTCATCAATCACACTCCTACAGCCCCTTTCCGCGGGTAATCCAGATTTTTGCACGTTCAAGGGCTGTGAAACCAAATTAGCGCTAATTTTGGGTTCATCGTTAGCTTTGACAAACATCTGTGTCTGAGTCACACCACTCAAAGAGCTGGATGATCCATTGTTGTTGTTACTTGGTTTAATCAATTGTACCAAAGGTTTTATCACCTCATCCAAAGTCAGTGGTGCCGAATCAATTACCTCATGAGAAAGCTTTGCAAGGGCATCAGGGATTGGCTCCGGGGTAGCCTTGATAGCTTCACCGACAGCTGATTTTATCTGAGCCAGACATTTTTCCCGAGCGGTGGATCTCTTAGATATGAGCTTCAAAGCTTCAATTGCTGACAATATTTGAGATACTGGATCTTGACCAGTGGGCTTCAGAAATTCAGAATCTATCTTTTGTTGTTCAGTGGCATGATTGTTCTTTAACTGGACAGTAATCCTCAAAGGGTTCAATTTTTGATGCAGAGCTGCATCACGCAAGTCATCATCATCATCTAGCATGACAACATCCCCATCCTCATCCATGTAAGTCAGAATGAACTCAGCATCAGGGCTAAACTTGAAGGCATTGGCTATCTTGGCCCGCAGGGTAGATAAATCTATATTGAAATTCATGCCATTAGCAGAACCATAGAATCTCTTAAGCGTGTCACCATACTTGACCTGAAATATCAATAAAGAAAATCCATAACTTCACAGCAACATAAGTTTAAAACAAATGAAACAGTAGCATAGCCTGACATAATCAAATAGCTCTAATATTTTGTTACTACAAGACTCTAGAAAATCACATCAATTAATTGGTCTTACTAGAATCCATGGCACAAAGATATCAATGAAGTTGAATAGGGATCATAAATGGCCCAAGGAATGGTTGTAAAGAAGAACACAAAAGTACACAAAAAATAGATGCACGGCATAAGCATAGATCAAGTTAAACATATATTCTAAGAGCAAGAATTATAATGTGACAACCCCAGAGTCACCATACAGAACTAATTAGTACTAAAAAATATTAGAAGACCTTCATGTTAACCAAACCAAAACCCATGTAGAACAGTACATATAAATTTGGACAGCACTACAGATATAGACACAGCTCTTTATATGATCATATTCTAATACATCACCTCTTATCTCATCAAAAAGTAAAACAAGTCTCATCTGCCCGAAAGTTTTTCCTACCCTGCTATCCTAAACAGCAAAGCAGAGTCCTTGTTAACATCACAATACAACAGCACAGATACTAACACAAACGATCAATAGGAGGATACAGTCAATCAAAAGTTGACATATTTCCTCATGAAGCAACATCATCGATGGCCTCAACTTATATCGGAGCATCATTACTGTTAGGCAAATTGTTGTGGGACGCTCCAAAAGAGTGGCTTTAGGCACAACACACCAACTTTCGATTTTGGCCTTGGCACACTACAATTTTTTTGTTCTTAGGGACGTCATACCACAGTTATTATTTTATTATTTTTGGCTGGGATGCTGAGAGAAATGACCTTTGTGCCTTTGCCAATGTTTTCAAATCGTCTAGTCGACGCTAGTCGCCTAAGGGGTGACTAGGTCGACCAGGACGATTAGTCATCGATTAGGGCGACTAATCGACCCTAATCGATGCCTAGTCGTCCTTCAGTCGTCCTCTAGTATGTTGTAGTGATGACATAGCGGGGGTGGCAGACGGGGGACAGGCGACGGCCCGGCGGTGGAGGGTGAGGCAGCGCACAGGGGACATGGCACCAGCCCCGCGATGGAGGCTGAGGCGGCGCATAGGGGACCAGGCAGCAGCCCGGCGGTGGAGGCTGAGGCGGCGCACAGGGGACCAGACAGCAGCCCTCGACGGGCAATCCCGGACGCTAGAGGCGACGCACAAGGGCCCGACGGCCAGTCAAGCGGCGCGGAGGAGGGCGGAGGCGTGCAACAGCGGAGGCTAGAAGATGGAGCCTGAAGGCAGCGGAAGCTGGAGGTTGCGGGTGGCGATGGAGGAGACGACAGAGGAAGTCAGACGGCAGCAGAGGCTAGTGCAAAAGACGGATTGGTGTTGGGCTGGGCTGGGCTGGGTCGGACCGTGGAAGAAGTCCGGTGGATGTAAGCCACTGGATGAGGTCTAATGGTCTCATTTCACTGGGGGTATATAAAACTTTCCACTTCAACCTAACCTAACCCTAACCCGTTTTCTCTCTTCACTAGGGGCTAGCTAGAGGCGGTAGCGGCGACGTCCTGCGCGGCGGCGGCGACGCCCTGTACGGCGGCGGCCTGCGCAGCGACGGCGGCGACGTCCTGCACGGCGAGGGCCTGCGCTGCGACGGCGGCGGCCATGCGACAGTGGCCGGCAAGTAGGTCGCTGATCGCCGGAGCCCCCTAGTCGCCCGATTAGTCGCTCGATCTGGATGACTAGTCGGACGACTAGGTAATCGGGTCGATGGACCTAATCGTGGTCATTCGAGCGATAAGGACGACTAATCGCGACTAATCGCAATTAGTCAGACGACTTGAAAACATGGGCCCTTGCTTAGTGGCTATCCAAATGTCTGACGGGTGGGACATGCCAATCAGTGGCTATCCACCCTCTTCCCCAACCCTTGAAGTTGCGGCAGGAGGTGGACGGAGCGGCGATGCCAGAGGTGAGCTTGGCGAAACGGGAGGCATAGTAGGACGAGCACCTGCCAGCCTCCATTCCCTCCATCCGTATCGAGTGTGGGTGCGGGTATCAAATTTCACCCACTGACCTTTTTTATTTTGAGCGGATTTCGCTCCACCCGATCCAACCCCAACCCATTGTCATCCCTAATTAGGACATAAGAACCCATCTATCATCATAACGCCGAGCCTATTTGCGTGATTACGTCCAAAACTTCTCTCTACGTAAGAAAGTCTGATTCAGAAACTAATCGTAAAACCCTAACACCGTAAGGTCGCGGTAAAAATCAACCCTAACCGAACTCAACCCCCCAAATCGGCACCGTACCCGATACCGATCGACAATTATCACACGATTCCACCCCCAACGCTCCCACAGTAATCAATTTTGACACACGGAGACAACAGTTTCCCCACACGACGCCTGCATCCCCTTAGAATCGCGCAGAACTACAGTATAGACCAGACGGATCCTCGGCCGGTGCCTCACCTTGAAGGTGACGCCCCGGGCCTCAGGCTGCGTCCCGACGCGGAACGGCTCCGAGGCCCAGCCTGACGTTCTCGACCAGTCGGACATCGCGGCGGACGGGAACCCCCCGCGGGAGGACGAAGCGGCGACCGGGCCAACGGCGTCGTCGAGCGACCCGGCTCGAGCGAGAGACCCTAGGAAGAGAGGGAGGCGGGGGAGAGGCGAGCTGCGTAGCCGTGAGCCGCAGCCGTGGCGGTGGAGAGTGCCGATGCGGCCAAGGCGTTGGGTTGCCCGGGGCCCGGGGCCCCTCTTTATCTCAGACGCCTCGTTTGCTTCCACGCGAAGCCGGAAGGCACCGTCGGGCACTTCATCCGGGCCCGCATGTCAGTGGATGTGCGTCGCTTCGCGTGGGAGGGGGCCGTGCTTGAAATCCGCATCTGCTGCGGCCCTACTTCAACTCTCTTGGCTTGGTAAGTCTATCTGTGGGGCGTTCCTGTCAGTGAGTGCATACGGATAAGGGTCTGGAATAAAAAGCTGCTGTTAACTCCTGCCCATCTTCTTTGCGCGCGAGACGGGGAGGCCGTCCCGTCCGTTTTCGAACCCACGAGTTAGGCCCACCGTTCACTGACAAGTAGGTCCTCCTATGCTTTGGTACCGCTAGGGACGAGCATTTATTTGGCATGACCGGACGAGGCTCGTCAGACTTTTCTTGAGGCGGGCGGTCTGCTCTTCTCGCGTGAAAACTGTCTAATTTAAATTATTTTTTAGAAAATGCTCTTTGTTTTTTTTTTCTATTGTACTCGCCGTGTTGATCTAGCCCTGATAACTCGCGTGAAGCTATTACTGAAGGCCCTTTTTGCTGAAGCCGTGTACTAGTGACATTTGAACTAGTCCTAGCGAATCCCCTTTTTCTCACTGTATATGGTATGCTTTCATGTTACATGCATGGTGTGGTAGAAATAGTGTGGCTCGTACAACGTAATATCAACGCACGTGTTAAGTCCCATTGCATTGCATGAAAAGGGTCTGGGTATCCCGACACAAAAACGATGATGTGCTTGGGTGCTCCTATGTTGGCTTTGATGCACTGACTTATAGTAGGTGTCGATTGGACTCACTGACGCCACGTCATCACTGTTGAAGTGTTTAGTCACTCGACCACTATGCTCTTGTCCGTCCCCGGCCGGCGGCGTACGACTCCGACGCATCTGCGGTCACGTACGTCGCCGAGGTCCCGCGCTCGGCTCGCGTTTCCGCGCTCCACATGATCTTGTAGTAGAGGATCGAAGTACCGCTCTCGGGTTCCGGGCTTCGCCATGGACAGAGCGCAGCGGCGAACGGAACGGCGGCTGCCGCCTGCCAGCTTGCGACGATCGTTCCCGGATAGTTTACACATACGCGTAGGCCATCAGATTGCAACAGCACGTCTAGCCTAACTAGACGCTCGGGTCAATTAACCCTAACACACACATGGACGTGCGTGCATGATGCATGCACGGCTGCGACCGCCCGCATGCGCGCGCGCGCCGCACCGCACGGCATGCAACACACACCGCAGTACACGACACGCGCCCAGTCGGCCAGCTGAGTAACCACTAGAGTACGTAGAGGCTATGTGTGTATGTATGCCTATACATATATAAATATATATATATATATACACCCTCCGTTCTAAAATAAATGACGTTTAGAGTTTAGATAGTAAATTTAGTGTAAATTGAACTAGATTTTTTTGTCTTAAACGTTATTTATTTCAGAACAGATGGAGTATATAATATACACAAACACTCGTAGCAACCTATATCTACGTTTATCATGGAGCATCACGGAGCGAGCGCGGCGGGTGTGTATGCAGTACTACACATGCAGTAGCAGTCACTGACATGTGGGCCCGTGATCCACGAGCCCACATGTCAGTGACTGCTACTGCATATGCAGTACTTCAGAGGATTTGAGTCCCAAGCGCTACTGGGCACAACCCGGACGGTCGGCCGTAACAAGGCTCGTCGTGGGTTCCAGCAGGCTGGGGCCACTTCGGGAGGATTAACAACAACAATCCTACCCTGTTGATACGGGTTTGCCAGTTCCGGGTTTCCACTGGTTCGTATAGATTTCCAAATGGGCCGGGTCTACTGGGCGGCCCGAGCCCCGACACGAAAAAACTAGGCCCGAGCACGGGCCCGACCCGAGCCGGATAGTCTCAGGCCGGCCCGTGCACTATTATCGTGTCGTGCCTGGGCCGCGCCATCGGCACGTCGGGCCAGCCCAAGCTCGGCACGGAAAATGGCTCGGCCCGACTCTGGCCCGATAAAATTGCACCAGCTCTAGGTTGAATCAACTTCTTTTTCAAATTTTGTCCAAAACCAAATTTATAGTGTCGGGTCGGGCCTAACCGTGCCATCGTGTTGGCCCAACACGAAAAATGTGTCCCCGTGTCGTACCTGGGCCAGCAGTTCAGCACAGCGACACGGCCCGGCACGAAAACTGAGTCGGGCCACGTAGTGCCGGGCCGCGTCAGGCCGGACCTAACCGTGTTCGGGTCAGGTTCGGGCCAGGCGGCCCATTTTGGAAATCTATACTGGTTCGCGAGGCCGCTTAGTGCTACGTCAGGAGAGCATGGGCTCCCTCACAAAACAACCAACTCTTTTTGTTTCCAACCAGGCCACAAACACAGCCAGATTTCAAGAATACTTTGCTGATGACCGGGTGTTGAAGGTCCAGATGTTTCATCTCCTTAAAGAAAAGAAAGTGAAAAACAAGGATCCCTGTTTCTAAGAGACACTTTGATCGGCTCAACACTAAACCTTGTTGATGCAAACATGAAGTTCTGTCCGTCTAAGCCCCAAAATGCTTGCCACCTATAACCATATTCTGTGCAAAAGGACGGTCCTCATCAAGCAATTCCAGCGAATAACTCGGACTCTTTACCAACCTAAATGCGGTCCAACCAGCTGCCGATGCTTTCCTGAGAGCCAAACTGAATGTCCTGTCGAGAAAGAGGGAGAGAGAGAGAGGGGGGCACGCTCAGAATTGTCACAGGAACAACATTGACATTGAGAGCAGCAGAGGGATAAACTTACAGAAAGCTGAAAATCTGGAGGCGTTCCAAGGTCCACATTGTTCAGATCAGCCAATCCATAAAATGCATTTAGGCTACTGTCAAGCATATCATTCCTGCATTGGGATAGAATTGGGTAATCCAGGGGAAGCAGTGTTTCATCGTTTAAGGAAGCTGGGTCCTCGAGACAAAGCAGAGCTTCGTCCACGCTAGACTGAGCCTGAGGCCGAGATGCCTCCCCAACAGCCTGCGGTTCTCTTGTACACCAAGCAGGGTTTCCAGCATCGTCATCTGGACCAACAATGGGTATGATAAGTTCTTCGTCCTGCAGTAGCCACATGTCAAATTAACAGAGTTTAAGTAGTGGCATGGTCAAAAAGACAAACGGGATCTTGGTAATAGGCCAACAAGAATTGCATGCGGACAAGCTTAAATACATCATTGTTGCAGAGAGTAATGTATTCTCCTACAATGAAAAGAAGAGTTATACAGAATTGAAATAGTGGGCATGGTCAGAAAGACAAACGAGATCTTGGTAATAAGCCAACAAGAATTGCATGCAGATAAGCTTAAATACATCAATGTTGCAGAGAGTAATGTACAGTTTTCCAAAACAGTGAGGAATGATTCGACACCCATGAAAAAAGAAGAGTTATACAGACTCTTAAACCATATATAAACTATTGCCAATATTGTAGCTGCTGATTGTGAAACAAAGTTACAAACTGTTCACAACCAGACCATCACTTCTAGTTTGCCACAAGGTTTTACTGGCAACAGGGGTTGAAAACAAATAATCAGGTACAGAGAGTTCACACTCATACGTTTAAACATCAATGCATTGTCTGAACTTCATTAGCACACCCTTACTTAAAACTGGTTAAAAGTGTTAACCAACTTTGCAAAGGAAGTGTGTGTTACCTGGTCTAGCAGGATGGAAGCCTTTTGCTCAGTTCCACATGGACTGTTATTAGCACGACGTGGCTGTGGAGTGTTTGTCTTTGGAGTTTTTGGACCAACTCCTGCCGCAACTGCATCAGGTTCTTCATCACCAGTTTCTATTTCAGCATTTTCCATATGCTTTATTGGCAACTGGTAAATGACTTTGGAAACAACAAGATCACCGTCCTTTTCATCTTCCTCTTCTCCAAGGTGATATTGATGCATCACCCAGGGAGTTCTTTCAGCTTTTCCACCTCTCTGCGAAGTTTTGTACAAAACCAAGAACTTCTTCCAACCTTTTGTGACACCATTGTCATATACTGCTTTGGATTTTCCAGTCTTGTGCCACCTCAAATGCTCATCAGAAACAGTGTGATCACTGCAAGTGGTGACCCTTCTACGCTTGCGCTGACTGCAACCATATGCTTTTGAAACTCTATGAAAATAATGAACAATGCTGTCATCTTTCTTCATACCTGCAGTATAAGTACCAAATTCAGAACATGAATACACCAATAAACAAAATATATTTGTATATCTGACATCTCAAGAAAGAGTTGTCAACCAGGAAGATTTTCAGGGTGTGAATAGCAGATCCCTTCGTCATTCTCCACAGTCGCAATAAACTCATCAATGAGCGCATGGGACTCCAGACCTCCCAAGCCAATCTTTCTTTCTAAATGTTGAAGCAATTGCAAATCAGACGGATCAAACTTAACACCAGCAGGCAACCCAGGCCACTGCACGGCAACCTGGAAATTTTGGAATGCAGCAAAAGAATTGCAAAACCATGTAAGTTCAATATGAGATGAAAGCCAAATCTCCTCCTCCCCTAGTCCAAACAGACCAAATGTACTTACATCGCTGTTATCAATGTAATGTTTGCAGTTTGGGCATTCTCTCCGTGCTTCTGCACCCAATTCACTTATCTGTCGGTCAGCGCAGTGAGTTGCATATCTTATTTTCTTAGCGATTCCCTTGCCATTCGTAAGCCAATACCTACAGCAAGGAAGCATCTTAAGAAGATAAGCACACAAATTAGTTCAGAACTCAGAAGCGTATGTTCTGGCAGTGTGCGGGATATGTGTAATTGTGCAAGTGACGTGACAGTGCATTGATCTGCTGCCCTGTTGTTGAAAAATAAAAACCCTGGTCATGGTGGCAGCCAGACTCCATTTCAATGCAGCACAACACATTGTTGACATCACCAAGCTTCTTGCTTCAATTTCTAACATGAAGTACGCTCAGCAAATACGTTGGCCAGAAACAAAACCTCTACACTCTGGATCAGGAAGCCGCCATCGTCCCGTTTTCGGGCGCGCCCGCGGGTGAGGGGTCCCAGAAGGAACCCTTGTCCCCTAGGTAGCAGCAGTAAACCCCAGACCAGAGCGGGCAGCCCAAACGTACCACGCGATCGAAGAAAGGGAGGGGGGGAGGAGGAAGAAAGAGGATCGATTACCTCGCCATGGCGGAAGGGCGGCAGGACCCAAACCCGACGGACGGACGGACGGACGGAGCGGCGGCCCTCCTGCTCCGGCCTCCCTCCTCCTTCCCCGACCGCGCGGTTCGGTCGCGTCAGCCGAGCAGAGCAGTTACTAATAGGACGGCGGGGGCTCGGATGGCGGGAAAGCCCTCGGGGCGGCGGGAAGGGAAGGAAGAGAGAAGGGGAGGCGGCGGTGCGGGAGCCGCGGGACCTGTCGCGCCTCGGGAACCCCGGGCGCAGTGAAGCGAGGCGCGACCGTTGCAGCAGTGAAGCTTCGTCCCGCTGCATCCCTCGCTTTCCTTTTCCTTCCTTCGCAAGCCGCGCACGGTTTCGTCCCCACGCCACGTCGGCAGCAAAGGGTTCAGTTTTTTTTTAGGTGCACTCTTAGGAGAGGGTCCAGATACCAAAAAAAGTCTCTAAAAAGGACGGAAACAAAATAAAAAGTCCACATCGGCTCGCGCGTCGTCTCCGGACGGGCGGGCCGGGTCAGCACCCACGACGCTGCGTGAGGCTAGCCCAGCAGCCTTGTTCCTTCACTCCGCGCGGATGGACGGCCCAGGATCGTGTCCGGGCCGTGCATCTGTTAACAACGGTGACCTCGTTTCTCACAAGGGGGACGACGAGCTGGTACTGGTACGTTGAAAGTCCCGTTCCGTGACGGCGGAGCGACAGAAAAGCGAGCCATCTAAGCAACGGCATCGCCCGGCCGTCGGTCGTGTGCTCGTGTGGTTGAACGACTCGGTGGCCGGTCAAGACAGAGCCTTCGTCGTCACTTGATCCGATCCTTAGTAAAATAAAGATCGGCAGCAGGCGTCCAATATGGTAATTGACTACCCGCAGCAGTGACGAGCTCTTCCGCGCCCGGGCCGGGCGGGACGGCGAAGCCGGGATCGACCGGCGACCGCGCGTCTAGTCTAGCAGGCCACCGCCCGGCCTGGCCACGTATCGAGCGCGTACGAGTACGAGCCAGGACTCGTGACGACGGCAGCTGCTCCGTGACGAGGAAGAATGAAACGATCCAGCGGCGGCGACGACGACGGCAGCTCAGCATCAGCCAGCCAGCCAGCGGACGCGCGCCGAAGCGGGCGGCTCGGCGTGTGACGAACCGATCGGTGGCCTGGCCTGGCCGCTTGGGACGTGACGTGCCCATGGCCTGGTCAATCATGGCAACGAAGCCACCAGCGACGCCGTATCTGAAAGAACGACGCGGCGGCGCCGGCCCCTTGTGTGCATCGACGCGTAGAGAGAAATAAAACCAACGGCTGGACTCGGTCGACTCCGATCAGCGGATGGCGCGCGCGCGCGGACCGAAATATCTCGTTCCGGCCGACCCATACGAAATATTCTCGCCCTTTTATGGAGACTCCAGACAGCAGCGCGAGAGCCCTCGAGGCAAGAGAATCGGACTGGGCTATCGCCAGCATGGCATGGCACGCGCAACTGAGAGGCCAACGCGAACGTGCAACATATATATATTTTTTTCTTTCAGGGCACAGGCGGAACAAAAGCGCGTCGGGCCGCACCAGAGAGGAGGCCAGCATGCAACCAGCCGATTCGCGGCGTGCTTGTCAACCTGGGCCCTGGCTCAAGCGGACGCCCGACTGGAACAGCCTGTTCCCAGTTCCCACCCAACTTGCCTCGGGGCACACACGTGTCGTAGCACACACTGACACGCGTGATCTTGTCAATAGGCTGGCGTGTCTCTTCCAACCCACTCAGCTCGTAGGTCGCACGCGAGCACTCTTCGCTCCAAGGTTCAAGATGGATTACGCACCCGATTCCAACCTGCCAAACCGGCCCTTCGCCGAGCGTAACAACAGGGCAGGATGCAGATCTTACCCACACCGCCGACGGCCAGCAAAATGCGCCACTTTTTGGTTTTTTTTTTGGAAGATCTATCGACTTGGCACTCACCTTGACCAGGGTTTGAATCGCAATGTGCCAGTTGCAAGCAGTTGCACAGGCCGGAGCATTGAGACATTCCGAGACCAAGGCGACTGGGAAATTTTGGAGTCGGAGACTAATGCATTATTGTATTCACGTCATAAATAACCACACACCAGGTAAGTACAGATGTACACGATAAACAAAGAAGTTAAATAATCTGGAATGCCGCTCGGTATGAATTCTACAACAGTTTTCTGAGTTCATAAATCAACCATGAAGCAATGAATAAAACTCAGGTGGTATAAAATAAGCACGCGCACTGCTGAGCTCCGCCGCAAAATAAGAACGCTGCGCATACGCTACGCGCTGTCAGGCCTCCCGAGGTTTCAATTACACCGTACAAAATCATGAACTCAACTCAACCAGCAGCCAAGCGATCACTCAACTAAGTCAGCCAAACGTATCAGATACAACCCCGCCCACGGCAGGGCGTTCCTCCAAAGGGACATCAGCGACGTCCACACGTCTCAGGTCACGCTGCAACAAACCGTGGTAGTGACTAGCCACTCTCTCTCATGCAGTGGCCTGGAAGAAGGTATCTGTACCGATCCACTTGCTCCAGCAGGTAAGCAGGGAGATAAACAGCAGAATATGTGCTCGGAATGGGACCCAGCTTGGCAATGATTTCTTGAAATGTGTACTCTTCAGGAAGCATGTCGAAAAGATCAGCCCCTTGGCAAATAACATGTTGAATCCTTTTCGGGTTTAGGAAGTACTTGAATCTAATCCGATCGACATGGCTGTAAGCTTTCATCTTGAAGATAAAATCATTTATGTAGCGGAAGCAGAAGCTGCAGTGCCACCCTGAATCAGCCAGAAGCTCATCTGTTTGCCGGAAATGCGCATACCTCGTCTTCCCAGCTCGGTATCTGTGTACTGAAGCTCTCCAACTCTTATCATCAAGGAAGAATTCAAATGAGTAGAGATAGTTCCGGAGCTGGAGATGAAGTATCCCAGGAATGTCATCACACCATCTCAACAAGTTGATGGTATGGCCACTTGGAATCTCATCAACATCAGACATGATCAACAGGTCATCGTCCGTGATGCCTGCAATCTTAATAAGCTGGTCAAGAGCAACCCTTTGATACGATTCCTCAACAAACGGGTTCTCCCCCTTCACAAACCTTCCCCCAATCATGCCATAGGTCAACCGAGATTCAGCAAACTCAAACTTTTGGCGGTTTTCCTTGAAGTGAAGATTCTTCTTTATTCCAGTGAAGGTTGAGTTTGATTCAAGAAGCACAAACTCTGATACATATGGGCTAAGCTCATGCCAACGGATATCAAGAATGTCGAGCTCATTGCTGAAGAGAACAGCATCAAAGACTCGGCGTGGAGTCTCCCGGACTTTCCATCCATGCAGCTTACAAAGGTTATCCATAGAGACATTTTCATGATAGTAGTGAGGTAGTATTGTAAAGGGCTTTGGGGGCTTCTCCCAGATTGGACGCAAAAAGTAAGTAACCTTCTGCCCATGCACATATATGACAAAGATCAGCAACGGCACAGCTATCAACAGAATCAAGAGTGCTCTCAGATCAAACCCCCGTAGTGCACACTTTAGCCTTGACATGCTCAGAACAGACTTTGAATCATGCTGCAAATAAATTCAGGAAGCAAATAAGAAATCAGGCAGGAAGCAAAAAAATAGAAGAACTAATGAATAGAACTATGAGTTGATAGACAATCTGCAACCATATCCATAAGCAATTTAGACGGCAATATACTGTACAGACTATGAAGTCATGGCACACAACTGACACCCCCCCCTAACACAGGGAATAAGTTCAGCTACTCAACTGGCAGAACCTAAAAAGGATCAAACCACAGAATGCATTGAAGCTAGAGAATTTTGGGCCAAAATCATTTGAAGCACTGGACAATAGACGTCAAATTTTAACTGTAAACTGAAAATGACAACTGAAAAAGGCTAGAATATTGTAGTGGGAGCACACAAAACCTGAATGATAGGGAAAAATAAAAATCAGTACCCTACAAGATATGAAGCCAACCGTTGAACATAGGGAACATCACACCTATCACAAACTCCTAGGTTGAGAATACCAAGTTTCATTATTATCCCCCGTGAATGTGTAGCTGCAGCCGAAAGCATGTTACCTTCTATTTTATTACTGTAATACTGCATGTGCAGCAGATTAAAGAAGTAACAGGTGGAATGATGGAATATGAGCATTTTTTCTATAACAAATATGTCTCTATCAGTGATGCGCTGGTGCGGATCCACCAACAGCAAAGCAAAACGACATTTTATTTAATATTTCATTTCAGAAACACCCTGTAATTTATTTGGTCGCTTGTGCGGCATGAACCCTCAGCATCGCAGGAACCAACCGGGAATTTGTCTAAAAAGCCTGAAACTTTTACAGAGAGAGAAAAAATCCGAGATTAGGCCGGACAACCCAATTTACCTTGCCAGCAAGATTCTACCGCACCCGGAAGCATCCAGGCTTGCCAATTTCTTTAGCATCACCACTGTGACCACCTAACCCGTCTCTCCAAGCATCGTGGCAGATGGAAGATTCGGCTGAAGCAGTTAATCGAACTACTTGGATGCTAGGCTCGGCGAGTCTCACCGGGAACCAACCGAGACCGGATCGGAACTACCGAGATTAGCGAAACATCAGTGTGGATGCAAGCAACCGGAGGGATCAACGCTTGTAAGATATGCGGCTTTAGCAAAAAAAATCAAAACGCGACGCAACGGCGGGGAAGAGGGGAAGACGTGCAGCACCGAGACCGGGGCCGCCCTCCGCGGACCAAGCCATCCGGGACGCGGAGTCACGTGGCGGGAGAGAAAGGGACAGATCTGGGGCGTGGCCTCACCTCGCCGTCGCAGACGCCCTCGCAGATGCCGTCGGTCTTCTTCCGGTTGCAGTAGCCGGCCTCCATCGCGGCGAGGAGCAGCGGCCGCAGCCGAAACCGCGGTAGGGCACGCGCACGAACCGCCCTCTGCGGTAGCGGGTCAACGCGGCGCGCGTCTCCCCCGCTTCCCTCTTCTTCCCGCGCCCGCGCGGCGCCTCCTCCAATGGCGCGCGCGCGCGATCGGTCCGGGCCCGGCCCTCGACCCGCCGCCGGCCTCCGCGGGCGCCGGTGCCGGGCGGTCCTGTTTTTATTTTTTGGCGTCCGCGCCCTCGAGGTTTCCGCGCCGTGACGCGCCGGTCCTCCTTGACCCGTGCGGCGAGGGGCGTGCCTGCGATTTCGTGAGACCGCGGGGGGGGGGGGGGAGCGCAAAAGGGAGGCGAGCGAGACGACGAGGGGATTCTCTGGGAACCGCCTGCGCCTGCCCGCCTTAGTTATAGCCGTTTGCTTTGCGCGTGGCTGGCCGAGAAGGGAGAGGAGAGCGGGTCTTTGCTTGTCCTCGCGCTAGTGACGCCCATCATCTCCTTATTTAAAGAGATAAGCCCCAAACACGAGACCGTGTCATGTCCCTCCTAATCAACTAGTTTATACATAAACGAAATTCCGCCGGTTTTAAAGTATAACTTGACGAACAACTAAAATGAAAATAAAAAATCTCCCGAAACTTCATGCCACGATGAAACATAGGGCGCTAGATGTTTTTTCCCCCTTGGCTTTGATGTCTAGGACAGTTTTTATTTTTAGTTTTACTTTTACTTTTTCCAGATCACCACATTTGGAGACGTAGGCGTGGATGTTATCGAGGGGGCGTGTCTGGGTTTATTCGTCCATCCAGCTCCAAAGACGGCGCTGATTGGGTTTTGAATTGAGGCGACGGTGGTAACGAGGATCTGAGATGTTGTCATGACAAGAGGGGCATCACGGCGGGATGCTTCCCACATGCTGATGTGCTTTGGCCGTATTATTTCTTTCTTCCTTCCTCGATTCTTTTGGTATGAGGCTGTGGCTACATGATGATGACGGATCATGTGAGGTACCGTGTATTCTTTTTCTCTGCGCGTGATTTCGAAACTTTTTTTCTCCAACTGGAATACTACGTCTGTTCCTTTTCATTGGACGTTAAGCGTCAAATAGAAAAGAATAGAGAGAATAATTGCTTACGTTATCTACACAAAAAGCAAACAATCATATCGAAAACGGAAGGACAACTTGAAAAAAAAATTAGCAAATTGTTCTAGTAATTTACTCTAGCGCAAGATAATTAACATTAGTAGTTACAGCAGTGCATTACTGAAGGAAATATACTAGTATGTATTAAGCAGTATATTTTCTTAGATGTTTTAAACCAGCAATTTTTTTCTGTCACGGACGAGTATTAAAAAAACCTGTGGTCTCTTATATGACTTTGCTAGATCAAGAAGATATGAATCGAAACAAGTCTTTTGGAAAAAAAAAAGTTAAAATCGGTCTGCGTTGCGTTCTAGCCTTCTTCTACTCCTGGGAAAGGAGCTCACCGTCCGCGGCTTTCTCGTATAAGCCAAAGGACAACAAAGACAGGCACCTCGAAGACACACCTAAATGTGTTGCCAGCTCGATCGAACATGTTGGCTCGCCGGCCATGCCTGCCTATCCGTAGTTTCGATCGTACCATTAGCCAGACAGGGTGGTCCATTTAGCCGGACAAGCTACTGGGCGATCAGTCAGCTAAAGGTGGTCGCGTAGATGGCTGTTTTCTTCTTAATGAATCATTTGAGCGGAAAAAATGTCTTATCTGTCGCTGTTAGGCTGATAACCACGTCGACAGATTAATATCGGACGGCTTTGATTATAGGATCAAGGTACACGTTTTTTTAGTTTCCCGGACAGCTAACAGAAAACGCAAGACTGCAAAGCAGCTCGATCAGGCAGGGTGCAGCGTTCAGGCTCCCCTGCTTAGTCATGGGCGCTGCCTGCTGTGGCCGGCCAAACCGATGCTGGTCGCTGTTCGGCCGGGGACAGGGTTTCGAGTTAAAGTGACCGCATGTTCTGCTTGTGCCCGGTTTACATTTCGGGGAGGAAGATACGGGTGCTTAGCTTTTGCTCTCATCCATTATGCTTCTGCATGCCTGCCTCTGCCTGGTTTCGGGGCTTCTGTACCGGAACAGGGGGGTCCCAAAGTATCGCGTGTTTTCTTCTGGCCCTGGATCGTGCCCGACATGTCGAAAGCTTGGAGGATTTTTTGGCATCTTCCTGTGATCTTGTAGTAACTGAAACAGGGGGAGGTGCACGATCTTCACATGCCTTGTAGCGCGCTCAGCAACATCTGAAGCCTAGCTAGGAAGGAGCAGGCAGGTAGGCGGCGGACGGGGCGAACCAAACCATGGAGCACCACGTTTTCAGTTCGGCTATCTTATCTAACGCGACCGGCCTCAGGATCCACATGGCGGCCACGGAGAAGGGAAAGTCTCACGGGAACAACAGCGTCGAGCATGTCCATCGTTAAACAAACAAACAGAAGAAGAAAGAAAAAAGAATATCTTGGACGTCGCCGGTCACGAAGACGACGACGCGGTACCATGCGTCTCCGTCTGACATGTGGTCAATACCCAGAGCAGAGACAGGCGAGTTCAACGGGGCGATGGTTTGAAGGAGCGGGAGCGGGCTCGATCGCCGGCGGCAACCAAGGGGCGGAACGGCGCTGCTGCTGGTTCTCTAGCCTCTCACGTGGGCGCGAGGCTCGCCCACGTGGAGGCAGCGAGACGCCGCGCCTGCGACTGCGAGCACCACCACCTCACGCGGCACGGCTCGGTGTTTGTTACAAGGGCGGTGGCGGAATTTCCCCGAATCCGGTCGGTGCGCGCTCAGCCACCACACAAGGCAGGAATCCGAAATTTCTGCTGTTCGAACGAGGCCTCGCATTCATTCATTTGGTTATCCGATCCGATCAATCGTTCGTGTCGTGTGGAAGAAGAGCAAACTCCAAAGTGACCCTGTAGAATCCACCTCGACTCTTCAGATCGAGAAGACGCCGCAGCACGAAGCTGGGCTCCTCCTCCGCGTCGTGTGGCAGCTTCGCTTCTGCTTATCGTTCGGACCTGATAAGTATCTACTACCCGGGACAGCGAGTTTTTCGGAAGCGTGGACTCGATCGAACGACGGCCGTTCCCTGACGAGCTCGGTCGCGCCGCACCTCACCTCGGGCGATGAATGATGATGAATCGTAGTCGCGCTGTTAGACTCGGTCAGTCGTGGCTAAAGATTTTCTTACTGGCCCAGTTGCTGCACGTTCAGAGCACGGAAGGGCTCCTTGATTATATACTAGTATTATACTACTCCTACCTAGTTAAAACATGGTTGGTGGTAAGCCACTCATGCTAATGAACTGCTGACATGTTGTTTAAAAACTTTTATGGAAAATTTCACTCGTATAACGTACTGCAAACCCACAAACAACGAAATTGTAATGCCCTATTCCAACTCATCACAAACAACGAACTTTTAAGGTCCTCTTGTTTTTGAGTTAATTCGAGTCGTGAAAGAGTAAGAATGCAGAGTGGGACAAACTTTGCGTTCCTCTCAAACACAAGCAGCTGGTTTCTCCGCTTCGTAACGAGCGGTCGGTTCAGGAAAACGCGTTTGCAGCGATCCACGAACGGTTGGGCGCTACACGTGGTTACCGGAACTCAAATCATGGCTGGCTCTGCATGTGCCTTACCGTTTAGAACACGCCTAGAGAAATTCCCGCAAGGAAAAAAAAAACAAGTGCAACTCTGGAAAGGAAGGGCCTGCAGACGTTGCAGACACCCCCGAACATGAACGTGACTTGGAAACTAGTCAACGATGGCTTCTCATCACAAAAGACTGCACTGGGTTGCTCCCGACAAAAACACTAAAAAACTGCTCGCCCCGCATCTAAACAGAACAATTCAAGTGCAACACGCAACAACAAAAAAGATTCTCGCTACGAGCCGACCTTCGTGAACAACATCTGATCTTTTCATTCTCAAAGCTGGCCGGCATCTAATCAGTTTGTCAGAGATGGGGCGCATGGCACGATCAGTTGCGAGATTTGAGGCGCATACAGACTCTGCCCTGTCCATGTCCTCAGCAACCAAAATTGTAAGGAGCTGAGGTTATAATTGGGAAGGTGCTCATATCTGCCCGTCAAACCAACCTCAACATAGAGCATATTTGCTCGAATATGCGCTGCACCTTGACATCTTGGCAAAATATATTTCCGGTGCCCTTGACACTTGAGGACCTGCAGCTGTAGGGATCTTCTTTCGGATGTCTGAATATTTCTGTATCCGCAGCCACAAGTACTGTCATTCCCCGAAACCACAGCTAGCAGGTGCATGACGACAAGCAGACTGCATGGCCCAGATACTCCTTGTTATTTGTGACGGACATCGACAATCCTCACAAATGGTACCTGAAAATTTGACACCTTCAGAAAGGCTTGTGTTCTTTCGTTCTCTCCAGAAACTGGCGTACCCTGAGAATCACTTTCTCTGTGAGGTGTACGTGTTTGCAGGGCAAAGTTACAAGGCATGGATTAGTCTCTCCAGGCTCCGGAGATTGGACGCCACGCAGTGGCCGCCCGTCGTGTGCTCATCCCCCACTAGTTAGCAGACCACACGTTTACTAGCTTAGCTAACCCATCCTCTGACCGGGACAGGTCTGACCAATCCACTCGTTCCGTATCAAGGGAAGGGATCCCGCCTATGACCTGGCGGAAGATGGACCCGACTCTGATATTCAAGATGTTCACATCCGCACCTGAAACTATCCAGCTGACGCAGACGCATATTCGACAGAGATTCGTCATGGTTTTAGCAACAGATCTCAACATAGATCAGACTCTGAGCAGTGTTCACAATCACATGGAACTGTGGAATATATGCACTTGGAATCCTCCAGGTTTGTGGCGTTTGTGATTTTGAATGCTCAAACGCATGCCGGCAATAGCAGTGGCTATCCTCCATCTAACAATCCCCACCTCTCAGTGCTTTATATGTTTTTTCCTCCTCCAATAGACGATGAAATGGTGGTCCGCTTGACCATGACTTTAGTTCGGAACAGTAACTTTTGAGTGCGCCCTCAGTGTGCACTCCTAAACATGTTTATGCGACCGACCCTTTTTCAGGTGCACCTTGACGCTCACTTAACCTACTTTTTCTTGCGACTTATTGCTAGAGCATCCTAAAATATAAACCAAAACACGACCTAAACTTAGTTATTGGATTCTAGTCAGAAGAAGTCTCTAACAGGTCTCTAAAATCATCCCCATTATTTTATTTCCCTCTAAATTTTTCTCATTTGTAGTTATAAATAAGAGAAAAATTAAGATCCCCCATCCTTCCTCTGCCAAGCGAAGCAGTGTTGTTGTGAACGTGATCTAGTTAAAATTACTTTTAGATCTACTTTTAGGGGAACTGCTGAGGGGAAAGGGGGTGACCAATTTTTTTGGTTGCTCCTAAAAAATGATTTAAGGGGTTCATTTTTTGAGGCTCTTTTGAAGATGCTCTTAGGTCAATGACGAAAAGGTACGCAACAGAGCCTAGCACTTCAGTCTTCAAGAAGATATTATTCAGATAAGGAACATGCTCGTCCAACTGTTCCTGTTAATAAAGTTCAGTGGTTAATGATATACAAAAACAAAGTTCAGTGGCTGGTGCAAAAAGGGGCACACAGCAGCATGAAGTTGAACCTATACAATTCTCATCTTTACATCATGCCCTCTAAGACGAATTCAGCAACACGGCTCAAACTTCGTAGCAGCGCTTCAACGCGTCTATGGTTTTCATAAACACAAATAACCGTCAAAACGAGCTGCTGCTCCGGGCCGGGTATATGATTTCTGCATTGAAAGAACATAGAAAAAGTCGATCCCGAGCAAGATCGGTGGACTAGTCTGCTCATGACACTGCTAGGTATGCCGTGCCTTAAGGTAACAGCAGAAGGATTTGTGAAAAGTTTCGTTGAGCATTCTGTGTCGCTAAAGCTGCGGTCTGCAGTACCATTCGAGCATTTCGTTTCGTAAATATTTTGCAAAGATTTTTTGATGATGCATTTTGACGGGACACTGTTGTTGCCTTCTGAGCTCTTGCGCCCAGACTGGGAGGCGTGAGGCTGGTACGCGGACAGGCTAAGCCAGTGGACACCGTTACCCGCCAAGCCAACAACGGCTCAAACTCTTTCATCCGGATACGCGGTCCACCACCGGAACGCAACACCGACACGGCGTCCCCACCCGCCTTCACCTCACTCGCACCGCGCCACGCCACACGACATGAAGAGCTCAGCGGAGCCACGCGCGGCGGCGGCGGCGGCCGACGTGGACCTGGAGCTGATCAAGGCTGTGGCGCAGGCGTGGCATGCACGGTCGGGCAACCCGCGGCCGTCGCGCGCGCCGGAGACGGGCGGGGAAGACGGCGACGCTGGCGTTGGCGCCCGTCCCCGCTCGGGCGCGGCGCGGTACCGGCCGTCCAGGTTCAAGCTGGAGGCTATGGCAGCGGCGTCGCCGGCCGCGGAGGCTCCGCAGCGCGAGAGGTCGTGGGACTTCGCGCGGTCGCTGTGGGACACATACGAGCTCGTCACCGTCGCGCGGAAGCTCGAGTCTGGCCTCGTCGTTGCCGATTACGCCACCGCCGCGCCGCAGAAGGGGGGAGGCTCACGGGGAGCGTGGAAGCGAAGCAGGGAGAGCGGCCGCAGCCTGAGGAGACTCTTTCTTCGTTCTTCGTCTAGGAGGTTCGAGGAATCAAAGAAATAGTTTTCTCACTCTCTATCAAGTCTCAATTAAGATAATTCTACCTGAAAATTTAGCCAGTATCTTGCAAGCTTACACAGATGTAGCAACAAGTGCTCTTTTAGCACGGTTGTTTTCCACGTCTAATTCCATGTCTCCGTCAAAGAAAATGCGGTGAAACAGAATAGATCGAAGAAAACGCAAGTCCACCATACAACCAGTCTATCAGATACCACAGATCCACTCATTCAGTGTCAGAACTAATAACAAGGAAATAGATCGCCCATAACAATAATACACCGTAACTCTATCAAATTCCTGATATCATACAACATCACCACAACAACATATACAACATCCTTGTCAAGCTTTTGTGATTTTGACTATCTACATGCGTTCACAATGCCAAATTGAGGTTATTGGATTTATCATGAAAAGTAGTTTCATAATAACATGTAGCCATCTTCTAGTTGAAACATTATGTATCGTACCAAATTGTAGTTCAAATGTTAGCTTGAAAATTATGTTGCTGTCCTAACTTACATATTTTGGATATGTGGGAATATGTACCAACAGCCAAGTATCATTCATAGTTTTTAACATCGGATTATTCTTTCTAGTTCTAAACGCCTCATAATTGTATTATTTTGTTGGGGGGGGATACATTGGCCTCCTAGGGTCAAAAGCATTAATTTCATCCTTTTAAATGGTTGTTGAATATCCAGACATTCTAACACGAAGTAGGTGAGCATATTATCCCTCATGTTGGGTGATTGCAGGGAGAGCATATGACAACCGGTGAATGCATTAGACTGTACATCAGATTTTTTTCCAAGAATTTGCTCGAGCATGTGTTTTACTCCCTCCGTTCTGAAATAAATGACGTTTAGGACACAAAATCTAGTTCAAATTAAACTAAATTAGCTGTCCTAAATGTCATTTATTTCAGAACGGAGGGAGTATAAAAAGAAAAGTTTGTTACGAGCGATCTCCATGCCGACTTGGCACAGACACCAAGTGGCAACAAAACGAAATAAAAGGCTGGGATACTCCTCGTACTCAACTAAACTAATCGACACATGATATTCAACCAACACCACAAACAAGCTAACAAGGCAAAATTATCTCACAACCTTTGCACACGATCCTTGGGCAATTTCAAAACATAGCAACCCTACACAAGCTTATCTAGAGTCTAGATGAGACAGCTAACCAATTGAGGTGTGAAGTGCCTAACCGGTACCAGGGGCATCTGGACTCTGCAGCAATGTCAGAAGCTCCTTGGGGTCGCCCCATATCGGCAGCGCGGAGATGGCACCCACGACGTCCTCCTCGTGCGCGCGGCAGAGCGCGTCGACATCGTAGCATAACCCGGCTACCTTCTCGAGAATCGCCTCCTCCACCTCTGCCTGCACAGCCACCGGAAATAAAAGGAAGGCACAAACCGCGATCAAGAACGGGGAAAAGGAAATCAAGCAGCTGAGCAAGCAAGGCGGCCGGCGTGGTAACCTACCCGAGCGAGGAGGTCGTCAATGACGGAAGAGGCTGACGTGTCGGTGGCGCGGGGAGACGCTGGAGGAGGAGCCTGGGGAGGAGGCGGCCAGGGAGCGGCGAGCTGGGCTTGGAGTTCCCTCTCGAGGGCCTCCCAGCGCGAGAGCTCGCGAAGGCGCTTGCCGCGGAGGCGGAGGAGCGCGCGGCGGCGCGCCGCCTCGAGGTTGGGGACCGCCGCCTGGGCCGACGGAGGCGCGACGTCGGGGTAGAGCCCGCGACGGGGCATGTAGACGAAGCCGCCGTCGTTGCAGATCTCATACTCCTCAGTGCGGGCCGTGGAGGGCGCAGCCATCGCATCGGCCGGGGGCGGGCGCAGAAGTGGGAGGAGTGGGCCTCAGCGGTCGTGCGAATCTGGGCAAGAGGGGCGCGAATGGGAATTGGGATGCTGGTGCCCGATATCAAATTCCAGTTTGGGTTCCGGAGGGGCGGACGGAGAGCGCGGCACAACCAAAAAGTAAAGAGTTGTTTGATCTTAAACTTCCAGATGAAGGATTTGGCAAGGGCCCAAAACTTATTTTCTGACGATTCAGTCAAAAGTAGAAAAGCCAAAAAGCTTCATACCATCTTGAGTTTTCGTAACATTCATGACATATAAAAAAGCAGGAATGTTAATTTTCAATTAGCTAAAATTTGAAGTCTTTCACACGTTAAGCACTTTGATCAAATTTACGTACAGGAGCATATTTTAGAACATTGACTTCAGAGTACGGGTTTAGCATATAACTAGCGTAAAAAATTATAAGAGTACATAATCTTTTATAGTGTGTTGTAAATAGATGAAAATATTTCTCTAGAATACTATGAACTCAGACAGTCTGAAACTCCTATTTATTGAACAACTTAACATGAATTCTCAAGCTCATGCTTCAGCCCAGCACTCCAACTCGAATTGCATATTGCTTGTGAATATTACAAATAGTACAAGCATGATTCCGAAGCCAATGTTCAAAAATACACTGCTGTTCTTAAATTGTTATCGTTAATACACCAACTTTAGTTAAAAACTGGATAAAAATTGTTATTCTAAAGACATCAATTTGATAACGTAGGAAGTGGGCAATATATGAGTCCAAACAATAACACAATAACGTAGGAATGGGTCTTGTTTGTGAACCAAAATCAAATGCCACATCAGATCAGAACATACATATATTTCGGTTGGATTGATTTAATTTTTTGGAACTGAACAACAGTGGCCATAAATCAAAGTCAGTCATCAGATGCAAAGACCAGCATCGTAACTGCTAAGTGCAAATAAGCATCGATTCATCCAAAATCAATCTGAACCGATCAGTTCCAAATGCTACAAGCACGATTCCAAACACAGGGTCCAGAAATCACGCAGTTACAAGTTCCGGAGTAACACACCTACACACTTTTCATTCAGGAACATGTATTGCTTGTAAGCTCAAATTGAATGGCATTGTAGATCAAAACCTTCATAGAATTAGGTCGGATTTGCACTCCAAAAATGAATTAGGTTGAGTTCATCTAATTTTTAGCTAAACAGCTGCAACCTAAGTGCAAAAAAAATGCATGCAGTCATCAGGTTCAAAACTAAGTGCAAATAAGCATCAACCACATTTCATCCAAAGTTAGAAATCCGAGCCCATCAGTTGCAAATGATGAGCAAGATTCCAAACACAAAGGTGCTACAGCAGATTTGAACTTCATAAAATTAAGTTGGATACAGTCAAATTCTTGAACTGGATTCAGTCAATCTTTGAAGTAAAGAGATGCAACCTGCAATCTAACATGGAAGGGCGATCCACAGGTAGTTACCACGTCTAGAAGTATGGTAACTTGACTAACTGCAAATGAGCATGCATTGATCACATTTCATCCAAAGTAGTAATGCGAGCCTATCATTGTGCTGGTAACGATGTCATGATCAGCAAGATCAGAGCTGCAACAGTAAAATTTGCATGTGAACTTTCACGATTATGATAGCATTGTAACCTCTCTTAAGGCACTCAGAAAGGAGAAAAAAGCTTAAACAGTAGAAAATGCTCAACAAAAATTTGTAAAAGATACATAGGTTGGATGCCCGTCTGTTTCAGTTTTCGAGCCCCGGCACTTGCATGCGCCGACTGGCCTCCGACTTCTTGCCGCCGAGGATTTCCTCGGAGACAACCCTGAGTTGCTTGCGCTTCTTGGACTTGGCGATCTTCTGGATCGTCTTGGGGTTGGTGACCCGCTGCAGCTTGGTGCCCGTGCGCAGGACGTTCTCCTGCTTCCGCTTCTCCCGCTCCTCGCGCGCCTTCCGCTTCGCCACCTTGTTCGCCCGGATCTCCTCCTTGAGCTCCGCCTTGCGGGCCTGGAACGCGCGCTTGAGCGCCTTGTCCCGGACGCGCTGCTCCAGCGGGGTCGGCTTCCGCGACGCCACCACGGCCGAGGCGCGCCGGGTGCGGGGCTCCTTCCAGCGGCGGCCCGACACGCGCCCCGCGATGACGCCGTCGTAGGTGGGCTGCCCGAAGGAGGCCGGCCTCGACGGGTCCGACAGGGAGGGCACGGCGCGGAGCTTCGACGGCCGGGGCGCGTCCCCGTCGGCGTCGAGGTCCATGGAGTCCGAGGCCGCCGCCTCGGCCTCCTCGCGGCGCTTGCGCTTGCCGCGCTCGCCGCCGAGGCCCTCGTCGAGGTAGCGGAAGTCGAGGTGAGACGCCATGAGGGAGGGGTTGGAAGGGTGCGGTGTGGTGCGGGGAGCACAAATTCTGGAGTGACGGCGGCAGAGTCGGAGGTTGCGCGTGTTTGTTAGGGTTTGCGGGGAAGGGGCGGAAGGGGATGGCAGCTGGTAATATGGGCCGGTCTGGGAGGGACACTATTAGGAGGCTCAGTTTTGCTGGGATTTTTTTGCCGTTTCTTCGTAGGCAGACTCAGGACTAGTGGTGGGAGTTGGGCCGAGCTACTTTCGGGCGGGTCGAGGCCCGATCGAAAAGCATGGCACGAGGCCCGATCCGGCCCGAAATAGAATCGGGCCGGGCCGGACTGGCCCAAAACTTCGGGCCATGCCGGGCCTAGAAAATTGGGCACAACGGGCGGCACAACACGAAGATTTAGGCCGTGCTCGGGCCGGCCCGGCTGGCCCGAAAATTTGAATATGGCCCGATACAGCCCATCGGCCCGAAAAAAATTGGGCAGCCACCAGGGCGCTAGGCGCAGGCAGCACCACTGGCCCAAGCGCACCAGGAGCAAGAGTAACGAGGCCCACAGCGAGGACTCAATAGGCTGGGCGGGGCCCAATAGGCGGGGATCATCCCCGCTCCGCCTTATAAGCACGGCGAGCGCGCCGTAAAGTCCCGATGTGGGACTAAATAGGTGGCGTCCCAATAGGCGAGGCGGGGCCCAATGGGCGGCGTGCGGCGACCCAATAGGCACAGCTGGGTCCCTTTTTTATTCCTATTTAAATATTCAAACTTGTTTATATTCCGCAAATTAAGTCCAAATTTAATGATTCTTTTTTCTATATTATTAAATAAATACTCTCTACCACTTGGAACAATTATTTTCAAACTAATATAGTTCTTTTTATATTTTTTATAAACAACCAAAATAAATCATATGTACATATTCTTCACTATTTTTTAAATCTCGAAATAATCAGCAAAATGAATTCATTTTTGTTTGTGTAGGTGTGCATTATATTTATCTACACATATGATTTTTTTGTAATTTTTTTTGAAACACTTCAAGTTGCGCAAATTCAAAATTATCCTCATTTGAGTCAAAAGCTTATAACATATGTGCCATTCTTTAAAAATCAAACACACATTCGTTCATTTTAATTTTAAAAAATCCCAAAAAAATATCATAGGTGTATACTCTCCTATAAAACTCCCAAAAGAAATCTCACTTCCAAATTCATTTTATTTTGAGATATATAAAAAAGACAAAAAACACTTTTTTGTTTTTTGTTACACTTTGTATATTATGAATTTCTGAATAATTTTTTTGGTACATGTAATATAACCATATTAAGCTACAAATTTTTTTTAGATTTTTTGATTTTTTTTACATTGTATGACTTTTGGGCCCCAACTGTCAAAGCCATAGTGCAACATCTATTTGGGCCGTTCTCGGGCCCGACCGCGCACGAAGACGGCCTGTCAGCCCACGTGCCATGCTTGGGCCGAGATTTCCAGCAGCCGGCCCGACGTGCTTTCGGGCTCAGGCCGAAACGGCCCGAAGCACGAACCTGCCATGCCGGGCCGGCCCGAGCACGGCCCGAGTCCCACCTCTACTCAGGACATGTAAAAAATTGTAGCAAGCGTTGTTATAAAAAAATTATCCAATATTTTTCAGATTAACACCACATGTCTCACGTACAAATCTTAAATCAGATGAGTTAAAGGATAGCGAACCACCAAAGTATTTCTCACGCTATATCCATTTCAGGGGGCTTCGCATCCATAAACCCACCTCTCGTCCCTGGGACCAAATTTTTGCAGTGGCGTTTTCCCACTGCCGCTCTCTTTTGGCACAGGTGCTCACAAATCTGGAGGCTGGTTGCGCATCTGCGTGGCTCCACGTGACACGGTAGATGCAGGGAGGGAGCCAGGGAGGAGCAACTGGTGCACGAGCGCAGCAAAACGAAAAAAAAAAAGGCAAGGCTCACGGCGACGAGGCGGATACTGGGCCTCACCCCCATATTCTTCTGGCCCAAACTCGTCAAAACGGGCGTGAAAAACTTGAGCCTCCGACACGCCCCACCCATCGAGCGGCTCACGTTTGCTGCGCCCGCGGCGTTGCCTAATCCGTGGCCATCCCCCTTGTCACCCCACTCCTCTGCTTGCTCTTCTAGATAAGCAGCGCGAACACCTGCCCTTACCTCTCCATATCCACCCCAAGATAATCCCCCGCCTCCCGCTGCTCCTCCCGCCCGCGCCCCGCTGTCCGCCATGGCCTCGCTTGCCTCGGCCTCCACCTCCCTCCTCTTCCCGCAGGCCGCGGCCTCCTCGTCCAGGAGCCGCGTCCGGCTCGCCGCCTCCCTCGGCGTCTCGGCGCCGACGCGCCTCCGGAGCCGCGCGGCGGCCGCGCGCGGGCGCGGGAGGCTGCTGGTGGTGCGCGCGGCGAGGGGCAAGTTCGAGCGCACCAAGCCGCACGTCAACATCGGCACCATCGGCCACGTCGACCACGGCAAGACCACCCTCACCGCCGCGCTCACCATGGTGCTCGCCTCCGTCGGCGGCAGCGCGCCCAAGAAGTACGACGAGATCGACGCCGCCCCCGAGGAGCGCGCGCGCGGTATCACCATCAACACCGCCACCGTCGAGTACGAGACGGAGACGCGCCACTACGCCCACGTCGACTGCCCCGGCCACGCCGACTACGTCAAGAACATGATTACCGGCGCCGCGCAGATGGACGGCGCCATCCTCGTCGTCTCCGGCGCCGACGGGCCCATGCCGCAGACCAAGGAGCACATCCTCCTCGCCAAGCAGGTCGGCGTCCCCCGGATCGTAGTATTCCTCAACAAGAAGGACCAGGTCGACGACGAGGAGCTGCTCCAGCTCGTCGAGCTCGAAGTCCGCGAGCTGCTCAGCAACTACGAGTACGAAGGCGACGACGTGCCAATCGTCTCCGGCTCCGCCCTCAGGGCGCTCGAGGCCCTCATGGCCAACCCCAACATTAAGCGCGGGGAGGACGAGTGGGTGGACGGCATCTTCTCCTTGGTTGATTCCGTGGACAGCTACATCCCCGTCCCTCAGCGGCAGACCGACCTCCCCTTCTTGCTCGCTGTTGAGGATGTGTTCTCCATCACTGGTCGTGGTACAGTCGCCACTGGCCGTATCGAGCGTGGCACCGTCAAGATTGGTGACACGGTCGACATTGTTGGAATCAGGGACACCCGGAACTGCACGGTGACTGGTGTTGAGATGTTCCAGAAGACCATGGATGATGCTATGGCTGGTGACAATGTCGGGCTGCTGCTCCGAGGTATGCAGAAGGATGACATTGAGAGAGGCATGGTCCTGGCAAAGCCCGGTTCGATCACGCCGCACACCAAGTTCGAGGCTGTCGTGTATGTGCTGAAGAAGGAGGAGGGTGGCCGACACTCCCCCTTCTTCCCTGGTTACCGCCCACAGTTCTACATGCGGACGACAGACGTCACAGGGAGTGTGACAAAGATTATGAATGACAAGGATGAGGAGGCGAAGATGTGCATGCCCGGTGACCGTGTCAAGATGGTTGTCGAGCTTATACAGCCTGTTGCTTGTGAGCAGGGAATGAGGTTTGCTATTCGTGAGGGTGGTAAGACCGTTGGTGCTGGTGTTATCAACAATATCATTCAGTAAACTTGATGGAGCATATCCACCATGACAATTTTCCTTGTTTACTCTATGTGAAATGCTCTGTAGTTGTTATTATGCATTGAGTTTTAGGTGTTGCTCATGTGAAGTTGTAGTATGGCACTTCTTTCTTCAAGTGAATTTGCATACTCTATGGCATTCACGACAAAGATACATTTGCTTGCAATTGATTTGGCTAAAAGGTGTCATCCACGGCGCTTTGTCCAGTTGTTAGTTCATTGCTCTATTGTTACGATACATAGCAGATGGTACAAGAAAATTGCTCTGTAGTTGTAACCCTATTACATACATTTGTACTATTGAGTTGACTAAGAATTGCTCAGTAGTTGTTATTGTCGAGTTTTTGGTTTTTCACATGCAATTGCATTACGGCATTCCCCCGTTCCAGTGCATTTAAAGACACATATGTTTGCAACTGATTGCCTAAGAGTTTGACATCTACTGTTACGGGTTCAATTATTTGATGACTGCTTTCCTGTTTTGACATGGTTGAGATGAATAATCTTCTTAGGAGGATACCAGGGGCATACATGATTGTAGCTTCTTAGCTGCTTTAGAGTATAAGGAGCACTGAATGTGATGTGATATTGCTTGCTTGGCTTTTGGGGCAAATTATCTTAATACATTTATGATTTTATGTATAATGCCTCATGACTTGCATCAGTTTTCTGCAAGTTGGACAGTTGGTGTTCATCCATCATGCCTGTTCTTATTCTTTCGTTTCTCACGTGTGACTAAATTGTTTTCATGAAATGTTTTTTACTGAGCTTACTTCGATTGATTTGGGAACTTATTGCACATTTTCGGTTTACCAATAGCTGTCTAAGACGGTTATCTTGATCTATCATGACAGTAATCCATTATTTTCATGTGTTTTAGCAGATATTCTGTTTGCTTTAATCTGTTTGTGTTCTGTTGGGATTTCCACATACTGAATATTTTGCTTCAGTTTCCAATTTCCTTAAGGACTAAACGTTTCTCATTTAAGCACCCTCTTGTTCTGTTCTGAGCTCACACCTTTTCTTCTTCATTGGCTCTCATATTTGATATTGCTGCTACTTCATACCCTTCATCATGAACAATATTCGCCTTATCCAGTGTTATTTACAACTTTTTTTTGCTCTGAAGCTTGTTTCACATTATGGAGATGATCACTTGTTCAGTAGACATTATTTGCTTAATAAATGGTCTTTTGAGTAGAGCTGTCCGAGCATGTTCTTGATTTGACATGTTTGTATAGCCCGCAGATGCCCATGGTGTCTGCAAAGCAAAACTTGTGTTCAGGATGCCCCAAAATAACTTGTTGCACCACTTTAAAAGCACTATTTTCATCAGAGATTTAGCCCTTGTTTGAGCTATTTTCACTTAGTCAGCAGCTTAAGAAAGCATCCCTCTATGCATTGAGCTTCGAGTCTTGCTACGCTTCTGGTCTGAAGCAACGCACCTCTAACTGAAAACTAGACCCGGCGATCATATAGTAATTCTCATTTTTTGATCATGCGGACCAGGACAGATTGTCGGCATGTTATCCAATATCCATGCAGCCGGTGAAGGCACCTTCCTTTTGTTGCATGTTTTATTGTAAAAATTTTGGCAACAGCTTTTAACGACCACATTTTGTTATGTACCTGTCAAACCCTGGTATCCTTTCGAGTTCTTTTTCACTCCTCATTGCATGGTAACCAGACTTCAACTTATGCAATGAACGTCAACGATCACACCAGAACACCAATTACCAGACAGTTAACAAAATGGGCATTTCTGCTTTCCGTCCAGAAACAACGTTTATATCCTTAAATTTGGCAGGGGCCGCGCGAACGCGTACCCCCTCTACCACAAATTATGACGTCCACTCTCCCACTTGGGGAGATGGTAGACCCCAGCTCTCCCACCGAGTGCAATGTAGGCCACTAATCTAGGCCATGGGCCTTCGTGATCGCCCATCGACCCCGTCCAGGTAAGTATGGTGCAACGCTGCACCTGGGTCTCTTTATGTAGGAACCCCGTGGGCGCGTGCCTGGCTGGGGACGCGAGGTGGGACTAAACCCCGCGTTCCAGTCCTCCGGGCAAAGGAACCACGGCGCCGTTGGATCTCGCGGTTCAGGGCCTCCCCGGCGCATGGGGTCGCAGTGCTTAACTGGGCCGACAGGAGAGGCCGCCTGCGCGGGCCAAGCCTCGTAGTTTCGAGCTGCGAATCGAACTCGTTTTTCTCGCGGTCGCGGTTCTGTTGTCTGGAATCGTCGAGATGGATGCGCACTTGTTCGAACGTTCACCTTGATCGGCTTCCGCTCGGCATCGCCATTCTCCAGCCTCCGCTCCCTCGCGATCGCCATGTCCAAGGCCTGGGGCGGCGCCGGCGAGGCCGCAGCCAAAGTCGAAGAATAAGAAGAACAAGGGGGCCACCGACTCCTTTAACGGATCTGCACGGTGCCTGCTCTTTCGCGTCAAGGAAGAGAGCGTAGGACGAGGCTCTTTTCGATCCGTGGACCAGAGCAGACACGTAACCACTCCGGGCAAGGCAAACGAGCAAACAACCTATTTGGGGACTTGGACCCTCCTGGCGACATGGAAAACGACGGTGGTGGTCGGGACGCGCACGTATGCGTGGAGCGCCCGCGTCCATCAGTTCCAGTCCCGTCACGGCGTAGGCTGAGGGCGTGCGTTCGTTCCTCCGGAGAAACAAGGAGAATGTTTTCAGGCTTTAAATCAGTGTGTATGAGGCGCAGTTCATGCATAACTGCAACACATTACAGAGAGGGTAAATACATAAAATCCCAAAGTTGTCAAATATTTCTAATAGGGCTTGAAACAAAAAGTGAGGCAAAGGCTGATCTATGACAAACTGCAGTGCATCAAAGAACTAGGGATAAAAAGAGAGAACTGTGCACACACATGCTATACATTCCAACAGTTGTTTGGCAACCTCCCGAGCTAGGGCAATTGGGAATGAGCGGTAATTGTTTTTCCTCAGAAAATCATATAAGCTTGGTCCAAGCGTCTCAAAGACCTGCCCACCAGTAATCCAAATTCGGGCGCATGGTGACCGGCGCGGTCGAGGCGACGGTGCTGGTCCCGGACGTCCACTACAGGAAAAACGATCATTGACGACGGGGTCGTCGTCTTTAATATTATTGATGACGGCTTTATGTAGCCGTCGTCAATAACTACGAGCACCGTCATCAATAATTTATTGACGACGGTGGCCGTCGTCTTTTACTTAATTCGGGCCGACCCGAGGAGTTATTGACGACGGTGATCTAGCACCGTCGTCAACAAGGTCCTTATAGACGACGTTTCTTAGCACCGTCATCAATAACGGGACATATAACCCGTACGCGAGCCGGGAGGCAGCCAGTGCCGCCTCCTGACTCGCGTCGGCCGTCCCCGTCCCCGTCGCCCATCCTCGACGCCACCCGTCTTCGGCCCGAGGTAAGTCCCCCTCCCCCTCCCGCTCCGGCCGGCCTCGCCGTCCTCCCCCCGTCCGGTCTCTCCGGCCCCTCCCCCGTCCCCCTCCGGCCCGGCCCGGCCCGTCCCCCCGCTCCCCGCCCTGTAGTGTTCTCGTTTTAGGCAACAATCTTGGTGTTATTTGTGTTAGCTAGTATAGTAGCCTCATGTGTAAATCTTAGTCAGAGTAGATTACACTGTTTAGGCAGTATATAATTTTGACCAATATCAACATGTAATCTAGAGAGGAAAGCATCCACCTGTTGTTGGAGTTTCTTAACACATGTGTGCGTAACCGGTCCTTCATAAGCTTGTTTGTGTGTGTTTCATGCTAGGATATCCCCATCATCCTTCTGAAAAGGAGTCACCCTGGATTCTTCTAATGCAAAGAAAGGATTAATCCATATGTACTTGGAAGGTTAATTTGATGTTCGATTCCTCTCTTCGGTGACAGCCCTGATGGTACTCCTTAAGAAACACATCTTCACATTCCTGTAATACATAGAAAATGGCACTTGGAAAAACATAGAGTAATTTATTAGTGGTACTCGAATTTTATTCTAGTTAATTTCTATCGCTATCATTGTGCTAACACGTATCGATAGGAGCGTGAGATCGGTCAGGAGCCGACCGCTATCCAGGTGTGGAGGAGGGGTCACATGGGAAGTGACCCCTCGCAGCCTGATCAGCTGTCTTCTCAGACGGCAATGGAGACGTTGGTGAGTACTTTAGTTAACTTAATCGTATTCTCTTTAAAACTTCTGATGACTTTAATTTTCTGTATTTTCAGTAAAAGTATGGGGAGGAGGGGCGGAGGCTTCGAGGCGACGATTACGATTGGCAGAACTCACCGATCGTACCTGAAGCCGCCTATGCAAGCGGTGGCGGTACACCTCACGGCCGGTGAATTCTGTTGTTTTTCATTTACTTTCAAATTCGAGACACGAAACTTTAATACTCTTACTTCGTTGTGTAGGTTGGCCATCTTCGATGGAGTAGTCGACTCGAGGGAGGCGCGATCTTCCTCGAGGGCCTCTTCATCGCAGGGTGGATCCAGCAGGCGTGGCAGCCGAGATCTAATACATGAATGCCATGTATAATAATTTACTTCATATTTGCAGGCTACGGCCGCAGGACAACCGGCTGTCTTTCCTCAGTGGGCGCCGCCACCGATACAGCTACCCTAGGGGCCGACGTCAGGAGCACAGGTACAAAATTTCTCATAGTAGCTGCAACTAGTTAAACTTGCTCAAATTTAGTTGAATTTGATCAAACTTAGGGAAAACTAGTTAAACATCCTCAAACTGAGTAAAATATGGTACAACTTACTCAACCATAGCCAAATATGAGCAAACTTACTCAAACATAGCCAAAACTAGTTGAACTAGCTCAAACACAAACACTACTAGTCCATAGTTCTCAAACTTAGTAAAATATGAGCAAACTTACTCAACACATAGCCAACTCTAGCTAACTTGCTCAATTCTAACTTGTAATGAGTTTATTTAGTCATATACACATTTGTGAACTTCTAATTTGTCTAACTATACATGTACATCACAGGGATCGGCGACGCGGGCTCAGGAAACTCCATCCCCTTAGCATCCGGCGTTTGGACGAGCGCGCGATGACTTTCTGGACTCCGGTGGCAGCGGTCGGGGTAGCGTAGGGTAGTGTGGCGTGCGTATAGTGTTTTTGTGCCTGCCTGTGATGTATGTTTTGATTGCCTGTGATCTGGCCATCGAGCTAGGGCTGGCCTCGAAGCCAGGGCAGGATTTTCTGTTTTTTTTTAAATTGCAAAGCTTATCGACAACGGTTTCTGGTACTTGTCCGTCGTCAATAAGTCATTAGTATTGACGACGGACAGGTACCAGAAACCGTCGTCAATAAGCCATTGTTATTGACGACGGCCAAACCCTGGCCGTCGTCAATAAACTGCTGTAGCTTATTGACGTCAGCCAAATTTAGTTATCGTCAATAAGCTTATTGACGACGGTAACCGTCGTCAATAAGCTTATTAACGATTAATAATTAACAACCATAAACCGTCGTCTATAACATTTAACCGTCATCAATAAGTTATTGACGACGGTTTTCGACCGTCGTCTATTGTCCGGATTCCTGTAGTGGTCATGCGTTCCATCTCACGAGGGAGCGGCGGGCAGGGAGCTAGCTGCTCGACATGGGCGCGGCGACGCGGCTGGTGATCCCGGGCGACTTACCCCTGGGTTGCGTGCCGAGCTACCTGTCCGCGGTGAACGAGAAGGACCCGGCGGCGTACGACGCCAACGAGCTGCCTCGCCGGGCTGAACCTGTTCGCGCAGAAGCACAACGTGCTGCTGCTGTTGCTGCTGCAGGAGGGGATCCAGGAGCTGCGTGCGTCGTACCCGTCCGCCACGATCGCCTACGCCGACTACTTCTACGTGTACGTGCAGATGCTCTGGGACGCCGGCGCCGAGATGTATGGGGTTCGACGACGACGGGAGAGAGACGAAGGCGTGCTGCGGCACCGGCGGCGGAGCGTACAACGTTGACATGGACCAGATGTGCAATATTCAACTTATCATGAACAATATTCACCTTATCAAGTGTTCCATTACAAAATGTGGTGGCTCCAAAGGAAACCAAATTCTCTGGGTATCGGATGCACCGGCCCCATGCTACATCCCAACGCGGATGACTTCCACGTATAATAGAGTACGAATCTCAAAGCTGTCTGCGCTGGCTCAAACCCGCTGCTGTTTTCGGCTCATGCGTGCCGCCCGGCTCAAGCGCCGTTGCAAGTCACGCGCTAGCCGTGCTGCTCAGGTGCTGTTGCAGCTCACGAGCAGTTGTAAAAAAGTAAAAGAGGGATACGTGAGGCTTCCAACAACCAGCTCATGGATACATGACCCCACACCCCCACACTGTCTCGTAAAAGCCGCAAGGCACGGTGAGCTGCGTCAGCGAGGCTGCTGGCTGTCACGCTCGTCTCGTACTGTCTGCATCGTCTGCTCTGTCGCGCGCAGGCAGCGGCAACGTCCATGCAATGGGTGCACAATCACGTCGCGTGCGGATTTTAAGTACGTGTCAATGTGTTCGTGTATGATTCCAAGCTATAGTCTGATATAGTCACATATAAGTACTCAATGGTTTGCTATGTCATGCATCACAGTGCAAACTATATATGGTTATTAGCAACAAATAGTAATGATATAATATATGTCAATTTCTACAGTTCGTCAAAATGTAGTTGTCGGTACCCTCAATATGGGGTACCCCCGCGCACAGGGGAAACTGCCTAAGGACCTCGCCCTTCTCCGCCGAGAGAGCTCCGAAGGCGCCATGTGTCCAGCGGGGCCGGACATCCCTGTCCTCAGAGGTAAGCTCCGGGCCCGCCACATGGCCAACTGAGTCGGACCTCCCCCATCCGCGGGGAGAGCTCCGGAGGCTCCACATGTCCAGCGGGGCCGGACCTCCCTCTCCTCAGAGGAGAGCTCCGGGCTCGCCACGTGGCCAGTAGAGCCGGACCTCCCCCCTCCGTGGGGAGAGCTCCGAAGGCTCCACGTGTCCAGCGGGGCCGGACCTCCCTCTCCTCAGAGGAGAGCTCCGGGCCCTTCACGTGGCCAACAGAGCACCGCTGCCTGCCCCCGCGCGGTAGGCAGCAAAAGTAAAGACGTGCCATACCTTGCCCGTCAAGGTATTCAAGACCCACGCCTTCCCAAGGCGCGGAGACGCGGAGCACGCCTCTGTCAGGTGCCGTTGCGCCCAATCACATCGCAGTGAAGACTGGCGCGCCGCGTCAGAGGCTGCACGCCAATAAACACAGCGACAAGACATCCCCTACCGCTCTTGCCAACCACTACGACTAGCTTGCGGCATGGGCAGGGCGGCAGAGCGAAGACTTTGAAGCCCTCGCCAGAGACAACTGCTGGCGTAACTGCGGATACGGTAGATGGCACGCAATCTCCCCGGGACCACCTGTCGGGTCACGGGCCCACCTTGTAATCCGCCCGAGCCTTGGACTATAAAAGACTCGAGTAGGCAACGTTAGCAAGGGTTCGCACCTCAGCGGTTCGCACTTTAGCCGTTCGACATTTCACACTCTCACGCAGGGTTCGCTCCTAAGCACCAATCAATACAACGAGCATCTCTGCTCACCGTGGACGTAGGGTATTACGCTCCGGCGGCCTGAACCACGTAAAAATCCCTGTGTCAAGTTTCTTCCTCCATCATCACTAACGCGTAAGCTCTTCGTGAGTGACTAGCCCCTCCGAAAAAGAATCTCCGCGGGCTGCCTAGAGCAGGCCCGGGGAAGTGTCGGCTACACACTTCGACATTTGGCGCACCAGGTAGGGGGCTTTTCCTTTGCGCGACGAGCTTCCGCCGACAAAAATGACGAAGCTTCCTTCAGCGGCAAGCTCTCTCCGCCCATGTTCACGACGAACGGTGACCAGCGGGAACTACGTCTCGACACACTCAGGACGGAGTGTGTCGGCGCAAGCTAGGAGCCAGCAGCCGACTCCGGCAACGCCGACTCCGGCAGCGCAGGCTCCAGCGAGCGCAAGATCCACTGCAGCGCTGAGTGTCTCCCACGGGGGCGCACTAGCTGTTGCACGAGCGCTACTACGCAATCCACCTGCTGGGGACGCGCCTCAGTTAGCGACCCAACAGTGTATTCGCGACGTAGACCGTCTCGTCGTCGCCGCCGCCAACCCTCAACTTCGGCGGGGACGACGTCCCAGTCAACCGGCTGTGTCGCTGACGCGCACACCAACGGTTGACGGGCAGACGCCAGATTCCCGCTCCACCAGGCTCCCATCGGCGGGCCTGAGGTCGGAGCTGGAACGACGCCACTTGGGCAAAGATGTCCGAGTGGTCATTGAGCGACGGCGAGAAAGGCGTCGCAACCAAGAGGCCGGCGACAGCATGTCAACCGCCTCGACCCAGCCTGAGCCGCAGACGTTCGCCACGCGATCTCTGCCCCAGGCATACACCACGCAGCATATGCCCCAGCCATATGCCCAGCAAATGGTTCCTCCGGTCTATGGCGCAGCCTTGCCCATACCGAGGTATACAGTGCCGGCAGCGAACCAAGCGTCCGCGGCACCAACACATGCAGCAACAGGAGCAGGATGTGCGGCCCTGGCGCCACACCTTCGCTTCGCAAAGTGGCCGCGCAAGTTTCGGCCGCACCTGCCCGAGAAGTACGAGGCAGCGTCAACCCGGCGGAGTTCCTCCAGATCTACTCCACCACCATCCTTGCTGCAGGAGGGGACGAGGCCGTCATGGCCAACTACTTCCCCGTCGCCTTGACCGGCCTAGCCCGGTCTTGGCTCATGAATCTCCCCCAGGATTCCATAACCTCCTGGGGAGAGCTCTGCTGGCAGTTCACTGCTAACTCAGCTCCTACACCCGGCCTGGCACGGAGCTCGACCTCCACGCCATCCAGCAATAGCCTAGAGAGACGTTGCGCTCCTTCATCCAGCGGTTCTCCCAGGTACGGAACACCATCCCGCATATCCAAAATGCTTCTGTGGTGGTGGCGTTCCGACAGGATGTACGGGACAAGAAGATGCTTGAGAAGCTCGCAACCAGAGAGGTTCGCGACATCTCAGAGCTCTTCAGCCTGGCGGACAAGTGCGCTAGGGCAGCAGAAGGGCGGAACTCGCACTCACAGCCAGCCTCCGAATCAGGAGGACAGCCCGTATCCGGCGCTGCTTCCCATGGAAGCAACAAGAAAATCAAGAACCGGGGCGGTGGCAAGATGAAACCACCGACCGCAGCTCCCGTTGCTGGAGCAGCAGCATCCAGTGGTGCTCGGGGGCCACGCCCCGACAAGAGGCAGCGACAGTCACCAGCTCTAGATGGTGACCAAGGCGAGCCGTGCCCCGTGCACAACACCAGCAGCCATACAGCTGCTGAGTGTCGAGAGATTCAGAAGCTCGCGGAGCGCTTCCGCAAGGGGAAGCAACCGCGTGCTGACGCCCCTCCCTTCCGTCAAAGGGAGGGCAAGCAGAAGGTCGACACCCAAGACAGCGTCGACCACCAGGTGGAGTTCCAGGAGCCTCAGCGCGCCGTAAAGACGGTATACAACTATGAGGACTCCACCTCTAGCGACGATGAGTCAGGGCGGTAGCCCACTACGACTGCCCCAAAGATCTGTGGAGACTGCACTGCTGCAGTATGAGCCTTGGAAAAGCTCCAAGCAATTGCAGCAGCCCAAGCACCAGCCCCTGGCGGTGCAGAACCGGGCCAGCTCCACCCGAGCGCACGTCTCCGTGCCTCGGCCTCACCTCCCGGGGGCTGCCCAGGATCCGTCAACCTCCTGTCCGCCTAAGCCAATGGAAGAAGACATCCTGGGTCCCCCAAAGAAGAGTCCAGGTCCGCCTACCTCTTGTCGGCCTGAGCCAATAGAGGAAGGTACCCTGGGGCCCCCGGGAGAAGCCGCGCAGGACCAGCTCCGACGTGAAGATATCGACCTCGTTGATGAGGCACGATTACAAGCAACACTCCACAACGCACGGTCCTGTCTGGTGCTCCGGTGCTACCGCCAAAGGACCAAGCGCGTCTGGGAGCTACAAGAAGGCGACCTGGCGCCGCGGCGCACACTTTCCCGCGACGGACTTATAAACTCTCCCCCAGCCGGCAAGATCCCTTCCGAGTCACAAAATTTGCCGCCCCAGGTACATACGCCTCTCCACCAAGGATGGGATCCGCTCCCGAACCCTTGGAACGTGGAACATCACAGTAAGTTCTATCCTCAGAGCATTAGTATAACAACCCTTTTCCTTTGTGCAATAGATCCCATAGGCTCCAGGAACAGCGCTCGGAGCAGCTAAGCCTCAGGGGACGGTCCAGGACTACGTTCAGCTTGGCCTAGTTCCGACCCCAAGCGCGTAGAGTCTTGCTTCTTTTTTTAATGAGGCGGGTCGTTGCCTCCATGTTTAGTCAGCCTTCCTCCTATGGGCATTTACACAGAAACCTGTTCTACCACGCTCTTACTTATGTGCTCATTTAAATTACGCATTAATTTCTATGACCGCACTTTCCATGTATGCTCACCGTACATTTAGCTCCCCTTTCCCGCTCTCATCCATAGTCAGCATTTGCTATCCTACCGAAGGCGGTTGCGCTTGAGGCACCTGTCGATGGCCAGGGGCCTTTCGGGCCTCCCCCAGTCAAGTGTTGCGGTGCCAGTTGGTCACCTCCAGGAAAAGCCTGCGCTGTGCATCAGGGGTCCAGGGTGCGTAGCCTGCTTTGCCGGTTCTGACCCAAAGCGTGCGCGCCCTGTCCTTCGGAGGTTCAGGGGAGTACAACCGCTTTGCCTGGTTCCGTACCGAAAGCCTGTACACTCTACCTCCCCGGCGTTAGGTCCGGTACTAGGGGCCGGACGATTGTATCATGACCTCGGAGGGAGCCGGACCCCCGGCGCCTCGCGCACAGAATTGCCCAAGCCCCGTATACCGGACCAGGATCGTAAGCCAAATAAGACTAGGATACGGGGAAGGGAAATCCTTCGAGGACAATTACGCTTCCTCTACCTGTGTGCAGGACCTTCAGGTTTTGGCTACGGGAACCGCACAGGGGAGGGCCGGAGCTATCGACTACTCCAGCGCAAGACCGGAGGATCCGGGTCTCGCCCCTTCCGCAGGGGCGAGCCCCGAAGGCCCCACGTGTCCGGAGCTCCCCTCTCCTCACAGGGTAGCTCCGGGCCCGCCACGTGGCCGGTAGAGCCGGGCCTCGTCCCCTCCGCAGGGGAGAACTCCGAAGTCTCCACGTGTCCCGCGAGGTCGAACCTCCATCTTCTGAGAGGGGAGCTCTGGGCCCGCCACGTGGTCGACAGATCTGGACCTCCCCGTTCTCACGGGGCGAGCTCCAAAGATCCCTGGGGCCCTTAACTCAATAAGGACCCGAGAAAGGTGTCTGTGCAAGGCTTCAAGATGGGTAGAGACCTCTGAGTACCTTGCGGAGCTAAGGACTCGGCCAGGCCAAGCCAAGAAGAAGATGAGCGCGGATACAAGAAACAAAGGGTCTATTCATTCAAGGCTCCATGAGATGGACTACAGACTCGACAAAAGAAAAAGAAAAGATACAAGCCCTAGGATACAAGGGCGGCCACCTCCCCGACTTCAGCCATGGCAGCTTCCTCCCGCTCCGCGGCGGGGCCCTACCTCACTGGCTCTAGTGAGAGGGAGGGATCCCGGTCCGGAAGCACGCCAGCACGTGCATAGCAACCTCCATCGCCAGGCCCCGTCCCTCTGCCTCGAGCTCACCGGCGACCACCGCTTCAAGCCTGTCCAGCTTGGCACCAATAGACTCGAGCGCAGGTGTAAGGATCGAAACGCCCAAGAGGGGGGGGGGTGAATTGGGCTTTTTCAAAATTTTAGAGCAATTTAAAACTTAATGGTTGAAGCCCAATTCCCTATGCGAACTAACTACGCAAGCAAGAGTGTTAAGTGCGGAATAGTAAATGCGTAATAGTAAGGGGGTGAGGAGAGAGATGCAAACTCCCGCGGAGACTCGAAGACACGGCGATTTTTCCCGTGGTTCGGTAAGATCACAAAAATCTACCTACGTCCACGTTGTGGCAACCACCAAAGGGTATAGCCACTCCCAAGTCACTAAGACAAGGGAATCCACTATCTTTCTCCGTTCGCCTTCTCCGGCAAGGTGGAGCTCAAGCCTTGTACAATGGTGATCCTCCGGGCTTCCACAAACGTCTTGGTAAGCTCCGGAGCGATCTCTTCTTCCTCCAACTTTTACAAGGTGAGAGAAGTCACCAAGACACTCTCTCTCACTAGCCTAGAGATTCCAATCACCAAGAATGGACGCACACAAGCTTCTCTCTAGCTAGATATAACCTATAGTTGGAGTACAAGAGGTTTTGAAGTGTGGAAGTGGTAGCTCTTGGTCTTGAATGCTTGAGGATGTGTAGTGAGGCTCTGGTGATCAAGACTTAGCGAAGTGGCCGGTTGGAGGGGTATTTATAGCCAGCCCACACGAGATAGCCGTTGGAAAAGTAGGCAGACTTTTTCAGTGAACATCGGATCCTCCGATGCACCCCTTTATATGAGCATCTGTCGAATTCCAAATTAGCTGATGTCATGTGTCAGATGTGACCGTTGGATATAACCGTTGGATCTTTTAATCGACCGATGTTACTTCAACTTCATCATCGGATGATCCGGTGAGTTGATCTTCAGAATTGGTTCAGAAATAATGTCTCTGTTGAAATTGACCGATGTACACTTACTTCATCATCGGATGATCCGGTGTGTACTTCTTCAGAATAACTCAGAAATCATCCTTCTGTTGAAATCAACCGATGTGCCATTTCCTTCACATCGGATGATCCGGTGTGTACTGGGCTCTGAGGTCTTCTTCTTCTGCCAACTCAAACTTGACCGATGTAGTCATTTTGCAAGACATCGGATGATCCGGTGAGTGCAACTTGTTTGCTTCGAGTTGTTTTGAGTTGATCTTTTGGATTCTTCTTGAGTGACCTCTTTGACACTTGTTTGAAATGATATTATGATGAAGTGTAAGCTTCTTGTGTTGCCAATTTTGATAGAATAGAGTCGTTGTATGAGTTCTTTATTTAGTCTTCATGAGTATCAAATAACCCCTTAGAATAGATCGTTGAGGGGTCTCCATTTGTATCCAATGAGCAGTAGACGGTGTGAATAGATAGTTCATTAACGTTTGATGTGATATACGTGAAACCTCGCATCCACAAACTCATTAGTAATAACGAACGATTGTCATTAATCACCGAAACCATACCTCACGGGGGCCTAGATGCTTTCAATCTCCCCCTTTTTGGTGATTGATGACAACACAACGAGTAGAGCATAGAATTAATGGAATTAAAACGCAATGCTCAAAAAGGAAATATAACAAGTACAAATTGCAACACAAGTGGCTCGAAGGCTCAAATAATAAACAATAAAGCGTAAGAGCACAAAGTAGCACCCGGAGTACAATAATAGCAAATAGGTAGCAAAAGGATAGATAACTCCCCCTAGAACTGAGCTAACCCTCCCCCTGACTCTAACTCTTCTCCCCCTTTGGCATCAAGACACCAAAAAGGGAAGTCGAGTGCCTACGACTCAGGCGCGCTACTGGCGATGGTGAAGCGGTCGGCGTCGACGGTGCTGTCGCCGGAGCTGCTGGAGGTCGAGGTCGCTGGCGCTGGAGCTGGAGCGGGGGGAGCTGGAGCTGGAGCTGCTGGGGGATCCGCTGAGACTGCTGGCGCCGGTGGAGAAGGTACTGCCGGAAGAGGTGAGGACTGGAACGACGTCGGCGGCAGTACTGGACCTGGTGCCAGTGGGGGTGCACCTGGAGCCTGACTGAGTCCCAAGTGCTGAGGTGGAAGGGCGACTCCCGTCTGCTGGTAGAGGTTGGTGACCAACCCCAGGATGCCCAACAACATCTGCTGAGTCTGCTGCTGCTGGTCCAGAGTGCGTCTCGTCATCTGGTCGACAAGGTTGGTGACTCTGTCGGCCTCTGACGGGCGATCTCCAGCTGCATCTCCTGCTGCTGCCTCTGAAGCTGCTCCTGTCGAGCTGCCTGCTGCTCCTGCTGCTGAGCCATCCGCTGAAGTAAAGCAGTAAGCTCTGACGGCTGAGTCACCTGAGCCTCTGACACTGGAGGAGGTGTAGGTGGTGGAGCTGTTGAGCCTCCTGCCTCTGCGTCGTGCTGCCTCGGTGAAGGAGGAGCAGGAGGGAAGTACTCCTCGACACTGTCGCTGGTGTCGCTGTCCGACCATATATGCTGTAGGTCTCCTCCCTGAGCCTCTGCCTGTGCCAGCTCTGCGTCCTCCTGAGTCAGCTCTGCCCAGTCCTCCTCTAACAGTCTGGCTCGAACCTCACGCTCGACGGGACGGCCAAGACGGCGGTCTCCCGGAGTGGGGACTCGGTAGTGGCTGAACCGGGTCACGTGCATCTCCGTCAGCTGAGAAACTCCTGGAGTGTCCTCTGGAACCAACTGGTGGAGAAGGTGACAGATCCAGTGACCGAAGACCAACTGTCGAAGCATCCCAACTCTGTCGGTGATCACGTCCTCCATCTCGCAGATCCAAATATCTACGATGTCGAACTCCATCCCGTTCATCACATAGAACAGGATGGTCTGCTGAAGACTCGTGAAGCCCTCCAAGTAGCCAGACCTCGGTAGTAGGGTACGCCTGAGGACGTGGTGAACTGTCCGAGCTGCTCGGGTGAGAAGCGCTGGCACCCTCGGCTGGTCAGGAGTGAACGGCTGGGTGAACAGACCTCTGATCTCCTCGAGAGGCGGTGCCACTCCTCCAGTCAGTGGCCTCCTCGGCGGGTCTACGTCTCCGTAGACTATCTGGTGCAGGCACGTAGTAGAGAGCTCCACACCAAGCAGTCTGCCTAACAAGTCTCGAGACACGTCGTGGATCCGCCCCATGAACATGAAGTGAATCAAGCGACGGCCCTCAGAGACGTAGAGTGTCGCGTAGAACACCCTGACCCACTCCTCGACGTAGGCACTCCTCTGGTGCGAGAGCAAGTCCACCAGTCCTCTGTATCTCTCAAAAAGTGGCCTGATCCCGTGTCCTGCTGCCACTGCAAGCTGATCCCAGTCGATGCTGTTATGCTGGAAGAGCTTGTGGCCCCGACGCCTGTAAGTCTCGTACAGGGAAGCCTGTGTCAGGGTCCAGAAGCGGGAGTCAACTCGAGCGTCCCTAGGCCGCGGGAACCACTCCTCAAGCAACGCTGACCATCTGAGCTTCTTCAGTTGTCTTGCCTTCATCTTCCTGTAGTCGGTGAGTCTGACATCCTCGGCAACACGGACTGCTGTGTCCATCAGGTGGATGGCCCTTTCGGCCTCTCTGTCCTCGGCGCGGTCAGCCGCAGAGGGGCGCCGACTCGCCGTAGGAGTCTGTCCACCCCCACGAGTCCTCGGGGTACGCCGGTGGATGAGAGGCGACACCTCGGTCTCCTCCTCGTCGGAGCCCTCGGGAGGCACCGGCTGGACCGGAGGCTGCTCCTGCCTCTGCCGTGACTCGCGGATCTGTAAGGAACCGCGATGGCCGCTCTCACGCTCCTCGGCGGCGCGAGCGGCCAACTCCGCACGACGAGCGTCCTTGGACATCTTGCGCTTCTTCGCGGCGGGCTCCTCAATAGCCTTGCCCTTTCCTTTGCGATCGCGACCCATCTTAGCGACGAACGGCGAAGCACAGCGAAACCCTAGTGGAGAGGGTGATGCGAGCCGGCGGCGAGTGGTGGAGGGGAGACGGCGAGGGAGGCGCGGCGGAGGAGGGAGCTGTGGCGGCGCGGTGGAACGACGGCGGCGCGCGCGGGAGAGGCGGCGGCGCTGGCACGGGCTGCGCCTAGGAGGCGACGGCGGCGCCTGGGAGGCGGCGTGCGCGGGAGAAGTGGTGGCGGCGGCGCTTGGGAGGCGGCGTGCGCGGGAGAGGCGGCGGCGGCGGCGCCTGGGGGGGGCGGCGGCGGCGCCTGGGGGGGGCGGCGGCGGCGGCGCCTGGGGGGCGTGAGGACGGCGGCGAGGGCGACGGGCGGCGGCGGAGGTCGGGGAAGAAAGAAAGAAAAAACGAAAGGCGGCCGGTCCGCTATTTAAGCCGTACGGGCAATCCCTAGCCGCGCATAAAACACCGGATGGACCGATGATCATCGGAGGATGCATCGGTCGAGTTCAACAGAGAGTTGTTCCAAAAACTCTCTTTGAACACCGGATGAGCCGACGTTGAGGTGTCGATCATCGGTCGATTTCTGCAGGGCACCAGAAAACTGAACACCGGATGCTCCGATGTCTTCTGAAATGAACTCATCGGTTGATTTGTGACATCTGACTTGATCTGAGCACTGAGCTGAAGCACCAATTGATCCAATGACTACAGAAAATCTAAGACTGCCCATATGTGTCTTTGAACTTACACACAAAGATAAGGATGTGTCCTAGGACTTTTGGGCAACTCCTAACCTCTAATAGAAGGCTTCAAATATAGTGCCACATATTGGCTAAGCCCTTAAGCAAAGAGAACACACAAGGTTAGGAGGGCAACCACAAAAGTGTAAGGCCCATGCTTTGTGAGGTAGAGTATGGAAAACTTCTATCTCTTTAAAGCATATACCTTTAGAATTTTGCTCTATCCACATCATATGAGTTGAGATATTGCATTTTGAACAAGTCTCCTTCTCATGATGTGGGTTCCCCTTTGTGACAATCTACCGTATGCAATGCCAAACAAAATAATGCAAGATATTAAATGAGTGCAAGTCTATATGGCAGGAATCATGCAAAGGATAATGTAAATCTATCTTGCCAAGTTTAAACCTTCCGAAGGCTTCCTCAGGGAAAACTATTTCTAGCTCGCCCCTATCCTTTGGGAGTTAGACAATACCTATTTGATATGCAACCTTACATGAACATGGCAACTCACATGACGTTAGATGCATCCAGCACATTTAATTCACTTCTAAGTCTGGAAAAAGTTTTCTCATCAAGTGGTTTAGTGAAGATATCCGCCAATTGTTCTTTGGACCTAACACCTTGCAAAGAGATGTCTCCTTTAGCCTCATGGTCCCGCAAGAAGTGATGGCGAATATCAATGTGCTTAGTGCGGGAGTGCTGAACGGGGTTTCTAGCTATCTTAACCGCACTTTCATTGTCACAAAGGAGAGGCACACAATCAAATTTAATTCCAAAGTCCAAAAGGGTTTGCTTCATATATAGAATTTGGGCACAACATGCACCGGCCGCTATATACTCTGCCTCCGCGGTGGACAAAGCCACGGAGTTTTGTTTTTTGCTTGACCAAGATACTAGGGAACACCCAAGTAAGTGGCACCCACCGGAGGTACTCTTGCGATCCACACGGCATCCGGCAAAGTCCGAATCCGAGTAACCCAAGAGATGAAAACTAGCGTTCTTGGGGTACCACAAACCTACACTTGGGGTATGCTTGAGATACCTAAGTATCCTAAAGACCGCCTTACGATGCGATTCTTTAGGTGCCGCTTGAAAGCGAGCACACAAGCACACACTAAACATGATATCGGGCCTAGATGCGGTAAGATATAACAATGAACCAATCATGGAACGGTAATGAGATTGATCAATAGGTTTACCGTCCATGTCCGCGTCGAGATGACAATTTGTCGCCATTGGAGTACTTCTTGAGCTACAATCTTCCATTTCAAACTTCTTCAAGAGGTCCTTGGTGTACTTCTCTTGGTAGATGAAGGTCCCCTCTTGAAGTTGTTTGATTTGAAATCCTAGGAAGAAATTGAGTTCTCCAATCATTGACATCTCGAACTCCCTAGACATCATGGTGCCAAACTCAAGGCTAAGAGATTTGTTAGTTGAGCCAAAAATAATGTCATCAACGTAAATTTGATAAAGAAATAAATCCCCGTTGATGTCCTTGGTGAAAAGTGTGGTATCCACCCTCCCGATCTTGAATCCTTGCATGACTAGGAAATCCCTTAGACGTTCATACCATGCCCTAGGTGCTTGCTTGAGCCCGTAGAGCGCCTTGTGTAACCTATACACATGGTTAGGATTCCTCGGATCTTCAAACCCGGGAGGTTGCTCAACAAAAACAAGTTCGTTGATATAACCATTGAGGAAGGCACTTTTAACATCCATTTGATAAAGCATAATATTGTGATGCGAAGCAAAAGCAAGGAGTATGCGAATAGCTTCTAACCGTGCGACCGGGGCGAATGTCTCTCCAAAATCTAGTCCTTCAACTTGTGAAAAACCCTTGGCCACAAGCCTTGCCTTGTTGCGGACCACCACGCCATTCTCGTCTTGCTTGTTGCGGTACACCCACTTCGTTCCGATGACGTTCTTGTCCTTAGGTCGCTCCTCCAATACCCAAACTTCATTGCGGGTGAAGTTGTTGAGTTCTTCTTGCATAGCCATCACCCAATTGGGATCTTGGAGTGCTTCCTCAATATTTGTGGGTTCTACACACGAAACAAAAGAGTAGTGCTCACAAAATGAAGCAACATGGCGAGAACGAGTACTTACTCCCCGTGACGGACTTCCGATGATTTGATCCATCGGATGTGCCTTGGAGATGCGCCCATGCCTCATAAGAGGTTGTGAGGCACTTGGCGGTGGTGAGGCATCTCGCTCGTCTTGTGGTTGGATTTGACCTTGGACTTCTTCTTGGTGTTGTGTGGCATGTGAATCTTGCATTGGCAATGGATCATCTTTCTCTTCTTCTTCATCAATTTGAGGCGCCATGGAGGTGTTGATGTTGGAACTTGAGGCTCCCCCTTGATCATGGCTCTCCTCAACTTCGGGCTTGATGTCGCCTATGGTCATGTTCTTCATAGCTTCTCGTAGAGGCTCATCATCTATATCATCATGACCAAAACTCTCCTCTTGGGAGCCATTAGTCTCATCAAACTCAACATCACAACTTTCTTCAACTAACCCGGAGGTTTGGTTGAATACTCGATATGCTTTTGAGTTTGACGCATAACCAAGAAAGATACCAACATCACACCTTCTTTCAAACTTACCGAGCCTTTTCTTGCGGTAGATGTAGCACTTGCACCCGAAGACTCGGAAGTAGGAGATGTTGGGATTTCTCCCAATGAGAAGCTCATATGGGGTCTTTTGAAGTAGTCGATGAAGATAGACCCTATTTGCGGCATGGCACGCCGTGTTGATTGCTTCGGCCCAAAACTTCTCCGACGTGCCATAGTCATCGAGCATTGCTCTTGCAAGGGTGATGAGAGTCTTGTTCTTCCTTTCAACGACACCATTTTGTTGAGGGGTGTATGTGGCCGAAAACTCGTGCTTCACGCCTTCACGATCACACCACTCCCCAATGTTGTAGTTCTTGAACTCGGTGCCGTTGTCACTCTGGACCTTGATGATGGGAAGTTGAAATTCCCTTTGAGCTCGTTTAGCGAAGGTCTTGAAGATTTCCGGAGTTTCACCCTTGTCACCTAGAAACAATGTCCAAGCATAGCGAGAGTAGTCATCAACAATAACAAGACAATAGAGGTTACCGCCAAGGCTTTGGTATGTGGATGGTCCGAAGAGGTCCATGTGAAGTAGTTCAAGTGGCTTGGAGGTTGACACCATTGTCTTCATCGGATGGTGTGAGGCAACTTGCTTCCCGGCTTGACATGCGCTACAAAGCTTGTTCTTCTCAAATGTGACATCCTTCACGCCGGTCACCATCCCAAGCTTGAATGACTTCTTGAGCTTGCTCATCCCAATGTGAGCAATGCGCCGATGCCATAGCCATCCCAAACTTGTCTTGGTGAAAAGACAAGTGGTCAAGCTAGCATCCTTGTTGGAGAAGTCCACCAAGTAAAGATGTCCATGCCGAAAACCTTTGAATATTAGTTCTTTGCTTGATTCACTAGTCACCACAACACCATTCTTGTCAAATGTGCACGTTAGTCCAAGATCACATAGTTGTGCAATAGAAAGTAAATTGAAACTAAGAGACTTAACGTAAAGCACATTAGAGATAGACAAATCATGAGAAATAGCGATTTTACCCAAACCAATTACCTTCCCCTTTGAGTTATCACCAAAGGTGACTTGTTCATGATTGTCGGGGTTCTCTATGGAGGTGAACATACCATCATTGCCGGTCATATGTTGAGTGCACCCACTATCGAGTACCCAATGCTTTCCTCCGGCTTTGTAGTTCACCTACACACATGAAGTTAGTTTTTGTGTTTAGGAACCCAAGCCAACTTAGGTCCTTGTATGTGTGATACAAGTGATTTTGGGACCCAAAGTTGCTTGGGGAGCTTCCCCTTCATGCCCTTGATGTCTTTGCCGATGAACCTTGCCTTCACCTTTCCACCTACTTTGCTCAATAGATAGTGATAATCATTGAAAGTAGATTTGTAGTTAGGAGGCAATTTGGGAGAAGGACGGTTAGGAAGAGGACACTCCCTCGTGTGATGTCCGGTGACCTCACAATGTTGGCAATAGGAGCCAACTTCCTTGATGAAGCTCGTCCTAAGCTCCGGTGAGGGCACCTTTCCTTTGTTGGGCACCGGGAAGGATCCAAGTCCCTTCTTGTTGAAGCTTTTAGCTTTTTGGTAGAGGATTTCCTTGTGCTTGTCCTCCCCCTTAGAGAGTCTTGCCACACTAGTGCGAAGACTTTCAATTTCGTCCATTAGCTCCTTCTCCCTAGGGCTCGCTTTCAAAGGCAAAGACTTATCCAAAATATTTGTGGCATGTGAATTAGATGATATTTTGCCATCAAGGGTTTCTTTCTTTGTGTTTTTCAATTTAAGTTCAATCGCTTCATAAGCAAGGTTAAGCACTTCATGTTCTTGAACCAACTCATTGTGCTTTGCAAAGAGTGCTAAGTTAGCTAAGTCAAGCTCATGATATTTAAGCTTGATTTGAGCATTCTCCTCCTCGATTTGCTTGACATTTGATTTGAGCGTGTCATGCTCTTTAAGTATGGTTACATACTTGTCATGAAAATCGAGGTTAGCACTTTCAAGCTTAGCACGAGCTAGCTCAAGAGCCTTAACCTTAGCCTTTTCCCTTTTTATAATGACATGATATTCATTAATCATAGATGCTAATTCATCGGGTGAAAGCTCATCATCATCATCGCTAGAATCTTCACATACCTTTGAGTTACCTTTCGCCATTAGGCACATAGGAGGTGGACGAAGAGGTGAGTCATCCTTGTTGACGATGGCGAGGCCCGCCAAGTTTTCTTCATCTTCACTATCTTCGTTGCTTGACTCTTCATCCGTGATCCACTCATTGGCTTCACACATGAAGACCTTTTGAGGCCCTCTTCTCTTCTTTGGAAAGAGCTTGGTTTTCTTGCCTTTGTCAAATTTCTTCTTTCCAAAAGAGCGCTTGGGCTTGACCTCCTCTTCATCATCACTTTCTTCTAGCTTGTGATGCTTGCCATTGTCCTTCCTTTTATCCGGTCTTGGACAATCATATGATATGTGGCCTAGATCACCACAATTGTAGCACGTCTTGTTTTCATCTTTTCTTGGCAAGAAGGCTTTCTTCTTGGGATCATAAGAGTATCCCTTCTTTGCAATCTTGGAGTTGAGGCGTGAGAATTTCCTCATCATCAAAGCAAGCTCATCATCATCATCTTCGCTTGTTTCTTGCTCTTCTTCACTTGAGCTAGGCTCAACCACTTTCTTCTTCTTGGGAGTTGTCTTCTTGGTTGAAGCCTTGAGAGCAATGGTTTTTGATGATGACTCCTCCATCATTCCAAGTACGCTCATCTCATGAGCATGGATTTCTCCAATGAGCTCCAAAACTTCAATGTTGTCTAGTGACTCTTTTTGGAGCATTGAATTGATAATGTTGTACTTGGGCTTGGGTAGAAGCATGAGGATCTTGCGATTGATAAGTCCCTTGCCAAGAGAAGCAATGTCAAGCGCGTTAATTTCCTCAATGAGCACATTTAAACGAGAAAACATTTGGTTAACATTCTCATGAGGGAACATCTTAAATTCATCATATTTTGATTTAAGCATGTGATATTTGAGTTATTTAACACGAGATGAGCCCTCATGTATTTCAATTAGACATGCCCAAATTTCACATGCTTTTTCCTTACTAGCAATCCTAGCAAAGACATCTTGACTAATGCATTCATATATGGCATTTCTAGCCTTAGCATCCCATTTTAATTGGTCACCAACATAGTCAAGATTTCCAAACCCCGCATGGGTCGCTTCCCACACTTCGGGAGCAATTGCCTCAAGGTAAGCGCGCATGCGTGCTTTCCAATAAGCAAAATTCTTGCCCTCGAAGGTAGGAACCGAACCCCCATTCTTGGCCATTTTCGCTCTCTAGCGGTGAAGCTAGAATGATCCAATGAGCAACCTTGCTCTGATACCAATTGTAAGGATCGAAACGCCCAAGAGGGGGGGGTGAATTGGGCTTTTTCAAAATTTTAGAGCAATTTAAAACTTAATGGTTGAAGCCCAATTCCCTATGCGAACTAACTACACAAGCAAGAGTGTTAAGTGCGGAATAGTAAATGCGTAATAGTAAGGAGGTGAGGAGAGAGATGCAAACTCCTGCGGAGACTCGAAGACACGGCGATTTTTCCCGTGGTTCGGTAAGATCACAAAAATCTACCTACGTCCACGTTGTGGCACCCACCAAAGGGTATAGCCACTCCCAAGTCACCAAGACAAGGGAATCCACTATCTTTCTCCGTTCGCCTTCTCCGGCAAGGTGGAGCTCAAGCCTTGTACAATGGTGATCCTCCGGGCTTCCACAAACGTCTTGGTAAGCTCCGGAGCGATCTCTTCTTCCTCCAACTTTTACAAGGTGAGAGAAGTCACCAAGACACTCTCTCTCACTAGCCTAGAGATTCCAATCACCAAGAATGGACGCACACAAGCTTCTCTCTAGCTAGATATAACCTATAGTTGGAGTACAAGAGGTTTTGAAGTGTGGAAGTGGTAGCTCTTGGTCTTGAATGCTTGAGGATGTGTAGTGAGGCTCTGGTGATCAAGACTTAGCGAAGTGGCCGGTTGGAGGGGTATTTATAGCCAGCCCACACGAGATAGCCGTTGGAAAAGTAGGCAGACTTTTTCAGTGAACATCGGATCCTCCGATGCACCCCTTTATATGAGCATCGGTCGAATTCCAAATTAGCTGATGTCATGTGTCAGATGTGACCGTTGGATATAACCGTTGGATCTTTTAATCGACCGATGTTACTTCAACTTCATCATCGGATGATCCGGTGAGTTGATCTTCAGAATTGGTTCAGAAATAATGTCTCTGTTGAAATTGACCGATGTACACTTACTTCATCATCGGATGATCCGGTGTGTACTTCTTCAGAATAACTCAGAAATCATCCTTCTGTTGAAATCGACCGATGTGCCACTTCCTTCACATCGGATGATCCGGTGTGTACTGGGCTCTGAGGTCTTCTTCTTCTGCCAACTCAAACTTGACCGATGTAGTCATTTTGCAAGACATCGGATGATCCGGTGAGTGCAACTTGTTTGCTTCGAGTTGTTTTGAGTTGATCTTTTGGAATCTTCTTGAGTGACCTCTTTGACACTTGTTTGAAATGATATTATGATGAAGTGTAAGCTTCTTGTGTTGCCAATTTTGATAGAATAGATTCGTTGTATGAGTTCTTTATTTAGTCTTCATGAGTATCGAATAACCCCTTAGAATAGATCGTTGAGGGGTCTCCATTTGTATCCAATGAGCAGTAGACGGTGTGAATAGATAGTTCATTAACGTTTGATGTGATATACGTGAAACCTCGCATCCACAAACTCATTAGTAATAACGAACGGTTGTCATTAATCACCGAAACCATACCTCACGGGGGCCTAGATGCTTTCAGCAGGGATCACCTCGGCCACCTTCTGCGTCGGAGCCACTACCTTCAACGGGCTGAAGCCAAGGGGGACTAGGGCAGACCCTGCCTGGTCGACGAAGCTCCAGACCGCCCGGGCCTCCGAGGACCGCGAGGCCTGGAGCTCCTCCATCTCGCGGCAGGCTGCCAGCAAGGCGTCGAGGCCCCCCCTCGGAGAATTCCTTCTCCTTGGCTACTAGAGAGCTTTTCCGAAGCTGGAGACTCTGGGCGAGCCGCTCCAACTCCGAAGCCCGGAAGTCGATTGCCAGCTCCCGATCCAGGACCGCCTGCTGCTCCCAGGAGACCTGCTCCTCCCTCGCGGCCAGATCTACCTTCCGGGTCTCCAGCTCCTTAGCTCGGGCCCTCAGGTCGCCCTCGCCAGCTGCCAGCTGCGCGGCGACCTTCTCTGCCTCAGTCGCCGCAGTGCGCTCCTGGTCCGCGATGGCGCGCTCACGGCTCTCCAGCTTCATCCGTAGCTCCTCCAAAGCAGAGAGACGCCCCTCTGCCCGGGCATGAGTCTCGCGGGTCTCCTGGTGGAGCCGCCGAGTCTCGGAGTCCAGGCGGTCGACGGCTCTCTTCTGGCGGTCAAGGAGCGCCTCCATGACATCAAGCGATGTCCGCCTCGAGTAAAGCTCCGCCCTGACCTCCTCGGTCCGCTCTCTCAAGAGGCGCCCCCAACTGAGGAGGCGATCCCTCTCTCCTGCCTGCTCCTCCCGTTCACGGCCGAGCGCGGCCAGGACCTGCCGGACGCTCGTCTGGGCGAGCTTAAAAGCGTCCACCAGGGGCAGCGGGGCGGCAGAGGCCGAAGCCGCGCCCCGACCTCCTCCATCACGTCGTCATCAGGAGGAGCTGGCGCTTCGGTGACAGGGATGAGGCGCTGATCAAGAGAAGCCAACACTGGGCGGGGCCGCTCCCAGCGCACTTCAGTTCACTGCGAGCTGTAGGGCCCGTGGCAGTTTCTCCCGCTTCGACAACAGAAGGCAGAACACCGCCAGCCAGTCCCACCGAACCTTCAGCAACAGCCGGCTCCCGAGCTGGAAAAGGTGGATGAGCGGGAGTTGCCGCCACTACCACAGGAGCCGGACCGGCCGACGCAGGAGGAGCTTGCGCCTGCTTGGGGGCCGCCGGAACCGCTTCAGCTGCCGGGCTCTATGGCACAGACCCCAAGACAGTCGGGGAAGGCCGGGAAACGGAGACGTTACCGGTACTGGATGAGTCCCTGCAAACATGAGAGGCTCTTGGATTAAGGAAAGAAGAAAAGGGTGCAGGCTCTAGAACCCGGTAAGGGCGACACTTACCGAGGGACACGAGCGCTCCAACGGGCTCTGAACCCCGGCTTCCGAGCCGGGTTAGGTCCACTAGAGACCGCCGTCGCCGCCGAGGGCTGCCCCGTAGTCGCCCGGACCGGCGGAGCAGGGGATGCTTCTGAAGCCCCCCTAGACGTCGATCCGGCTCCCGAGGCCCGGGGCGCCTGAGCTCTAGACTCGCCCCTGGGCATCGCCGCACCAGTGCTCCCCCTCGGGGCTCCAACTCCTGAGGAAGGAGGACGCGACGCCCGGGGACCTTCAGTCCGTTGACGCTCGAGTGGGGTCTCGTTGGAATGGGAAGCCCGAGACCTCTTGGAGTCGCCACCGGGCGATACGCCATCTCCAGAAGAAGGACGCGCAGGTGCCCTGGATCCCTGACTTGGCGCAAACGCCGCCGTCGGAGGAGACCGGGCGCGTTTCTTCTCCGGAGGCAAGTTGGAAGCCATGGCAGATGGAAGCTCAAGAGCAGGGAAGACAAGGGCTCAAGGAAACAAGGAAGATGCAAGCGCTCGGAAGTGCGAAGGAAAATCGCGATGCGGGTGAGATCCCCTTTTAAACTTCCCAGGCGCGATTCAAAGCGATTCGAAACTCTTCGAATACGTTGCTTGAACAACCGCTTAAGCTCCAAGACCAAGCGTCGATGACAAGTGGACCCAATCCGTCCAGCTGAAGCGGTGGGCCAGGAAGTCAGTCTCACAAGGAGACGAGCCGGCAAGACGCTTCGGCGGTTCCCAGAAAGGCGCTGCGACGTGCAGAAGTGGCAGCCTTGGGAATCGCCGCAGTAAAAGCAGCCATCAAGTGGGGCACACGCTCCCACGATCCTGCGACTGTTCGTGCTCCAGCAACGGTCAATGCGGGTCTTCGAGAAGGTGCGTGGAGTGGAAGAGACGGGGGCCCCACATCGGGCTCGCTATCTTCCCCGAGATGGGCCTAGGGGCCACTATCGGTACCCTCAATATGGGGTACCCCCGCGCACAGGGGAAACTGCCTAAGGATCTCGCCCTTCTCCGCAGGGAGAGCTCTGAAGGCGCCATGTGTCCAGCGGGGTCGGACATCCCTCTCCTCAGAGGTAAGCTCCGGGCCCGCCACATGGCCAACTGAGCCGGACCTCCCCCCCTCCGCGGAGAGAACTCCAGAGGCTCCACATGTCCAGCAGGCCCGGACCTCCCTCTCCTCAGAGGAGAGCTCCGGGCCCGCCACGTGGCCAGCAGAGCCGGACCTCCCCCCTCCGCGGGGAGAGCTCCGAAGGCTCCATGTGTCCAGCGGGGCCGGACCTCCCTCTCCTCAAAGGAGAGCTCCGGGCCCGCCACGTGGCCAGCAGAGCAGCGCTGCCTGCCCCCGCGCGGTAGGCAGCAAAAGTAAAGATGCGTCATACATTGCCCGTACAAGGTATTCAAGACCCGCGCCTTCCCAAGGCACGGAGACGCGGAGCACGCCTCTGTCAGGTGCCGTTGCGCCCAATCACATCGCAGTGAAGACTGGCGCGCCGTGTCAGAGGCTGCACGCCAATAAACACAGCGACAAGACATCCCCTGCCGCCCCTGCCAACCACTACGACTAGCTTGCGGCATGGGCAGGGCGGCAGAGTGAAGACTTTGAAGCCCTCGCCAAAGACAACTGTCGGCGTAACTACGGATACGGTAGATGGCAGGCAATCTCCCCGGAACCACCTGTCGGGTCCCAGGCCCACCTTGTAAGCCGCCCGAGCCTTGGACTATAAAAGGCTCGAGTAGGCAACGTTAGCAAGGGTTCGCACCTCAGCGGTTCGCACTATAGCCGTTCGATATTTCACACTCTCACGCAAGGTTCGCTCCTGAGCACCAAGCAATACAACGAGCATCTCTGCTCACCGTGGACGTAGGGTATTACGCTCCGGCGGCCTGAACCACGTAAAAATCCCTGTGTCAAGCTTCTCCCTCCATCGTCCCTAACGCGTAAGCTCTCCGTGAGTGACTTGCCCCTCCGAAAAAGAACCTCCGCGGGCTGCCCAGAGCAGGCCCGAGGAAAGTGTCTGCTACACACATGGACAATAGTTTACGTGCAGTTTCGATATCTTGATGAAAACCAAGTAAGAGACTTGTATATCCTACTTGTGCCATATTAGGCACAATGTTTGAAAAATTGACCATGGACATGATTGGTATGGCCATATTGTCTTCGGTGTTACTTGATCCGTCTACAAATTATGCGTATACAAAAGAATCAAATTATTTGAAAATATGCAGACAACAAAGAAATGATACAGTAAATAGTTACCACTAGTTTTTTTTGACCGGTCGTTTTATTGCTCTCTCTCTTCTTTTCAAGTACATTTCTTTTTCTTTTAACTCTTGGATGTAAGTAACCGGGTCAAATTTGCGTGACATAAAGTCTGCATCTAACTCATTTTCCCGAAGACTTGCTACACATCTATCCCATTCTTCTAGTAGTTTCAAAATTCCAAGTTTTCTTCGAAACCTTTTCTTAAAAATATTGTTCATACCTTCACTCCTCTGAGTTGTGGTCATATCAGCAGTAAAAGAATCACGATACACTACAACACAATGCTCTCGTAGGTCGTACAAATTTTGCAACCATGAGTTTTCTTCGAGTTTATAATGAATCAATAATTTGTGCCATGACTCCATAAAACATGTCACTGATCTTTCCTCATACACACAACTTTTAAAATCAGCAAGAAAACTCTTATGATGAGCAATAACATGACTAAGATGTTTACCTGCATTTTGGAAAATATGCCACAAACAGAGACAGTGTCGTGTGTTTGGGAAGACGATACTAATTGTCACCGACATGGCTGCACATTGATCTGTGAAAATTGTGCATGGATGCTTCCCCGCTACTGCTGATAAAAAAGTTCTAAAAAGCCAAACAAATTATTCTATGGTCTCATTATATATCAATGCAGCTCCAAAAATAATAGTTTGTTTGTGGTGGTTTGTTCCAATGAATGGGGCAAAAGGCATATCGAACTTGTTTGTTTGAAAAGTTGTGTCAAAACTTACAACATCACCAAAGCAGGCATAATTAATGATAGATTGACCATCTGCCCAAAAAAAATTAGCTACCTGACCATCATCTTTGTCTAGTTCTATGGCCCAAAAGAAAGAAGGATTTTCTAACTGTTTATTGTTCAAGTACTCTAACAAGGTTTGTGCATCGTTAGACAACAAATACTTTCTACGCTGACCACCGATCTGATTATTGCAATCCACCCGTCAAAAGGGTACATTGTCGGCTCCACCATACCACTTTTTGAAAAAACATATACTTGGGCTGGTTTCACTTATTTGATTGATTATTACTTTATCTGCCTCTATAACACATCATTGGGAACGTAACTTGTGCACTTTATTCGGGCTAGGAAGATAATGATTATGCTTAAGTATGACCTTTTGAATTGTCCAAATTCCCTTTTCGCAAACACTAAACTGAATACGAGCTTTGCAATCTGTCTTGGTAATAGAATTTTCTTTTACAGTGTAGTGAACTGGGTGTGAGCCTCGTATTCCTTCATTACTACAAACTAGACGCTTAATATATATTGTTTTATCCGCTCTTCGTTTTGTGATGCTTTTTCTAATGCTAAAACCAATCTGTCTAGCATAGGAGTTATACATATCATATGCATCATTCTCCATCTCAAAGTTCATGCCTACTTCAGGAATAACGACGGTTTGACAGTGTGCATCATCCTTCTACAGTGTAATATGTACAATTTAAATATATTGTAGCATACGAGAGAAAATAACAACAAATTTATACAAGTTATGTACCTTATTTTGTAATGACCTTGGAGATGACGGTGATGATGGAGGGACAGCCATGCTGACACAATCAGGGTTCGATGAATCACGTGTGGCCGTATTTGCGTCGGATGCACCCTATTAAAGATATTAATTATGATCAAGATTGATTAACAATTTTCATGCATGGCTTAAGTGTGTGAATTACTTGCTGAAACTATTCACGGTCCATAGGCAAGTTTGACAATAGGGTTGGCGCTTCAGTGATTGGTGGGTCACGTCTTGCCATTGGCGACATCACCAGAGGATACGAAGCTTGAGATCCTTCATCGATGACTACGGTTGCAGAGCTATCGAAACGATCCGTAATATCAATCAGGGGCGCCAGATTGATTTATCTGTTGAACAAGGCTGACATCAAAGCGGTTGTGGAGAGATTATCAAATCGATGTCGAAACGAGGCCTTGGGCGATGAGACGGCGGGTGATCGGCAGCGGCAGCGCGTGACCCAATCATCTCCCACGTGAATCTGCTCCTGCTGCACTCAGATCTTTTTCTGCCTTTGATATCGAGCCGAAACGGCCCGAGGGTTCGAGCCGAAACGGCTGAGGATTCTCGCTGGACTATACGTATCCCTCTTTTACTTTTTTACAACTGCACGTGAGCTGCAACAGCGCCTGAGCAACATGGCTAGCGCGCGAGCTGCAACGGCGCGTGAGCTGGGCGGCGCGCGTGAGCCGGAAACGGCAGCGGGTTCGAGCTGGCGCAGGCAGCTTTGAGATTTGTGCTCTATTATACGTGGAACTCATCCGCGTGGGGATGTAGCAGGGGGCCGGTGCATCCAGTATCCAGAGAATTGGTTTCCTCCAAAGCTTGTTTAACATTATGGAGATGATCACCTGTTCAGTAGACGTTAGTTTTTGCTTAGGAAATGGTCTGCAGATGTCCATGGAACCTGGAAAGCAAAAGTTGTGTTCAGGATGCCCCAAGATTACTTGTTGCAACGTTTTAAAAGTACTGTTTTCATAAGTGGTTTAGCCCTTGTTTGAGCTATTTTCACTTAGTCAGCAGCTTAAGAAAGCATCCCTCTATGCATTGAGCTTCGAGTCTTGCTACACTTTTGGTCTGAAGCAACGCACCTCTTAACTGAAAACTAGACCCGGTGATCATATGTAATTCTCATTTGATCATGCGGACCAGGACAGATTGTCGGCATGTTACCCAATATCCATGACGATATGCTTAAGCTGCAGCCGGTGAAGGCGTCTTCCTTTTGTTGCATGTTTTCTTGTAAAAAATTTGGCTGCAGATTTTAACGACCACCTTTTGTTCTGTACACGTCAAACCCTGGAGGTATCCATTCGAGTTCTTGTGCACTCCTCATTACATAGTAACCAGACTTCAACTCATGCAATAAACGTCAACGATGAGAGCAGAAGACCAATTACCAGACAGTTGACAAAATGGGCATTTCTGCTTCCAGACACGACCAACGTTTAATTTCTCAAAATTGGCAGGGGCCGCGCGAACGCGTACCCCCTCTACCACAAATTACGACGTCCACTCTCCCACTTGGGGAGATGGTAGACCAACGCGCCCACCGAGTGCAATGTGGACCACTGATCTAGGCCATGAGCCTTCATGATCACCTATCGACCCCGTCCAGGTAAGTATGGAGCAACGCTGCACCTGGGTCTCGTTACGTAGGAACACCGTCGGCGCGTGCCTGGCTGGGGACGCGAGGTGGGACTAAACCCCGCGCTTCAGTGTCCAGTCCTCCGCGGCGTCTGGGGTCGTACGTAGTGCTCAACTGGGCCGACAGGAGGCTGCGTGCGCGGGCCAAGCCTCGTAGTTTCGAGCTCGTTTTTCTCGCGGTCGCGGTTCTGTTGTCTGGAATCGTCGAGATGGATGCGCACTTGTTCGAACGTTCACCTTGATCGGCTTCCGCTCGGCATCGCCATTCTCCAGCCTCCGCTCCCCTCACCGTTCCCTCGCGATCCTCCGCCATGTCCAAGGCCTGGGGGCGGCGCCGGCGAGGCCGCGGCCAAGTCGAAGAATAAGAAAGAAACAAAGGGCCACGACGATTTGCCCCTGAGCGCGTCACGTACTTGCGGTGTCGGATTCTCGAGAGGGTGGCGGCAGCGCGTCGCGTCGGCCGAGGCCAGAATAAATGCATGGTAACACAGCTACAAAGCCGTTACCACGGCACGGCAGGCTGCTGTGATCTGCTCGGTTACTGATGATGAGCAGCAGGGGACTCAAATCCTTCAACGAAAGAGAGCGTAGGACGAGGCTCTTTTCGATCCGTGGACCAGAGCAGACACGTAACCACGTACTCCGGGCAAGGCAAACGAGCAAACAACCTATTTGGGGACTTGGACCCTCCTGGCGACATGGAAAACGACGGTGGTGGTCGGGACGCGCACGTATGCGTGGAGCGCCCGCGTCCATCAGTTCCAGTCCCGTCACGGCGTAGGCTGAGGGCGTGCGTTCGTTCCTCCGGAGAAACAAGGAGAATGTTTTCAGGCTTTAAATCAGTGTGTATGAGGCGCAGTTCATGCATAACTGCAACACATTACGGAGAGGGTAAATACATAAAATCCCAAAGTTGTCAAATATTTCTAATAGGGCTTGAAACAAAAAGTGAGGCAAAGGCTGATTTATGACAAACTGCAGTGCATCAAAGAACTAGGGATAAAAAGAGAGAACTGTGCACACACGTGCTATACATTCCAACAGTTGTTTGGCAACCTCCCGAACTAGGGCAATTGGGAATGAGCGGTAATTGTTTTTCCTCAAAAAATCATATAAGCTTGGTGCAAGCGTCTCAAAGACCTGCCCACCAGTAATCCAAATTCGGGCGCATGGTGACCGGCGCGGTCGAGGCGACGGTGCTCGTCCCGGACGTCGTGCGTTCCATCTCACGAGGGAGCGGCGGGCAGGGAGCTAGCTGCTCGACATGGGCGCAGCGACGCGGCTGGTGATCCCGGGCGACTTCCCCCCTGGGGTGCGTGCCGAGCTACCTGTCCGCGGTGAAAGAGAAGGACCCGGCGGCATACGACGCCAACGGCTGCCTGGCCGGGCTGAACCTGTTCGCGCAGAAGCACAACGTGCTGCTGCTGCTGCAGGAGGGGATCCAGGAGCTGCGCGAGTCGTACCCGGCCGCCACGATCGCCTACGCCGACTACTTCTACGCGTACGTGCAGATACCTGGGACGCCAGCGCCGAGACGTACGGGGTTCGACGACGACGGCGCCTGATGAAATAAGTCTTGTAGTATTCGTATATGTGGCCCTAGTTAGTACAACATCTTAGTACTTGTTAGAACAGTATATTAGTCTTTTGGTAGGATAACATATTAATTCTTGTTAGAACAACGTATTAGTCCTTTGGTAGGACAACATATTAGTTCTTTGATAGGACAACATTTTATACTAGCAACTAGCTAGTTATATGCTTGGCTGCTTTATCTATAAATATGTAACCCCAACCCCTAGGTTAGGCATGACATTGTGTGTGGATTGAAACAAGAAAAAATTTCCTAACTCCTAGTGTCATCCTCTCCATGAGAGTAATACTTCAGATACTAACAAGTGGTATCAGAGCCGTTCTATCCTGTAGCCAAGACATCTCCTGCTCATCTTCTTCCCACGCCTCTCTTCGTCTTCAGCCAGCATCAATAACACCGGTTGTTTCAAATCATTCCTCCTTTTCTGCACAGACGAGCAACAGTTTGTCTGAGACAGCCTCTTCCCCACACAACACTCCCCACTAGGGCGCCATGTCCGAAGAACAGTCTCAGCACTCGGTCGCTTCGAGCGCGCGGCATCGGCAGGAGGCCGAGGTCAGCGCGGCAGAAAAACGCGAACGAGTAGCGGCAGAGTCTGCAGCGAGGGCGGCGAGGGTGACGAGGCTGGCGACGGCGGAATTGGTAGCAGCGAAGGCGGAAGTAGAAGCAGCAGCGGCTGCGGATGCAGCGCGTGCGGCTGCAACATAGCTTCAGGCTCTGCGTGGCGGTGGCGACAGAGGCTCTGATTTTACCGACGGCGGCACCAACAAAGACCTCAGACTGGCGAGGGAGGTAGCACAACCACGGACGCCACAGTGGGCAGCTGCGCACCGCCATGAGCGCGGTGGCTGCAGCCCAGACGGGCGCGGACGCGCCGGCGACGCTCCCGGCGGGGGTGGTTGGGTCGATGGAGATCGGGGCATTTACAGGCGGCGCGACTCTCCCTCCCAGAACAGGTACCATGGTCACCACAGGATCCAAGCCATTGTCACGGACGTCGGTCCCAGCGGTGGGTGGCCTACCCTCACCAAGACCAACTACGTCGAGTGGGCCGCGGTGATGAGGATACGGCTCCAAGTGCGGCACATGTGGGAAGCAGTCTGGTACGGCGACGTCGACTACTACGAGGATCGACGGGCGCTGGATGCTCTCATTGCTGCAGTACCGCCTGAGATGTAGTTCTCGCTTTCCAATAAGCGGACTGCCAAGGAGGCCTGGGACGCCATAGCTGCGGCACGCATCGGCAGCGACCGTGCCCGCAAGACCACACTACAGGCACTCCGCAAGGAGTGGGAGAACCTGACCTTCAAGCCAGATGAGGATGTTGATGACTTTGCTCTCCGTCTCAACACACTACTGCAAAAGATGGTGCAGTTCGACGACGACACCTACAACGAGGAGAGAGTCGTCGAGAAGCTCTTCTGTTGCATCCCTGAGAAGTACAAGCAGATCGCTCGCTTGATCGAGTCTCTGTTGGACCTCTCCACGATGTCAATCAAAGAGGCGATAGGCCGCCTCAAGGTCGTCGACAGCGACGAATCTCAACCTCTCTCGGGGCCTATCACCATCGGCGGGAAGCTACATCTCACTCGGGAGCAGTGGGAGGCCTACCAAGGTGACTGGAAGAAGGGGGAGCCCTCCTCCTCGAAAGGTGTCCGCAAGCGCGGCAAACCAAGCAAGGGGCGTGGAGGTGTCCAAGCCGGGGCGCAGAGACGTGCCGAGGGTGGCGCTCACAGAGGCGCCTAGGGCGGTGCCACCGGCAACCGGAATCCAGCACGAGACGACACCTGCCACAACTGTGGCAAGCTTGGTCATTGGGCCAGGGAGTGTTGGCAGCAACGACGCGGCCAGGCCCACGTCGCACAGGTGGAGGAGGAGGAGCCGGCTCTGCTCCTGGCGCACGCAAGCATCGAGCCACCTCCAGTGGCATCGGGCGCAGCGGCTCTCCTCCAAATCGATGATCCAAGAGCACACGCCTTCCTCGGTGACGGTTCTAGCAACGACAAGATTGACGGGTGGTGCCTCGACACCGGCGCCACCCATCACATGACTGGTCGACGAGAGTTCTTCACTGAGTTCGACCCCAATGTCCGATGCTCCGTCAAGTTTGGGGACGCCTCTGGTGTGGAGATCAAGGGCGTCGGCACCGTCATCCTTACCGCCGAGTCTGGTGAGCACAGGCTGCTCGTCGGAGTCTACTACATCCTCGCATTGAGGAATTCTATCATCAGCCTAGGTCAACTGAATGAGAACGGTTCACGCGCGGTGATCAAGGACGGAGTCATGAGGATTTGGGATCGTCATCGTCGCCTTCTTGCCATGGTAACCAGAGGCACCAATCGAATCTACGTCCTTAACGTGTAGGTAGCACAAACTCTCAGCCTTGCAACTCGCTGGGATGACGAGGCGTGTGTAACACCCTCATTTTCGGTTTCTACATATATTCATGTTTCATGAAGACAGAACATTTTAAAAGAAATAGGAACAAAGAAAATTATCAAAAGATAGCTAATAAGAACTGAATTTAGTTCACTGAGAGCTCCGAGGAAAACTTGCCGCGGCCCGCTGGCCACATGGCATGTTCGAAGCTCATCCCTGCGAAGTAGGGAGAGGTACGCTGCTAAATTGGCTACGTGGCAGGCTCGGGGCTCATCTCCATAAATGGGGAGAGGTCCGACCCTGTGGGACACGTGTTGCCCCAGAGCTAGCCTCTGCGGAAGAAGCAAAGACATTTCCGCAGGACACATGTCACCTTCGGAGCTAGTCACCGCGGAAATCAGAGGACGAGTCGTGCGGGATACGTGTCGATCTCGGAGCTCACCTCTGAGAGGTCCGGTTCTATCGGACACGTGTCTCCACCGGAGCTTATCTCCGGGAGGTCCGGTTCTATTGGACACGTGTTAACCTCGGAGCTCGTCTCTAAGAAGAAAGGAAAGTCTGGCGCTACTTGACGCGTGGCACACCCGGAGCTACCTCCGGAGAGGGAGGAAAGGTCCGACACTGACACGTGGCATGCGCGGAGCCACCTCCGAATAAAAGAGGAGGTCCCGACCGTCAGGATACGTGGCGCACGCGGAGCTCACCTCCAAAGGAGAAGGGAGGTCTTGCTCGCTTGACATGTGACACCACCGGAGCTCGTCTCTGCGGAAAAGGAGAGACCAGGCCTGATTAACACGTGGAGCTTTCGGAGCTCACCACCGAGAAGGTAACGAGTTCTGGAGCAGTTTTTGATTCGGTACGCGTAGAAATATCGGTACGGAGAAGAAACTGACCTGGATTCCACAATGTTACTGCACCAAATCAACTAAAGATAAGATGTTAAGATTCAACGACAATCTGAATAGGACTCTTATTAACGAATACAATCAGATTAGGACTCTTCTCTTCCCGGTAATAAATAGAACCCAGAACCTCTGGCCAAAACCACGAACTTATTTTCCAACTCCTGAGCCGACGACTTAGAGCCCTAGCCCCCAACTCGCCGAGAAAGCCATCGTCGGAGTTCAGCGAGGAAAATCACCAGAAGAGAGCCCAACAATCGGAGAAGGACCCGAGACCGAGAAGAACGTAAGGTAGGTCTCCAATACCACCTTACAACATCGTTATGTTTTCCTTGCATCTGTTCTTCGATTCCTTTCGAACAAAAGCTTTCTCTTGGACAGATCACTTGTTGATCGGGTTGATCTAAAGATGAGGTCATCGCCACGTCCACATCTGATACGAACATCTCTGTTTCATCATAAAGCCATGCAAGAACACGAACAAAACCGATCTGATAAAACTGATCATAGGATAGCATGCATATGCATCATCGCATCTAGTTAAAGTTTGTGCATGATATTGATTGTTATGAATCTTGTATGTGCGTGATCCTGTATAGCAGGACAAGCCCAGGGAGCTGTCTACGACGAGCTGCAACAACAAGGTTTTGAGATCCAAGAGCCACCAGAATCGCAAGAACAAGGCAAGTGCTCCTTGATCATATTGATCCTATGTTTTGGGTAAAACTGTTTTGTTTTGCGAAAAGGTGTGTGTGTTGAGTCATACATGATGGGAAACCCTTTTACAGGAGTTTACTAGCTTTGGTTAAACCACCCTTGTCGCCAGGGATGTTTACGAGTCGGGTATGGTTTTTACTTTTATGCTTCGCTGAGTCCATGGGATTGGGAAACGAGATAGATGTGTCTAGCTAACTGCACTCATAATGATAATGAGAAAATTGATGTTTATAATGAACATGGATCAGAGGGAGATCTAGGAAGCCTGGGTTTGTGAATGAGGTAGTATGAGATGGTGGTTTACTTGCCGTAGATCTAAGGACCGGTTCATGCATGCACATGCCAGGATAATAGTGCCACCACAAGGCCATGTATGGGTGTGGCTTAGCTGAGTAATTAGGTAAGTTGCTAAAGTGTTATGGACTGTGGAAGGCGCGGGGAATGGGAGTCGAGTGAGGACTGCCCTGGGAACTGCATGGCACAAGAGGGGGCCCGTGGGTGGGAGAATTGGAGATTCTAGCCTGCCGGTGAAACCTTAGTGAGTCCATACATCTAGTAGCCCCTTTCTAAAGGCTATTTTGTGATCTCTTGGCCATACACCTACAGTTGTGTACTGGTATAATGGAGGTTCTACAGTCGCCGACGGGTGACGAAATCACAAACTTGTGGGTAAAGAGGTGCAAACTCTGCAGAGTTCTTAAAACTATCATGGTAGCCGAGCTTACGATCACGAGCGCCTGGCTAACTGCCATGATTAGTTGGGATGGTTACTGGTTATGGTTTTGGATGGTTTGGTTATGGTTTGGTTATGGGATTGTTGAGTCAGGGTGATAAGATGGGTTGCATGACTGTTGAGTCATGGCAACAAGGTTGGTCTCGGTGGGAGACGAAGTTGTTTTATGAGATAAAATGGTAGCGAATACAGGATGGTATTCGTGAGATGGTAGCGAATACGAGGAGGTATTCGTGAGCGAGAATGAGGTTGATGGATGACTGATTATGAACATAATGGAGGTATGATTGATATTTTAATACCTGTTGGGATTACATTCATTTAAAGATGAGTCACTGTTTTACCATGGTTTGATAAATAACTTTGCTTTCCGCAATGAGCCTTTTCATACATACCTTGCTATGAGCTTCATATCATATTTTCCCGCACTTGCTGAGTACATCATTATACTCAAACTTGCATTATTATTTCATCATCAACAGCAGGATAAGACTACTATGAAGACCAAGTGGAGCATTAAGACGTGTGATCTGTTCTCAACTTTGCTTGTGAGAATGGAATAGAGATGGAGCCATTTGCTGCTTAGATTTGCTTCTGCATTAGTTAAATTGCTTCCGCATTAGAATAAAGACTTCTGCTGCATAGAAATAAAGACTTCCGTTGTGAGCGTGAGTCCAAGACTCATGAGACATTGTAACAAACTATGTTATGCGTGGTTATATATATTTTGAATTCAGTTTGTGGAATATATGTGTATGTGTGATGAACATCCTGGGCACACATATGCATTACTTCTCGGTTCCGTGGTTTTTCACAGAGCTGAGGGTGTCACAGATTGGTATGAGAGCCACGGGTTGGCAGTAGGTTACACGCCTAGATAGAAATCATAGATTGATATTAGTGCCACGGGTTGACAGTGGGTTACACACCGAAATATTAAACACAGAGTGGTGTCAAAAACCACAAGATAGGGGTAGATTACACACCTAGATACAATCACAGATTGGTATTGGACACATATTGGTAGCTAAGCCACACTGACCATAGGAAGCATCCTTGGACGCTTAGATTGGCTTTGAAACTACCTTGACATAGGAAACCATCCTTGAATAGGAGTTGTGTGAGCCCTTGTGATGATTATTTGTGATTAAATACTTAGTGTCAGTTGTGGGACGTCTCAAAACGTTGTCCATATCCACGCGTAAGTCGAAGGAGGTGTGAAATATTTCGGCATTTGTTCACATCCTCCTATGGGCTAATATATAGTCCAACTCACCTTGATGCATATAGTTGAGAGAATCTACCTAAACTTTCTAACCTTCTATTCTATTTCGATCTCTCTCACAGATGGTGAGAGGAAACGCCGGCCGAAGGAACGCCCATGACAACCAAGAGGATGGTCACGATGAAGTTCCTGTTAACCCCGGAGCTGGCGAGAACCACCTGGAACGGTTGATGGCCATGCAGAATCAACTTATGCAAACCATGATCCAAACTTTGGGTCACTTGCAGGCCAACAACAACAACCCCGTTCCGGCACCACCGCCACCACCACCACCGACTCATAACAGGTTGGGAGAGTTCATGAGGACTCGACCACCCACCTTTGCTCAAGCTAATGACCCCATGGAGGCCGACGACTGGTTGAAATCCATGGAGAAGAAGCTTGCTATAGTACAGTGCAATAACCGAGAGAAGGTCCTCTTTGCGTCGCACCAACTTACGGGAGCCGCCGCTGACTGGTGGGATGCCCTAAGCAACGCTCATGTCCACCCGGAGACGATCACTTGGACTGAGTTTAAGGAAAGTTCCCGCTCTCATTTCATCCCTGCTGGTGTAATGATGCTCAAGAGACAGGAGTTCGAAGGTCTCCGCCAAGGATAGAGAAGTGTGAATGAGTACCTCAATAAGTTCACACAACTGTCCCGGTATGTCCCCGAAGACGTCAAGTCAGACTAGAGAAAGCAATACCTGTTCATGAGAGGGTTGAACAATGAGATCCAGGTTCAGCTCCTCAACAATGACTACGTAAGTTTTTAGAAGCTGGTTGACAAGGCTATAGTGGTTGAAAACAAGATCCGAGAGATCGAGCGAGAGTGCAAGAGGAAGATGCCATACCAGACCTAAGGGAGCAACGTACGACCTCGGTACATGCCCCCAGCTGCACCGCAGTATGGATCGACCACTCCTGCATACCGCCCTAGTCAGCCACCACAGCAACGACCCGTTGCACCAGCACCTCGTGTGCCCATGCCTCCTGTGCCCTGACCTAACATGGGCGCTCCTGTTCAAAACCCCCGCCCTAACATACCTGCTGCCTTAGGCAACAGGGCATGCTTTGCGTGCGGGGAAATAGGACACTTCACGAACCAGTGCCCGAGGAGAGGCCCTGGACAGCAAGGCAACGTGCCCAAGCAGAACCCGCGACCAAATGGAGGGGACAATCAAGGAAGCCGTGGACAGCAGAACTATGCTCGCGGCAACGTAAACCATGTCTCCGCTGAGGAAGCACAACAGGCTGAGGATGTCGTAATTGGTATGTTCCTTGCCAACTCCAACCCAGCCACCATCTTATTTGATTCTGGAGCATCACATTCCTTCATATCATCCAAGTATGTTGCCAAACACCATCTACCCGTATCATACTTAGAATGTGCTATGTTAGTTAATTCTCCCGGAGGAGAAATGAGGACAAATATAGTATGTTCGAAAGTAAGCCTTAAAATAAGGGGTGTAGACTTCCTTGCCAACCTTATTGTCTTGGATTCCCAAGGGATTGACATAATACTCGGGATGGATTGGTTAAGCAAGCACAACGGGGTAATCCAATGTGCTGAAAGAAGCGTGCAATTAACAAATGAGCACGGCATCCGTGTCGCCCAACAAACCACTGAGAAGACAATCTTGAACCACGTCGAAGGAGCAACATTGGACATCATTCCAGTGGTTCAAGAATTCTCGGACGTGTTTCCAGAGGAGCTTCCAGGTATGCCCCCTGATCGGGACATTGTATTTGCCATTGATTTGGTACCGGGAACTGCACCCATAGCCAAGAGACCCTATAGGATGCCTGTCAATGAACTGGTAGAACTCAAGAAGCAAATTCAAGAACAGTTGGAGAAGGGTTTCATACGTCCAATCTCGTCACCATGGGGAGCTCCTGTGCTCTTTGTAGACAAGAAGGATGGAACCCAAAGGATGTGCGTGGACTATAGGTCTCTCAACGAGGTGACAATCAAGAACAAATACCCTCTTGCAGAAAATACGTGAGCATCAATTGTATGCCAAGCTTAACAAGTGTCAATTTTGACTAAAGAAAATATCGTTCCTAGACCACATTATCTCCGAAGAAGGGGTATCGATTGATCCTGGAAAAGTAAGAGATGTTCAGAAGTGGGACCAGCCGCAAAACATGAGGGATATTTGGAGTTTTCTTGGGATGGCGGGATACTATCGAAGATTTATCAAAAAATTCTCTAAGATAGCAAAGCCTATGACGGAGTTGCTAACGAAAGAAAAAGCCTTTTGACGGACACCAGCATGCCAAGAAAATTTTGAGGGGCTCAAGAAAAGGCTAACCACAAAGTCGGTTTTGGTATTGCCGGACGTAAGCAAGAGCTTTGACATATATTGTGACGCATCCAGACAGGGGCTCGGATGTGTGCTCATGCAAGAAGGACAAGTGGTAGCCTATGCCTCACGATAATTAAAGAAGCACGAGCTTAATTACCCTACACATGATTTGGAGCTAGCAGCAGTAGTGCATGCATTAAAGATTTGGAGACATTATATCCTTGGTCATCGATGTGAGATCTATACGGATCATAAAAGCCTCAAGTACATATTTACCCAAACGGACTTGAATTTGAGGCAACGTCGATGATTGGAACTCATCATGGATTACGATGTTGGAATCAACTACCACCCCGGGAAGGCCAATGTAGTAGCTGATGCATTGAGCCAGAAGGGAGCATGTCACCAACTCACGGTTCAGGAGCTACCACCCAAACTACGTAAGGAGTTCGAACGGTTACACCTCGGATTCTTGAACAACATGGAAATGATGGAAATCCACTCTTCATTGGAGCAAGAGATAAGAGATGGCCAAGCAACGGATGAGAAGATCAAGGAGATCAAGGAAAGGATCTGACAGCGAATAGAGAAGGATTTCAAAGAAGATGAGAAGGGTACGCTTTGGCTAGTAAAAAGGATTTGTGTGTCTAACGTGAAGCACCTCCGCGACATGATATTGAAGGAGGCGCATGATTCACCCTATTCCATACATCCCGGAAGTACCAAAATGTACACGGACTTGAAAACTTGTTATTGGTGGGATGGTACGAAAAGGGACATAGCTGAATACGTTGCCCTATGTGACACATGCCAACGGGTAAAGGCCGAACATCAAAGACCCGCTGGATTATTGCAACCCTTGAAGGTACCCGAGTGGAAGTGGGAGGAGATTAATATGGATTTCATCATCGGATTGCCACGTACTCAGTCAGGTTATGACTCCATCTAGGTTATCGTGGACCGATTGACGAAAACCGCCCATTTTCTCCCTGTAAGGGCCAATTACAATGTTGCACAATTAGCCGAGTTGTACATGGAGCAGATCGTGTGCCGTCATGGTGTTCCAAAAAGGATAGTCTCTGATCGAGGTTCTTAGTTTACCTCTAGATTCTGGAGGAAGTTGTAGAAAGCTATGTGTACACGACTGGATTTTAGCTCCGCCTATCACCCACAGACCGATGGGCAAACCGAAAGGACAAACCAGATTTTGGAAGACATGTTGAGAGCTTGCGTCTTGAAACGTGAGCGTAGTTGGGATAGGAGTTTACCGTACGCCGAATTCTCCTATAACAACAGCTATCAAGCTAGCTTGAAGATGTCGCCTTTTGAAGCATTATACGGTAGACGGTGTAGAACACCACTGTTCTGGAACGAAACCCGAGAGAACCAGGTATTTGGATCCGAAGTGCTACAAGAGGCTGAAAGGCAAGTCCAAACGATATGGGAGAACTTAAAGGCTGCTTAGTCACGACAGAAAGGCTATGCGGACAATAGGCGAAGGAAGTTGACTTTCGAAGTGGGAGACTTCGTATACCTTAAGGTATCGCCTATCCGAGGCCAATGACGTTTTAACGTCAAAGGCAAGCTAGCACCTCGCTACATCGGACCATTTAAGATTTTGGACAAGCGAGGAGAAGTAGCCTATCAACTAGAGCTCCCAATGCACCTCTCCGACGTACATGACGTGTTTCATGTATCCCAGCTCAAGAAGTGCTTGAGAGTACCAGAGGAGCAAATACCAATGGAAGAGCTTGAACTTCAAGAGGACCTGACCTATACGGAGCACCCTGTCCGAATTTTGGACGTAAGGGAAAGGGTCACCAGGAACAAAGTGATTCGATGGTGCAAGGTATAATGGAGCCATCACACCGAAGCTGAAGCCACATGGGAGCGTGAAGACGACATCAAGGCAACATTTCCTCATCTATTCCCTACTAACGAATCTCGAGGGCGAGATTCAATTTAAGGGGGGTAGATTTGTAACATCCTAATTTTCGGTTTCTACATATATTCATTGAAAGCATCTAGGCCCCCGTGAGGTATGGTTTCGGTGATTAATGACAACCGTTCGTTATTACTAATGAGTTTGTGGATGCGAGGTTTCACGTATATCACATCAAACGTTAATGAACTATCTATTCACACCATCTACTGCTCATTGGATACAAATGGAGACCCCTCAACGATCTATTCTAAGGGGTTATTCGATACTCATGAAGACTAAATGAAGAACTCATACAACGACTCTATTCTATCAAAATTGGCAACACAAGAAGCTTACACTTCATCAAAATATCATTTCAAACAAGTGTCAAAGAGGTCACTCAAGAAGATTCCAAAAGATCAACTCAAAACAACTCGAAGAAAACAAAGTTGCACTCACCGGATCATCCGATGTCTTGCAAAATGACTACATCGGTCGAGTTTGAGTTGGAAGAAGAAGAAGACCTCAGAGCCCAGTACACACCGGATCATCCGATGTGAAGGAAGTGGCACATCGGTTGATTTCAACAGAAGGATGATTTCTGAGTTATTCTGAAGAAGTACACACTGGATCATCCGATGATGAAGTAAGTGTACATCGGTCAATTTCAACAGAGACATTATTTCTGAACCAATTCTGAAGATCAACTCACCGGATCATCCGATGATGAAGTTGAAGTAACATCGGTCGATTAAACAGTCAGATCCAACGGTTATATCCAACGGTCACATCTGACACATGACATCAGCTAATTTGGAATTCGATCGATGCTCAAATAAAGGGGTGCATCGGATGATCCGATGTTCACAGAAAAAGTCTGCCTACTTTTCCAACGGCTATCTCGTGTGGGCTGGCTATAAATACCCCTCCAACCGGCCATTTCGTTAAGTCTTGATAACCAGAGCCTCACTACACATCCTCAAGCATTCAAGACCAAGAGCTACCACTTCCACACATCAAAACCTCTTGTACTCCAACTATAGGCTAGATCTAGCTAGAGAGAAGCTTGTGTGCGTCCATTCTTGGTGATTGGAATCTCTAGGCTAGTGAGAGAGAGTGTCTTGGTGACTTCTCTCGCCTTGTAAAAGTTGGAGGAAGAAGAGATCACTCCGGAGCTTACCAAGGCGTTTGTGGAAGCCCGGAGGATCACCATTGTACAAGGCTTGAGCTCCACCTTGCCGGAGATGGCGAACGGAGAAAGATAGTGGATTCCCTTATCTTGGTGACTTGGGAGTGGCTATACCCTTTGGTGGGTGCCACAACATGGACGTAGGTAGATCTTTGTGATCTTACCGAACCACGGGAAAAATCGCCGTGTCTCCGAGTCTCCGCGGGAGTTTGCATCTCTCTCCTCACCCTCTTACTATTACGCATTTACCATTCCGCACTTAATACTCTTGCTTGCGTAGTTAGTTTGCATAGAGAATTGGGCTTCAACCATTAAGTTCTAAATTGCTCTAAAATTTGAAAAAGCCCAATTCACCCCCCTCTTGGGCGTTTCGATCCTTACATTCATGTTTCATGAAGAGAGGACATTTTAAAAGAAATAGGAACAGAGAAAATTATCCAGAGATAGCCAATAAGAGCCAAATTTAGTTCACCGAGAGCGCCGAGGACAACTTGCCGCGGCCCGCTGCCACGTGGCATGTTCGAAGCTCATCCCTGCGAAGTAGGGAGAGGTACGCCGCTAAACTGGCTACGTGGCATGCTCGGGGCTCATCTCCACAAATGGGGAGAGGTCCGACCCTGTGGGACACGTGTTGCCCCAGAGCTAGCCTCTGCGGAAGAAGCAAAGGCATTTCCGCAGGACACATGTCACCTTCGAAGCTAATCACCGCGGAAATCAGAGGACCAGTCGCGCGGGATACGTGTCGATCTCGGAGCTCACCTCCGAGAGGTCCGGTTCTATCGGACACGTGTCGCCACCGGAGCTTATTTCCGGGAGGTCCGGTTCTATTGGACACGTGTTAACCTCGGAGCTCGTCTCTGAGAAGAAAGGAAAGTCTGGCGCTACTTGACGTGTGGCACACCCGGAGCTACCTCCGGAGAGGGAGGAAAGGTCTGGCACTGACACGTGGCGTGCACGGAGCCACCTCCGAATAAAGAGGAGGTCCCGACCGTCAGGATACGTGGCGCACTCGGAGCTCACCTCCAAAGGATAAGGGAGGTCTTGCTCGCTTGACACGCGGCACCACCGGAGCTCGTCTCTGCGAAAAAGGAGAGACCAGGCCCGATGGACACGTGGAGCTTCCGGAGCTGACCACCGAGAAGGTAACAAGTTCTGGAGCGGTTTTTGATTTTGTACGCGTAGAAATATCGGTACGGAGAAGAAACCGACCTGGATTCCACAATGTTACCGCACCAAATCAACTAAAGATAAGATGTTAAGATTCAACGACAATCTGAATAGGACTCTTATTCGGAATACAATCAGATTAGGACTCTTCTCTTCCCGATTATAAATAGAACTCATAACTTCTGGCCAAAACCACGAACTTCTTTTCCAACTCCTGAGCCAACGATTTAGAGCCCTAGCCCCAACTCGGCGAGAAAGCCATCGCCGGAGTTCAGCGAGGAAAATCACCGGAAGAGAGCCCAACAATCAGAGAAGGACCCGAGACCGAGAAGAACGTAAGGTAGGTCTCCAATACCACCTTACAACATTGTTATGTTTTCCTTGCATCTGTTCTTCGATTCCTTTCGAACAGAAGCTTTCTCTTGGACAGATCACTTGTTGATCGGGTTGATCTAAAGACAAGGTCATCGCCACGTCCACATCTGATCCGAACATCTCTGTTTCATCATAAAGCCATGCAAGAACATGAACAAAACCAATCTGATAAAACTGATCATAGGATAGCATGCATATGCATCATCGCATCTATTTAAAGTTTGTGCATAATATTGATTGTTATGAATCTTGTATGTGCGCGATCCTGTATAGCAGGACAAGCCCAGGGAGCTGTCTATGACGAGCTGCAACAACAAGGTTTTGAGATCCAAGAGCCACCAGAACCGCAAGAACAAAGCAAGTGCTCCTTGACCATATTGATCCAATGTTTTGGGTAAAACTGTTTTGTTTTGCGAAAAGGTGTGTGTGGTGAGTCAAACATGATGGGAAACCCTTTTATAGGAGTTTACTAGCTTTGGTTAAATCACCCTTGTTGCCAGGGATGTTTACGAGTCGGGTATGGTTTTTACTTTTATGCTTCGCTGAGTCCATGGGATTAGGAAGCGAGATAGATGTGTCTAGCTAACTGCACTCATAATGATAATGAGAAAATTGATGTTGATAATGAACATGGATCGGAGGGAGATCTAGGCAAGCCTGGGTTTGTGAATGAGGTAGCATCAGATGGTGGTTTACTTTCCGTAGATCTAAGGACCGGTTCATGCATGCACATGCCAGGATAACAGTGCCACCACAAGGCCAAGTATGGGTGCGGCTTAGATGAGTAATTAGGTAACTTGCTAGAGTGTTATGGACTGTGGAAGGCGCGGGGAATGGGAGTCAAGTGAGGACTGCCCTGGGAATTGCATGGAACAAGAGGGGGCCCGTGGGTCGGAGAATTGGAGATTCTAGCCTGCCGGTGAAACCTTAGTGAGTCCATACATCTAGTAGCCCCTTTGTAAAGGCTATTTTGTGATCTCTTGGCCATACACCAACGGTTGTGTACTGGTATAATGGAGGTTCTGCAGTCACCGACGGGTGACGAAATCACAAACTTGTGGGTAAAGAGGTGCAAACTCTGCAGAGTTCTTAAAACTATCATGATAGCCGAGCTTACGGTCACGAGCGCCTGGTCAACTGCCATGATTAGTTGGGATGGTTACTGGGATGGTTACTGATTATGATTTTGGATGGTTTGGTTATGGTTTGGTTTTGGGACTGTTAAGTCCGGGTGATAAGATGGGTTGCATGACTGTTTTGTCATGGCAACAAGGTTGGTCTCGGTGGGAGACGAAGTTGTTTTATGAGATGAAACGGTAGTGAATACAAGATGGTATTCGTGAGATGGTAGCGAATACGAGGAGGTACTCGTGAGCGAGAATGAGGTTGATGGATGACTGGTTATGAACATAATGGAGCTATGATTGGTATTTTAATACATGTTAGGATTACATTCATGTAAAGCTGAGTCGTTGTTTTACCATGGTTTGATAAATAACTTTGCTTTCCGCAATGAGCCTTTTCATACCTACCTTGCTATGAGCTTCATATCATATTTTCCCGCACTTGCTGAGTACATCATTGTACTCAAACTTGCATTATTATTTCATCATCAACAGCAGGAGAAGACTACTATGAAGACCAAGTGGAGCATTAAGGCGTGTGATCTGTTCTCAACTTTGCCTGTGGTAATGGAATAGAGATGGAGCCATTTGCTGCTTAGATTTGCTTCCGCATTAGTTAAATTGCTTCCGCATTAGAATAAAGACTTCCGCTGCATGGAAATAAAGACTTCCGCTGTGAGCATGAGTCGAAGACTCATGAGACATTGTAATAAACTCTGTTATTCGTGGTTATATATATTCTAAATTCAGTTTGTGGAATATATGTGTATGTGTGATGAACATCCTAGGCACACATATGCATTAGTTCTCGGTTCTGTGGTTTTCCACAGAACTAAGGGCGTCACAGCGTGGCAGTGGCATGAGTGCTTTGGGCACCTTCTTTTCAAGGCCTCTAAAGCATCTCAGTGCCAAGGAGATGGTATGGGGCCTGCCGTGCCTTGACCATGTGGAGCAGTTCTGCGATGTCTGCGTAGTAACAAAGCAGAGGCGGCTCACCTTTCCCTAGCACTCAAGCTTACGAGCCAAGGAGCGGCTCGACCTCGTGCACGGGGACTTGTGTGGCCCAGTGACGCCAGCTACACCGGGAGGATGACGTTACTTCCTGCTGCTTGTCGATGACCTCTCCCGCTACATGTGGGAGATGGTCCTCGGCAGCAAGGGAGAGGCTGCGAACGCCATCAGGCGCACGCAGGCCATTGCGGAGGTGGAGTGCGGACGCAAGCCGCGCGTGCTGCACACCGACAACGGCGGCGAATTCACGACGGCTGAATTGGCGTCATACTGCGCGGATGAGGGTGTTCAGCGCCACTACTCCGCGCCGTACAGCCCGCAGCAGAACGGCGTCGTCGAGCGACGCAACCAGACGGTTGTGTGGATGGATCGGGCCCTACTCAAGCAGAGGGGAATGCCGACTATCCTCTGGGGAGAGGCGGTGGTGACGACGGTCTACATCCTCAATCGCTCGCCCACCAAGGCTCTCAACGGCAGGACGTCGTACGAGGCTTTGCATGAGCGCAAGTCGACACTCTCTCACCTACGTGTCTTCGGCTGCCTCGCGTTCTCCAAGGAGCTTGGACACATCAGGAAGCTCGACGATAGGAGCACTCCATGGGTGTTCATCGGCTACACGGAGGGCTCGAAGGCCTACCGCATTCTCGACTCAGGAACACAGCGCGTGCGCACGACACGTGATGTAGTGTTCAACGAAGGGCGAGGATGGACATGGGACAAGGCGGTAGACGACGGCTCGACTCCGACATACGACAACTTCATCGTCGAGTACGTCCAGTTCAAGGGAACTAGGGGAGTAGAAAATTCTTCTCCAACGACTTCAGCGCCACGCTCCCCAGTCACGACCTCGGCTGCGATGACCTCTCCACCACCACAGCCGACGACCCCACACACTCCAACACCCGACTGCCATCCCTCCGGGTACGTCCACTCCGACAACAGCTCGTGTCAAGCACAATCCAGTGGAGTTCGTTACTCCGCTCTCCCACGACGAGGAGCGCATCGACGCGTACCATGACGGCAAGCCGTTGCGATATCGTACGATGGAGGATCTTCTCGGCGACCAGTCGGTGCCGGGACTGGTACCTAGCGATCTGGAGGCGCAATTGCATCTTTTATGCGACGACGGCGAGCCTCGGTCTTTCGCAGAGGCTGACACACGCAGCATGTCATGCCCCGATGCAGTCGAGATGGACGCGGTTGAGAACAACCGCACCTCGGAGCTTGCTGACCTCCCTCATGGTCCCCGCGCGATCACCCTTAATTGGTTGTTGAAGCTGAAGAGGGATGAAGCCTGTGCCATCATCAAGCATAAGACTCGCTTGGTGGCACGCAGTGTCATGCAACAGAAGGGGATCGACTTCGACGATACCTTTATGAAAGTGCATCTAGGCATTCACTTGTGGGTTTTGGATGATTGATGACAAAATGAATTGAGATCCTAATGAACTTGGTGAGATGAATGCAGATTAACTCGTGTAAGGTAGAAGTGGTGCACTAAAAAAAGGTGAAAAATCAAGTGATGAAGAAAAAAGGAGAAGAACAGATTCATGAGCCAAGAAAAATGTATACATACTTGTATAGGATGTGTGTGAGTGACACATCTCAAGAGCTCAATATCTTTACGTAGGGGTAAAAGATTAAAACATATCTCAATAACTCACAACACGGTGCATCGGACTAGTCGGCTCAAAAACTGGACTAGTCCGTTCAACTTCCTGTTGCCTCACAACACGTGCACCAGACTAGTCCGCTTGGAAATCGGACTAGTCCAATCAACTCTCTAGAACCAACATTCACCTTGCACCGAACTAGTCCGCTCAGAAACCGCACTAGTCCGATCAACTCTCTAGAACCAACATTCACCTTGCACCGGACTTGTTGGCTCATAAACCGGACTAGTCCGATCAACTCTCTGGAACCAACATTCACCTTGCACCGGACTAGTCGGCTCAGAAACCGGACTAGTCCGATCAACTCTCTGGAACCAACATTCACCTTGCACCGGACTAGTCCGCTCAGAAACCGTACTAGTCCGATCAACTCTCTGGAACCAGCATTCACCTTGCACCGGACTAGTCTGCTCCAAAATCGGACTAGTCCGTTCAACTCTCTGGAACCGGCGTTCATCTTACACAAGACTAGTCTGCTCTTGCACTGGACTAGTCCGTTCAATTTTCTGTAAACACATCAAATTAGGGTTTCCACTATGCCGCATGCAACACGAAAATTGTACACGGCACACCGGGCTAGTCCGGTGAACATAGCGGCTAGTCCGGCCGCCAGGTTTTTAGAAACCTTATATAAATAGAGGTGCACGACCACACATTAAGAAGACATGACTCCCAGCGCCGCCGCATGCCCCAAGAGCACAAAAAGCACCTCTCTCCACTCATTCGAAGCCCAGAAAGATTAAGTCTTTGACTATTAGAGATTGGATCAAGGAGAGAGTAGTTCTTCTCGATATTAAGCTCTTGGTTTGTCTTCTCTCACAAATAGCTGATCGTTGTTTTTTGTTTGTGTGTGTGAGAGGAAGAATTACTTTCTGTAATCTTGTGGGAGCTCTCAGATTGTAAGAACGCCCCACGTACAATTGTTTACCCCTGTGTATGGATAGTGGAATTGAATCGGTCTTTGTGGCGATTCAATGAGGGTAGGGTTGGTGAGGACTCGGTCCTTGGTGGACTCCTCAACGGGGACGTAGATTCCTGGGTGGAATCGAACCTCGGGATAAAACCTTGTCTTGTGTCTTCTTGATCATCCTTCAATTGCTAATTAAGGGTATTAGTCATCATTTGGTTTACATGTACACCTAGCGTTAAAATTGAGAGTTATTGTATCTTACTTCACTATACTTAAATAAGTACTTATTTTTCGCTGCACAAAGACCTGAAGTAGGAACAAGTCTCACTTTGATCTATTAATTACGACCATATCGGACTAGTCCGACCCACCTGGAATTAATCAGTCTGCTAAGTGTTTCAGTAAACCGCCTAAAAATTCAAAAAGCCTATTCACCCCCCCTCTAGGCTACATTCACTTCGCGCTCGTGGCACGGATGGAATCTGTGTGTCTCCTTGCGCTGGCTGCTCCGGGAGGCTGGTGGGTTCAACCCATGGATGTCAAGTCGGCGTTTCTTAACAGCGATTTAAAAGAGGAGGTCTATGTGCACCAGACGCCAGGATTTACGATTCCTGGCAACGAGGGCAAGGTATTGCGTCTGCGCAAGGCCATCTATGGCCTGCGGCAAGCACCAAGGGCGTGGAAGGACAAGTTGGACTCCACGCTCAAGGGGATGGGCTTCGAGCAAAGCCCGCATGAGGCCGCCATCTACCAGCGGGGCAATAGAGGAAATGCCCTACTGGTGGGTGTCTACGTCGACGACTTGGTGATCACCGGCACAAAGGATGCGGAGGTGGCAGCGTTCAAGGAAGCGATGAAAGCCACCTTCCATATGAGTGACCTGGGATCTCTCTCCTTCTACCTGGGGATCGAGGTGCAACAGGCCGACTCCGGGATCAATGCTTCGACAGACTGTCTATGCCAAGCGCATTGTTGATCTGGTTGGGCTCACAGAGTGCAACCCAGCTCTCACTCCTATGGAGGAGAGACTGAAGGTGGGCCGCAACAACACGACAGAGGAGGTGGACGACACACAATATCATCGTCTTGTGGGGAGCCTTCGCTACCTCAGCCACACACGGACGGACTTGGCATTCCCTGTCGGCTACGTCAGTCGGTTCATGCAACGACCGACGACAGAGCACCAGCAGGTTGTGAAGAGGATCATCCGCTACATTGCGGGGACTCTCGACCACGACCTCTACTACCCGAGGTGCCCTGTGGTGGCACACCTTGTCGGGTACAGCGACAACGACCACACCAGCGACATCGACACTAGCAAGAGCATGAGCGGGATTCTCTTCTTCCTCGGCAAGTGCCCCGTTAGCTGGCAGTCGGTCAAGCAGCAGGTGGTGGCCTTGTCCAGCTGTGAGGTCGAGTACATAGCGGCCTCTACCGCTTTGACTCAGGCGCTCTGGCTAGTTTGACTGCTTGGTGACCTTCTCGGCAAAGACACCGGAGAGGTGGAACTCAGGGTGGACAACAAGTCCGCTCTGGCTCTATTAAAGAACCCTTTCTTTCTTGAACGAAGCAAGCACATCCGGGTGAGGTACCACTTTCTCCGAGGCTTCTTGGAGGAAGGGAGCATCAAGGCGTGCTACATCAACACCAAGGACCAGCTTGCAGACCTTCTCACCAAGCCCCTTGGGAGGATCACGTTACTTGAGCTTTGCTCCAAGATCGGGATGGTCCAACTCTCCCACAAGACAACGCACAAGACTTCGTGAGAGAATGATGGAATAAGTCTTGTAATCTTGGTTTGTGTGACCCCTAGTTAGGATAGCATCTCAGTCCTTGTTAGGACAGCATATTAGTCTTTTGATAGGACAACATCTTAGTTCTTGTTAGGACATCATATTAGTCCTTTGGTAGGACAACATCTTAGACTAGCATCTAGGTATATGATTGGTTGCCTCAGCTATGAATATGTAACCCCAACCCCTAGGTTGGGCATGGCATTATGTGTGGAATGAAACAAGAAAAAATTTCCCAACTCCTAGTGTCATCCTCTCCATGAGAGTAATACTTCAGATACTAATAGCAGCGCCGGCGGCGGAGTGTACAACGTCGACATGGACTAGATGTGCAATATTCACTTTATCATGAACAATATTCACCTTATCAAGTGTTCCATTACAAAATGCGGTGGCTCCAAAGCTTGTTTAACATTATGGAGATAATCACTTGTTCAGTAGACGTTACTTGCTTAGGAAATGGTCTGCAAATGTCCATGGAACCTAGAAAGCAAAAGTTGTGTTCAGGATGCCCCAAGATTACTTGTTGCAACATTTTAAAAGTACTGTTTTCATAAGAGGTTTAGCCCTTGTTTGGGCTATTTTCACTTAGTCAGAGCAGCTTAAGAAAGCATCCCTCTATGCATTGAGCTTGGAGTCTTGCTACACTTTTGGTCTGAAGCAACGCCACCTCTTAACTGAAAACTAGACCCGGTGATCATATGTAATTCTCATTTGATTATGCGGACAGGACAGATTTTCGGCATGTTATCCAATATCCATGACGATATGCTTAAGCTGCAGCCGGTGAAGGCGTCTTCCTTTTGTTGCATGTTTTCTTGTAAAAATTTTGGCTGCAGCTTTTAACGAACACATTTTGTTCTGTACCTGTCAAACCCTGGTATCCTTTCGAGTTCTTGTAAACTCCTCATTACATGGTAGTAACCAAAACGTCTTGTAAACTCCCTCATTACATGGTAACCAAAACGTCTTGTAAACTCCTCATTACAAGGTAACCAAAACGTCAACGATCACAGCAGAAAACCAATTACCAGACCGTTGACAAAATAGGCATTTCTGCTTTCCGACCAGAAACAACGTTTATATCCTTAAATTTGGCAGGGGCCGACGTTTATATCCTTAAATTTGGCAGGGGCCGCGCGAACGCGTACCCCCTCTACCACAAATTACGACGTCCACTCTCCCACTTGGGGAGATGGTAGACCAGCGCTCCCACCAAGTGCAATGTGGGCCACTGATCTAGGCCATGGGCCTTCTTGATCGCCCATCGACCCCGTCCAGGTAAGTATGGTGCAAGCGGCACCTGGGTCTCATTATGTAGAAACCCGTACGCGCGTGCCTGGATGGATAGGCGAGGTGGGACTAAACCCCGCGCTCCAGTCCTCCGGGCAAAGGAACCACGGCGCCGTTGGATCTCGCGGTTCAGGGCCTCCCCGGCGCCTGGGGTCGCAGTGCTCAACTGGGCCGACAGGAGAGGCCGCGTGCGCGGGCCAAGCCTCGTAGTTTCGAGCTGCGAATCGAACTCGTTTTTCTCGCGGTTGCGGTTCTGTTGTCTGGAATCGTCGAGATGGATGCGCACTTGTTCGAACGTTCACCTTGATCGGCTTCCGCTCGGCATCGCCATTCTCCAGCCTCCGCTCCCCTCACCTTTCCCTCGCGATCGCCATGTCCAAGGCCTGGGGCGGCGCCGGCGAGGCCGCAGCCAAAGTCGAAGAATAAGAAGAACAAGGGGGCCACCGACTCCTTTAATGGATCTGCACGACGCCTGCTCTTTCGCGTCACGGAAGAGAGCGTAGGACGAGATCTTTCGATCCGCGGACCAGAGCAGACACGTAACAACTCCGGGCAAACGATCAGAGAACCTACCTGGACCCCCCCTGGCGACATGGGAAACGATGATCGAGTTCCAAGGAGTACGAGCCTGGCTGGCGCCGCAAGACACGGCCATCTCTCCAGTTCGCCGGGCGGCGATCGCGCACGGTGGTCAGGACGCGCACGCATGCGTGGAGCGCTCTCGGGAGCACCGCGCCCTGTCCCGCCACGGCGTCGGCTGGGGTCGTGCGTTCGTTCCTCGATCCACGGCGAGCAGTTATCCTTGCAGTTGCAGGTTCGCAGAGTCGCCGTGTAAATCGGGTGATAACTAACTGCTCGTACTCGTAGGATAGGAAAGATGAGGTACTAGTGCAGACTTTTTACAACTTCGGGCGCATGGTGACCGGCGCGGTCGAGGTGACGCTGCTCGTCCCCGACGTCGTGCGTTCCATCTCACTAGGGAGCGGCGGCCAGGGAGCTAGCTGCTCCGCAGCGACGCGGCTGATGATCCCGGGCGACTTTCCCTGGGTGCGTGCCGAGCTACCCGTCCGCAGTGAACGAGAAGGACCCGGTGGCGTATTACGACGCCAACGGGCTGCCTCGCCGGGCTGAACCTGTTCGCGCAGAAGCACAACGTGATGCTGCTGCTGCAGGAGGGGATCCAGGAGCTGCGCACGTCGTACCCGGCCGCCACGATCGCCTACGCCGACTACTTCAATTCTACGCGTACGTGCATATGCTCAGCGGGGACGCCGGCGCCGAGACGTACGGGATTCGACGACGAGGGGAGAGCGAGACGAAGGCGTGCTGCGGCGCCGGCGGCGGAGCGTACAACGTCGACATGGACCAGATGTGCAACACTCACCTTTTATCATGAACAATATTCACCTCATCAAGTGTTCCATTACAAAATTTTGTGGCTCCAAAGCTTGTTTAACATTATGGAGATGATCACCTGTTCAGTAGAGGTTAGTTTTTGCTTAGGAAATGGTCTGCAGATGCCCATGGAACCTGGAAAGCAAAAGTTATGTTCAGGATGCCCCAAGGTTACTTGTTGCAACGTTTTAAAAGTACTGTTTTCGTGAGAGGTTTAGCCCTTGTTTGAGCTGTTTTTTACCTCGTCAGCGGCTTTAATAAGAAAGCATTCCTCCATGTCCATGCATCGAGCTTCGATTCCTTGTCAGCAAGCTGCGCTTCTCCAGTCGTTCTGGTCTGAAGCAACGCACCATAAACTGAAAAAACTAGACGTGGCACTCGTATGTAATTCTCTTCTGATCATGCAGACCAGGTCAGATTGTCCGCATATCGTCCAATACCTACCCATAACGAGATGCTAGCTGCAGCCGGTGAAGGTACCAGGTCAGGTATGTAATTCTCTTTTGATCATGCATGTTTTCTGCCTGTGAAATTTTGGCGGCGGCTGCAGCTTAACGACCACATTTTATTCTGTTCCTGTGAAGGCGGTATGTGTTGTGCTGCGGTTACATGTCAAACTATCTATCTTCGAGGTCTGATCTTGTTCACTCATTACATGGTAATCAGACTTCCAACCGAGATGCAAATGCACATCAGCCTTGCAAGCTTGATCTCCAGGTCATAACAGACCATCTCATCCAGTTGACAAAAAATGAGCACCAGGAGAATCTCTGCTTCCAGACACGAACCCACATTTAATTTCTCAAAATTGGCAGGGGCCGCGCGAACGCGTACCCCCTCTGCCACAAATTACGACGTCCACTCTCCCACTTGGGGAGATGGTAGACCAGCGCGCCCACCGAGTGCAATGTGTGCCACTGATCTAGGCCATGGGCCACACCTGGGTCTCGTTACGTAGGAACCCGGTCGGCGCGTGCCTGGCTGGGGACGCGAGGTGGGACTAAACCCCGCGCTCCAGTGTCCAGTCCTCCGCGGCGTCTGGGGTCGTAGTGCTCAACTGGGTCGACAGGAGAGGCTGCGTGCGCGGGCCAAGCCTCGTAGTTTCGAGCTATGAATCGAACTCGTTTTCGTCGCGGTCGCGGGTCTTGTTGTCTGGAATCGTCGAGACGGATGCGCACTTGAGTTTTTAGCCACGAGCGAAGCGTGGTGATCGAGCTTGTTCGTTCACCTTGAACGGCTGGCTCCCCGCTCGCGCTCGGCATCGCCATTCTCCAGCCTCAGCTCCCCTCACCGTTCCCTCGCGATCCTCCGCCATGTCCAAGGCCTGGGGGCGGCGCCGGCGGGGCCGCGGCCAAGTCGAAGAATAAGAAAGAAACAAAAGGCCACCGATGGAGACTTGGACCCTCCTGAAAACGACGGTGGTGGTCGGGACGCGCACGTATGCGTGGAGCGCCGCGTCCATCAGTTCCAGTCCCGTCACGGGCGTAGGCTGAGAGGGCGTGCGTTCGTTCCTCCGCTGCCGCCATCACCACCACCACCACAGTCGCCACCGTGCCTCGCCATCGCCAGCCCGCGACGAATCTAGGTGTCCGGCCACCGGATCCGTCCGCCGTCGCCCCGAAGCTCGCCGCCGCCATCCGGTCCCGGCGCCTCTCGCCGCCCCAGCTTCGAGAGGAACCCGCCGCCGACGGCGAAGTGGAGGGGAGCGGGAGGAAGCCCGGCGGTGACTCGGGTTTGTCGCCTGTGAACCGGGGGGTATGCGTACCTGTTACATGGAAAATTGGTTTTAAGAAAGAACCATTCGAAGAACCAAGGAGTATCCTCACGACCTCGGCCGTCGAGAACATATGAAATAATGGGCACCATCTCCATTCTGGTCACATTAAATCTACTTCCATATTCAGGACTTAAAACAATAGGATGAAGTCGATGAGAAAACTAGTATACGCAGGTCTCAAGCAACTGATTGTCAGAGACGACATCAGATGCAGGACTTGCCCACGCTCCAGAGGATTTCTCAGATGCTGACAGGGCCGTAACATGCTCAAAGGCCAAACTGCTGCCATTCTAATCAGCTCCGACGTCTAACCACCCTGCCTTATTTTTTTTGAAAAGCCCTGACCAAGTGCTCAGCGTTCCATATAAGCAGGAAGGTAAAAGTCAATTTCATTCATTTAGATATACGCACAAGTGTGCAAGCAAACAACAAACAAACAACAGCCAGCAGAAACTGAATTTTACCATCTCAATTCATCCAGAGAAGTAATCCCGGTGTATTTCTATTTCTAATAATAACAATAATAATAATAATAATCAATCTACCAGAACCGTGGCAAGTAATCACGGTGTATTTCTATTTCTAATAATAATAAAAATCAATCTACCAATACAACATCAAGTTAGGGTGGATGAAATAGCAACAAGCTCTTGAATCCTATGTGATAGGAACGTTACACAAAAGTTAAAAGAGAAGTTATATAGGACGGTGAACAAACCCGCTATACTATATGAGGCGAAATGTTAATCAACTAAACGACAGCATGTTCAACAAATAAGTATCATAGAGATACACATACTACGATGGATGTGTGAACACACATAAAAAGACCGAATAAGAAACAAGACGATTTGTGATAGGATAGAGTGACACCAATTAAAGAGAAGTTAGTCCAGCCTCGACTAAGTTGGTTTAGACATATCCAAGAAAACCTGTAGAAACACCGATTAACAATATAATTTTAAAAACTAGAGAAAATATTAGAAGAGATAGAGGACGACCAAAGTTAACATGAGAGGAGGCAGTAAAACGAGATTTGAGAGATTAGAAAAAACTTAGCTCATAATAAAACTACATAGAAAGTAACAATTCATATGCCAAAATTTTAGCCTTTTTTCTTTTTTTTTTTCTTATTACTCTTATATCTCTTCCTCCCTTTTACTTCATTTAAATATATATATATATATATATAAATTATTGAGTTTAATATCTAGCAGTACAGCATGGATGCATGAATACTAAGTATAAGATAATTCACCAGCTAACATGGTAGTGATTGAACCTTCATTTCTACATACAGGGAGGTCGATATAATATAGACAGGCTCTCTAGACTACAAACACTCAACCTGACAAAGAAAAGAAATATCATCTTCTCCGCTCACTCCCTTCTGTCAAGAATGGATGCCTCAGGGCCTCTTGAGCAGTTATACGGCTTGCTGGATCATACTTCAGCAGCCCTTGCAATAGATCGATGAAATCCCCAGCAGAATGATCAACATTTTGCATGACCAGGTTCTGTTTGCAATAGTAGCAGTAAGTTACACATGTCATGCAGGTTCAGATAGAAGTTATGTCAGCTGATTAAAATGCACCTGGAGCCTGGGCAGTTTCATAACTGACTTCATGCTCTCCCTTGAAGTGCAGCCCTCAGGCCAGTTTAAACGGCCTTTTCTGATGTATTTCTCAGAGTGTCGACTACAAAGAATGGCAATGAGCAAACTGACAAAACCTCAACACTAAAGCTCAGGACATTAATATGGAGATCCAAGACATGCAACATACTCTGCCCTCTTAAGCATGTGGCATGGCATAGGACCCAACACCCGCTCCATCATTGCCAGATGTTCCAAGTTCTCATGAGTCTGGAACAGTGCTTCTCCCTGCAGAACCTCGCCAACTCAAACCTCCCACATAGTTGTGACGCGTGGCAAATCAAGACAAGGCCAATTACATACCGTGCAAAGCTCAACCAGAATACAACCTACACTCCAGATATCACATGGGTAACTCCATTCAAGGCCTGAACAGAACAGCCATGGAAAAATAAAATAACATCAAAATCAGGCTGCTGAACAGTGCAGGCTTTTACTAGACAAGATAGATACCAAGTATAACTTCTGGAGCTCGATAATGCCTGGTTGATACCACATAGGTCTGACCCTGTTGATCATAAGTAGTGCTACCAAAATCAATCACCTTGATAGCATTAGACTTGGGCAGCCGCTTGTAATACAAACCCTCCTTTTGAGATCTCGATGAAACCTAGCAAGAAGAAAGTATCAGTATCAAATAATTATATTAAAACAACAGTTCATACAATGGAGATATCAAAGCACAAATTTAAATCTCAAGAGATGTTATGAACAAAAGAAAAAAGTATACTTTGTAATCAGGCACTTTAATGTACTCCGGAGAAACAAGGAGAATGTTTTCAGGCTTTAAATCAGTGTGTATGAGGCGCAGTTCATGCATAACTGCAACACATTACAGAGAGGGTAAATACATAAAATTCCAAGGTCATCAATATTCCTAATACGGCTTGAAACAAAAAGTGAGGCAAAGGCTGATTTATGACAAACTGCAGTGCATCAAAGGACTAGGGATAAAAAGAAAGAACTGTGCACACACATGCTATACATTCCAACAGTTGTTTGGCAACCTCCCGAACTAGGGCAATTGGGAATGAGCGGTAATTGTTTTTCCTCAGAAAATCATATAAGCTTGGTCCAAGCCTCTCAAAGACCTGCCCACCAGTAATCCAAATTCACCAATGTTTAAGCACCACATAGTCATCCCTTCGTGTCAGTTCATAATTGTCGTAATCTAACAATGTACTTACAATACAGATATGGTTACGATAGTCAAACCAGTTCCGAATTTGAACACAACTGCAAAAGAGACCAGCTTATACAAAATCTTATGAAAGTTAACACACAAAAAAAGTGACGACCAGATCAGGACTCACCTGGATCTACTTTTATCAAATTTACCAAGCTGCTCGAGCATGCCAATTTCAATCATTGCAGCATCCCTGTACTTTTTTATTCCCCTGATGATCTTGATAGCCACCATTTCTTTTCTTTCCCTATCCCAACACTCCAATACCTGACCAAAGGTACCTGATGTACATCCAGAGACGCATTCAGTTTTGAACATAATCCACTGCCATAAAAATATAGCAACTCCAATGTGTAATTCATATAAACGGTTCCAAATGGAGCATCATCACCACTGACCTTCACCCATTTTTGCGTTAATCTTATCTGCAAGTGAGAAACGGTCCATGAGAACAAGCTATTAAAAACACACAAGTCCATAAGAACTGACAGTAGTCTATCATAGAAAAAGAAGCAGCATGTTGGATTAGATGATTACAGCGAGGCGTAAGGTTATCTCCCACAGCAAAAACATAATGGCCGTTCTTGTCATCTTCTCTCAGTGGAGGGGAACCAAGAAGAGGGGGCTCTTGGTTACCCTGCAAAGAAACAATACCCGAGGAGAGCCCCAGGGCAACAGCACTGATGGCGTTTACAACTTCTTGACCGTAAAGTCCCATCTGTAACAAAACTACCGTTCAATTCTCCAGCAAAAGAGAACATTGGACAACAAAATTGGCATCAAATCCTGCTAGCACGCAAGAGCTAGTAATACCATGAAACACCTGACGTTAGAAGAGTACAAAACATGTGCAACTTCTTTCGCCATATAATATAATATGCAATTAAATCATGCAATTTCTAATTGCAACAGCTGCAGAAAGGTTTGTTACCCACTTTTATTTTCCTTTTTAATTCAAGGCATATAGCATCCGAACAATTTATAAAATAGCAAGCTCCCTAACGATTTACCTAAGAATCGAACAGAAATTTTTGATATATAAATTAACATTGACAGTAATTTTGATCTAGATTATATTATCAACCTACAAAATACTAATGAAGCAATGATGATTACAGCTGCGAATCCTGATTGCAGTTGACAAACTGGCCCAAAAATTCACGCCAATCATCGATTCGGTAATACCATAACGAACGAAACAAATAAATTAACAAATAGGATAAACAACCCTCTAATTCCCCCCAATACACTACCTAACCGTAGAACAACAGCCACAAAATCCGTGCGACATATGCTAGATCTATACCACAGCTAGCAGGCCAACGCCGATTGCAGCCTCAGCTCGATAGATCCGCGTTGACGAAAGGTAAGACGCCGCGTCGGCGCGGATCGGACGTGTACCTGACTGAACTCGGCGGGGCCGACGTCCCAACCCATCCGCTGCCGCTTCCGCGGGCGGCGGTCGAGCGGCGCGCGCGGCATCTCGGCGAGGCACTCCATCGCAAAATCGGTCCGGTCAACCAGCCGGCTTTTAGGCAAACGACAGCGGCGGTAGAGGGGGGGTCGTTCCGGCACGGCGCGGATGCGGGTTACAGTATAATCACGAAGAGATAAACCCTAGCGCCCACCGGCATTTATGGCGAGACCGGAAAGGGATCGGGTGGTGGCGTTTGCTTCGGCCACGACGCCTGTTCATACACGGTTACGTATTGTCTCGCTGACGCCAATGGTCCCGAAGGGCCCAAACGTCAGAGAATTACTTGACCCACATGTCATCGGTAGAGTAGCCGAGATTCCAGGTGAGAACAACAGACGCGGCGCTCGGGGCCGCTCGTGCTTCCTGCTTTTGCCAGTCTGGTATACGCACCCGGTTCGTTTACCCAGCTTTCACATCTGACGCAATGACATGTGGGGCTGAAAATGTGTCTGCATGTGTGTTTGAGTCCCTTGCTATGGCGGCTATTATCTTTTGGCAGACGGACTCGTCCATTGGAATAGAATTGTGTTTAGGCACAGCGATGACTTAGTAGACCGTAAGACTCAGACGATGACATGTGGGCCCGTGACCCACGTTTCAGTGAGACGTGTTGTTAGATTGATGGGGCTGTTGGGATTGGACCGTGGATGATTGGGTGATGACAACTTCTGGTTGGTTGGGCTGGCAAAGGCATCTTCGGATGCTTTGTTAAGGCATAGTATCCAGCATCAATCTGGGGCGGGCGGGGATGGGCTAGCATCGGATTCGGCGCAGCACCAGCACCGAGCGTCGCGTCGCCTCGCCTGCAGGTCTTGTGGATGAACAGATAAGTATGTTTGCACAAAACAGTGTTCAGCACAAGTCTGAATACAAATGAAAGTCAAATTTTGCTCTGAATACACAATACAAAAGGCAAAATTGCCATTGATACAACAAATCTCATAACCTACACCTGTCTAATTGTTTTTTTTTTGACCGGATGCATGATAGAAAAGCAAATATACCATCAACAAATTCATATCGAGAAAGAGACACATCAGGGGACCTATCAATGTATGCATATTACACAATGTATAGGACGTTTTGACAGTTATAGTCATCAAGGTTTCTTCCTGTTAAAAGCCCAATTGCCTTTCTGAACGTATCCAACTGGGGGCTGTTGCAGCTCACTGCGGTCGCCTGAAGTCTACACTACAGCGCCATGCTGCTCAGTTTTTTTACCTTCACATGAACAACTCTTTCGATAGTAGCTGCTGCGCAAGGTACTGTCCTTCTGGTTCCTCGAGGTAAATTTTGTCATTCAAATAATTCTGTAGATTGTTGACAGCCTCAGTCTGCAATTTGGAGCTTTGTTCTTTTAAAGCTGGCAAAAAACATCGTGATATTACATCCAGAATCTTCATGAACTGTGATCCATATTTCTTGTGAAGTGCAAAACCAGCCATCTGAAAGAGGATAAAAATTCCAATTAGACACACCCACCAAAAGGCAAAAATTGTAGGGGGGCCTTGAAGCGGACTATTACCTTTAGGAACGCATGAAGGGCATAAGCAGTGGCTGTGGTAGCCGGGAGAGCATTGAGGAACATGGCGAGCCATTTCCATCCCTCAGCTAAGCCGTGAGGATGACGTACACCTTTGATTTCTGTCTGTAAATGAAATTAGGCAGTCATGTTTCTGCTCTGCTTCAACACAGCAGATTATTGGACAGTGGTTTAACTTCTAGAAGAATAATCATCATCACATAGATGACAGTATAACGCAGGCACGAAACAAAAGCGTGAAAGAATAAGACTGTACACACCTGGATCATTGCAGCATAGAGTCTAACATATGCAACCACATATGTTAAATAACTCTCAGTGCTCTCGAGTTGTCTGTTTTCTTCCTGGTAACCAATCAACTTGTAATAATCCCTATTTCGTGCTTGTGCCTAAGAAAGTACAGATACCATGAGAAAAATTCCAAAGTTCAACACAATATTGTGACGATACAAAAAACACAGCCTGGGAAATATCTGCTGGATTCAATAGTTCAGAAAGTTATCAGCATAACTTCAAGAAGAAAAACATACTAGTAACTTTCAGGAACACCAAAGAGATAATTTTATGTTTTCTTCACAAAGTGTAAATACATTGTGAGTTCAATACTGTTAGACTAACATTTAAAGCATGGAGATGCTTTGGAACTGTGTATATGCAAACTCTGTGGAACTCAGCTAGAAGATAATCCATGGCGTCAGGTACCTGAGCACAATTGACACATCATGTGGTCAAAATGAAAGACATAAATATTACTCTTAGCAGTTCTCATTAGACAGCATCAAAAGATTTCACAGCAGCAATACTGCAAAACCATAAGAAATAGGAAAGGTATTCATATTGGTGGCCTTGTATTCATTAAATGGTCTTGCAACAAATATAGTAAGTTTTCGAAGTCGTGGAAAACGAAAAAAGCTAGCTATGTCATCCTATCACCATGATGGCTGCAAAAATTAGTCAGGGAACAAGGGTCTGCCTTCTGTACCCTCGATTTCAGAGATTTTTTTCCATTCATTGAACCCTAACTCGGAACTGTGAGGATCGAGCTGCAGCTTCCACCTTGACAGCAGTTGAACTACGATCTCTGTGGGGTGTACGGCATACCTACTCTTAAATAGGACCATAATTCTATTTGATTCATCAGTTGTATTGTAAGAAATAGATGAATCATATATTACAATGAGCTCTCTACTAATCTACCGAGAAAGAAAGAATTAGATTAGGAAAAGGGTGATTAGATGATTAACAGTCTGTCAAGAAGGTACATATATAGGGGGACAGCTTAAGGGCTAAGCAATCCTAATACAAAGGACTAAAATGCCCCTGCCCCCTAATCACGTACAGTCCAACACCCCCCCCCCCCCCCCCGCAGTCCCAACATCTAGCTACGACAGATGTTGAGACTGGACCGAAACTCGGTGAACACCGTCGAAGGGAGTCCCTTGGTGAAGATATCGGCGAACTGCGACGACGTCGGAACGTGCAGGACTCGCACCTCCCCGAGAGCCACCCGCTCACGAATAAAGTGAAGGTCGATCTCTACGTGCTTCGTGCGCTGATGTTGTACCGGGTTGGTGGAGAGGTAGACGGCGCTGACGTTGTCGCAGTAGACCAACGTACTCCGGGCGAGGGGAGAGTGGAGCTCCTGAAGTAGCTGCTGAAGCCAGGAGGACTCGGCCACGCCGTTGGCCACGGCGCGGTATTCCGCCTCGGCACTCGAGCGGGACACCACGTGCTGCCGCTTCGAGGACCAGGAGACGAGGTTGCCGCCTAGGAAGACGGCGTAGCCGGAGGTGGACCGACGGGTGTCCGGGCAGCCCGCCCAGTCAGCATCGGTGTAGACGATCAGCTCGGAGGCAGAGTCGCGCCGCAGAAGAAGGCCGTAGTCGTGAGTGCCACACAGGTACCGAAGGATCCGCTTCACCGCCGTGAGATGTGGCTCCCGCGGATCATGCATGTGGAGACACACCTGCTGAACCGCGTAGAAGATGTCCGGCCTGGTGAAGGTGAGGTACTGCAGTGCACCTGCAAGACTCCTGTAAGTGGTGGGGTCGGCGACCGGGGCGCCGTCGGCCGAAGATACCTTTGCCTGGGTGTCCACGGGAGTGGAGCACGGCTTGCAATCAGCCATGCCCGCTCGCTCGAGGATATCCAGGCAGTACTGCCGCTGGAGAAACAGAGCACCCGGTCGGTGCTCGACCGCAACGCCCAGGAAGTGGTGGAGATAGCCGAGATCCTTCATCGCAAACTCGCGTTGCAGGGCGGAGATCGTGCGCTGAAGAAGAGCCGAGCTGGACGCCGCGAGGACAATATCGTCCACGTACAGGAGGAGGTAGACAGTGTCACCCTCACGCCTGTAGATGAAGAGCGAAGTGTCCGACTTGGCCTCGACGAAGCCGAGCGAGGCCAGGAAGGAGGCGAATCGGCTGTACCAGGCCCGAGGCGCCTGCTTCAGCCCGTACAGGGACTTGTTCAGCCGGCAGACCATGTCTGGACGGGCTGAATCAACAAACCCTGTCGGCTGATTACAGTACACCGTCTCCGTCAACGTCCCGTGGAGAAAGGCGTTCTTGACATCCAGCTGGTGGACAGGCCAAGAACGCGATAGAGCCAGCGACAGAACGGTACGAACTGTCGCCGGCTTCACCACCGGGCTGAAGGTCTCGTCGTAGTCGATGCCGGAACGCTGCGTGAAACCGCGAAGCACCCACCGTGCCTTGTACCTCTCTAGAGACCCATCCGCCCTCCTCTTATGCGTGAACACCCACTTGCCCGTGACAACATTGCCACGACCAGGACGGGGAACGAGGTCCCAGGTCCGGTTGGCAAGTAGGGCCGCATACTCTTCTTCCATAGCCCGACGCCAATGAGGATCGGCGAGGGCGCTACGGACAGAAGAGGGGATAGGCGAGATGGGTGACGAAGCAGGCTCCGGGGGGTTCGAGGACGAGAGAACGACCCCGGAGAAACGCTCCACAGGACGAAGAACGCCGGCAGCCCGTCGAGTCACCATCGGGTGAACGTGACGAGGGTCCCGGTGAAGCAGCGGAGGGTGATACACCAGATCCTCAGGGCGCGAAGAGGATGATCCACCATCCCGCGCTCGTCGCTGATAGACAAGAGTGGGGTCGGCGTACCGTGCTGCAGGAGCCACGCGTGGTACAGTAGTCGAAGTCGAGGCCGGGCACGGCGCACTGCTGGTGTCGGGGACGCCGAGGCCGCGCTCGGCGCAGCAGGCGTCGGCAGGGACGCCGGATCTACGATCGGCGCAGCAGGTGTCGTCCGGGCCGCGCGTGGCGCAGCAGGTGTCGTCGGGGTCGCGCGTGGCACAACAGGTGTCGTCAGAGCCGCGCGTGGCGCAGCAGGTGTCGTCGGGGTCGCGTGTGGCGCAGCAGGTGTCGTCGGAGCCGCGCGTGGCGCAGCAGGTGTCGTCGGGGCCGCGCGTGGCGCAGCAGGTGTCGTCGGGGCTGCGCGTGGCGCAGCAGGTGTCGTCGGGGCCGCGCGTGGCACAGCAGACGACGCCGGGGACACTGGTACCGCGCGTGGCGCAGCTGGCGGCGTCAGAGACGCCGGTGCCGCGCGTGGCGCAGCAGGTGGCGTCAGGGACGCCGAAGCTGCGCGTGGCGCAGCAAGAGGGTAACCTGCAAGAGGTAAAGGACAAGGTCGTGATACAGGAGCCGCCCCAGGGTCAGTGGAGAAGAGGGAATCCAACTCAGCGACGGAGTCAGAAGACGGGGTGGAAAAAGGAAAGGAAGACTCGTCGAAGACGACGTGTCGGGAGATCAATATACGACGGGTGGTAGGGTCAAGGCACCGGTACCCCTTGTGGTCTGGGGAGTACCCAAGGAAAACACACCGAGTCGAGCGAGGCGCAAGCTTATGGGAAGCTGTGGCGGAGAGGTTTGGGTAGCAAGTGCACCCGAACACTCGAAGGTGGTCGTAGAGAGGAGGGGTGCCGAACAAAGCGAAGTGAGGGGTGGGAGCACTAATCGCCTTAGTAGGAAGGCGATTAATGAGGTAGGTGGCGGTGTGAAGCGCCTCCGCCCAGTAACGAGCAGGGATAGAAGCCTGAAACATCAGAGAGCGCATAACATCGTTGGTGGTCCGAATCATGCGCTCAGCCTTGCCGTTCTGGGGGGAAGTGTACGGGCAAGACATGCGTAACTGAACGCCGCGAGAAAGCAGAAAGTCACGGAACGCAGAGTTGTCAAACTCGCGCCCGTTATCGCACTGGACCGCACGGATCGTGCGCTCAAACTGGGTAGACACCCAAGCGAAGAAGTGAGAAAGAGTGCCGAACGTATCAGACTTCTGTCGCAAGGGAAAAGTCCACGAATAGTGTGAAAAATCATCAACGACCACCAAGTAATACTTATATCCAGAAACACTGAGAACAGGTGAAGTCCAAAGATCACAATGAATCAAATCAAAGATGCGCTCGACACGAGTGACAGAGTGCGGAAAGGGAAGTCGAACGTGGCGACCCAACTGACAAGCATGGCAAAGAGACTCATGAGTACCCCGAGTACACGGAATCGCTGAACTACCAGACAACTTCGACATAGCATCAACACTAGGGTGGCCAAGCCGACGATGCCAAATAGTCGAAGAAGCTGTCGTAGTCAGGGCAAGAGGCGGAGCGGAAGCAAGAAGACGCATCGTATACAGGGGACCCGTGCTATCACAACGAAAGAGAACGCGTCGAGTAGTGAGATCCTTCACAGTTACACCATAAGGATCAAACTCAAGGGAAACATGGTTGCCAGTAGTAAAACGACGAACGAAAAGCAGGTGTTGAATGATGTTAGGAGCAACAAGAACATCACGTAGCTGAAACGAATCCGACGAACCCAAATCACCTACTGAGGTGACTGGAAGAGTCGTCCCATTCCCAACAACGATAGATGAAGGATCAGAGGGACGGGAAGGGCGGGTAGAAGAGAGGATACCGATGTCAGGGGTGGTGTGGTACGAGGCACCGGAGTCCACCCCCCAGTCGGGGCCAGACGGCGTGAGACCTCGTAGGTAGACCGACGGTGTAGAACGGGTCGCGACATGCCCCGGCGGTGGCGGCGCCGGGAAGGAAGACAACGCGTAAGGTGGCGTCGGCTGCCAGGTCAGAGTCGGTGATGACCGGATGTAGGCCGATGGTGACGGCCGAGGTGAGGAGACAACGGCCGAGGGAGGCAGCCCAGCCCAAGTGTCCGGCAGCGGCATGGCCCAGACGGACGGCGGCATAGCTGGTGGGGCAGCGGTGGCCCAGGGTGGCGCTGCGGAGTTGGCGGCGGGACGAACACCAACATCAGTCCTCCGGAAGTGGGCGTCCTCGCTGCACTGGCCGCCGAGACGCGGGCGGCCCTGGTCAGCCGCATGGAGGCCGCGCTCAAGGCGGACGGGCCAGATCTGGCCGCTGCAGAAGAGGTCGTCGACGGAGGACATCGCGGAGGTCGAGGCAGCCGGCGCAGGTGGGGCTGCCCGGGGTGTTGGCAAGCCGCGGGGCAGGCGGCGTCGGGAAGAGTCCCTGACCAGGGAGGTCGAGGATCGTGGCGAGGATCCCCCCCCCCGGGAGAAGAGGGCGGGGAGGACGCCGCTGAAGGAGAAGGTCCCCGCGCCGCGGTCCAAAAATCTCGCGGAGGGCACTAGCGCGCCGCGGAGGGCGCAGCCGGGAGGGCGCGCGCGCGACAGCTGGGAGGGTGCGCGCGCAGCAGCCGGGAACTCGCGGCAGCCGGGAGGCGGCGCGGCGGCCGGGGTCAGGCGAGCGCAGCGGCCGGGAGGGCGCCGCCTGGAGGGCGCGCGCGCGTGGTCAGGCGAGCGCGACGGCCGGGAGGACGCCGCCTGGAGGGCACGCGCGCGCGGTCAAGCGAGCGCGGCGGCCGGCGGCCGGGGTCAGGCGAGCGCGGCGGCCGGGAGGGCGCCGCCTGGAGGGCGCGGCGCGCGCGGTCAGGCGAGCGCGGCGGCCGGGAGGGCGCCGCCTGGAGGGCTCGCGCGCGCGGTCAGGCGAGCGCGGCGGCCGGGAGGGCGCCGCCTGGAGGGCTCGCGCGCGCAGCGGTCGGGCGGGCGCGGTGGCCGGGAGGGCGCGGCGGCGGTGCGGCCCGGGCGACGAGGGCAGCGCGGCGGCGGGCGAAGCGCAGCCGCCGGGAGAGAGAAAGTGGCAATCTGATACCAAATTAGATTAGGAAAAGGGTGATTAGATGATTAACAGCCTGTCAAGAAGGTACATATATAGGGGGACAGCTTAAGGGCTAAGCAATCCTAATACAAAGGACTAAAATGCCCCTGCCCCCTAATCACGTACAGTCCAACAGAAAGAATACAACAAAAACAACCTGATGAGATGAGAAGAAGCTACATACAACCAAAGCCTCAGCAGAGTTAGGGTTGAACTGTAGTTTATGATACAGGTGCCTTCTGTCATCAGCATCAAGAGCCATAACTAACCTGAACTTCTCATAAATAGCATGTCGAGCATGTTTTGACGTCATCTTATCTCTGCCGTAGTGAACAACAGATAACATAGTTCCTAATGATGATTGTTCCATCTTATTTTTAAAAGATTGCAAATAGGCAATTTGTGATCTTAATATTTAGTTTTCCTTAGGTGAGACGACGGAATCATTTCTAAACTTCCAACTTACTCTAACGAATTTTCTGAGAATTTGATTTCTCACAATTCAGGCTGAGCTAGTGAGTTGTTGAACAGTAAACACTTGTTCCCTACTGTAAGCAACCAATTTTATTCATCAGCCCGGTGCATGTAGCTCCCGCTTGCGCAGGGTCCGGGTGTCCGACCCACTTGGGTCTTTTGTATGCAGTATTTCCCTGCATTTCTGCAAAATGCTGTTTTCAGGACTTGAATCCGCGTCCTCATGGTCACAAAGCAACAGCTTTACCCTGCGCCAGGGCTCCCCATGAAGGATCTGTCAATGTAACTATTTATTTGGAAAACTTAAGTTGACAGGATCTTGGTCAACTATATTACAATGCCCGCTGGTAAATTAACAAAAAACAGACAAGCAATGATCTCGTAAGAACACACTAATGAGTACTATTAAATACAAATTGGATAACAGAAGAAACCTGGTTTGTGACTAATAACATGACATATCCACAAGCAAAGGCCAAATTTCCAAAGGTTTTGTCCTTTGTATTTCTACTCTTGACAATTGAAATAATCTGCAATACAATACCGGGTCAGTTGTGTCAGTAAATAAGTATTAAGCACAATTATGCTGTAGGGGGAAAGAAAAGGCCAACCATAGGATTCCAAAGTCCAGTAGATAAGAAGGCCACAAGAAATCCTAATGAGTCATTGAAAAGTTGGCAAGTACATAGGAAGCTATGCTCAATAGTGGAGCAATTCGAACTAACTAAAGCTTGCCACTACCGCATCTGAGATTAAATGGCTCCGATGGTTATTGGCTGAATTTGAAATTATTTATGACTCTGCAGACCCTCTTCTATGTGATAATACTGGATCCATACAGATTGTCAATGATCCTGTGAAGCATGAACTCACAAAGCATATTGGTGTTGATGCCTCATTTACCCGATCTAATTGCCATCAAAAAACAATTGCCCTTCAGTATATGCCATCAGTGTTTAAAAAAGCGGTAGAAAAAAGCGAGCGAAGGAGCTCCGCCTAGCGCCTAGGCTGCCTAGGCAGCGCCTAGGCGTTTCTAGGGGTTTCGCAAAAAGCGGACCCTTCCCCGGACCCTGCGCAAGCGGGAGCTACATGCACCGGGCTGCCCTTTTTTTTATGTATATTTTGAAATTTAAAAATATTCATTCAATCAATAAAATGAGATAGAGTGTGACACTATCTTATGTAGGCAGCCAGACACTAAGACATGGCACTACCACCTTGCTAACAACAACCGCCACCGATAGGGATGAAAAAAAATATTAGAGTTGTTCTTTTTATATGGACACACAAAGCGGTGGAAAGCGGAAGAAAGCGGACCGAAGCGGAAAAAAAGCGGTCCGACCGCTTAATGCCGCCGCATAGAGAAAAGCGAAGCGGTCCGGTGCCGCTCAGCGCCTAGGCGGCACTTAAGCTGCCTAGGCGACCGCTTTTTTTAACAGAGTGTGCCATTAGATTTGCTATTGGCAAAAATTTTCACTAAAGCAAAAACTCCAGAGCAGCATTGGCACCATTTGCTCAAACTCAATGCTTTGGATCCGCCTTGCGTTTGAAGGGGGTGTTAAGGCCCATATTGTCTAGGTCCATATCGGCCCACAGTCCACAGTAATGGCTATATATACTAATCCAGGCTAAAGACTGATTATTCTCTGTAATCCCCAAGGTTAGTAACAGCTAGTACTCCCTGCAACAAAAAATATAAAGTGGTTCCATAGTTGGGCACAAGAATTTAATATGTGAGATGAGGAGTGCCTCAAAACTGTTGAACTATATTTGTATTTGCCGAGGAATAGGGAAGGGAAGGCTATAACAACTTATATTTTGGATGATGTTAACCTTCAGCATTCAGCTACATAGGGTCAAACCCACTTTGAAAATTGATACAGAATCATAGCTTAATACAATTTCGATTCCCCAGTTCCCTAGTCTACCAATTTTTTTACGATCTTATGATAGACTCTCCTCCCCTACTTTTCTTGTACTGGTTTTGTTTCCTACCTGCTTGTATTGTACTTTAATTTATTTATTTTAACGAAATCTTAAATTTGGAGCCACATCTAATGTATTCAACATACAGAAATGGTCCCAGTTTATTCAGAACCATTGCTTTCTTCAGAGTATGTCACAAGAAATACAAGTATACCCATGTAAGCAGAACAAGTTACAACACAATAGACATTAGACACTTTGAACTGATGGAGATAGAAATAGAATCAAACATTTGTTTGACATTCATTTCAGAGAACCCTGGACTTGTTTGGAATTCCATAGACGTATACAGTATACTAGATATTTATTTAAACAAAAAAGTAACAAGAAACAGGGAGTCACTACCTTGTTTGCAAATATACGGCAAGCAATTGGATGGGGGCAATCCTGTCCATCTAAAGCTTTAATAAGCTCACTTGCTCTTGCTCTGCAAGCAATAGCTTGCAGTTAAAAACAATTATGCCCGAATTAAATATAGAAGTGGACAATCAACAGTTGCAAACAAAAGATGCCCAGTATATTGTTTCCTTACCATGCATAACAATGACGTCATGGTTCTCTGTTATGCATGATAAGGAAACAATATGGTTAGAAAGAGATATGATTAGAACCATGACGTCTAGCAGGTTTACTTCAGTTCAAGTTGATAGATAGTTTAGGTTTCATCCAGTTAAATATCCATATATCAACTGAAGCTATAATGTTATGCTTACGGCTTACCTGACACTATCAGTAGTCGGCATAAGTTTACTTATTGATTTTGCAATTTGTCGGTCGTATTTGCTGAATTCCTGCACGATACATATGATATTAGCCAGTGAACAGAATGGGAACATGCTCATCTTGTCGGACTGTTAAATGGCAACGAATGTTGTATGCAAGCCAACAAATAGTCGTTCATCAGCACCAAATCAACAAGATTGCAGCAGGTTACTCAGAATCATAATTGGACATTAAAGGTTTCAGAAAAAAACAAGACCTTGCTGAGATTAATGTTTCCTGGCACCTGGTCAAGTAATGCTCGCCTCCGGGATTCTGCTTCTAATGCAGAACTATCAGCAAAAACTTTGATACCTGGTGTTAATAAAAAGCAATCAACAATCCATAGACCAAGATACATTTGCCAGTGTAGTCAGCAAACAGATGACGTGCATATATGGTAATATTAGAACTTCATAGAAAATAATACAGATGTTCTGTAAATGTACAGAAGAGAGAACAGCACCAGGGATTTTCATCCATTTCTGGGTGCCTGCTCCATAGCACATAACATGCATTTGACATAAGCACTGCATAGTCCCTAGCATGGTTCTTATAGATCTCAAGAACCTGAATTATTGTTTGGAAATACAAGCTCCCATTTTGTGATATTCTGATCTTCGACGTCAAGAACAAGTGATGTGGCTGGTGCAGTTCATAACTCCATCTTAATAAGTAAATAAAAGAGTGCAGGGCAGTTTGGTTGGTTCAGAGGCTAAATAGGCTTTACAGGATAAAGATAAGTTAAGATGAGACATCCATCTGGTGTGTTTTACTACAGGAACTAATGAAACCAATGTTGACATCTGCTAAGAAAAATAGATAGATAGGCTAGCCCTGAGTCTTTAAAATAATGTGTCATTTGATATTCAACAGCTTGCACGATCGCCCCACCATCTGATGTATAAAAGATTATCAATTATACAAACAGCCCTGTATATGAAAACAAGTGTTGATCCAACTGATACAAAACATTCTTATGAAAAGCAAAACTGATAGCTATTTCCATTAAGTGATTTAGCATGAAAGAATAACTTTAGTACACAAAAAACATCCCATTATGAGAATCAGTATAAGAACTTCATAACAGTGCCATCTAGAGCTGTATAGAAATACTTCAGTAGCAGTTAGAAGTACCTTGTAATTCTGACTTAACTTCATTCATGTTCACCATTGTTGGTCCTGTAACACTTTTCTGAGAATTTTGACTAGATTGTGTAGCTACTGTTTCCCTTGATTTTGTAGCTTCCTTTTCTGCAGCTTCCTTTTGAGCAGCCTCAAATGCTGTTTTTCGTGCTTCAGCCGCTAACTTTGCAGCTTCCTTCTGCCTAACCTGCATCATAGTCGATCATCATTATTAACTGCAGAGAAACCAATGAAGTAAAGCAAAATTGGTTGTAAGATAATCTAACTGCAGTAAAATGTAAATGACAAACTAGATTCAATCAAGATTGCTGGAGTCCAATTTACTAAGATCCATGCCAAACTCGCACCAACAATAAAAAAATGGACTGAGACTCCAACATTCCAGGCTCCAAAAACAAATTCATGTGTTTCAGAAAGAACCAAATGATCAATGAATCTGAGCAAATAGACCTCTGCTTCTTGTCTGGCTCTTTCCTGCCTTAATTTTTCTTCCTTGATAGATTGCTCTTTTCTCTTAGATTCTTCAAGAGCTGCGTCGTTTCTTATTTGACGTTCTACGATCTGAGATTTCTGTTCATGATCTCTTTGGACCATAGACAAGTGTTTATCAAGTACTTCTGCACTACAAGAAAGCAATAGATATCATGAAACTTAAGTCGTAAAGATTTTTGGAAACAAGTACTACAAAAAGTTGCAGTTGTACAACACAATCTCTCTGATTGCTTTTGCAAGTGACAAGTCATCTTAAGATCTCTAAGCCATGCTCGAAGTAGCATGCATAACCTAATTATGATGAGGGCTACAGTAATGAAAAAGCCAATATAGTTAGGAATGTATTGGCTTGATCCTTCTGAGTTCTGTCAATCAATTGGAGATAATATATAGGGGGTGTGCATGTAAGTATGGGTTCTCCTTCAGAATCTTGAAAGTAAGTTCACTGGCTATCATAAATACATACTATATTACTAGATCAAAACAACTTGTACAAAACACTAGATCTGTGGCTTTCATAAAGACATAGTTTTCAACTTGAGAGTATTATACTAGAACGAAATGAACACAATTTGCAACCTATGCAGATTATTTAGCATGAAACAGGTTTGCGTATACTCTATCAAAACTGAACTAAAAGTGTTGTCCTAACATCATTATTAAAAACCGGAGGGAGTAGTAAAATAAGGCAAAACAAGTTTACAGAGCAATCATTATATTCCTGAAATAATGCAGTGCAGACTTGATAAGCCGGTAGCCGGTATGTGATTACCTAAAATGCTTTATATTTAAATGTTGTTCACCAAACATCCAGTACAACACATATATTTTTCTCTGATATATACGCAAAAATATGGATTGTAATGTAGACTTTAAGAAACTCAAGGGAAATTAACAAACGGGTACATACATTCTTCTCTGGAAGTGTACGTCAAGCCTTCTATCAATCTCTTTTCTTGATTCTGCGTATTTCTGAAGTCGAACGAATGCGGAAATCGTCCTCTGGATTTCATTTTGGTGGCATACCTCCAATGCAGCAAGCTTAGTTCTAACCTCTCCCTGAAGAACAAATGTCATACATAATGAAACTAACTTATTAAAATGATAACAATGGAGAGTCAAAGGACAGCCCATCATGGTCAAAGCAGCAGTGCAAGATAATGCTGCAATTGATGGGACGTTTAATTCATCAAAATTGAATTGAAATAACTAATGTTTCTTTTGCCATTCAACAGAAAGTAATATCAGTAGAGAATCACCCTTTTATACTGCCTGTAGATTAAGGTATTGCATAAACCTTTTGCCAAGCTTTGACTGCATATTTAAGAAAACGAAGGAATCCCATCTCCAGAAACCCACAGGGCGTATCAAAATGCTAGAAAAATGATATAGAGTGATAACAAGCTAATCAGCGTAAGCTGGTCTCCTTGTTATCTTTCTTCTTGGTTACTAATCTCCACTGTGACATCAAAATACTCTACTTGAGAACTAGGCTCAAGTTGCCAACCGACAAAACCAAACTCTTCCTTTTCATGCATACCACTTTACCATGATGCAGCAGATGTTAAAAATAGAGAGGTGTGCTATTCATCCATAAAAGTATATCATCTACAGAAAGCATATAGGACAAGATACTGAATTCAGGGTTTTTTAAAGTATAACATTAACAACAAAAAAAAACGTGTAATTATGCACATTCATAGCCTGGATCACAAAAATGGTACTTCCATACAGAAATATTGCCACAGAAATATAATCTTAAAAAGCCGTAATGAGGACAAGACAATTGCAATGGCTAATTACTGAAAAAATGCAGGTAAAACAGTATACACCACATAGTACACACTTGAACTTTGAGATGGTGCTCGCGTTCCAACTCAAGCAGAATGCTCTTCTCTAGGTTCCTTTTCTCTATCAAGTAGTATGGCACAACCTGGCCATCTAACCCATCCTCAGATTCTTCAGAATCACTGCCAAGAGACAATAGGGAGACAACAAAGGTAATTAAACCATGCACTAGGTCATTAGGCAGACTTCTACACATGGAAACAAACCATAGTTAATGGCCCAATGATATCACTATGCTTCATGGTAATCAATTAATCCTTAAACAAATTAAATTATGTCTTCCCTTCCAATAAAGCTTACAGACAGATGCCATAGAATCCATTCATCATAAATTGCAGCAACCAAGAAAGTTTATAACTACGAAATGGTGTAATGGAAAAACAAAAGATCATGCCACACAGATTTCAAAACATGCAGCTACAGGCACCCAGTTACCAGGGACGATGCTAGTCTGAAGTGCACAGGCACAGCTAGAAAAACTATATTACTACTAAGTAACCCACTGTGATCATGTGAAGCAGTATATTGTTCAAATTTGATGTGTTTCTCTCCTCCATCACTGTATGTTAATGCTGTGTATCACGATGTGTGGTAGTGATGTGTACCGCCATGGACTTTGTTCAAGCTTCGCCCCTGTCAATTGCAGATCAGAAATCTCACCTGGATTCCAGGTCGTTGCACGAGAACCTTGCACCATTGACCACAAGACCCTGGGCAGCCTCATCACTGTTGTCACCTTCATCTTCCGTGCCCTCTTCATCGTCAATCCGCATAATGAATGCCTTCTCCCTCACACTACCATCGGTGGCCCTGAATTGAGGAAATGGTAAGAGCAATAAAACCCTTATGTGGCGGTAAGACACCAGACCTCAACGGCTGGCATTGCAATCGAGAGGAGAGATACCAATAAGGCGGCTGCTTCAGGGGCGTGGGCGGTGCAGCTTGGCGAGTGGCGTCGAGTGCGTCGAGCTCTGCGAGGACGTCGCCGAGCGTCCAGCTCGGGCGGGGGTCGAGGTTCCTAGGGCACCGCAGCTCCACGCGCTCGAATCCCCTGCGAGGCGGAGAGAAACAGAGAGGCAGGGGCAGGTCAGTCGCCGAGAATACCGACCCCACGAGAAGCAGCAGCGTGCGGATTACATTGACGATCGTTCCCGTGGCAACCACGGCCGCCGGCGATTCGGTGCTCCCTCTGCGCCGCGTGCCGGCGAACCGGCCTTTTAGGGTTGGTTCCTGCGTGAGACGTACGCTGAGTCAGGGGTCCAAACCCGACATCTGCACGCACGCCGCGTCGCCCCCCTAGCTCGCGTGCCGCACTGAGATGGCGGCGGCGGGTTCGGAAGGAAGGAAAAGGCAGTCGAGGGAGTGGAGAGGATAGGTGGCGCCGCCGCTGGGGGCTGCAGTTCGGCGGGGAGGTAAGCTACAGTTCTGTAGCTGGCCTGCACACTTGGACAGCTACGGTTCTGTAGCTGCTCGACTACTGGGTATTTATGGGCCGGCGGCAGCTCACGGCAAGGGGCCGTGGCCGCGGCGCAGGAGGGCGAAGCCGCGTCTTCCTCCACCGGCGGGCGGCGCGAGCAAGCCGAGGCGGCGGCGGGGGAGCAGGGCACGGGAGGACTGATGTAGATCGAGAGGAACTTTAACAAAATATTCTAGTTCTTTTTTATTTGATTAATTTATTTTTAAACTAGTCAGTATTAAATAAAAAAATAGAAGTTTTTCGTATAACACTTCACCAAATAAGACTTTTCCTAATCTTCTTAATAAATTAGGACTAGTCCCCACAATTTTTCAACTTGTGGATGGCATAACAGACTGATTTAAGAAGATGATTTTGTCACTTCATTTCTTCTACCTCTTCATTTTTCAACCTCTCCTCAGGCTCCGTCGAATGGTGATCACGGCATCCGACATCCTCGTTAACGGCTTGCCTCTCTGTGGCCTCCACGCATCGGCCACCTCGACCCCTATCCGCGAAAATCGCCGGTACCGATGGCTACGGCTAGTTTACAATAGAACAGGAGGGTCTCTGAGCCTCTTCTATTGGCCATCATTTCATAAAACCCCTCTTTTAAAATTTTTGCAAGTGAAAGAAGATGAAAAGAGGGGTGGAGAGAAATGAGAAGAACATAGAGAAGGAAAAAAGATTAGTCCCTTCTATGTTTGTTGTCTAAATCTATCATTAAACAGGAGCTCGATTTAAGACTGAAAGGACAGATTTGTGGCTAAGAACTTAATTTGGTTGTGACAAAGTGACCATACTAGAGCTTGATTGCACAGGTGGAAAGCTCCAATCCGTGGTCAATGGAGTTGATTAGAGGTAAGCATCTCGGTTAGGCGAGTTGGAGCACGATTAGTAGGTAGTCTTGGCGAGCTGCTTGTCGAACCCGATTTGTGACACGGGCAAAAAGGTCAAAAAAATAGGCCTCCATGTCAGTAGAGGGAAAGCTGTACTATCTGACATTAAAAGATAATCCTAAATCATGAGTAATTTGTGGAGATCAAGTTCTATTTTATTAAGACTGACTCTAATCAGAGATCTAAATAGATTGATTTTTATAAAGCGGATTGTTAGCGCTTGGGAAACGTGTTTAATAGCAGAGATAAAAGGATGAACAAAATGTGTAAGAAGGAGAGAAAATACCTAAAATTGGATGCTTTCATCACACGAGATAAAATTATTATCTTATTAGAGAAGAAAATCAGTCAAGACTAAAACTGAACATCCGAACAATTATTTACCCACTCATTTTACTAATACTAATACACCACTAGAGTGGGTCTAAGAAGATTGAGGAGAATCCCATTCTAAATTAGTTGTCATCTCCGTGAGGCTCGCTTTCCTAGGGATCAACTGCCCAACGTGTCAGCGTTTGGATTTTCGACTAGTAACTAATGTGTCGTGTGTTCGTTCTCGAGATGGCCTAACTAAGAATACAAACGGATTATACTGGTTCGGGCAAGATACCGTACGTCCAGTCTAGGTTGTCTCGTCTTTCTTCCTCAAGAATAGGAGTGGTTCTTCTACAAGTGCGAGAGTTTGTCCCTAATTAATAGATAGATTGTCTGGCTCCTCTTTTTATACTCCTCTCATATGGGCTTCACGGAGTGGAGGTCGCGGGTACAGAAATGGCTTGTCGCAGGGCACGTGATGGACTCGCCTTATCCGTGCCGTGCCACCGCGACTGCCAGTTACGTGGGAGTCAGCTTCGCGGCAGAGAACAAGCTAGGCTGGTGTTCGATCGAAGTGCACTAGCTGGTACTACAGCTTCTCTGACGCGCGCGCGTGGGAGACGGAGGACGCCAACGAGGTCTGCGGCCGCGCCGCGGCGGGTTCCTGCTCGACCGGGGCGTTTCCCGCTCTTCCTCACCGAGTTCGGCGCCGACTTCCGCGGCGCGCGGCGACCTCAAGGACACCGGTTCTGTTCTACCCGCGCGCCGCGCCGCCTCCGTGGACGCGGAGGTCGACCTGGACTGGGCGCTGCAGGGGAGCTACGCGCTGCGGCAGGGTGTCACCGGGATGTATGGACGAGGCGTACGTGGCCGATGACGAAAGCGCCGGAGAGACAGACGCTGCACCGATCGAGCTCAACCAACAGTGCGGTTGAGAGAGCCCAAGCGATGGAGCGAGGAACTCAAGATACTCCCCCCGGACGGACACGTGCCGGTCCCCCAGCCCGTGCAGCTAGCGGCGCAGGATCGAACCCAAATTAAGATCACGGGCGTCTTAACACCCCTGTTTCGTACGTGATTCCGTGGTAAACAAACGGTCCTAGCTTAGCCAATCGTTGTCACGCCCACGATCCAAAACGCATCGATCGGTCCCGTCACGTGCACATGCATGGAAGGACTCTCGCCGTGAGCGTCACAGGGCCACGTACGCAACAGACAGACGACGGCATAATAATCCGTCTATGCTGACGACGGACGTAAGTACGTCGGCTCGAATGAATCGCCCGTAATTCATTCTTCCGCCGGCGTTTCGGATGAACACGCGCACGCGTTGACCGAGAAAACGAAGCAGCGTGCACTTGATTTGTACACTGTGTAGTGAGCCAATGACTCCGTGTATATGAGAGAAGCGTCAAAACGGATTAGAATCGAACTAAATTTATTTATTTTTTATTTGACATGTGACAAGAACTGATATAAGTATAAAAGGTTTCGTGGATCGAAGCCTCCTATCAGCCTTAAACACGATAAAACCAATATACACACAAGTAAAGATGAAATGCATGTATATTTAGACAAACCACGACAGAGGATAATATATATATCTATGGACTCAATCGTATGTAATCCCTTAGACACGTTATTTTGCATGCATGTCTTCAACCTTGAGCAGCAGCCAGCAGCCAGCTTATTCCTTCCCTGTGTAATAACGCTTCAACGCTCAGAGCGAGGGCTGCAAGATCAGCTTCTCGTCAGCATTACCCTGTTCGACAAAAAAAAAGACGATCTTTTGAGTCACTCGTGTAAGTCGTTAAAGGTAAGGATCAAATGCATGGGGCGTTTCAAGTTCGATCAACAGGAGCTTGGTTGAGGTAGTAGCTCATGTTGATCATCACCACCGACCTCGGCCACCTGCGGGTCTTGCTGATCCCTGCTGGTAATGCGCACCATGAGGCCGTGCTTCATGTAGAGCGTGGTGTTGAGCTTGGGCTTCACCTCCTGCCCCGGCAGCACCTCCACCCTGAACCTCGCCAGCACCGCCGCCGCCGCCGTCTTCATCTGCGTGTACGCGAACCGCTTGCCGACGCACAGCCTCGGCCCCGCGTTGAACACCACGTACTTGAACGGGCTCTCCCCGGCGCCGGCGAACTTGCCGCCCTTCATCCACCGCTCCGGCCGGAACTCCAGGCAGTCGGGGCCCCACGTCGCCGCGTCCCGCCCCATGGCGTACGTGTAGTAGATCACGCGCTGGCGCGCGCGGATCGCGGAGCCGTCCGGGAGCACGTCGTCGGCCAGGGCCTCCTTGAAGTCGGCGGGCACCGGCGGGTACAGGCGCATCGCCTCGGTCAGGGCGGCGTGGAGGTAGTCCATCCCGGCGACGTCGCCGCGTGGGGCGGCCCGGACGTCGTGGAGGACGCGGGACTCGACGTCCGGGCGCGACGCGAGGAGCCAGAAGAACCAGGCGAGCGCGACGGAGCTGGTGTCGCGGCCCGCGAGGATGAAGCTGATGCAGAAGTCGCGGAGGAACGCGTCCGAGTACCCGGCGCCCGGGGAGGACGACATGAGCCGCGAGAGGAGGTCGCACCGGCCGTTGAGGCTCCCGAGCTTGCGCAGCTCGGCGCGGCGCTCGGCGACGGTCCGGTCGGCGAACTCCCGCACGGCGGTCGCGGCCTCCCGGAGCTCGCGCTCGCTGCCGACCCCGAGCCGGCGCTTGGCCTTCCAGACGAAGGGCGGAATGACGAAGCGGGCCATGGAGAGCTCCGTGGCGCGCTCGAAGGCCCGCGCGAAGGGCACGTCGGGGAGGCCGTCGGCGAGGCAGCCGGTGTCAGCCCCGAACGCGGCGGCGCAGATGTTGTCGAACGTGAACCGGAGCAGCACCTCCTGCAGGTCCACGGCGTCCCCGCGTTGCCCGATCCGCGCCAGCAGCGGGACCAGCCGCCCGTGCACCAGGCGGTCGATGGTGCCCGCCGAGAAGTCGAGGAACCGCGCCGAGTGCATCTCCGCCGTGGCCGCCCTCCGCTGCGCGCGCCACGCCTCGCCGTCGGCGTTGAAGATCCCGTCGCCCAGCAGCTCCGCGAAGCGCTCCCGGTAGTAGGGCCCCTTGGGGTAGTTGGCGAAGTTGGCCCTGAGGACGTGCTCCACGTTGGCCGGCAGGGAGGTGATGACCCCCGAGGAGCCCCCGCCCCACATGCCCCGGTACGGGAACGTGCCGCCCGCCCGGACCAGCGCGGCGGCGCCCCAGTCGTAGATGTCGTCCCGCCGCGCGAGGACGGTCGGGATGATGCCGAGCACCGGCCACATCATGGGCGCTCCGCCGCGGGACGCCGCCCGGCTCGCCGCCGCGCTGCAGGCGAAGAGCACCGCCGCGGCGACGATCACGTCGGACGCCCGCACGTACTCGGCGACGAAGCGCAGCGCCGTGGCCACGAGCGCGGCCGCCATCTTCTTGAGCTGACGAGTAGTAGTAGTGTTGCCAGCCGTTCCCGCATCTATACTATATTTATAGCCGCTGCTTCTTGTTGCGGGTGATGGGGTTGCACCGGCTCGCTCTCCCAACACGTTCACGATTGACGACGCAGAGAGAAAAAAAAAGAGGACCTGACGTGACACGCCTGCCATGGCATACACAGGTTACATACAGTCTCGATCGGCGGGGAAGCGGTGCAACAACAAGCTCGACGCCCGCCAGCTGATCGGTCCGGCACGTTCCGCACAGGTTTCCTTAGACCGCCAGGGAAGCATCACATCCCGGCGAAACACAAGTTGCGCCACCGTTCAGGAAAAGAAAACAGAGCAGATCAGAGAGAGGGACGAGATGACGGTGCCGCGCTGCTCATGCTGTAGACACTCTCGCCCAGCGACGCAGCAACGCGTTCCGCGTGTTGCCTCCATTTTGCAGCGCTGCCAATGGAAACAAAAAACTTTTTATCTCGTTCAGAAAATAGAGAGAAAACAACAACAACAACAAAAAAAAAGGGTTTTTAACAGCCGATCCAAGAAGGAAAAAGAGAGAGAGAGAGAGAGGTGTTTGACAGAAATGGAGTATCCTTGGAAGGTCCTGCAGACCCTGCGCCTAGATGTTGCTTGGGAGCTGTGGAAACTGGAAAGAGTGCACAAGGGGGGGCCGGACGGAGGAGCCGGGGTAGCTAGCTGGTGGCCGGTGGACACGACGAACTGGCCGGTGAAAGCGCGCGCGCGCGCGAGGCCACCACGACCACAAGCGGTAACCGGCTCGGCATTGATCGGAAGTCAAAAACCTTGGTCGCGCAATCACTCCTCCAGCTGTTCGTTTCGGCAACGTTTCCCTGACGCCTCCAGAGACGGGGGGCGGCCCTACTCCGAACCTGGAACTTACTGTCACGGGGATGTCGCTCGAAAAGGGAAAAAGGAGTCCATTAAAACGAACGACCAGTACTGTCTGCCCCCACAGGCATTAGCGTTGCCTGGACCTGGAGTGTGCGCCTTCGCCTCTGCCTCGTTCGTTCTCCCGAGTGCTGCCCTTTGTTGGGATCAATGATGTTTCGTTCCAAGTGCAACTAGCGGTTACGAAGCAATCAATCCCTACAACATCTCAAAATAATAATAGCAGACTGTAACAAACTAACAGTATCGTGATCACTTTTTCGCGATCCATTTAATAGTCCTGTTTCCAGAACGCGTGTGGAAAACAATTTGTTGTCACTGATATGTATATGTTCTGGTGACAGATTCAGAGAAATGCATACTTATATAACCTTCAGGTCCTTTGATGCGGGTTCAAACCCCGTTTTTAAACTTCACATAACCAACCCGCTGCAATCTGAACAACTCCTTCAACAAACGGGACATGCAAGTAAAATCTACTAACCAATACCCTGATCAAACAGTTAGTTAACTATGTGAGAAAAGGAAAGTGGCCCGTCCTATCTAGCACAACCAAGCAGCTCCGTTTCTCAAATCTTACATACCTGAAAAAGGTAATAATTCAATGTACTCGATGCAGACCAAGTTTTCGATCAAGTACCAGAACAACTATGTTTTTGCTCGGTTGGGAGAAATCTGTGGTTACGTGGCTAAAACTTTTGCATGTTGTGCCAATCAAAATCAGGCTGCACTACAAAGAATGTACAAATATTATACAGCTTTGAGGAAAAAGTCATACAATCGAAAGCTTCAACAATTTCACCTTCAAGAAAATGCATCAAAAATATTATGTTTACTTGGTGGGACAGAACAGCAAGCTATCCAACTCAAAAGTAATTGACAGTCAAGGTCAACATGTTTTGGTCCTGTACACAACAAATTTTGCGATGGCTGAAACTGAGGTAGTGTACAATGTTGATATCTTACAACTCCCGCAAACTAGAAGTGGCCTTTTCATTTTTTAGTTCCATCCACTATGCAGGAAGTGGCTCTTCCAGAACTGTTTAATCAACAATTGAACAATATATCATCAAAACACAATAGAAAAATTGTGCCTAGTGAAAATAAAATGGACTTTTCTTCCTGAGGAAAAGCATCGAGTGTAATGAGTAATGACATAGAACACGAGATCAATACCTTTCGTTTTTTCTGGAGCTTCTGCTCTCTCCGGTGCCTTAGATGGCACATCAGGGAGCTCAATAACCTCATCGATGTCTTCTCCAGCTTCTGTGTCTGTTGGTGCCTTCACCTTACCTTCAGGTCGTACTTCAGTCACTGGAGCGTCTGGCAAAGATTCGACAGCAAGCTGCAAAGAAAGATGGTATAGAAAACAGTTATTTAATGAGTTTTAAAAACTGGCAGCTCTGTCTTCATTTAATTTCAAAAATCTGAGGTTTTTAATGTGATTGCTCTTAATGGAGCATGGACAAAGTCAGACAAAAAACATTCAGATTTCGGTCCTTTCAAGAAGTGCTCTCCCCAACAGACGATAGGAATCAGAACAAGGAGAGCAGGATGGGGAAGATACCACTCAAGCTCAAGGCCCCTAATAACATGGTGTATTTAGGAGTTAAAGTGGTTCCACAGGGCTTGTGGGGCCTTTTTTCTTGTGCCTCAGCCCATTTTCGTGGCCTGAATAGGGACAGTATAATCTTTATATATATATATATATATATATATATATATATATATATATATATATATATATGGGGCAGGGGGAGATTTTATGGATCACAAGCTGTAGAGTGTAAATCTGGTCTGAAGCACATTTTTGGGCTCCTTTGCATATTATAAAAGTTTGGGTCACTCTCCAACAAATGAGAATTCTAAAAGCTTCTTTGGACAAACCTGAGCTTCCAAATTTTCAAATTCAGCCATAACAGCTTCTTCGTCTTCAGCTGATAGCTGCTCACCCAGAACAGCATTTATTTCCTGCAATCAACAACAAAGGATAAGCAGGTCCATTAACTGTAGTTGCGGCAACACAACAAAAGGTAAACATTTTATGAGGCCCAAAAAAAAAGAAAAAGGCAAATATAAGTACTTATATATAAGTCACAATTTCACAGGGGTGATATATGGTAGCAATCAGTTTCCACTTTTTTACACTGGTGCATTTATTTATGTTATGCTTAATTTCCCTTTTTTATTATAAAATCTAAGAATGAGCAGTCAAACAAAGGTACATCTAAAAAGACTGGATAGAAACAGCTCGATACTTCTACAATGAAACAACATACGGGTACAGTTCTTGATGCCACTTTACAGTGCCTATACAGTCTAACAACTTCCACAAATGAATCAAAGTGAGCCTTCACAAATCTCATCTGAGGCACCATTGTATGTACTAACAAAGATACTACAAATGAAAAGATGCTTATAAGAGACAATGATTTCCTTTTTTCCTCAAATATGCAGGAGAGCTGTGTGCCATCATTGTAGTAGATGAAAAAACAAATACAAATGCACAAAACACACACCCAGACCCCCATTCCGTGTGTCACGTGCATTACACCCAGTGGAAATGGATGCAAGGGCAGAGATAACTGAACTTACATCCTGATAAGCCTTGGCCTCGGCTGTGTCATCCATCAGCTTTTGGACATCATCAATGTTTATTTCATTCTGTATTGATTTAAGGGCAGCATTTCCAGCCTTCAGGCTATCAAATACAGCCTTTTGTTTACTAGCTAGTTCAATGTCTGCCAGCTACAGTAAGACAGAATAAATGTGAGATTATATAGGTCTAATTAAAAAACTCAATGTATCAATCCATTTGTTTCAAGAAGATATGTTGAACTTCAAGCCTATGCGATAGTATTTCACATTGAGCCAGATTTTTTTCCTAACGAACCACAAACCTGTTGTTCAACATTCATTTGCCATGTGTCAACTTGTTTTAGCAGCTCTTCTTGAGCTTTCTTCTTTTTAAGAGCAATCAAAGCTCTATCTCTTTTCTTCTGTTGAACCAATTGACGTGCAACTTCTTTTTCTGCCTCAATGACCTTCTCAAGCTGGATGAGGAAAGATAATTAATATGAAGATTACAATCGTCCAGCCAAAGTAATAATGCCTGGATGCAACACTGTAGTTTACAATCCAAGCTCACACGATGAACCATGACAACATTTTATCGCACAGTATTCTAGTACAAAAAAACAAAATTATATTTCACAGAACTAAAGAATATTTGTACCTAACTAACAACTAGAACTTCCAGGACGTATTTCAGAAAACTACAACTATTTGCGCCCTCAGTTCCACAACAGTATAGCTTTCTCAAAATAGTAATGGAACAGCAATCTGGACCCATATGTAAGCCAAATATAGCTGGTATGGACATAGTTATGCTACAATTCTGGGAAGATGTAGTTTAGTTAATCTGAGGGAACAAGCAGGTTTGTGAAAGGTACCCAAAATTAACTGTTTGTACTGGGAAGCATCACCAACATGGCGAACACCGAGGGAACAAGATAATGGCAGCACACTCACTCAACTTGCAGGAGAGGCAAATATGGTTTCAACGATAGACTCTAGAAACGATGTCCTTTCATTTGTGTTTTCTAGATGCCGTATTATTTTGACAACCTGACTTTGCAATTTCTGCAGATATTGGTCTGGTCTGCTTGGAGTCCACGGACTTCAGCTAGAGCGTTGCAACTTAGATGCAGACAGTTCTCAAGTTCTTCACTCCCAATTACACAGATAGAAATCCTAAGCCAGATCGAAGCCATGATGAACCCAACAGCTGAACCATAAAATCACGAGAATCTAGGATCTTTGGATATACGAGCAAGTCGGCACGAGCCCCTCCAATTCAACTATCAAATCCACTCTACCGAACTCCTGATCCCACCCCCTCCCCAGCTACATCCTCACCCTCGCGACGATTGACACGGGCGGGCACCAAATCTAAGGCGATCCCTCTCAGTCTCATCGTGACCGTGGGAGAGATACCGCAGGAGCCACCGGAATTCAATCACCTAGCGCGGAGAATACTAGCGAGGGCCATCCATGCAGCTGCGGAGGGAAGGGAAGGGGAAGCGGACCTGCTGCTGGAACTGGGCGAGCTTCCGGCGCTGCGTCTTGAGGGTGAGTATAGCCCTGTCCACGTCCGTGATCTTGGGCTTCTTCACGAAGATGTTCCCCATCCCGGCGCCCTCCTCTTCCGCCTGCGGCGAGAGTGGCGCGGCGGCCGTGGAGGGCAGGAGAGGGGAAGGTGGACTGGACGCCTGGACGGGGACGACGCGGTCACGGCACCGCAGTCGAGCGAGCCGAGCCGAGCCGGCGCGGAGACGTGGGTCCGGCTCGGAACCGGTGCGGTGGGGCCGTAACTGACAGAGAGGGACTTCTCATGGGCTGCTAAACGGGCAGAAGCGAAACAGGTCAGACGGGCCCAGTAAGGCCTGATCGTCGTTAGGCCCAAATTCAGTAGCCGCCACGCTTCGAACGCGTCCGGCCGGGGACGGCTCGACTCACCGCCCCCAAAGCCCAGCACAACCGTCAGCTGCGTCCGGCGACGGCTCAGCTCCCCGCACAAACCCAACCACCGACTCCATCCGGCTCGCTGCGGCTCAGGCTCATTTCGGCCCCGAAGAACCACTCTAGGAGAGGCACATGGTTCCGCTGAACTGACATCGTGTGTCGAACGGAACCAGGAAATGTTATGTCACGGTCCCTAGCTGGTGCCCTAACCATTAACATTTGTTCGACCACGCCGGTGTTGGAGCAGATGATCGTGCGCGCGCGCCACGGGTGGGACGCCGACTGCACCGTCCGCATCGTCGCAACCGCCTCCGACGCCGTCGTCGCCTTCCTCCGCTTCCTCTACTCCCGCCCCAGGTAGAGCCACGGCGTAAAGCGCGCGGCCTTTCTTTTCGGTCTTCCTCCTATCTAGGCATGAAAACGGACGGATATGGACGGATAAAATGCTTTTTCATATTCATATTTATATTAAAAATTTCGGAAACGGCTTAGATCGAATGTTGTCGAAAACGGATATGGTATTGGATATGTCGGATGTATCAGAAACGGATTCATCGGATCGGAAAAATATGGATATCAGATGGAATTCGGATATTTATTTCGGAAAAATATTTCATAAGTAACATATAATTCATAATTCATACATTTAATTTAAAGTACATTCACATCAAATTCATACATGGTTCGGGGGCGGCGGCCGTCGGGGGCTCGGGGGCCTGTTGGGCGTCGGGGCCTTCAGGGGTTCGGCCGCTCAGGGGCCTGTTGGGCGTCGGGGCCGGTGGTCGGCGGCGCATCGGGGCGGCGGCGATGGCTCGGAAATCGGGAGTCAGGGCGGAGGACGGGTGGCGGTGGACCAGGCCAGGGCGTTAGAGGCGGCATCGGCGAGCCGGCGACAACCGGGGCGGAGCCGCGGAGGTCGAGAATGGCGGCTGGGACGCTTGGCCGGTGGCGGCGCAGTGACCTGTGGCAATGGCAAACTGGTAAACCCTAGGTCGGAGGCAAGACTAGAGGTGGAGGAGGACTCCGCTTAGGCTCGGGCCTCGGGGTAGCCGGCTATGGTTGGCTGCGGACTCAACTGAATTTGTTGGGTTGAATATTGTTCGGATATATGCGACCCAATATGGATATTCGACAAAACGGACGGATTCTGATGAAAACCATATCCGATCCAATATCCGATTTAAAATATCTGAATCCATATCCGTATCCGAAAAAATCCGATCAAAATGGATATGGATCGGATATCTTCAAAAACGAATCGGAAAATATTCGATCCCTCGCTAGCTCGGTGCTGAGTGCTGACCGATCGAGGTGGCACGTGTACCGGCAGCTCAGCGACGCCATGGCCCTGCTGGACCGCACCTTCGCCGAAGGCTCGCCGTCGTGTTCCGGTGACGGACGAGAACTAGAAGCTGAAGCTCCCCCCTGCGACGACAGCGTCCGCCGGGGGATTGAGCAGCTCGTGAGGCACCTGGCCGCGTGCGGCCGGGCCAGGAGGAGGAAGCCCGCCTGCCCGCGGTGCAGGCGCGCGTTCCAGCTCCTTCCGCTCCACGCCGCCCTCTGCGACCGCGCCGGCGTCAAAGAAAACATAAGACCAGTAACCTCAAGGCCAAGATGCAAGAAGAGGGAGTGGACAAGACTTGGAGGCTACTGGTGAAGAAGGTGACCAGCAGGGCAAGGGTAATGTCTACTCTGTCCAACCGGGATGTACCAGAGATCGTGAAGAAGTCATGGGCAAAGTACATACAGCAGACGTAGAACCGCAAGACCCAGGTAGCTAGAGAATAGAAATGATACAAGCACCCAGACAAGAAATGGGGGGAGAATAGTACATCGAGGCCAACTCGGTCCGGTACTGCACTTGGTCAGAGTTCCGTTTGTTTCCCGGGGAGGAGAAATGCAATATAGCTTTTCTTTTATGAAGAGAAATGCTGTATACACACACACACACACCCTGCAACTGTGTGTAGCCAAAACCAGCTTGACGTTATGCTGCAACCTTGAAACAATATTAGGATGGAACCGTAGCTGAACTCATGTTCACAGGTCAAATGACAGGAAGCGGTCGATATTTGTGTTTCCTTTTTTTTTTTTGGGGGGGGGGGGGGGGGGGGTAGAGTACCGAGCACCGCACCTCTGCCATTTCGCCCTTCTTGGCCTTGCCTTAAACTAGTCTTCCGAGACCAAGATGTTGTCCGACGAAGAATCTCTTGTTTTCGGAGCGCATCGGTTAGCTGAATCCAGGTCCGTGTACCACCGCGCGATGCGCCTACTCGCGGTTCCTCTCCTCCTTCCCATGCCCATAACAAGTATGGTTTTCTCTGCAACTACAGAAAAAAGTCGATACTTTTTTTTATTTAAAAAAACTCGATACTCTTTTTGTTTCAAATTATTTAACGCTGAACTAGTTAAGATAAAAAATTCAAAACAGAGAAAATACATGTTTAATTATATAAAAAAAGACACGGAGGCGTCGGTGGCGAGTCGCCATCATCCTGTAACACCCACATTTTTTTTTCTTTTCTGGCCCAACCCAAATTCCCTCAACCCTAACCTTTTTTTTTTCCTTTCTTTCCTTCTTTTCTTCTCCTCCACCCCCGAGCCGCCTACCCTCGCCTCCTTCCGCGCCCGTCCCGGGCCCCTCCCGCTCGCCTCGCGCCGCCCGCGCCCTCGCTCCCGCCGCCGCCCCTTCGGCCCACCCCCAGCCCGAACGCCTCCTCCTCGGACTCCCCGCAGGGGCGCCGCCCCCAAGCCTGCCCCGACCGGCGCGCCGCCCCGAGCGCCCCCCACTCCCGCGCCTCCGAATCCCCGCCTCCACCAGCGCCGCCTCTTCCTCACCCCGTGCGCCGCCGCCCGCTCCCGCTCCCCACGGCGCCGCCCACCCCCACCACCTCCACGCCGCCAGTTCACCCGCCTCCCACCCCTACCGTGCCCCAACCGAGGCCACTTCCGCGCGTCGCCTCGGTCTCCAGCATCCGCACGCCCCGCGTTCGCTCGCGCGCCGCCCCCCCCCCCCCACTGCTTTCTGCGTCGTGAGCCCGCGCCCTCGCACCCGCCTTGCGCGCCTCCACCGCCGGCTACCTCCCCCGTGCTCCGCCGCGCCCCCCCCCCCCATGGACCTCGCCACCGCCGGCCTCCCGCCCCACCACGCCGTCGCCCACTGCTCGACCCCCGCCTCACGCTCCCCCTCCGTCGCCCCCTTTCTCGCTCCAACGCGCGTTGCGGCTTGCTCCTCCTCGCCCCCTTGCTCACAGCCGTCTGCTGCTCCTCTCCCGAGTCGCGTACGCCCTATGCCCCCCCCTAGCACCGCCTCCGCAAACCCTACCGTCGATCCGGGCCCAGATCGCCATGGCCGCCCCCAACAGCAGCAATGCCGACAACTCCAGCGCCAGCGCCCCGCCGGCGAGGACGCCTTGACCGAGGCTCTGGCGCGGCGCGTGCAAGGGCACATGACCCTCAGCCTCCAACCCTGCCGCACCACCGCCTCGAAGTCGTCTCCTCCCGTGTGCGTCTCAAGGTCTTCACCTGAAACGCCGTCGCCGCAGCCAATGGCCCGCGCGGCCCACGGGCGCCTTAGCCCTTGCGCTTCTGATCCAGTCAACTGCGGCATCCCTACCCCAACTCCGGCGATTTCCGGTGAGAAAACCCCTGCCTTTCATCGTGTTCCGACTACCCGCTACCTTTATACCTTGAGCTAACCCTACTGTCATGAGCGTCGTGCATCACAGAACATCGCCGGACCAAAAGGACGAGAAGGAACGTCATTTCCACCCCAGTTCCGGCGAAGACCGAGGCTCTCCATCACTTCCTCCCGTCGCGAGCCGTTTATACACCGCCTCGAACCGCGCCTACCCCCTCGGTGAGTCCCCCCCAGCGATCCTTTTTCCTTTGCCGAATCCGTAGCTATGCGTAGGGAGTCCCGTAGGCGTAGATTCGAAGCTCCGACGATGTCTATGGCTGCGCCCATGGCACGCCGCCGCGCGAGCCGTCGCAGACGGCCGGAATAGTCCCGGATGAATCCCCGCCATCCGATCCCGGGGGAGCAACCACGATTAAATCGTGGGATACCGCTTCGGGGTTTAAATTCCCTGCCCTCCGTGGTTGATCCGACGATCTGTTTTAAACCCACCTGATCCCGTGGCCAGTTTTGTACAAAGACCCTTGGAACTCTCGGTTCCGTGCAAATCAGCCCCCATATTTTGTAGAATAAGCCCCAAACTTCATGGAAATTGTTGAAATCAATGTGCAAGCCACTAAAGTCTCTAGAAGTTACATTTCAGTCCTTAGCAGCTTCTGGAATTTCTGATGTAACGTTGGAAATCTTAGAAAAATAGCAGTTCAACTCACTGCTTAGGCATAGGAGCCCATGTAATAATATGATTTAATAATTTCACGCCTAGGATAATTCTGGAAATGCACAAAACCCGCTGAACCTTTGCTGAAATTGCACAAAACACCGCTGCATGTTCTGTTTTTGTAAATAATCTCCTGTAACAAATCTGTTCTAGTATGTTAGTCTATATTACTTGCTGAAAATTTACAAATAGGCCTCCAACTAAACCTGTAAATACCAAATTGCCCTGTAGTAAGCGGAAATTGACTAGAACACCCCCCAGGTAGTGCTGTATTTGCATTTTAAAACTCTGTGTAGCGGCTGAAATTACACCCAGGACCCTAAAACTACTGTTTATACATGACACACTCACACAAATGGAAATTCATAGTGAACACACATAGGTAAAGGAAACTATGCATATTACAAAGGAAATTTGACATAGGATTAAAAAGTGAAAATGCACTGGATGAAGAAAATGTGTAGTATTTGCTTAAATGAAATGTAACCACCATGACCTTCTTGCGATAGGAGACGTTTTCTTATTGATCTCTTGCTATTTTTTACACGCTAGGCTATGGATACAATCAGCCCTTGAGCTGACGTATTGACCTGCGATCCCAAAACTTTGAAGACCAAGAGTTCGACCCCAAACTGAGCAACGATATAAGAAAAAGGCAAGTGCCCTTGACCATTTTGCACCTTTTTAGGATTTTAGTTAGAATTGCATGCTTAGGTCTTAAATTGAATCCCATGTGTTGGTTGTTTACTAGTATTTCCAATATTTGCCTTGTAACCGGGATGGGTAGTATAGGGTTTACCTTCATGTCATTATTTTCATGCTTAGCCCTGCTTAGTAGATGGGATGGGGGTAATTTACATTAAATTAATGTTATGTTATCATGATCATTGAGATGTTGTGTGGAGATATACATATGGTATATATGTGGTGATGTATGTGGTGTATGAGGTGGGTAGTGTAGGGATCTAGCAGGCTGGTGGGTTACGGTGGGTGCTGAGTGCACGAGACTCGGGTTTGTGGTTAGTTAGCCTGCGTAGATCCTAAGGACCGGTTCGTGAGACCTGTCAACTGGCTTATACAGTGCCACCACAAGAACTGTTATGGGGCAGTGTGGCCAATTAAGTTGTTCCTATCTTTCCTTGTGTACACCAGAGAGATGTGTAAGTGGCGCAAGAGGGGGCTTCTGCGGCAGAGGTTTCAGAGTGCCGCAGCGGTGAATCCTTAGCGGGTGTGCACGGGTTGGGTAGTGCAATGTAAAGGCCTTGTCGTGTACTCCTGGCCCCACACCATAGGGAGTGTGAGAGGGCGGAAAGGAGTTTCTTGAGTCGCCGACGGGTGATGAAAACACGACTTGTGGGTAAAGGGTACAAACTCTGCAGAGTCAAAACTGTCTAGACAGCCGTGCTCACGGTCAAGAGCGGGCTGGTAACTCTCTCATGATTAGTGTGGGTTGGTTTGGTGTGGTTTGGGAATATGGTGGCTTGGATTGAGATAAATGAGATTACAGTGATAGTGGAGATCACTGGGAGATATGTTTGGGTTGGGTGGGAACTTCACTAAATAAATAGGACGCCTAATAAGACTAAGGATAGGTTGCTTAGTGCTTAACCCGTGTCTAGCCTTTCTTGTTAAATGCCTGCATGTCATCTACTTCCCACACTTGCTGAGTACATTATGTACTCAGGCGTTTGTCTTTTTCCTCTATTATATTTGTTGCTCAGTGAAAAGAAGATCAAATGAAGACGGTGTGAAGAAGGTCACGTAGCTGCCAGTCGATTCGCCTGTGGACGGCCCTACATGTTTTTCCACTTCCGCTGCTAATCCAAAACTCATTTTAAGGTATGTACGTTGTTTACATTCGATATATAACTGTTTATCACTAAATGTCCTACGTGTATGAACTAAACCGATCCTGGCATACACGTAGATTGCGGCCGGTTTGCTCTTTGTAAAACCGGGCGTGACACATCCCGCACGCGCCACCGTACCAACTCAAGGACGGACACGCTCACTCGCACGCCGCGCTCGAGCACGCAGCGTTGTCAGCACGCCAGGACAAAACAGATCCAGCACTCCCCGAAGCGGAAGGACCGCGACCCGAAGCAGAGCTCGAGCTCCTTCGCTCGCTCGCTCGCTCGTTCTCCAGCCTCCACCGCCAATCCCAATAGATACCTCTCTTCCTCTCGAAGCAGAAGTTCGTCCCCGGCGCTGCTGGTGCTGGTGGTTGGTCGGCTCCCAGCGGCGGTGGGTGTGGCCGGCCTGGTCGTGGTGGGATGCCCGCCGCGAAGGCGACGGCCGCCCGCCCCCGCTTCGCCCCGCTGCTAGGAGCGGACCGCTGCTCGCCAGGCGGGAGCTGTCGCCGCTGACCGCGACGACGCCGACCGCCCGGGCTGCGCCATGGACGCGGCGTCCCGCCCGGCCGTCGTCATCGACAACGGCACCGGGTGCCGATCCCCCTCCCTCCGTCATCTAGATCTGCGCGCGTGAGCGCGCGATGTGCTGAGGCGCGATGCTGATCCGGTCCGACTCCCGCCGCAGGTACACGAAGATGGGGTTCGCGGGGAACGTGGAGCCTTGCTTCATCACGCCCACCGTCGTCGCCGTCAACGACTCCTTCTCCTACACCCAGACGCCAGCGGCGAGGGGCGCCGCCAAGGGGAACTGGCTCGCGCAGCACAGCGCCGGCGTCATGGCCGACCTCGACTTCTACATCGGGGAGGAGGCGCTGGCGCGGTCCCGCGCCAGCAACACGCATAGCCTTAGCTACCCCATCCGCAATGGTCAGGTGGGTGCTGCAGCTGTGTACCGCCGCGTGAGTGGAAAATGCTGCTGTGTTTGCACGGCAATTCGATTGATTTGAGCTGAAATGTACTGCGCAGGTGGAGAATTGGGACACTATGGAGAGGTTCTGGCAGCAGTGCATCTTCAATTATCTTCGGTGTGACCCGGAAGATCACTATTTTCTTCTAACCGAGAGCCCCCTTACTGCTCCTGAGACCCGGGAGTACACGGGAGAGATCATGTTTGAGACGTTCAACGTTCCTGGCCTCTATATAGCAGTGCAACCGGTCCTTGCTCTCGCCGCTGGATACACTACCACCAAGGTTAGTTCTCGGTGCTTTTATTCCTGGCAACCATTGTTGAGTGCAGCTGTGCCTTAAGCTGAAAATAGATGCCATTGGCATTTAAAAGAGATACTCCAGTTCAGCGGAACTGAACTGACATTGTGATGAGCTTCCAATTTTTAGTGACGCTGCCCCCCGTTACTTTTTTTTGTAACTAAACGAACTGGCTTGTCTTTGTTCCTGTTTAATTTGACATGATTGTCTACCGTCTAGAGAAAGTGTTTAAATGCCAAAGGTTTCTTGCTGTTTTTTGCTCATATTTGCAATGACTTAATTGCTTCCTGCCATTTTATATTTGTCATGACTTATTTTTTAATGCTATTTCCAATGTTTTTCATCAGTATATCTATATCACCGGTCCCAGCCTTATACTTCTTTTGTGGTGCTTCTCAGTGTCACCAGTCAGAAGAGTAGTGTCAAACTGAAAACTTAATATGTGCTGCTGACTCCTTGATATGCTTTAGCTAGCCAGTTTGAAGTAACATGTCATTGCCTTCACGTTTCTATTTTGTCCATTGATCACTTTGTTCTTCATTGTCATTGTTGTTTCCCTGTCTTCCCATTTAAGCGATCATCACACACAGCATATTTATGGGGACGCTTCATGTTTTGTTTTCAGTGTGAAATGACAGGTGTTGTAGTTGATGTGGGTGATGGAGCTACCCACATCGTTCCTGTTGCTGATGGTTATGTCATTGGGAGCAGCATCAGATCTATTCCTATTACAGGCAAGGATGTTACGCAGTTTATTCAGCAACTTATGAAGGTACTTTTCTCTGCTTTCTTGTGGATTATCACATGGTGATACCTTAATGTGCAGAGAAAGTTACCACATTTAAGTGAAAGATCTAGAAAAATAATTCTTATAGAAATAGAGAGCACAGAGTAGAAAAAATGGTTCTCACATCACTCGTTCCTCATACAATGACGTGCCACAACATAAACATCATATAAACAACACTTTTAGCATGAAATTCATTTGTAAATTGATGAGGCATAAATCAGTTCGATTTTCATTCGTATTTGGTCCAATATGTGAATTTTGTGAACTTTGAGTCACCTAATGCGATAATGATCATAGCCAGTGGTGAAGCTAGAGAGAAATCAAGGGGAGTGCTGCCTGAGCTGTTGGCTATTTGTTCTGGGTTTTTTGCCTTCTGGGTGCATAACTTTTTTCCTGTAAAGGGTGGAAACATGGTGAACATGAGGGGATTATAGCTAATTTTTCATTTTGGCCAGGGTGCATCGACACCCAGCACCATCTATGTAGCTCCGCCTCTGATCATAGCTTTGCCTTCCTGAATCGATGCACAGTGGCTGGTAACGGGCCCAAAAAATGAACTAGATATTGTAAGGGCCGGATTGAATTAGGGCCAGATCAAATTTGTATTTATTTCTGAACTAATATATAATAAAGGCTGCTTTATATTGTGAAAGTACCCGTGGGCTAAGGCTCTTTACCAGGCCTATGCACACTTATGATGAGATAAACAAATTTATATTGAAATTTGACGAAGCGGGTACATGGATTCTAGTTTGATCTATACGCCAAGGATCCGCATAATGTGTTTCTTATATTGCTTCAAATCACCTTCTTGTCTGAAATTACGCTGCATAGCTGTAGGGTAAGTCCCTGACAATCTTTTTTTTTCATGCAGGAAAGGGGTGAGCATATTCCACCAGAAGAATCTTTTGATGTAGCAAGGAGGATTAAAGAAATGTATTGTTATACTTCTTCAGACATTGTGAAGGTATTAACCACATCAAGTGACTTTTCTTTTTAGTTTGGGAACATATGTATTTGGATTCCAAAAGAAATTGTGTGGGACTAAATGGGTGCTTCTTTTGCCCTCTTTATTAGCAATGCAAACATACAGTTGATTGCCTGTATATATGGTGAAGCATTGACATTTAACACCCATACTAATTGGGATCTACCGACTTCCGTACAAAGCACTATTGCCCGTTCTAGATATGTTTTCTGCTGCCAAATAATGTATATGCATTTATTTTTCACCGGGATTGTTTTATTTAAATATTTAGTCCGTACTAATTTCCAATTATGCAGTCTTTAATGAAAAGGTGGTCACCAGGGGGAACGATATTCATAACATTCCTTATTCTTGCCATTTTCAGGAATTCAATAAGCATGACAGGGAGCCCTCAAAGTATATTAAACACTGGACTGGCATCAAACCAAAAACTGGTACAAAGTACACATGCGATATTGGATATGAGCGCTTCTTGGGGCCTGAGGTATTTGAATGTGATCGTGATACTCAGAGTTTCTCCATTTTGTTTAATTGATTTTGCTTTGTTACACTCGACACTTAAAAGTTAAACTGGCTATGGGAAAACAAATAAGAAAATAAGTGAACTGGTATGAATCTAAGCTTAATCGTTATCAATATAACCATAGTGCACATTTTCTTATGAAGGATCCTGAAATATCTTCGTTTTACATTTGGTTTCATTGCTCATTTTAATTCAACCTTCTCATAGTACTGTAAAATGTACCCAGATCTTCTTCAACCCAGAGATTTGCAACAATGACTTCACCACTCCTTTGCAAGTTGTTATTGACAAGTGCATCCAATCATCCCCAATAGATACACGGAGGGCTCTTTACAAGGTTTGTATGATGAGAATGTTTTTTTCAATCTCAAATGTTACAGGGATCTTAAGTCCGTTCACCATGGCACAGAATATTGTCTTGTCTGGGGGTTCGACTATGTTTAAGGATTTCCATAGGAGATTGCAACGGGACCTTAAAAAGATAGTGGATGCACGGGTCCGTACATCTAATGCTCGGGTTAGTGGAGATGCAAAGGTACAATCCTTCTCATTTGCTCTTGCTCTCTTTTCTACTGAAAGAAAATGCTGGCTACACCGAACTTTATTCCAGTTCTGTACTTCTGTCACCTCTTTAATTATTGTTTAATTCTCTTGATTTCAGGCCCAACCTATAGAAGTGAATGTGGTCAGTCATCCTATTCAGAGATATGCGGTATGGTTTGGCGGTTCTGTGCTTGCTTCTACTGCTGAATTCTACGAGGTACTCATAGCATTGCAAGTTATGTTTTCTGGAGAGAACCAAAGTTCACCTGAGTTGTGTGTAATCCTGGCATATCTTTTCTATCGAACCAGGCTTGTCACACGAAAGCAGAGTATGAAGAGTACGGCGCAAGCATCTGCAGATCAAATCCTGTTTTCAAAGGGATGTATTGAATTCTTTCACCAAATCCTATTTTGAAGGGGGTGTATTTAACCGGAGAACAAATCCTTGTGCTAGATGTGACTATCAACATCATGCGCTCGACCTGCGCCTGCGCAGCCACCACCATGAGTGTAAGTGGTAACATTGGACTGTTGGTAGACTCCGAGGGATGGTGTACAAAACAAAATGCAAAATTATAGACCGACGTTGCGTCCCTGGTGGTCTGAGTGTTTTCACCACCTTCCTGGGCATCGCCTTAAGCGACCTGCGTCTGTATAATATTTTGAGATTGGAGCTTCGGTGCGATATTAACATTGCCATTTTTTTGTTGTGATGTGGTATTACTCCCTGTAGATCTACATGCTGATTCCATAGCAATATCTCTTTTGTGAACTTGGCGTCGTATCCATACATTGACCATGACCTGCTGTCGCCACCATCGCGTTGCAAACATCTCACATGTTCGCCTGCACAGGAACTAACTAATAATACAGGCACCAGTCGGGACACGCAGCACACCCAGCGAGTTCCTCGAGAGGTCCCTGCTCAGGGAACTGCGACGGCTTCAGGGTTTAGGGTCAGGGTCGTGCCACGGCCAGGTAGCGTCGCCACGAAGATCGCGAACCAGCCGCGCTCCATATCAAGCACCTCCTGGTAGCTCAGTACCTACACGGCTCCGAGGCGCTCTCCATATATACCAAGCAACGTGATGGGACGGGAGTCGTCGTCGTTGGCGTTGCCGCGCCTGCTCCGACGAGGCGCTCCCCATGCCCAGGACGAACCGCGTCGACGTCAAGAGGAGGTCGGCATCATGGAGTTCGAGTATAGTATACGTTCTGGAGGAGCTTGGGCTCTTCCTCAGGCCGGACGCGTAATGGCCGTGACGAGTAGGATGGTTGTATAGAGTCGTAGTTGTTCTTGGTGCCATATAGATCGTTGGCATTGTCACAGAATCCTCAATGTGTGACGAACATGTCTTGTGTTTTTCTCTTGACGAGATATTCTTTTTTTGTATAGAAGTTTCTGGCTTTTGATTATCAATCTACCATTATGAATCTGTCAATCGATTCCCAGTATGTGTTCAGCAATGGCTTTTGCTTCATCATGAGAACACGTACCTGTGGTGTGTCTGAATAAATCGCTGCCGTGCGTCTGATGTAGAAGTGAACAGGTGGATGAATTCTGACACACAAGGAAGAATCGCTGCCTGCCTTCTCTGGTCCTGTCCTGCTATTTTCAAATTCCCGGAGCACTGATCTCACATGTGTTTCCTATTGGTCGAGTAATCGCACCCGATATCTGAAATCTGAACCGGAATCCGACACGTGAGCGGAGCCGAACCGTTTTATGGAAATCACTGTGCCGCTCAGCGCTACATCGGATTGCCTCGTGCTGTTTCCTATTTTTCCCGGGAGGGCGGAGACGGGTTCCCGCGCTCCCAGTGTTCTTTCACGAATCCGACCGCCAAGCTAAGCACCCGACTCGGAATCGGCACCGCGCTCCGGCGGCGGGCGATATATAAGGGCGCCGTACGTGCCTCCTCGTCTCCAGTTCTTCACAAGCTATCCACCAGCACACCGCACCTCTCCCTCCCTCCCCGCGGCGAGCAACTCGCTTCTTCTCTTGCGGCGAGCCACGCACGGCCTTGGCTCCGCCGTTCGTCTCCGCTCCGGCGTCGCCGCACTCGTCTCCGACACCACCACCACCACGGGCGAGCGCGCGCTCGGGATGAAGCAGCGGAGGGACGTCGTTCCAGCGCCGCGCAACGCGATGGGGCGTGAGTCGTCATCGGCACGCCGCGCCGGCTACGAGGCGCTCCCCACGACCACGACCAGGAAGACCCACGTCGACGTCAAGAAGGCAGCCGGCGTCGCTCGTCCTGCGGCGCCCATCCACGACGTCTCCGCGGGCGAGCGCGCGTTCCGGAAGAGGCGGCCCGCTGCTCCCTGCGAGATGGATCAGGATTCGACATCTCGTCGCCCAGGCGTCGACTTCAGGGATCGGAAGCGCGTCAAGGTGACCCACGACGCCGCCGATGTCGAGATGGCGGTCTTTGCCGCCGCCGTCAAGATGTCTGTCAACACTGGAAAGGAACGCCCGAAGAAGCGGTTGGCGGCCGAGCTCGACACACTCCGGGACCTCGTGAAGAAGGCGGAGGCCTTGTCCGGCGGCAACGGGCGGTTCCTGGCCGCTGAACCAAGGCTGGAGGAAGCACCCTCGGCGAAGAGGATCAAGATGTCCCGGTCAGAGATCAAGGTCAAGAAGGGCGTCCAAGAGGAAGAAATCGACATCTGTGGTGGCGTTCTCTCCCCCGTCGCGTTCCGGGCCGCCTCCTCACCTCGCGTTCCCGTTGAGGAGGCCAGCCAAATCTGCAGCAGGCCGAGTTCGACTTCCCGTGACAAGGCGCCGTCAGAGAAGAGAAGGAAGACGCCTCCACCCGTTGAGCCGATAGATGTGCCGTGTATGTCGCCGGAGGAAGGAGAGATCATCGTACTACCGAAGGAAGACGAAAAGCACGTCAACATGTTGACTCCCGTGGCCAGCCAAGCCTGTGGCAGCCCTAGTTCGACTTCAAGGAGCAGCGACACCGGGGGCTCATCGTCGAGTGATTCCGACGATTCGGCCAGCAGCTCAAGTGGCGGCTCCGACGACGAGAGCAGCTCGGAGAGCGACTCCGACGAGAGTGTCAAAAGCCTAGCACCAGCAGCGGTTCCTCCCAAAGAGAACAACAGGCCGGCTCAACTTACGGACAACGTCACCCCTGCGCCGGAGCCGGCATCAGAAGCACTGCAGAGTACCAAGTCGGACAGCAACTCCAACGAGAGCGTCAACAGCCCTGCTCCTCCTCCGGTTCTTCCCAAGAAGATCAGCAGCAGCCCTGCGCAGCCACCGGTGATGGTGCAGAGTACAGAACCGGAGAAGGAGCTCGAGGGCAACCTGCCGATCTCCGTTCTGCTCGCCAGGGCGAAGGAGGCTTACGAGTTTCGGCACCAGAAGAGGAATGTCTCGGAGCGGGAGAAGGCCCGCCGGGCAGTGCGCGAGATGGAGAAGGCGGTGCGGTCCGACGGGAGGATCCAGCCGCGGGAAATGGAGGAGGTCGGCATCACGGAGTTTGAATACGTTCTGGAAGAGCTTGGGCTCTTCCTCAGGCCGGACGTATAGCAGCACCAACTGTTTGCATCGATCCTTGGTTATTCAATGTCATAGAACACTCGATGTGTTGTAATAAACAAGCTGTATATTCTCTCTCGAATGATGCAAAAACGTTTTGATTTTACATCCGAGCACGTATGTTTCAATTATGAGCCTTTTTTATTCAATCTTCGGCGCCAACAACTTCGATAGCATAGCGTAAGCGACGAGATGTTGCAGATGAGCAGGTCATCCAGCACTGAGCTTCCCATAGGACAGAACGACCTAATGTTGTGCATAACACACAATGGACATGATGGCAGAATCCATTAGTTCAGTTCAAGAAAGCAACCGATAAACTCTGTGCACACAAGGGGGGTACCACCACCAAGAACCTCCTCAAAACAGTTCAGGTAAAGCGAATCAGACTTTGCTAATATTTACATCCTATCATGAGTTCTACGCTTACCACCTGCTCTGATGGCGGTGTAATCAGGGTGGCTGGAACTGAAACAGAACAAATGCCATGGCAAGCTAGTCGCAAGGCCAATAATAATGCAAGTGGAATGGGATCAGCGGAGATCCACGGGAACGAGCATTGGATCGTTCGTTCTCTCTACGTCCTCAGCAAGCTTCACCCCAAGCTGGCCTCTGATCCCTCCTCCAAACGCATACAGGCTGCCGGACTCCGTTACGGCAAACGTGTGCGAGTGCCCCAGGTCGGAGTTGTGCCAGTACGAGGCGTTCGTGGTGCTAACATGCACAATCTTTTTGTTCAACGCCTTGAGCGAGTCAACAAGGCTGGGGGTCGAGAGATCCGGAACCTCCACGTCATCCTCCTCCTGAGAACATTGATGAAGAAGCTTAGAATCAGTTCAATCGCCTAGTGAAGCATAGCATAAATCAGTTCAACCGCTTTCAAACTTTATTGCACAGAGATAATAGGTTGGCATAGAATTGCAACATTTAAATAAGTGAATGATGGTACCTGAAGATCTACATCTACATTCAAGGATTCGCCAGATCCAGAGGAGTACACATCCCCATTATCAGCGACAACAAATGTGGTGTATTCACCGGTGGAGACATGGACAGCCTTCACGTTGCTTAACCCTTCTACTATTGTCGGAACAGACCTGTAATCCTCGTCACCATGTCCCAAACATCCCGTGTGACCCCAACCCCAGGTGCACACACGGCCGTCCTCCCCAAGGGCTGCAGCATGCCAAGTGCCAGCTGCAATGGAAACCGGTTTAAAGCTCAAGGACTGAAAATGTTCAATCAACTTCGGCATGCCCTTGTTGTTCTTGCATCCGTGACCAAGCTTTCCTCCTAAGCCACAGCCTACAGAATACACAGACCTGCACGTCGGCATTCATTGTTAAATTGGAGAGAATACAACTTTTACAAAGAAAAATGACTCTGAAAACATATGAATTCATGGTAATTTTTTTTGAGGAAAAAATCATGGTGATATCATTTGGGAGAAATAGACACAGGAGCAGAACCTTACATTCCATTCCGCTGGTAGGCTAACATGAGGAGGTAGCAGTTCCCTGCAGAAATATGTGCAACAGGGATATCCTCGAGTCCAGGTAGCAGACGAGGCTCAACATCTGAAGGGTCTGAACTATGGCCAAGCCTCTCAGCTTGGCCCCATGAGAAAGTGTAAACTCGACCCTCTCTAGTCAGGACTGCAGAGAAGTAACCCCCTATGGCTGCTTGAACAACAAATACGCCCTTCAACGACTCCACTATTTTAGGAGTTGTCATTTGGTCAACATGAGCAGGCTCCAGAATTTCAGGTCCCCGCAAATTATCCTTCCCAAATGCATAGACCCTTCCTGTGTCGCTCACAAGAATTGTCCGCCTTGATCCAACTGCAGCTTGTGTGATTCTGATGCCTTGTAAAGACCTACCAAGGAGGTGACAATTTATTTAATTTGTAAGCAGTCATATTTCAGCAAAATTTTTACAGGTTACCTAATAAGACACGGCTTGAACTGGTCTTCTGTGTTGCCCAGGCCAAGCTGACCAGAGCAATTCGCTCCAAATGAGTATACATCTCCATTTGCAGTGATAACTATACTATGGCCAGGCCCGGCAATCACCCGAGAGCTGTTCTTCTCTATAACCAAAATGTACCTAAGAACAAGCTTCCAAGAGCCTCCACACTGCTGTTTTAGACACTCCCTCTCTTCTTGCTTCATCAGCTTAAACATTGCCCTTTTATGGCACATATCGAATGCTGCAAGCTCTGGAAGCGGCAACTCAACATCTGGTGCAAAATGTGCAGGCTTACTGAAAAATGTACATGTAGCCTGACACAACAGAGAGGCTCATCAGTAGCAGCGTCTGCTAAAACAAATAATAAAGTATAGTTGTATGACTTGCCTCTAGAGCCGCAAGATCTTTCGGGTCTAGATCACAGGCCGAGAGCACATGGAGGACAATGGATGGGCTCACAGCAAGGGGGAATTCACCTGGATTGCCATCTCCATAGCAATGGCGCTGTGAACGTTCTAGTACTGTTCGCAAGGGAGATGAATGGGAGGTTGTTTCATCAGCAATGCTATGCAAATGCATCACTGGTGAGGTGCCACTAGAAGTGCCATCCATCGGGCACTGGACGACTCTTGGAATGCCGTTGCAATGTAGATCAGTGGAGCAGAGAACTCAGTCTGAAGAGAAACAGATTGAGCAGTTAGCCAGTTGGATACTTCTGACAAACAGATTGAACAGCATTTCAAGTTGAGAAGACGCTACATAAACTGGAAGCAGAACAACTGAAAGATAACAGCAACAGCAACCATAAAGGGTTAAATGACAGCATTTAGAGTTCTGAGTAAACTAATCAAATACTTGGAAAGCAGATTAGTAGCAGAATAAACCTCGAATCCCAAGCCATGCTCAGGATGCCTGAAAAAAAAATGGGAGAAAGAAAACTACGCATCCGTCGATTGACCATAGATGGCATCATCAAGCCAAGACGGATGCTGATCAGTCACCATAAAGAGGATTTTCCCACTCGATCGTCTCCAACTCTGCATACATACAAGCAGGGGTAGAAACAAGATAATCCGTGATCAACTCAAGCCACGGTCGCATCAACCCACCCCTATCTAGATCACAAAATCCTATGTTTAATCCACCAAACACCTTGATTCCCCGATCCAGTGACCAAATCCCCAACTCGGCACACCGCCGTCAGTCACCGGAAAACCGGGGAAACCAAGACGACCTCAACAGACAATAGAAAAAAAAATCTCCCTTTCCAGCCCAGATCGATCCTGCGCGGCCAGATAACCGTTCCAGTTTCATCAGATTCCCCCAAAACTTCTTATCCCCTCCTGTATTCCCACGCCGACAAAAAATCCCCAAAAAGAAGTCCGCTTTGCGGGAGAAATATCAAGGGGGGGAGCAGCAGGAACATCAAAATCGCATGAATTTAAGCGAACCACGGGTCCGATCAAGCCATCGTACTAGGATTTATCCGATGGCCTGGTTCATCCGTCCCTCGCAGGCTGCAGCGTTGCAACCTCGGGGGAACCGGGTGTGGGGGGCGGAGCGGTGGCGAGGTGTCGGGCCTGGGAAGTTAGCTCGAAAGGGTCCGGGGGAAGGCAGGGCGTCACCGCCGTATATATAGGCGCGCCGTTGGCGCCACGTCAGCATCAGCGGCTTTGATCCTGCGTTTCTCGCTAGTCGCTAGGAGGAGGCTACGGACGTTTGATCCCGCGTTGAATGAATCCCCCTCACTCGGGCGGGGTTCAGTACCAGGAGAATGAGATGAACAGGTGGCCATCAGAGTTATTCAGAGCTCTGTATTTCCGGTTGTGATGCCATGACTACATAGCGTATTAGTGTGCCACCATGTCGCACTGGTGAGATTATTAGGGACCGGAAAGAACAGGACGTTGCCTACAAGATATTATCTTAAATCTATCTTACAGTTCAAATGTTTGTATATGTTTTCATATACAAAATAAAATAAAAATATACCCGTGTCATGGCACATGTGAATAATGAGATTGAGATCCCATAACTTCACCCCCTACCTTTACATATGTCTTCACGGACTAAGAACAACCCGTCAGAAACCTAAAGCGCATATTTGATGCTACAATAAATTTCTAATAATATTTTCGATGAACAATAACACTACTATGATATTTCTAAGAAAGATCATGCATTACACCGTTCCTCATTAAGATAGAAGTAAAGAGTACAATGTTATCATCAAGATTTCATGATCAACACCAACTTGGCTTGACCGTAAGTGATGACACACCGAGACCTAAAGCTACTACTTGCGCCATCGACGACGACCTACGACCAACAACACAACCAAGCCTAAGCTACTACTCCAGCCACACAAGACCGGACAGGAGAAATATGACACACATACCAACAAACAAACTAGCAACCACACATATATACAATAAACTGGCATGAACAATACCAAACTATCAACCATGCATACAACAAACTAGCACCACGATGAGCCTTGACACCACGAAGTACCTCCACATCCATGGAGTTTTGGAGTGATCATATGCGAAGGGAATCCGAAGGGAGGCAACGATAACGACTTGAAGAGTTGCACAACAACGACGACCTGGAAGGGCACAACATCGACGACCTTATATAGGAAGCCCAACGATGACGACATGAAGGGGCACGATGGTGACAACTTGAAGCGCCACGTACGACTGCAATGATCTAAAGGGACTACGGAGGTCCAACCAGCTGAGTCGAGACAACGGGTTTTGAGGTAGGACGCTGGAGCCAGGATTATTGCCTCACCTCTTAGTCACTCGAAAGGCCCGAACACCCAAATATAATCTCGATTTTCAAGATGGCTCTCTGATGTGGATTTTAATGGAGCGACGAGGAGCGATGAGGTCATGACTCCAACCTCGTCTGAGATGCCAACGATCATACACGAAGACAAAATAGATGGAGTGAACCAGAGGGTGGGGTGTGTAGCAAACTATAAAAATAGTATGATGTATTGTAGCTTCTCTAGCTCATAAATTAGTATTTCTCCAATGCCTTTTGAAGGGTTGAAGGCAGAGGATCTGGATATGTCATTGGCTTATCTTTGCAGAACAAAACATATTCGTCCAAAATCTCGAGAGGGGTTCAATACGATTAGGACAAATCTAAGCTGCTTTAATTTATGTTTGCAAGCAAATGTGTCCGTGGAAGCAGCAGGGTCAAATGGCCAGGTTGCCCAAAAGGGCGGCTAATTAGGAACCTAAATCTTTGACGCACGACCAAACTGTTGAAGATTCAAAACATATCAAAAGGGGCTTTTGCCTCCTCCGTGCGAGCTCCTCATCACCATGTTCTTTTCCCACGCACAAACCAAGAGGACGGGTTTGGGAAGAGAAACGACTCGCTCGAGGCGAGTGGGTTCTCACTCTTGTTAGAAGAACAGTGCTTGACACGTCACATTGTACCGGCCCGACGCAACTAATTAAGGCTTTCGTTCGTTCCAGCTCCCCAAGAGGATGGTGCCATCCTTCCATTGTTTTCTGTGTTTTTTTTCTCCTAATAAAATAAAAAGATGAGGATGATGCCATCTTACTCGGTGGACGCTCTCGATGATCCGGATCGTATACTACTCGTAATTCATTACGGCCCGTCGCTCTCGTGCAGCGAAGACGCGAGCGATGAGTGCACGTTGGACAGAGACCCCTCGGGTCCGGCGTGGTGACCGTGAGCCTGCCGGGCCCGCTGGCGAGGTCCGGGCGCGCAACGCAGCCCGGGTAGAGGCCCATGAACAACTGGGCCGGGTCAACCGAATTCGACAACGGCCCGCCAGCCCAGGAACAAACTCGGCGTCCGGGTCAGGATGGATGTGCATCTTAGGAGGCAGTCTCACCTAATCTTTGGTGTCATTTAGAACAGACGGAGAAGCCTTCTCCTGAACACTGCAGCGCGACAGTTTACGTCTCTCTCAGAACAAAACTGTAGCGATAGTTACTTACGGTGTTGTGATTACGGTCCCAAATCTGTGCGCGTTCAAGGTTTTAATGATTCGATCCAATTCTAGTCAACACTACTTGTTGCGTTTCCCAGCCAGCCCCAACTTTTACCAAAACATCCAAGGGAGAAACATAAGGTCACCTGAGATTCCCTGACAGACGGAGAAACATCACTTGAAAAGCTACATAATTTGTTCAGAGGTCAATTCCATTGATTCTGAATTGAAACGGTAAATAGCATGTTTGTGCTTTCATAACCGTGGACGGTACAACAGATTATCAGCCTATCATATGGAGGAGACTATATAGCTGAATAAAAGTGCCTACATCAACCCCAATCTGCAAATGCTTCTCCAGTAGAAGACTTGCAAATCTCATCACGCGTTCAACAAGTATCAGGGACGTCACAGAAACACTAGTGTTCTTTCTTCTTGGCATCCTTAGCTTGCCCCTTCTTGCGGATTTTGATGCACATGTTCAGGCGTATGCTGTCTACAAGCGACTCGGGAAGCATGGAGATCAAGAACCACATAACGGAGTGTGGCCAGTATGGTGTGCACCTAGGCTCATATCCAATGTGGCGAACAGCAGCACAAGCATAGGTGTCAGCAGACGGAACCAAGAAAGAAGATTTCCTGATGGATGCCATCTTTGTTGCCACATATAAGGGGACCTAAATAGATTGAAGGAATCAAGTTAAAAGACTGCAAAAGTTGCTGCAACATATTCTCCTAACAACATAGATGCAGATCTAACAAAGGACTAGGTGAATATAAACAGAACATGCAAAATCATAATCAGTGAAGCAGTCTGAAAATCCAGGACCACTTTAGTCTGTGAGAAATATACAGTGAAACGTAGGATTGCTTTCTGTCATAGTACACAAAGGAAACTAAAAGAATAAATGAATTGCTTCGCAATAATTTATTATTTTTAGTTATTCACAGACAGAAGAGGCTATGTTTGCACAAAGCTTCTGGTGAGACTAAGATGACCACTGAAAAAATTAATAATTTGCAAAAGGGTACGTTTGTTGCTAAGAGAGAATAACTGTTACCTGGCACTGCACATCAATACCCTTGCTCTTGTACTCAACATATAAGCATCTTGAGAATTGGTCGACGTACCTGAAAAGTAAATAAAGAAACTACTCTCAGCGTGCATTTAGTAAGTCAAAGAGAGTGCATGCTGATCTAATTGAGACTTATTTATTTACATTAAACAAAAGATTGATTATGTCAAACTATCCAGCTAAAATCGCTTATTAAAAACAAGGAGTCATATATACAACAGAAGGAAGAAAAATCACCTATTTTGCAAAGTGCAGCATGCCTATTTGCTACATGACTTTACTCAAGCATTTCACAGTATCTGCTCAAGATGAACTACATGATTCTGGTATCTGCAACAGACCTAGACCAGCTCCATCAAGAAAAATAGTTTTTTATCTCATTTGTTCATACATGGAAAAAATAAGTTGTATAACTATTCCAAAATATAAAAGTTGATTCTTTTTGTAGTAGCTAATTCGCTCCTGTTGGTTACATTTTTTATTTCACGTACATAAATAAGAAGACTGATCATACATCAGATCTGATCATCGGATCAAACTGAATCCTATACAGTTTCAGCCTTCAACTATTTCTATGACTCATTGCCTGAACAAAAAATTCCTATGACTACGACATGCGAACAAAGAAACTCACACCGAAAGTGCTTCTTTTGATTCCCTATCCGGTTCTGCTAGAATGTTTGCAGATCCTAACAAACACCCTAAAAAGGCAAGTACAAGCAGCAGGTACGAAAGGTGTGTCTCCTCTGTTGTGAGGTTTATTAACTTTGAACTATGGCCATCTATCTATATCCTAAATCGAGTCAATGTAAGCGAAAATATGAAGTACTGTTGGATTAAGCATCGAAGGAGAGGAAGCAAAGCAGGAACTTGAGAGCGGGAGCATGGGGAAAACTCACGCTTTGGTGGCGGCGTAGACTGAGTAGAGCGGATCCGACGGCACGACAGAGGCGGCTCCGGAGCCGATGTTGACGATGGCGCCGCGCTTCCTGTCGACCATGCCGGGCAGCACGGCGTGGGTGACCCGGGTGACGCCCTCGACGTTGACCCGGATCAGGCTGCGCATGAGCTCCTCGTCCACCTCATGGAAGTAGCGCGCGTAGGGGTACGAGACCCCGGCGTTGTTGACGAGCACGCCGACGTCGAGGCCCCGGACGGCCTCCTTGAGCGCCTCCACGCCCGCCGCGAGCCCCTCGACGGCGAAGTCGAGCACGAAGGCGCGCACCTCGGGGACCTTGGGGTGCTTGGCCCTGATCTCCGCGGCCACGGCAGCGAGCTTGTCCGGGCTGCGCCCCACGAGGACGAGGCCGAGCCCCGCGGCAGCGAGGCGGAACGCGACGGCGCGGCCGATCCCGTCGGTGGCGCCGGTGACGACGGCCCAGGCGCCGTAGCGGCGGCGCAGGTTCCTGCCCGGGCGGAGGAACGCGGCGTGGACCCAGAGCGCGAGGCGGACGGCGGCGCGGACGGCGACGAGGAGGCCCGCCGCCGCGAGCGCCAGCGCCCACGCCGGCTGCGCCTTGAGGAACTCGACGTGGGCGCACGTGCCCGCCATGGCCGGATCCGCGAGCTAGGGCCTAGGGGGTGGGGGAGCGGGAGCTCGAGGAGGCGTGCCGAGTGCTCGACGCAAGTGCAACGGCGAATGCGGTTCCGAGGCGGGGTGGACTTTAATAGGTGTGTCGTGTGGCCGTGTGGTGGGTGGAGCCGGTGCACCAGCTACGGGCCCCGAAAACAACTCGACAGTCGACGACACTGGTCGCTCGAGTACGAAACTGAACTGAAACCGGATTGAGTTTTACAATCACAACCTCGTAATAATCGAATACGGATCGGATAAACGTGGGATTCGAATTTGACTGAATCCCCACTTGGACCAACGAGCCTGCAAAAGATCTAAAATCCTCGCACTGCTATTTCACTCTCCCCGTGGCAAATGAGCGTAGTGCTGGTGGCTGCCAGGGCTACCACCCCCGGGTTCGTTCAATCCCTGTGATGCATGGCTGATGGACCATGGCGTCCCATCGGGATTCTAGTTCTACAGTAAAATTTCAGAGTCTGCCTCTCTCAAGCTCAGTGACTAGAACGATCCAAGAAGGTCAACGGCACCAGCAAGTTGAGAGGCTGCTGCACTCGTTCGCATTGAATTCATAGAATCGGTGGGTCATAGAACTCCAGTCAACGGATGGGTAACAGGACGATCTTTACATGACACAGTAGAAACTGAGAGCTCACGCTCTTTGGACAGGGCCAAAGGGAGTCGCGTGGTCAACGACGACGAGCGACACGAGATGACTCCGAATCTGGCTCCGCAGGGAGCACGTCATTGCGCGCCGACAGGTGGGACGTCGGTGGCCGAGCCGCCGGCTGAGATGGCAGATCACTAGCGCGAACGCTTCTTCCTCTGCCAGGTGGGTCCCGAGTGTGAGCTTGCCGTCCCTGCTGGCCGCCGCGGCTCGGCTCCACGCAGCCCGGACGGGGCCCGCACGCCATCGTCTCGTCTCCAGTCTCCACCGAACCGGACATTCCCACCAATTCCTTCTCCCCTCTCCGCGTCACCGATGGCTTGATCGCATCCTGCCCGGCCCAGATCTGGCGCCGCCGCCGCCATGGGCGGCCACTCCGACTCCGACTCCGGCTCCGGCTCCTCCCCCAAGTCATCCTCGTCATCGTCCTCCTCACCCTCCGCCCGTCGCCGCTCCTCGCCACCGCGCGCCCGGGCCCACTCCGACGAGAGCGGCAGCAGCGACGGCGTCCTCGTCGACCTCCCTGCTCAGGTACTAGCCTCAAAGCCGCCTACGTTCGGACACGTCGGGCCTGGACGGACGAGACTGCTAGAAGCCCCTCTCTCTCTCTCTCTCTCTCTCGCTCTGCAGGAAGCGCGGAGCCCCGGGGCCGACCCCGACAGCGGCGTCCTCGTCAACATGCCCGCCGACGACGCCACCAGCGGCGAGACCTTCGAGGACGCACCGGATGACCTCGCCGCCGCCGGCTCTCGCTCCGCGCGCTCCCTCGACGAGTCCATGGCCGTCATCGACTTCCCCGAGGTGTCCAGCGTGGACGCTGAGTGCCGCAAGCACAAGGTGCTGCTTCCTAGTCAGTCATTCCTCCGTTTGAATGTTTGGTTAGTTTCGTGTGATCTAGTGCATAATTTTGTATGGAACGGAACGGAACGGCTCTAGTGTGATGCGATGCGATCTGGTTTTGGTTCAGGAGGAGAGGGAGGTGTTTGCGCAGGAGGCGGTGGCACTCCGGAGGATGCTACAGGAGATGGTAGGCCAGGAAGCTTCCATGTCATTGCAGGGAGAGGATACCGCCGAGACGCCATTGCATTCAATGCTGGATGACTGCTTGAGGCTTGTGCTTCAACTTCGTTCGGTGGCACATTCCAGGGAGCAGCAGATTGAGAGCCTACATGCTAGAGTTGCAGAGGTGGAGGTGTCTAAGGAGGTTGCAGAAAAGTCTGAGCAAGCGGCTGGCCGGATGCTTGCATCAATTGACGTCGTGGTTGGGCAAGATGATGTCAGCTTCGAGGTTGCTGATCAGGATAGTGTGTCTACTCTGGAAAGGAAGACTTCATTACTGGTGGAGAGGCACCGACACGTCTTAATGGGTATTGAACAGCTTGAACAAGTTTTAGCAGAGGTGAAGCCTGGTTTTGTGGCCAATGGGCAAGGTGACCGTTCTAACATCATAGGTATTGTGACAGAGGAACTGGTCAGCAGCAAGAGAAATGAGGTGGATTTCCTGCAGAAGATGAACGGTTTTGCTGAAGAGAATAAGGCTCTTGCTGATGAGCTTGAGCAAGTGAAAGCTGCTCGGGATGCAGCAGATGCTGAGGCAAGCAAAGCAAAGGCAGAGTTTGAGCAGATGGAGCGTAAATTATCCATGACGAAGGAGAAGCTCAGCATGGCTGTTATGAAGGGCAAGTCACTAGTGCAACACCGTGATTCCTTGAAACAGGCGTTGGCTGAAAAGACGGGTGAGCTTGAGAGTTGCATGTCAGATTTGCAAAAGAAGTCTGATGCCCTGCAAGAAACTAAAAGAAGAATAGAAGAACTAAGATTACTGCTAGATGAAAAGTCAAATGAGCATGAAAAATGTTTAGATGAACTTCGAGAAACATACAATGCTTGGGAAGCTGCTAAGGCCAGCATTGAGCAACTGAATGAAGAAAACAGTACACTTTGTTCTATTCAGGCCTCCATTTCACTAAAGAATGAGATTCTTCAACTCATTGAAGAGGTCATGTCTGAGGCAACATTCCCAGAGGATCTGCTTTCCTTGGAGATGACAGACAGGCTGAGATGGTTGGTTGAGCAGAAAAAAATTGCTGATATGATCTTCTCAGAGCATCACAAAATAAAAGATATCTTAAGCTCAGTTGACATTCCACACTTGGTCTTAACGGGTGAACTTGATTCCCAAATCAGTTGGCTTGTCAGCTCGTTGAACCAGGCTAAAGATGATGCGGTCCGATTACATAATGAGTGTTCTGATATGTTGGTTAAACTGGCTGCACATGAATCAAAATTGGTTTTAATGCATGAGGAAATCGATCGTCTGACAATTATTATACTAGAAGAGAAACAGGAAAAGGACATGCTTCTAAATGAACATTCTGAATTGGTGTCCCTGTACAATGAAGCAGTTAATAAATTATCTGTCGTATCTTCACAGAATAATGAGCTGGTAAAGGCATTTGCAGAATTTTCGGATTTCTCATTGGAGGCTAATGAGCCCTTGGATACAGTCAAATTAGTACAACAGAGTCTCAGTAACATTCAACAAAGAACAACATCCTCTTCTACTGATAGTGAAAGTTTTGAGAAGTTAAGAACACTACTGTATACCCTAGATCAGGAATCAACACTATGTAAGATAATTCTTGAGGAAGACATGATTGATAGAACTGAGAGGACTGGTGAACTGCAAAAAATGACACATGAGATTAATGTTCTGAAAAATGAAAAGGATTCATTACAGAAGGACCTTGAACGGGTGGAGGAGAGATCATCTTTGCTTAGGGAGAAGCTGTCAATGGCTGTGAAAAAGGGCAAGGGTCTGGTACATGAGCGGGAAGGGCTCAAGCAAGTCCTTGATGAGAAGGGCTCTGAAATAGAGAGTTTGAAACAAGTCTTGGAGAAGAAGAATTCAGAGATTGTGAAGCTAACTTATGTCCTGAATGAAAACAAATCTGAAATGAAGAAAATGCAAGAAGTTTTAGATGGAAAGAACTTCGAGATAGAGAAGATAAAGGATGATCTGGTTGAAGTTAAATCTGTAACTGATAGTTTGAATCAAGTTTTGTATGGGAAGAACTCTGAGATTGAAAAGTTCGAACATGCTCTGAATGAGAGTGGTTTGGAAATAGAAAATCTAAAGCAAGCTTTGGCTGAGAAAAGAGTGGAAGCTGATAAAATAGGGAAACAGCTGGATGCCAAGAACATGGATATTGAGAATCTTAAACATGTGATAGAGTCAAGAGAATCTGCAATTATAGATCTCAAAGAGCAAGTTGAACATTTAACTTTGCAGTCTGCACATTTCGAAAAGCTGCAAGCTGAAATTACCACCCTTAGTGATGAAAAGGTGAAATTAGAAAGCATGTTGGAAGAAGCCAAAGTTCACTGGGGCACTCTGGCTGATTCAATATCAAACCTTGCCCTTCCTGTTGATCAACCCCTTGAGGAGCCTTTGGAAAAAATTAACCAGTTTGCACAATACATCAAGGAAACTGAAGTGGCTAAGAGTTCTTTGGATAATGAGCTACAGAAGGCAAATGAGCAAATTTCCTTAAATGCTAGCAGGTTTTCAGATGCTCTTTCCACCATGAACGTGTTGGAAGATGAAATTAGTAAACTAAAAGATTATATTTCTTCTAATATTGAAGAAAAACGTCAAATACAAGCACATACTGTTGCTTTAGAGGAAGAATTGGAGAAAACAAATGAGGAACTGGCTATAAATGCCAACAAACTAGAAGATGCTAACACCATCATTAACTCGCTACAAGATGAGCTATCACTGGCTAGATCAAACCTTACAACTGTTGAGGCTGAAAAGAATGATGCTCAAACGAAGCATCAAACGGAACTTAACGTTCTTAATGCTAAGCTAACCAAATGTCTGGAAGAGTTAGATAAAGCTCATGGAAACTTACAAAGTCATTCAACTGAACATCATGGTTACCTTGAGAAGCTTGGCACACTTGTAATGGATGATAGCCTCATATCTCTGATTACCAAAGAATTTGGAAAGACAATCAACAGCTTGAGAGATATGGGCCTTATAGTGAAGAGTATGCATGAACAACTCACTGCAAAGGGTATTCAGAGTGATCCAGTTATTGAGGTTATACTTTTCTTCTCTTACGATCATAGGATTCTTTTGTTTTATGCTTTGAAATGAGAGAATTTATTGAACTTGCTGGCTGTCCAGATCTATTACATAGAAGTAATACGATAAATGATTTCCTCTACACGGCATAGTTGCTTTCTAGTATCCATATCAGGGTATCTCAGTAACATGAACTAGAGCTGGGCCATCAGAGATTCAGAGCTGTAAATATTAGTGCCTGATCTTTCCTTTATGGTAAGATAGGGTGAACACTTTGGTAAGTTGGACATGGCCTCCAAAAAAAAACTTGGACATGGCCATCTAGTTCCATGTGCTATATTATATCATTTCGTATGAACGATGTGCATACAATTTAAGATGTGGATCTTTACACAGTTTAAACTCCCATCCCCTCTTAGAATGTATACCTGTTTTCCTTTTATTTACTTGGTCGCTTTGTTATACATTCATTTATAAATATTGTACTGACTTGACCTAATCATGATCACACATCATAAGCAGGGTCAGGAATTCACAACACTCCTCTCTCTTCAAGACTATGATAGTTTTGTTACAGAAAGATTGGTAAATGGCAAAAGTAGAAAAAGGAGTACTGATGACGTGTCATCCTTCTCTACTATTTTTGAACACTTGAGCGATCAGGCTGAATACTTTTCTGGCTTTCTCTGTGACTTATCAGCCTACATGAATAACAATACTATGTTGGTGCTTCGTGCTTTGCAAGTGGTGAGCAACAACTTTTCTCATACTCTAGAAGAGCATGACGGTTTGAAGATTGAATTGGGGAAAAAGGATGCTCATAACAGAGCTCAAGAAGCTGAATTGCTTTCTCTACAGAAGGAGCTAGGTGTGATGTCATCAAAATGTATTTATTGCATCCAGCAGATGAAAATTATTTTTGATGATGTGCTTGATCTTGAATATGCAATAAAGTCGGCTACTAGCTGCTCCAGTATAGAATATGAATCAGAAGGAATTGTGTTTGTTCCGAAGGATGATGATGCTGGTGATTATGCTAAGGTGGTGGATAGTCTACTCTCAACCATAAACACACTGAAGTCCAAGACTGAAAAATTATCTGATATAAAGGGATTCGTGATAACTTCACTGGATGAGTTGAAAATGAGGCTGAAACAAGCTGACTCAGCTGCTGAAACTGCTTCACAGGATCATCAGTTGTATGTAGATAGGGTATGTATGCTGGAGAAAGATCTCAAAACACTAGAAGATGCATACAACGGAATGAAACTGAAGATACAGGAATACCAGGAAAGGGAGGGTGCTTTGGAGGCAAGGGAGTTGGAGTTGTTGTCGCTTGAGCACAGTCAAGTTACAGTAGACACAGGTAAAATTGTACTAATATATCAATAGTTTGATATTTTTATATTATGTCCATTATGTTCTAATAATTTCATGCTTTTTTCTTCTTGTTGAACTCTTTCTGTAAAATTTTAGGTACAACCGACACAATTTCAAAAGATCAACTGGAAGCCCTTGTCGAGAAGATAACTAAGTTAGATATGCCATCAAGCGAGTCACATTTGCAGAGAGATATGGCTACTTTCTCTAGTCCGATTGACAAACTCTTTTTGGTCATTGATGAATTTGATGCAATACGACGTGAGGTTGAGACCTTAAAGTATGAAAATGAAGATTTGCAGTTAAATGTTGAATCCTATGCTCGTGAAGTAGAACAAATAAGGGAGGTCTCCAGAAATAGTGATTTAAAGAATAGGGAGTTGGAGTCAAAAAGTAGTGAACTACTTGAGGTAACTGTTAGTATGGAACGAATGATTCAGCGGTTTGGACATCTTGGAGGAAAAGATGTACTAGAAGATAACAAACCTACCACCACACAATCACTTCTATCGAAGCTGGAAAAACTAATAATTGCCTCAAGTACTGAAGATGAGATTGCTAAGTCCACAATACAAGAGATGGGAGCAAAGTTGCAATCAAGGGAAAAGGCGGTTGATGAGTTATCCACAAAAGTTAAGGTGCTTGAGGACTTGTATCATGCCCGTCTTGTGAATCCAGAGGCTAGTAAAGACAGAGCATTTGAAGCATCTTCTTCAGTCATTGGTTCAGATATGTCTGAGATTGCAGATTTGGTAGGGCTTATTTGCGTGTTGTGATCCTGTCATTATTTTTCCTTTCCATTTTATTTTCTATATCAGATGTCATCGCACTCACAATGTTTCTTTCAATGTGATTTGGGTAGCCACTAGGCACAAATAAACATTCCATGGTACTTTGCATACTAGAGCATCTTTATGCTGGCTGTAATAATTCTTTTTTTTTGGAACTGCTCTGTAGGGACCAATGGGCAAGGCATCAATTTCATCTGTCTCTACTGCTGCACATGCTAGAACAATGCGAAAAGGGTCATCGGATCATCTTGTCCTCAATATTGGCACAGAGTCAGAAAGACTAATTTCTTCACAGGATTCAGATGATAAAGGTAGCGTAACCTATCTTTGGGGGTTTTAGCACTAAACTTTAGTGTCAATAATAGTACTGTTCTTGTCTTTGAAGGGCGTATAAAATCATTGCATACATCAGGCCTGATTCCAGCACAGGGGAAGCATATCGCTGATAGGGTTGACGCCATCTGGTAAGCTGTTTATAGTATCCTGAGGTAGACTAAATTTAATACAATGGATACGTTCGGTATCCGTTGATACCTGGACAGATACAGCTTGCGTAATTTCACCTGGCCAGTGGTGAATAGGTTTATGCTAGATGCGTTATGTGTCTCTGTCACTGGAAAGAAGAATTAAATTCGTAACAGATGATGCCAAGTTGTGTCCTTGAGATGAAACAGAAACACATTGCGCAATATGCTCTCTCTTAATCATTGATTGTTGGGTTATATTGCTTATTTTGTGAGCAGAATACAGCATCCCACTTTTCTTAAAGCTTCTAATTTAGTCTGATCACCTGGTGTCTTTCTGTAGGGTCTCAGGGAGCCAAATTCTGATAAACCGGCCGCGAGCAAGGCTAGGGCTTATGGTGTATTGGATCTTCTTGCACCTATGGTTACTAGGCAGCATCTTATGACAGGGCTTCTGAACAACCGACCCCTCTCATAGGATAATTGTATGTTAGCACGTAGTAACAGTTTGATTTTTTTTCTTTCTTACCCTGCTCAGAGCCTCAGATTTGTACTCGAGCAGGTATTTGTAGAAAATAATGTCACCATTTATTACGCTGAAGAAGTGATAGTTTTGGATCAGACCCTCGTGAGTTTATCATATGTGTTTTTCTTTGTTTGGGGAATTGGTTTTTCATGATAAATCGTTGCTCAAAATTGGAAGCATTCCTCTTATCTACGTAGATAAGACTGGTCGCAGCGGGGGCCTGTAAGAAGGCCTGGCCGCCGAATGTAGCGGTCCGGTCAGTAGCGGGCCCCCGCAGCGGTCTCGCTACGCAGCCCTGGAAACTAGCGGCTGCCGCATGCAGCCGCTACATGTGGAGCTGCTATGTAGCAGAGAGGAGAGGAGAGAGGGAAAAAGAACAGGAAAAAGAAAAAAAAGGAAAGGAAAAAAGAAATGAGGGAAAAGGGAAGAAAAGAAAGTAAAAAAAGGAAAAGGGAAAATAAGAAGAAAATAGAGGAAAAAGAAGTGAAAAATAATTTGGTGATAGGGTTTACATATAATATTATGCATATAAAAGTAGTTATATAAAATATTTTAAAATATGATATAGGTATAGCATCTAATATAAAATAGATGATAGTTGATATAGAGGTCTGATTTAGAGGTAAACGAGTGCAGAGAATTGAACTGTAAAAGTGAGAATCTTTTAGAGTTGTCTGTAAAAGGCTAGTAATATTCTTTTAGAGATCCGATATAGAGGCCGACGAGTGCGAGCAGTCTAAGGACATTTTGTATTTCACGGGCGCCCCGTGAATGTCCTTTACTTGATACTTGAAAAAAAATAGATTGGTTCCTTCTTCTGGAAACATACAAATTTCTTGGCAGCATTACGCTTTTTCACATGATGTAATAAAAAATTACGTAATACAGAATTATACACGTCCATTAAAATCATAAAATAGAACCATTAAAAGTTAGTCCCTTCCGCGTATTTGAAGTACTTCACAAAATCACGCCCAAAAAAAACTAATAACTGACCAATTCGTGCGAAGAATTAACAGGACTGGAGAATATTGTTTGAACATGCAATGGATGCATGCCAGCGAGTGGGCGTCACCTAAATGTCCAATCTCGAACTGCGCTCCCTCTGGGCGGTGGCGACGGGGAAACGAGCCTCGAAGCCTTGGATCTGGGGGAGGTTGCGGAGGCCGCCGACGCTATTGCCGAAGTGGCGATCGCCGGCGAGGTGGTTCGCGCGATCCACGCCATCGCTGCCCTCCTTTTCCCCGTCGACTCCGCCGCCGTCGCCGGTGAGGCCCCCCCAACCCAAACCCCCACCGTATTCATCCTTCATATCTCAATCGTACCACTTGAAGGTCTGACACGAATCGTTCGTGTGCGCTCTACTACTCCCTGCAGGTACCGTCGAGGAAACCCTTCAGGACCCAGGTGAGGCTGGGTGCTTGTTTGAGGCCTTTCTTTTGTTCGCTTGAACAAACTTTTTAGGCCTTCGTTGCATCCATTCGAACAAAGTATTGCTATGTTTGTGTGGCGAATATGCTATGATACAAAGATCTATTGGTGGAATGGAACTGTGGAAAGTTGATAATCTGGTTTTGCTTGCAATCACATTACGTGCTGAAATTGAACCCAGAAGTATTGGAACTGTTACATAGGCTCATTGTTCTTAATGTTCCATCAAGAGAATCCAATTTATGCGAATTAAATCGGGAAAAAAGTATGCTGGAAGGAATTGTCCCCTAGCCCCAAACTTACAGTGTGCCACAAGCTTTCCTTTGATAATCAATGTTAAACTTATTACATGAACGTTCATGCATCGGTCTATCGAACAAGATATTGCTGACACCACATAAGTGAGAAACAGAGGGATCTGTTACTGGAGTTTGGAACCTGAGTCTCTTGATAATTGTGGCTGGTGACAGATCTGTAAAATTGCACCAACATACAATTCTCTATGTGGTATTCAGAAACTGAAGCTCAGAAGATGGTATAGCATGGAGAATTAATCATTTTTTTTATTTTTAGATTATCGAATCTGTAAGTCTCAGTGATGGTGAAAGGGGGTGTCACACTCGGTTTTTCTGAAGAACAATCAAGTGAATATCACATGTATGCCAGGATCATTTTCTCATATATGTGATGACAAATAGTGAAGCATCATTTATTACAAGCCAGATGTCGAATATAAATAAGTCTTACATCGCAAATGTCTCAATGGACACTAATGCTTCATCACAAGTAAATAAACTAGCAGCGGAATATTATTCTTTTAGGGCTCCATCACAGGCGTTGCTCGGGGGTCTTCATGAACCTAAAATCCTTCCTCGGGTCCAAAATCTTGGTCATTATACACCACCTCATTATCTTGACCTGAGCAGTAATATAAACCAACAAATATGCAAGGTTGAGTACCAATGGTACTCAGCAAGTGTGGGAAAATTATATCATGCATGGCTAGAACAAGGAGAGGTTGAACTCATGGTTAAAGCACTACGCAATTAATACCTATCACCTTAGCTTATTAAGCACCTTCATTACTACACAGGTGAAATGGTCCCAATCTCCCATCCCATCATCATAACCAAATAACCATAACATCATTTCCAATGTTAAGCTCCCCGCTTAACATCCACAACTTCCAAAAACCTTCACTCCTCTAATCATGAATAAGTCCAGGCCGCTCTTAACCGTGAGCACGGCTGTCAAGACAGTTTTGACTCTACAGAGTTTGTACCACTGTACCCACAAGTAGTGATTTCATCCCCCGTTGCCGGGTGGACTAAAAGAACCTCCATTATGCCAGTGGCTACGATCCACATTCACACTTCCCAGGTGTGCAGCCAGGAGATCACTACGAAGCCTTTACAAAGGGATTCCCGACGAGCGTGGGCCCACTGAGGTTTCACCCCTAACAGCATACAAGAGGCTCCAACCCCGCTGCAGTGGCCCCCTCTTGAGCCTTGCGGTTCATATGGTAGTCCAGCTGACACCTACTCCCCGCACCATCCAACACACCCATACTACGCCAGGGATACACCTAATTAATTGGCCAAGCTGCCCCATCTCAGCATGTGGTTGGCACTGTAAAGCCGGGTTACATGCTCCATGAACCGGTCCTTAGGATCCAGGCAAGTACTAAACACAAACCCAAGTCTCGTGCACCCAGCACACAACCAAAACATCCAACTTGCCTTGATCCCTACCTCTACATAACTCACAATGTCTCATTCAAGAGTATGGTAATATAAACTGATGATCTCATTTCCCAAATATCCCATTCTAAGCATGGCTAAGCAAATGCATGTAAATAAATGACAAAATAAATCCCAACCCAAGCTACAAGGAAACAAGGTAATGCAATTCTAGGGAAACTTTCCTAGCATGGGTTTCATATTTCATTTGACAATGCAAATAATTCTATCTACACATCCTAGCATAGGATCAAAGTGGTCAAGGACACTTGCCTCCTTCTTGCTGCTCTTGAAATGGGTATTCCTGGTCTTGGAAATGAATAACTTGTTCTTGAACAGGTTCTACTTCATACCATCACACATAGCAAAAGAAAAACAACAATCCATAAGACATGGTTCACACTTACACTTCATACAAACCACACATTCACATTTATGAAATTCATTCACCATTATATGTGTTGTGTTTCAGTTTTAAATAAATTCCTTATATTAAACTACTACACCTTTTCACTACCAGGTATGTATGAAAAGTATTTTTTTTCTTCTCCATATGTGCCTTCAGAATTTCTACCAACCCTAAACTGAATTCTTTGGATTTTAGAAACTCCATTTATCATTTACTAGTTGCTATATTTTCAGATTTATATTCCTATGCATAATTGTGTATTCTATTATGAAATTAGTAATACACATCATCTAAACAGTATAGGTTCTGGTCCTAAATGATTTAATAACATCTTTTGACCTTGGCTTCTGATGTAGACTATTTCATAATTATTTTCCCTATTTTTCTATAACTATTCTTTACTTAAAAATGTGTCCCTATACCAAATAATGTGAATAATTAAATGAAACAGATTCATTTCAGTCCAAAATATATTTTTATCTCACTCCAAAGTTTTCTAAGTACTGAGAAAGTTTTTAATTAATTTTGACAATTATGTTTGTCCCCCTTTTTAATTTTTAAACACTAGTTACATATTCAATTTTCTAAATTAAATACTAAACAGGGTTAAAAAGTAAACTCACCCCATTACAGGGTCTATAATATTATTTTCATAATTTCCAGGGGTTTAGCTACACTTATCAGAGGTGTTTTTCTTAATTTCTATTAAGTCCAGGGGCTAAAACTGATTTTTAAATGAATTTACATGATTTTCTGGAGTTCCAGGGGCTAGATCTGAAGTTTCCGGGGCTAGCTCTCAATTCCAGAGAACCCCAGGGGGTAGCACGTAAGAATTCCAGTCTTTATAGCGTGGGGCTGACGTGGACCGTCCGATTTTAAACCGACGGCTGAGATTATAACATCGAACCGGTACGCGGGGTTTTAAAGTCTACCGTGCGATTTAAAATAAACGGCGCACAAGCGGCCACGTCGCTCTGATCGAGCGCGGGCGGCGCTGCCGGCGGCGCACGGCGGCGGGAAGCGGCGATCTCGCCGGAAAGTTTCGGATCCTCGAGAATTCTGCCTAGAACTGTGATCTTATGGCCTAGATCGATAGAGGGGAGGTCAGGGATCTCACCTCGGGGGTTTTCTCGAGCTCGGGGGTCCTGGAAAGTGATCGGCGGCGAGGTCCGAGGCAAAACCACGGCGAAGCTCGTCGGCGCTGGATTTACACCGTAACTCTCCGAGTTTTCTGCACCGGCAAAGTTCCCTGGAGGCGGTGGATCAAGACCAGCGAGTTAGATCAGAGTTTCCGAGCTTAGATCGGCCAGAATTCACCGGCGAAGTCACGGTGCTCACCGGAGTAAAAATCGGCGATCGCGTGGGAAAAACTGATCGGGGCTGGGGTTTTTATAGCCGGGGAAGGGCGGTGGGTCAGTTGTGATCGAGTTGGATTCTTCTGGGACCGGAATTCGGGCTGAAGGACGGGTTTTCCGATCGGTTAAGATCGCGCGCGCGGGAGAGAGTCCGGGGTCGCGGGGTTGGGGATGACAGGTGGGTCCCACCTGTCTGTGTGAGAGAGCGCGGGCGCGCGCGGGGGCGGGCTGGCGCGGGGAAAGCTGGGCCGGCTGGCGGGTTTCGACCCACTGGCCGGTTTTTTTCCCGTTTCTCTTTTTCTTTTTCCATTTCTTTTCTGTTTTGAGCCTAATTTGAATTCCAGTTTGAATTTGAATTTTTGCAAAACATGCAACACGTCCAAAAATTTTTAAATTCCCCTCTGAACATGGTTTTGGGTTTTGAATCAAAATTTGGGGTGTTACAGGGGGCTTGAAGACATGCCTTTTATCATGGTCCAGCATTTGATACTATGTTTAAGATTTTGCTTGGCAGTAAGTACCATCCTCAAACTTGTTACCGTATAATGCAGTAGTGGTGCATCTGACAAGGATTTAGGCTATCCGCACTCATGTTACTCTAAAAAATTATTTTAAAAGTATATTCTCACCTATTTACACTACACTTTAAAAGATCCTCTACTTTTCAGTACATGTTCTCGCACTCATCGTAATCTAAACACGTACTCTATATCAACTACCCTCAAATTTATATGGTATCAAATAACTATATCCTATTTTTGTATTATAGCATATAACTACTTCTGTTTCAATAATATGATTGAAAAATTAGTCAATTTTTTTATTTCGTTTTTCCTTTTTTACCTCTTCATTTCCTCCTCTTTCTTTCCGATATTTATTTCTTTCTCCTTTTCCCCTTTCCGTTTTCTTTCTTTTCTTTCCTTTTCCTTCTCTATTTCCCTTTCTTTTCTTTCCTTTCTCCCTCTTTCCCCCTTTTTTCCCTCCCCATTTTCCCTTTTCTCCTCCCTTTCTTTCTACCTGGAGCTGCTGCAGCGCACCGCGCATCACATCGCTGACACGTCGCTGTTCGATTACCGATGCCTGAAGCTCCTGCCGTCGGCCGTGGCGGCTGCGGCGATCTTCGTGGCGAGGTTGGCCCTGACGCCGTCGCACAACAGCGAGCGGGTGCAGCGCTGGGACAGGGAGCTCGAAAAGCTGACGGGGTACAAGCCCGTGGATGTTGCGCTACGGCGTGGAGCGCATGTACCGACTGATGGGTGCTCCTGGCCTCGTTATATTTCCATCATTCTTCGCAGATTATAGGTACTAGCAAGCAGCAGCAGTCAGAATTAGAATTTGGCAGGGAAGAAAAGCGTTGGTTTTAGTCTGGTGCACTTTTTCTCCCTCTAGTCCCTCTCATGCTTGTAATAGCAGTTCCCATGCATACACTCGGACACGTCGGATTGTTTCTGTATTTCATCAGCTTCATGGTATGCACTACACCTGAAGTGGAAATTGAAATTCATGTCATGCTTCAGTTTCCCGATTTTCTCGCTTTCGGAATACATGATTCACCGGGAAAAAATTCTATGTATTTCCGCCATGCAACAAAGTTTTGTTTCTAACAGCCTGCTTTCGCAGACGGCAAGGAAATTCAGTTCCAAGACCATACCATCTCATTTCATCCTCTACCGTCACTTTTCAACTTCCAAGAAATGAAATCAATATACAGCAACCTTTACCAGAGTTTGTGAGATTTAGTGACAAGGAATCAAAACTCGTCAGTCCCAAGGACGTTACACATTGTATCTCTGCAAAAAAAAAAATGTAAAGCTAGAAAGATTACAGAGCAGCTCTGATCTGGGACACGGCAAAATCACAGCTGTTTCATTGCCTGTCTGACGGGCCTCTGATGTGCTACGTGACAGAACTATCGCTCCGTCTCTGCAAGATGCCAATGGTAAATCACATGATTAGATCGAAACCACAAGAAGGGCTAAATGGAGGATGAAGGTAAGCATCACACAAGCGGTTGTTGTACTGGTGAAACACAGCCTTAATATAATACTTACTGAGGCCCTGCTTGGACTTGCGCTTCTTACGTTTCTTTGACCTGTACTTCTCTCCTTGCCCTTCAGCTTCCTCAGCTTCTTTGCCGACAGCAGACCCTGTTATCTGCGCAAAGGATTCTTTGGCGCCAGCAGTTACATCACCAAAGAAGTCCTTCACCTTGTCAACCACGGTTTTGAGCTCATCCTTCTTTGGAAGCTGAGAGAAATGGCCTAGCTGTCACTGACTTTGCCAGGATACGATAATATCTTGAAACACTATCTATACTATGTAACTGTATTTTGAAATTTGTCAGGCCCAGTTTACTGAGTCAAAACTCTCAGGAGTTAGCATAGGGTTTCGCAAAGATTGTGACTAGGATACTATTACTATCAGCAGAAAATTGCAATTTAACACGAGAAAAAAAATTAAGAAACTTACTTCAATCACATTACTTGACGTCAGCGCAGACCTAATGTTCCCTTTTTCCTGCCCATGTAAATTTGAAGTAAAGTTGCAATTGTATTTCAAAGACAAATTTATATCCAAACAACCTCATTTCCGCAATGAAAGTTTGAGGAGATTACCACAACTTTGTAGCCGTATCGAAACTCATTTTCGCTCTTCAAAACGCGGTACTGTGCTTTCGCTGTGTCTATAATCTCATCCTCGTCCTTTCCAACACATACAACATGGTCATAATACATGCAGGTAGATGCTTACATGTCTAACAAGGCTGGAGATAATGTAACAAAATGGCGCCCTAAAGAGCATGTAAAGCAAAAGGAAAGCAAACAGCTTAGGGTGTTGTTGATTAGTATACTTTGTAAATGACAGCAGCGAGGTTCCTGGCGAGCGTGTCCTTGTAGATGTACTTGCCGAGGAAGTTGTCCTTTGCCGCGAGCATGATCTTCGCCGTCGTTCCTCCGGTGACGACGTTGAGCGGGTACCAGAAGTAGACCTGGAGAAAGAAGCACGGTTTCTCGGTCACACGGCCGGGGAAGAACTTGCAGGCCAGCGGGGTGACGGTTCGGCAGCTTAGAGGTGGCTCAGGCACGGACATTGGCGGTGCGGACGAAGATGACGAAGCGCGGGTTGCCGTCGTCCTCGATCTTGGGCAGCTGCGGCGCGCGGCGCTGCCGCTCCGACCAGCTCCTGCCGCCCCGGGCCTCCACCACCAGCGCGCGCCTCCCGGGCTGCCTCGTCCGCGGCGGCGCCGCCCTGACGAGGAAGCCGACGGACGGAGGCTGTCCGATGCGCGCCGGCGCCTGGGCCGACGACGACGGCCTCAGCGACACCCCGCCCACCACCTCCATGGATGCCTCTGCTCGGCGCTGCGCGTCCCTTCGATTCGAGGGACCGGGAGAAGATAAGTGTAGCACGCAGACGCAGCGCATCCTGTGGTGGTGGTGGTGGCGGCGGCGAGCTGATGTGGTTACTGAGGCGTGGGGCCCAAGAGGTAGCGGTGGGACCCTGGTGTCAGAACGCTGCGATCTTTCTCCGGGTATAGCAGATCGTTTGACAGCCTACGCAGACTAGCGACATGTCCGATGCGCGCCGGGAAGGAGGCACGGCCTCTCAGAGAGCGGTGCGCAAGCGGCAGAGCTACTTGGCCGGGACGGGAGACGCGGCAGGATGGGCCTTCTCTCTGAATCGAATCGTTGAACCAACCCAACGATCTAGATCCTCAAAGCCGAACCATTTTGCACCGATCGAACGAGAGCCCATCGAGGCGTCCACTTCATTCGTCTCGCGCCCTCTTGGCACGAAGTCCTCGTCAGAAAGATTATTAATTTCTCGCTGCATGATCGAGACTGACAGAGACGGAGCAGGGTAATGGACATGAACGGTAGGCGGGTCAACGCAGCCGGGACCGGACAGAGAGGGGGTAAAAGGAAACGAGCGCGGTCCGTTGCTAACCCCTCTCTTCCCCACGTCGCAAAGTCAAACCTCTTCACTGGTGAGCTGGTTCCGCTCCTCTCCGCGGCACCATCGCAATCTCCTTCTTCATCCGTTCTCTGCTGATCTCCGGAGTCGCTGCTGCAGTTCCCGCGCCGTCCATCGCGGTTCCGAAGGGTCGTGTTCTTGCGGCGGGGAATCTCGTCACGCCTGGTATGTCTTCTATCATATCTGCTTGTCGCTTATTGTCGGATGGATCGATTTTGCTCTTGATATACTGATGCCTGCTGATTCTCAAGTTATAAGGAATCTATTTTTTGTTTTCCATGATCTGCAATTCTGAAGTCCCTTTCCTTTAGATAACTGCATGCTGATGTGATAGGATAAGTTCAGTTCACTTTATGGGTTGTGTGTGTTAGATGGTTCTTTCGGCTGCTCTCTGTTCCTCGAAAGTGGTTGGGAGGAATATGACTGAGCCCAGTTCTATGGATTTCGTTCGTATCATATCGTGTTAACTGTAGTATAATCTTGTTGCAGGATATGACTAGCTCGTTCATGGTTAACTGAGCTAAAGGACGAACGTTTCTAGAATTTCTCATCCTTGTTTCATAAAGTTTGTGTTTTCAGATTCGATTCAGTGATAGTTACAAGATTTTGATGAACAAGTTCGGCAGCACCAGTCTACTGTTGCCCTGCCTTCATGAGCACAACTGTAGTAGTTGTAGTTCCTTATTTTTTTGCCTTTGGTCGAATTCTTTTTAGCTAATTTTATGTCAGTATGCCTGCTGATTCTTTTTGTTACCATAGCATAGATCAATTTATGGGATGAATATTAAAATATTTTGTTGACGGTATTTTTCATGTTGTGATTAACCGTACCTTGGCAACATTCCTAGGTTTACATCAGAAGGACGAAGAAAACCACACAGAAATCATGTCAGAAGGGTCATCTGAATTTTATCCACGATCAGCACAAAACAGCTTTAATTCTTTGTCATCAGATTTCAAGGACCTAGAACTATCTTCAGAGTGTGGTTGCTTGTCTATTGTAGTGCTAGGTGCTTCTGGTGACCTAGCTAAGAAGAAAACTTTCCCAGCACTGTTTCACCTTTTTCGGCAGGTAACTTGATCACCATCAGTTTCTTGCACATGGGCTTTAAAATTTTCAAGAAAAAAGCATTGTTAACCTACAATAAAAGAGTAGCAAACAACAACAACAAAGCCTTTGTCCCAAGCACATTGGAGTAGGCCAGACCTGAAAGCCAATTTGATACATTTGTGTTGAGTTTACCTACTTAGGCAGTTGTATGGATAGAAATAATAGAACATCACTATATGATTTGTTTGCATTTCATATACTACTGTATCATACAAGATTCTTAGGCATATACATATTTGTGAATTTTACACTCTGATATCTGTAGGGATTTCTGCAATCTGGGGGAGTCCATATATTTGGGTATGCAAGATCAAATCTTTCTGATGATGGATTAAGAGAGCGCATTTGTGGGTAAGATTCAGTTTTCTTGAATTAATAAGTGGACTTATACAAAATCATTATCTCTCTCTGATGGAGCGTTTCCTATTTATTTGTATTTTTGGTACGATGGAAATGCAACTCAATGACTCTTTCTCGGTCTGAATGTCATTATCTATTGCTGTAGATATCTCAAAGGAGCTTCAGATGAACATGTTTCACAATTTCTGCAGCTGGTAAGTCTCTGAATTGTGTATAGCTCCTGAATCCTCATATGTCACCTTTATAACCAGATTAAGCTCCCTTATCCTTACAGATTAAATATGTTAGTGGTTCATATGATAGCGGGGAAGGGTTTGAATTATTAAACAAGACAATTTCAGAGTATGAAACATCAAAGACCAAAGAATCAGGAAGTTCCCGCAGACTATTTTATTTGGCGTTGCCTCCATCTGTCTATCCGTCAGTATGCAAAATGATAAGATCATATTGCATGAATGCATGTAAGTTACTCTTACTTTCTTGGCATTAATGAATAGATTCAATAAATAGCTTCAATTGTAAGGAAAAACATTCGGTGTTGTTATAAAATGAAAAACCAATATAATTTGTATAAACCATGGTTTAACTTTTGAGGACAGTTATTTACAACATGTCCACCCTTCTTTGTCTACATTCTTCTTTCACTAAGGTTGATAAAAGATGAAAAGTACAAATTATAGATATAACAGTTCACATGAATCTAGTCTGTCAAATTTTTTAAGTTTTTCTGGAAGCACTGAAGGGCAGAATCAAATTTCCAAATATAATAAAAGATAGCCACAATTAGCTATTTCTTTTTCTAAAGTTCAGATGATACCAATTTTTTCTTTGGTACCACCACCCTCGATATTCTTCTTGTTCTCAGTTGTGGTATCTATTCATGTCATACTCAGCTTCACGTACTGGTTGGTCAAGGGTTATTGTTGAAAAGCCATTTGGAAAGGATTTGGACTCTGCAGAGGAACTGAGTGCCCAACTTGGAAAGCTTTTTAATGAAGACCAGCTATATAGAATTGACCACTATTTAGGAAAAGAGTTGGTCCAAAACTTGGTAATATATCAGTGAATTTAGTAATCTGTTTTACTTCTTACGTGCAACTGTTTCTCATATCATCATTTTTGCAGCTCGTGCTTCGTTTTGCAAACCGCCTCTTTCTGCCTCTCTGGAATCGTGATAATATTGCTAACGTACAAGTAAAATTCCTTCCAAGCGATCACACATTTTATTTGATAAATCTGGTTTTATTTGTGCCAACTGTATTTGCTTTCCTCCAGATTGTATTTAGGGAGGACTTTGGGACTGAAGGACGTGGAGGATATTTTGATAAATATGGGTATGTTGATTGTAACTGTGTTAGCAAAAGAGCTCTCTGCTAAAAAAAAAGAAAGGGCAGCCCGGTGCATGTAGCTCCCGCTTGCGCAGGGTCCGGGGAAGGGTCCGACCCGCTTGGGTCTTTTGTACGCAGCCTTTCCCTGCATTTCTGCAAGAGGCTGTTTCCAGGACTCGAACCCGTGACCTCATGGTCACAAGGCAACAGCTTTACCGCTGCGCCAAGGCCCCCCTTCAAAAGAGCTCTCTGCTGAGATATTTTTTTAAATGCATATGGTTTTCTCTGTGAAACCTTAGTGTAGAATATCCCTATATGTAAACACCACTGTTCCTAAAAAGTTCTCTTATCATGTACAGATATACATTTGAATACACGAGTTCCATGTTTCATTTTGTTCTCAGAAAACATATGTTAAGTTTTTTCACTTTAATGTAGCCATTTTATTCCTGAATTCAATTCAGGTCCCTGAAATTTGCAACTACCAAATACTTCACGATTGACATTGTTGCTTCAAGACTTGTGTAGTATCATTCTTATATATCACTTAGAGGGGTCCACATTTTGCTATTTTTCTTCAAGTAATTTAAGTATCTGACCTCACCTTCTTTTCTTACGCAGTATCATTCGTGATATCATTCAGAATCATTTGTTGCAAGTAAGGAGGCCATTTTTTGTTGTTTATTATTTATATAGCATAATTTCACAACGATTTATGGCAATTTACATCCTGTTTATGAATCTGTAGTATTAATTATGTATTGCCGCTTTCTGCCCAAAACTGCACTCACAGTTACTTATGCCATAAATACTTATTGCTACACTTTTCTTATGCTGAATTTCCTGAGATAACAGGGCAGAATCCTGCCTTTGTGATCTCTCAAGAAGAGAAGATTATAGCATTAAGGAATTGAGAGGTCTGATGTGACTATCAATCTATTCTGCAGGTCTTCTGTTTGGTGGCTATGGAAAAACCTGTTTCACTTAAGCCTGAGCACATAAGAGACGAAAAAGTCAAGGTGTTTCTTTACATCTATTTATTTTAGCATCTGATGTACTTTTTGCAGTCCTGGTTGACAGAAAACTCCTTGTTTCCATTTTTCATATATGATACCATATGTATAATTATAGTGCACTGTTCCTTCCAAGTAACAACATACAATACTTTTGCCCTTTTTGTGTCACAATGTCAGGTTCTGCAATCAGTGAGCCCTATAAAGTATGATGAGGTTGTCATTGGACAATATGAGGGCTACAAGGATGATCCTACCGTGCCAGATGACTCAAACACCCCAACTTTTGCATCTGTTGTACTAAGGGTACACAATGAAAGATGGGAAGGTAAATGTCACTTAAAGAACTATTCACTTGAAATTCCCCAAGATTGAATGTTGTTGTCTCTTTAATCCAATTTACACATGGGTGTTCCTCTTCTTAATGCAATGATACACAGATCTCCTGTGTATTTAAGAAAAAAAATACACATTGACGTTACATCTGAACTCCTTATTTCATTAGGAGATCTTGTTAAGAAGTAGTATGTGACAAGGATACCATGTGCACAAAAGCCTCTGATTTGATTCTGAGCGCTAGCATGCAAATAAGTTTGTGCTGCAACAGTTATGTCAATTATCACTTGAATGCATGTTTATTTCACTAATAAGATGCAAGTAATTGTTTGTGGCAGGAGTTCCTTTCATTCTCAAGGCAGGTAAAGCACTAAGCTCTAGGAAAGCAGAGATACGTGTTCAGTTCAAGGATTCTCCTGGTGACATTTTTAGATGTACGTGGTAAATTCTTTACTTAATTTCAAATAAATTGTCAATAAATCTATTGTGGCAAAACTGTTGGTGAAGACTAGCCCTACAGAAGGTAACTTCTCCAGAATATAATATACATTGGTAATCATAAATTCCACAAAGTCTCGGGCCCATTGATTGTTAAAATTTATCCTTACCCACAAGAACTTGGATTCCTTTGTTTGTTGTTACCTTCATCGATTACTCCCTCCATTGTTTTTTTACGACGTCGTCAAAAGAGAGAGAGAGAGAACGGAACGGAGGGAGTATGTTCTAACCTTTACACTCCATTGATTGTTTTCTATTTCTGATGGTATTTAACCTCTATGCTCTATTTTACCCTTGCATAGGCAAGAAGCAAGGAAGGAATGAGTTTGTTATACGCCTGCAACCATCAGAAGCCATGTACATGAAACTAACTGTATGTACATCCACTTCTGCTAAGTCTAGCACTTGGATCTGTTTCACTTTGGTCAATCGACGTTGTCTTAAATATTTGTAGGTCAAGAAACCTGGACTAGAAATGGCAACTGAGCAGAGCGAACTGGATTTATCCTACGGGTTACGGTACCAAGATGTAAAAATCCCAGAAGCGTATGAGCGTCTCATCTTGGACACGTATGTGATGCTCCATCTTTTTCAATAATTCAGTTCTGAGAACTCCACGGGATAAAGAAAGAAAGAAAAGATCCGTTCTCTTCAGCCATGGTCACCGTTTCTGATACGAACTTATGTTTTGACAGGATAAGAGGAGATCAGCAGCACTTTGTCCGTCGCGATGAGCTGAAGGTTTGGGATATATATATATATATATATATATATATATATATATATATATATAGTGCATATGTTTTGCAGTGGTCTCCCTCCTGTGAATTTCTGAATCTTACGCGCTGTGTCTGTGTGGCTCAGGCTGCTTGGGAGATCTTCACTCCTCTGTTGCACGACATCGATGCTGGCAAGCTGAAGTCCATTCCATACAAACCAGGAACCCGAGGACCTCCAGAAGCCGACGATTTGAGCAAAAGGATGGGGTATGTGCAGACCGATGGCTACATTTGGATACCGCCAACCCTTTCAAGATTTTAGGCTCTTAGCTTCAGCCTTCAGCAAGTGCCGTTTGTCCTCTGAGAAAGGCATTTGGGAAAGAGAGATAATTTGGGTCTTTGTAATAAGGGGGGTCTTGTAATAAGAAGCTTGTGCTTGTTGAAATTGAAACATATACGAAACAGAATAAAAGATGCCAGTTTTTAAATCTGCCCCGTTGATTTTGTTCTGCTGCTTTGAACAGTACCGTCGTTCAACTATTCCATTGAGCTTTCCTTCGAAACGGCACCGTCTGTCTCGTTCGTTCAAAAAAAAAGTATCATTGAGATTGAGCTGCCCACGCGGCGCAGTGGGTAGCCTGCTCCGCTCGTGCAAAAGCCATTTCGCTCAGTTTTAAGTTCAGGTACAGGTACAACGCACGTAAAGCTGCAGCTTAAAATTACTTTCACATCCATTTATTTTACTGTAGATAAAGATACAGAACCACAAAAGATGGGTTTGCGATGGCTTAGGAACTAGACCATCTCCAAAGGCAAACTAAATGCATGCAACAGGTTACAGATAGAGCAAAGTGCTGTGATACTGTTTTATCATTGTTCAGCAACAGTTCCCCAGCAGGCCAATGCTATTTTCTCAGTCTGTCTTGATCAGCTTCTTGACTATGCTCTTCAGAGCCGGCGCACTGGCACTGCACTTCTGATCATCGAAGCAGGACCTCCCTTCCTCGGCCGCCTTGCACAGCTGCGGGTCCATGGGCACCTTGCCGAGGAAAGGGACCTTCATCTCATCGCACATTTTCTCTGCACCACCTTTGCTGCTGTCAAACACCTCGCTGCATGTCACAAGTGACAGAAGCTCGGGGGCTTTCTCCTTGATGTAATTCAGTGCCCACTCCGTGGCATCTGTCTCACCCGCCTCACTTGGTTTCACGAACCTGAGATCTGACAGTGGCTGCCTAAGGCCACTCATGTTCTCCACAACACCCAACACAGGCACACCGACCTTCTTGCAGAAGCTTATCTCCTTCCTTACATCAATCAGAGAGACCTGCTGCGGTGTTGTGACGATTATCGCCCCATCGATTCCTGTGGCTTGCAGGTACTGCACAATCGAGATATGTTCATCGGATGTTCCTGGAGGGGCATCCACTACCAAGTAGTCGATCTCCCCCCAGTCAACATCCTTCAAGAACTGCTTGATGAGTCCATTCTTGCGAGGACCCCTCCATATGACAGCATCGTCTGGGTTAGGCAGCATGAAACCAATTGACATGACGCCAAGGTTGGACTCAACATAGACTGGTGACCAACCAAGGTTACTCTGATGAATATCCTGACCCTCCAGGCCCAGCATTTTTGGGATGCTAGGGCCACAGATATCTATGTCAAGAAGGCCAACCTGATGGTCCATTTCAGCCAAGGCAAACGAGAGTTGAGCTGAGAACGTGCTCTTTCCAACACCTCCCTTTCCAGACAAAACTAATATCTTGTGTTTTACGGTAGCCATGCGCTCAACAATTGCAACCAGATCTGAGAAAAGGCAACAATATAATAGTTAGTTCGCTTCATATAGCAGAAATAAAAGCAGAAAGTAGATAATGTTCCTGCAAAAATCATTCAACTACTGCAATGATGCATTACCATGCAAGCTCAAGTAAGGCTGTCTGGCAAACATTAGGGAAATCACACATAAAATTCTAACCAGCATGCTTTGCTCCACAGAGTTGGATCCAAAATCAGAAACCACCTGCTGAACACGGTGGCACATACCCACCCCCAAATATGCTAGCGCCGTTGTTAAATGTGCAGCTGTGTATAAAGTGCCTAATAGCTTTTTGACCGCACTTTACTCATCTCCTGCAGTTCTGCTAGCTGCTGGCCTCCTTCCTCAAGTAGCTAGTCAAAAAAGGTCCAATGCAAAAGCTTAAATCCATACTCTTCCTATGCACATTTATCATTGCTCAGAAATGCGCACTACTCATGACTTGTGTATGTCCATTTTTTTCCATTCACCAACTAAAGAAGATGTCATGTTAATGAAAATGTTTATTAACTGTAAAGTTTTTTTTAGCTGACCCCAACATGCTTGGGATAAAGGCTTGGTTGTTGTTGTTGTTATTAACTGTAAAGTTTTTTCTTTCTTAATGAACAAAATAGTCTATTGTATTTTCAGTGTTTCTCCACAACTGTCTTTTTTATTGATATTGCTTCACCATGGTCGAATCAAATGAAAGCATGCCAGTTTGTGTCAGACCAGCTAGTGAATTGGCTCACCAAGGTACATGAAAAGGTCAAAGGAATCCCTAAGTACACTACTAAAAGACTAGAAGCACTGCCACCGTGGTAGTGTTCAACGCAAATCTCTAGCAGATAACAAACATTTGAGGTGCATAGCAGCGCGTTCATGTGCCACTGTGTTCAGCAAAGTTATATATATACATATATATATACATATATATATACATAAATATACATATATAGTATCTGATCATGCCTTCTTAATGATGGTTATATTTATATATAAATCAACTGTCTAATTGTATCACTATCTGTGGTTACACTGCAATCTAGAACGAATAACCTTATCGACCATGTATAACGCATGAATATAGGATGATTGCATATTCACATGAGAGACTTTCTGCGTCAATCTGAAATTCTTCAACCCTTAACATTCACTACAAGCATAGCTCATGTCTGTTTTACAAGAAGCTGGTTATTATTAAAAAGGAGATAGTTAATTGGAGAAATTTTAGTGAGTACATCAACATACTGGAATTCACAATAGAACGCATCAAATAATATTATCTCGTGTATTCATCCTTCATAGTAGAGGACAAAACAGATCATCAAGATCTCAATTAAACTAAGTCAGATTTTAAAAAAAATGATAATTGTTGATGTTTTTTCTGTGACATGATCTGTCTCTCCCTTAAGGAAATGATAAAATAGATTTAAAGCAACAGACCTCCTATCTAGCAAACCACTCAGATACTTGGAATAAGATCCAAAACCATGGAGTTCTTTAATCTCTGGAGCCAAAAATTAAACACTCATTTTGTTTTCAACCAACAGAGGAATGAGAAAAACTCCGCACCTTAGGCGATATCAGGTCTTCCCTTTTATCTCATCACATGTTTGAACATTTACTGATTTAGCAGTAGCATTGGTATTCCATATTTCATTATGGGATGAGGATATCAAGTCTCCCCTTTTATAGTTTTATCAGATCACATGTTTTGGTCCTAAAAAATTGCTTTACAGCAATCACGCTGTCCCAAGTCCCTACCTCTTTCCTCAACCACTAACATTGTTTTTTGTGCTACTGACTCTCAGACTTTGAAGGAAAATAAATTAGATTGCGTCAGTTTTCGGTTATGTAATTGGATTGGATTGCAAGCAATACATCCGGTGGAATCAGGACTATCATTTATTCCACTGCTGAGAACTTCAGATTTTTGACTCCCTTTATTTGTAGACCTCGAATGTCCGAAACTACAGGTTAGTTCCTGCTAACACTTGGCCTTTTCAAGCAAGCCCTTGACAATAGATGAAGCTTGTAGCACTACCAGCTCTATAATGATGATCAAACCACAAACGACACATATGTCCTACATTAAATAAGGGCTATCTTTCTAGTTCATCCACGAATCCAGTATACAAGAAGTTTCTGGGGATGGCTGTGCTGTATATAGAACATACTAAACCTGCAGCTACGGTGATACAATCTAACTGAACCAGACTAAATGATAGATTGATAGGTACACAAGTACCACCGAGCCAGAGCAAGGCACCAGAACCAGATTGAATAGAATCCAATGCAAGGTCATGAAACATCTGATTACCAGGGTCCGGGCCCTTGGGGGCGGTGGCGCAAATCTGCTGGTTAGGGCATCCCGCGCACGCATCTGCCTTCCCCGCATCCTCGGACTGCGTCCCGGGGCAATCTGCGCAGCACCCGACAAAACAAAGCGTATTCAGAAACTAGTCCAGCACTCGTGAACCAAGCTTGGGTAAGCAGACCACACGCAAATGGCCCTGACACGCGCGTCAAACGATTCCATTTCATCAGTAAAGCGGTGGAAGGGGGAGCGAGTTCTTACGCTCGTTGGCGTCCTGCGGGACGTCGCCTTTGCCGCCGCCGCCGTTCTCCATTTCCCTCGCTTCCTTCCTTCTCGAGGTGTCCTGCCTTGGGGTCGCACTGTAAGCCGGCCGGTGAGGGCAGAGAACGTCCGATCGTGATCGGACGGCCGGGAGGTTTTGCTTGTGACGCGGCAGAGTCCACGGGGTGGAGTGGTCGATTACGATTTTGCTGCGTCGTTGCTTTGGTCACACGCCCATCTTTTTAGCGTTCTGGCTCTGCCTCTGAACGATCTCCACACTGAAAATCAGAGCAGGCGACAATTGATCAAACTTGACGATTTTTAAACCAGTCAGTCAGACTGATTCCGCAAACCGGTTAGATCTACGTCTCGTTCATCTTACCATACGGTGAGCACCACCGTACGTGAGTGCTTTTGTCTCGAGGCCAAAAAAACCATAGCCATCCTGACGCATCTGAGCTCCTCAGACGTATTTCAACACTGTTGCAGTTGTTCAGGTTTGAGGACGAGGTAATTAATTACTCTGCACGGGGAGCGACTCACCCTGGAACAAATGAGTATGTTCAGACAGAACTATATATAGAAGATGGTTTATTTTTCAATTTCGGTGCTAAATATTTGAAATCAATTTTTTTTAGAAATATGTGTAAGATATAAAACAGGACAAGCTAGCGTACCAAGAAGAGTCCAGTGAAAGCCTTTTTGTCCGTCTTTATTTCCACGAGCGAATCCTCCTTTTCAGAAAATGAAAAATGTTGCTACGTGTAGATATACTTCTGCAGTTGTTGCAAACACCACCTTTCTACACACTAATTTTTTTCCAATAATTGGTTATACTCATACACTGTTTAGTATTCATTAATTGGTGTGCAAGCCGTTATTATTGGTTCCACACTTAAATAATGTCAGGCTCGGATGAGCAAGATCGCTCCTTTGTCCCAAAATAATTGTAATAATATCACGTGTGTTTTTCAAACACAACTCGGTACAGGTCATAGTATCTCACACAAGATCGTACTTATGGATCAAAAATAATCTTTTCTCGGACTCCATAATATGTGTTACTTTAGGTATTAGATACATCTTGAATATAAGTGCACAAGATAATAATAACTCTGTCCTAGAATATTAGTCTTTATGGATACGCACCTCGCCAGAAATACATATTATAGAACGGACGTAGCAGGTAACAAATGTCAAAAAAAAGTAAGTAGAAGTCCTTACAATATCATTGGATTTCAAATAATCCACATCAAGTTCTAATTATACATGTCAAAAAATATAAAAATAAATATACTTTTTCTGTACAGCTTACATCATGTGAAATACTAATAATTTTTGTACAAGAGAAGTCAATTTCTTCTTTATCAACTCATGCCATGTAAACCACTGGCGATCACAGAATTAGGCACCTCTATTGCTTTATGCCCACAGAGTCAGCTGCTGTACGGTACGGTGGCCGCAGAAAACCGGCCTGGCCAGGCCGGTCGTTTCTCCACCTTCTTCCTGCGCAAGAAAGAGAAATCCGGCGGCCTCTCGCCCCGCACAAAGGTTTCACCCACTTCCGGTGGGCCCGAACCCAGCAACGGTACAGACTACAGAGGCTCCAAGATCCACCGTTCTCAGGAACCTTCTCGAAACCATCGCCGGCTCCCCCTCGCTCATCATACTCGGCCCCACAGGTCAGCCGCCTGCGACCCCATGATTTCCATTTTCACCGGTAGCCAAGAAAACAAGGCCCCGCGACCCGCAACCCGCAGCGCGGTGGGGCCGACCGTTCCAGAAAAAGCCAGCTTGGCCAAGCCCCCCCCCCGTCTCCTTTATATACGCCCCCTCCCCCGATCTGCTTGCCGCATCTCATTCCTGACCCCGATCCTCTTCCTCGATCCCTTTGAGCCCAATCCATCCTCGTTTCCTCCGTCGCAGCCTCTCGTCCGTCCCTATGGGTAATTCCGCCGCTCAGCAAGCGTGGTTCTGTTTTTTTTGGATCTCGGAGTTTTGTTTCTGTGGCGATCTAATTTGACTGACATTTCGTTGGTTTGTTTTGCTTGGTCTGCGCAGCGAAGATCAAGATCGGAATCAACGGTGAGTCAGCAGCCTCAGATCTGTGTTTCGAACTTCTGACCTGGTTAACGTGGCTCGTGCTCGGTGAATCGCGTGGGTGTTGATGCCGTTTCTGTCTGTTGGATGGATGCAGGGTTCGGCAGGATCGGCAGGCTCGTCGCCAGGGTGGCCCTGCAGAGCGACGATGTCGAGCTCGTCGCCGTCAACGACCCCTTCATCACCACCGACTACATGGTATGAACTCGTCTTTCTCGTCTCACGCGTTCGATCTGTTGATTAAGAGAGTTTAGAGTGCAGTGGGAGTAGATCTGTACGGTTTTTGTATGTTTGATCCATTCTAGCCTGTGCAATAGGATGTTTAGATGTGCGAGTGGACTTGTGGTCTATAGTGCATGTCCTTTTCGATGTTGATTAGTGAGCTCTCAGCACCCTGTGACATCACGTAACTTAGTATTGATTAGGATCTGACACTGCTAGGTTCTAGAGAATGATATATTTAAGTGTTGATCTGTATAGGCGTTGCGTATCTGTGTCGCACTCTACCTGCCATGTGCTTTGGGTCATCATTTTGATAATGTATACACAGTCTGGTGTTTCAAGCGATTTATTTTATAGATCCAGAGATTTCTTCTGAGTTATCAGTTTAATTATTATGTAGGTTCTTGTAACATTCATATCTGTATTATCTGGATAGCATGAACCTTATTCAGATGTGCTATATGGTCTTAAAAAAATCAGATCAATCTTTGCTCTCGAGTTTTATTATTAGCCCAATGTATTTGGGACAAAGGCTTTGTTGTTGTTGTTATACTAACTATGTAATATACATAAGAACCACATTCCATTCTGTTTTAAGTTGGACTGTATGTGATACATTCTGCTTGCTTTTGTTGCCTGCAGACATACATGTTCAAGTATGACACTGTCCACGGACAGTGGAAGCACCATGATGTCAAGGTCAAGGACTCCAAGACCCTTCTTTTTGGTGAGAAGGAGGTTGCCGTCTTTGGCTGCAGGTTTGTTACCATTCTTATCTTTGTAACTTGTTTCATATCCATTTCGACCATTATAGACTGATACCTCATTCTCATTTAGGAACCCTGAGGAGATCCCGTGGGGTGAGGTTGGTGCTGAGTACGTTGTTGAGTCTACTGGTGTTTTCACTGACAAGGACAAGGCTGCAGCTCACCTGAAGGTATAGTCTGTTTCAGATGCTCTATGCTAAGATGCCCTTCCATTTGTTGACCGCGCCTTATGGTTTTCTATGGTTATATTTTGCAGGGTGGTGCTAAGAAGGTCGTCATTTCAGCCCCCAGCAAGGACGCCCCCATGTTTGTTGTTGGTGTCAATGAGAAGGAATACAAATCTGACATCAACATTGTCTCCAATGCTAGCTGCACCACAAACTGCCTTGCTCCTCTTGCTAAGGTGTTTTTTTGTTATTGTTATGCTTTGTTACCAACAGTGACATCTGAATACTATGTTAAAATAACCATTTGATTTGCTGCAGGTCATTAACGACAAGTTTGGCATTGTCGAGGGTCTGATGACCACCGTTCATGCCATCACTGGTAAAGTGCTACTAGAGGCTTTGATAATTCTTTATTGTCACTTGAAGTTTGAGATTGATATGGCCAATCTTTACAGCGACCCAAAAGACTGTTGATGGGCCCTCAGCCAAGGACTGGAGGGGTGGAAGGGCTGCTAGCTTCAACATCATCCCTAGCAGCACTGGTGCTGCTAAGGTAGTTCATCTTTAATTTTCTTTGTACCTGTCACTATATTTGCAATTTAATGCCTGGCAATGGAGGGTAGGGCCTGTTTTTTACCAGAAATGGAGGGTAGGACCTGTGCTTTAGAATAAGCATGGCATTCACTTCTGATTTACATGTATATATCTGTCTGCTGTTGACAAATTCTAATTCAGTTTATCCCATGGTCAGCCTTATGTCGTCCCAAGTGTTCATGTTTTCTGGATTAATGGCACCTTTTATTTGTTGGCTTCTAACATCATTTCTTCTCAGGCTGTCGGCAAGGTGCTACCCGCCCTTAACGGAAAGTTGACTGGGATGGCCTTCCGTGTCCCCACTGTTGATGTGTCTGTTGTTGATCTGACTGTCAGGCTTGAGAAGTCTGCTACCTATGATGAGATCAAGGCCGCAATCAAGTAAGTAAATACTTGTTGAGCTACACACTTCTTCATAGTTTATACCACGCGCTGAAACCTCATTGTATTAGATTTTTAAATGCTTTTGATGCTTATTGATCATTACTTGCATCTTTACAGGGCCGAATCAGAGGGTAACCTCAAGGGCATTTTGGGATATGTTGAGGAGGACCTCGTTTCCACTGACTTCCAGGGTGACAACAGGTATTACGCATTGCCACACCTATCATGTCTATTTTTATCTGATCCTAGACTTGCTGATCTATCATGTCTATTTTTATCTGATCCTAGACTTGCTGATCATGTGGAGACTTACTGTTTCTTCCTTCTCATTACAGGTCCAGCATCTTTGACGCAAAGGCTGGAATTGCTTTAAACGACAAGTTTGTCAAGCTTGTGTCCTGGTACGACAACGAGTGGGGCTACAGGTTCGTATACGATGCCAAGTATTCATTTTGTAGTTTCACACCTGTGCACATACCTTACTGAATCATCCTTTTCATCCTCCTATTTTCAGCTCCCGTGTCGTCGACCTGATCCGCCACATGCACAGCACCAACTAGACCAGCCAAGGACTGATGTAACAGGGGAGTTGTTTTGCCCCGGAGAAGACTGTAGATGTCCTCTTCAGAGAATAAGTTCTTTTGTATCAAATTATGCCAGTGGTTAAGACTCATTGGGTGTACCTGGTGGTTGCTTGAGCTTGTGGGCTCATTTTGTGTCAGGTCTATGTACCTCTCTAAACTTCAAATCGGATTGTTATTCACCGTAGCTTTCGTGCTATTTTGGATGGCTCATCAAAATCTTGCCTTTGATTGCTTGCCTGTTGGATTATGCCCGATGCTTGATTAGAGTTTGATTTTTTTTCTTGATAACTCCCTATGTTTCGATTGATGCTGTTTAATTTAATTTTAAACTAACTAGCGAAACGGAGGGAGTAGTTATGAATGATATCAGGTGAATAGTGCCTATCCGAATTATCTACAGACGGATGTCTGAAACTCTGAATTAGCTTGCCTTTCTCAGACCCAGATGTCTACGAGGAGCTAAGCTTTTAATCGTGCAAGCTTGAGCAGGTTACAAAACGTGGGTAGCGTTTGATAACCAGGATTGACGAGGTTCTTGAACATAACCTGAATTTGATTTGAAAGATTAAAAAAATCTTTCGTATGCTTAGCAGGATGAAAACTCCGCCTATGTTGTAATAACATAGCCGGTACTAAGCCCTGGTAAAGGAGGAGGGGTTGTGATAGATTTGGTGAGCCAACAACTATACTTACCCATTCTCATGGAAATGAAACCCAATAAAAATTTGTCGTAACCCTCTTAGCGACGCGCCATATCGGAACCCGGATATGGTGTTAAGTGGGCAAGGGCTGGGTCGCCACCGCCTTAGTGGCGCGTCATATCGGAACCCGGATATGGTGTTAAATGAGCAAGGGCCAGATCGCCACCACCTTAGTGGCGTGCTACATCATCGCCCGGATGTAGTGATAAGTGAGCAAGGGTCTTTGCATCTTACTCGACAGATGCAAATCGTAAGGAAGCTAGCCGAGGAACATAAATTTCGGGTGCGTAGATGTTGTGCCATTAGGAGACGAGTAAATATCCTTTGTGTACAAGTGACTAGATGGGCGGGTCAAAAGGCAAGAGAAGTCGAGAATACCGGTTTCAAGTTTTGTTATTCTGGATCGGCTGGGACTAGAAATGGCGTAAGCGTTCTAATAGATAAGAGTCTTAAGGATGGAGTAGTGGATGTTCGAAGACGAGGGGATATGATTATCTTAATCAATATAGTAATTGGAGACATTGTTTGAATGTCATTAGTGCTTACACAACTTGGGCTCAACATGAGTGCTAAGAGGCAATTTTGAGAGGACTTGGAGGATATGGTTAGTAGTGTATCGATAACCGAGAAACTTCTCATAGGAGGAGATCTCAATGGTCATGTGGGTGCATCTAACCTAGGATTTAAGGGAGTACATGAAGGCTTTGGATGTGGCGATAGAAATCAAGAGGGTAAGGACATCCTAGACTTTGCCGTAGCCTATGATCTGTTGGTAGCTAACACCCTCTTTAGTAAGAGGCAATCTCACCTAGTGACCTTTAGTAGTGCCCAGCACTCTATCCAGATTGACTTTGTCCTCACTAGGAGAAAGGATAGACGGGAGTGTCTAGATTGTAAGGTGATCCTCGGGGAGTGTGTTGTGACACAACATAAGCTTGTGGTAGTTGACTTTCGCTTCTATACATGTTCTTTACGGGACAAAGGTGTCAAAATCACAAGAACAAAGCGGTGGAAGTTGAAAGAAGAATCACAAGAATCATTTAAAAATAGGGTGATCACAAAATGACCCTGGACAGAAAATGGAGATGCAGATAATATGTGGGTGAAAATGATAACTTGCATTAGGAAGGTAGCTAGTGAGGTGTTCGGTGTGACAAAAGTAAGGAAACTTGTAGATAAAGACACTTGGTGGTGGAATGAGGATGTACAAAAAGCCATTAAGGAGAAGAAGGAGTGTTTCAAGAGTTGACATAATGATAGAAGCGCAAGCAACATGCTTAAGTACAAAGAGGCCAAGAAAAATGCAAGGCGAGCTGTAAGGCAAGAGGACAAATCTATGATGAGTTATATGAGAGACTAGAGACAAAAGAAGGTAAAAAGGACATATACAAGATAGCAAAAATCCACGAGAGAAAGATGAGGGATTTCAGTCAAGTCAAATGCATCAAAGATGAGACTGACCGCATTCTAGTGAAGGATGAAGAGATTAAGAATAGATGGCGGGATTACTTTAGTGGGCTATTAAATGATGGGAATGGGAGCACTACGGTTGAGTTGGATGACTCCTTTGATGACTCCAACAGGCAGTTCGTGTGGAGGATACAAGTGATAGGAGGATGAGTCCCGATCTTCCGAGAGGTAGGGTAAACTTGATTGGGTGGAGATCTCGACGTTGATGATCCAAGACTCCGAACGAACAAAACCCCGCAATTACTACACCACTGCTCCGTTGGTTATCACCCGTGTCACACGAATGACCTCGCCACGAAGGCTTATCCCTGCAAGCGCAATCGAGAACACAAGCAAGAACAGAGAAGTTGCAATCAGAACTGAATTGATCACGAATTTGGGGTCTCACAACCGATGATCGGCAAACTGTTCAATGACAGATTGTAACTAAGCAAAACCCACCTATTTGTGATGGCGGCTAGGGGGTATAAAGGAGGTGGAGGAGGACCAGGGGGGTGCTGGGGTCGTGAGCTAACCCTAAGACACGTACATAATGGACTTGGACTCGATACAAGGCCCAATGGCCCAACTAGATGATGCAACACCCTGACAGACTCTAAACTTTATATTATTTCGAAGTTTTCCGTCGACTCCGAGTGAATTTTGATGTGGGGCCAGTTCCATTGGAAAGTTTATCCTCTCAGCTTTTCGTGCATATGTAGAACGTCAAAAACGGAGTCCGTATGTCTCCTGTGCATCCATTTTAAGGTGGACTGCTTCTGGGCCCGAGTTGGACTCGAGTTTGAGTTGGGCTCGGTCTCTAACTTTTTGTTGGTGTATTTCCTGGCCCTCCACACCTCCAAACCCCTCTCCATGTATCTCCATGTCCTCTCCATGGTTCCTAATCATAATTAATCCATTAGGTAGCAACATACTCTAGAAATTCACATATAAATAATTGTTCAGGAACGAGCTCACCTCTAAATTTAATTTTCGTGCTCGAGCTCTAGTAATTGGACCTTGCATGTCTACCATGTGAGTGTTGTGTATATCTGCAGGAGTGATGTCCACATCATTCTCCCCCTCTTGCATTGGAGTCGTCCTCGACTCAAGCTCATCTTCTTCTCCCAAGTATGGCTTCAAATCTGAAATGTTAAATGTGGGACTAACCCCAAACTCGGGAGGCAACTCAAGTTTATATGCATTGTAATTTATTTTCTTAAGAACCTTAAAAGGTCCAGCAGCACGTGGCATGAGTTTGGACTTTCTCAAATCCGGGAACCTATCTTTTCTCAAATGAACCCACACCAAATCAACGGGTTCCAATTTTACCTCCTTCCTACTTTTTCTAGCAGCAATGCGATACTTTTTATTCATTTTTTTAATTTGTAGCTTAGTAGTTTCGTGCAACTTGAGAATAAATTCAGAACGTTGTGTAGCATCTAAGTTCACAATTTTAGTATGTGCTAAAGGTAGCAAATCAATTGGAGCACGAGGATTGAAACCATACACTACCATAAACGGACTTAACTTGGGTTTAGAGTGAATAGACCTGTTATAAGCAAACTCAATATGTGGCAAACACTCCTCCCACAACGTCAAATTGTCTTTCAAAACAGCCCGCAACATAGTAGATAAGGTACGATTAACTACCTCCGTTGGCCCATCATTTTGTGGATGACAAGTAGTAGAAAACAGCAACTTTGTTCCCAATTTATACCATAAAGTTCTCCAAAAGTGACTCAAAAACTTAGCATCCCTATCAGAAACAATAGTATTGGGAACACCACACAAACGCACAACCTCACTAAAGAACAAATCAGCAAAATGTGAAGCATTATCGATCTTGTGGCAGAGTATAAAATGAGCAATTTTAGAGAAACGATCAACAACCACAAAGACACTATCCCTCCCCCTCTTTGTTCTAGGCAATCCCTAAAACAAAGTCAAATATCCTCCCAAGGTGCACTAGGAACCGGAAGAGGCATATAAAAACCATATGGGTTAAGTCGAGACTTAGCTTTGTTGCATGTCGTGCAACGTGAAACGTAGCGCTCCACATCACGCCTCATTCGTGGCCAAAAGAAGTGAGCGGCCAGCACATCCTCTGTCTTTTTAACACCAAAATGTCCCATCAAACCACCTCCATGCGCTTCCTGCAACAACAAAAGACGAACAGAGCTAGCTGGAACACACAACTTGTTAGCACGGTAGAGAAGGCCTTCACGCAGCAGAAATTTTTGCCACGTTCTTCCCTCTCTACAATTTTCAAAGGCATCTTTAAAGTCCAAATCAGTAGCATATAACCTATTTATGGTTTCCAAACCAAAGATTTTATGAGAAAGTTGGGATAGTATGGTATAACGTCTAGATAAAGCATCGGCAATCACATTGTCTTTCCCTTTCTTATGTTTAATGATGTAAGGAAATGATTCTATGAACTCAATCCATTTAGCATGACGTTTGTTCAGATTAGCTTGTCCTTTAAGATAATTCAAAGACTCATTATTATAATGTATGACAAATTCTTTAGACCATAGGTAATGTTGCCAAGTTTGCAAGACACGCAATAAATCATAAAGTTCTTCGTCATGTGTAGAATAATTCAGCGAAGGCCCATGCAATTTTTTAGTAAAGAAGGCAACAGGTTTACCTCCTTGAATTAGCACTCCTCCAATGCCAATGCCGCTCGCGTCACATTCAAGCTCGAAGGTCTTCTCAAAATCAGGAAGTTGCAGCAATGGTGCTTGTGTGAGCTTCCACTTGAGAACATCAAAAGCTTGTTGTTGTGCTGGTCCCCATCGAAACGGCACTCCATGCTTTGTCAAGTCGTGGAGAGGTGCCGCAATGGTGCTGAAATCCCGCACGAAACGCCGGTAGAAACCTGCGAGACAAAGAAAACTCTGAATCTGCGTGACCGTAGTCGGAAGTGGCCAGCTCGTGATGGCAACAATCTTTGCCTCGTCCACCTCAATGCCTTGCGAAGTAACGACATACCCAAGAAAAGAAACACGATCGGTGCAAAAGGTGCACTTTCAAGGTTACCATATAAACGTGCATCGCACAAGACATTTAAAACAACACGCAAATGTTCAAGATGCTCATCATATGACTTGCTGTAAATAAGGATATCATCAAAGTAAACCACCACAAATTTACCAATGAAAGCACGTAAAACCTCATTCATCAACCTCATAAAAGTGTTGGGCGCATTAGTTAAACCAAATGACATGACTAACCATTCATAAAATCCGAATTTAGTTTTAAAAGCAGTTTTCCATTCATCACCTAAAGTCATACGAATCTGATGATACCCACTATGCAAATCAATCTTGGAGAAAATAACAGAACCACTCAACTCATCAAGAATGTCATCCAATCTAGGAATAGGATAGCGATAACGAATGGTAATGTTATTGATGGCTCTACAATCAACACACATGCGCCAAGTGCCGTCTTTTTTTGAACCAAAAGAACAGAAACAGAACAAGGACTAAGACTCTCACGAATGTACCCGCGGTCCAGAAGATCTTGGACTTGTCGTTGAATTTCCTTAGTCTCGTCGGGGTTGGTCCTGTAGGCAGCACGGTTTGGCAAGCTCGCCCCTGGAACCAAATCAATCTTGTGCTCAATGCCTCGCACAGGTGGTAATCCAAGAGGTATCTCTGATAGAAAAACATCCATATATTCCTGCAAAAGGTTAGCAACAGCAGGTGGCAAGATAATGAATGTATCCTCAATGGAATATAAAGCATGTTTGCACACTAAAGCATAGCAAGTTCCATTAGAGGCATATAAATCATCAAGATCAGATTTAGTTGCAAGCAAAATAGGATTTTTCAACTTAATAGGTTGCTGAATTTCAGAATTGAAAACACCCTTTTGCTTAGCATTATTCTTTTTCTCCTGCTCAAATTGTACAATTTCAGTGGAACTCATAGGAAGTAACACAATTTTCTTGCCCTTATGCATGAGAGTATACTTATTAGATCGACCATGGTGAATAGCATCAGTATCAAACTCCCAAGGATGTCCCAACAAAAGAGAACAAGCATCCATAGGTACCACATCAAAATCAACAAAATCATGATAAGAACCAATGGAAAAATGTATCCTTGCTGTTTGTGTTATCTTAACCTTACCATTGTTGTTAAACCATTGAATGTCATAAGTGTGGGGATGCTCTCGTGTGGTCAAGCCAAGCTTCTTGATCACCTCAGCATTCACCAAATTGTTGTAGCTACCACCATCAATGATGGTATGTACACGGCAGTCCTTGACGACGAGAAACATGTTGAAAAGGTTATGACGTTGGCGGTTGTCGTCCTCTCGAACCGTGGCACTTAAAGCTCGCTGCACAATCAAAGTCCTATAGTTGTTTGTCGCAGATGTACCAAGAACCTCCTCAGCACCATCATCCAAACCTGAAATGTTAGTTGCAATAATATTTTTATCTTCAATATCAGAAGCACTAACATAGCCACCATCAGCAGTGGCAATGATCGCCCCTTTGCTGGGGCAATCTCGTTGCATATGGCCAAGTCCCTGGCAGCGGTGGCACTTGATGTCGGAGCTGCGACTTGTCGAAGTGTTGGGTGCAGCCGCCTTTGCTGCAACACCTGGAGGCATCTGGGACTTGCTGTTATCTTGTCCCCGTGATGTAGAAGGTGCGATGCTGCTGCGTACAACACCTGTGGAGGGTGGTGTAGAAGCACGTACGCTCGAGGAGGGTGTTGCTTTGGATGGCACCGAAAATTGTCGTGGCGTGAAGGTGTTGTTCCGCCGCTGCTGTTGGCGACCCTGCACTTCTTTTTCTGCTAACATAGCAAGTTGAAATAAACGTTGAATAGAATGATATTCCTTGTAGTCAACTATGTCTTGGATCTCACGCCGCAAGCCCCCATAAAACCTAACAATTTGGTCTTCCTGATCCTCAACTACCCCACAACGAAGCATACCTTTCTGCAACTCTTGGTAGTACTCTTGGACAGTCATGTCACCCTGATCAAAGCGTTGCAATTTCTTGAGAAGATCACGTCTATATGAAGGAGGAACAAACCTAGCGCGCACCTCTTCTTTTAACGCAGCCCATGTCTGTGGTGCATTACGTGTATTGACAAGTTCATTCCACCAAATTATAGCAAAATCTTTAAACTCACTAGTGGCTTGTCTAACTCTATGTCGCTCAGGAACAAGATGAGAGCTAAAATTTTGTTCTACCATCATCTCCCAATCCAAGTAAGTCTCAGCATCATAAGATCCATAAAATGTTAGAATAGAAAACTTAATCTTAGCATAAGGATCATTATCTTGTTCAGGAGCATGAGGACGAGGTCTACCTCCCATACCTTGATGATTTTGTCGAGTGCGACGGCGCTGCTGTGCATCAACCTCATCGTTATTGAAGTTATCTTCTGTGTCGTAGTGAGCATGTGCATCACCATCAAGGATGATAGAGGGTGTAGCTTGTTGGGGAAGACGAGTCTCCATCTCGTCCAACCGTGCGGTCAGACCAGCAACACTTATATGGAGCCTTTGAAAGGTGGCTGTTGTAGTGGTCTGGTAATTGTTGAAAGCTTCGGTCATTGCCCGCATCATGTCCTTTAGTTACATATGGGACACACACTCATCATCATCCAGAGGTGTAGAACCAGAGGTCTTATTCATAGGCTTCTTTCCTATCATTGTTAGTACAAAACAGAAACGAAGACAAAAAGATCGTGAAGAACCCTATTACTACGCTCTCCAAAGCGGTTGGAAAATCGATCAGTAAGATGCGTCTTACCCCGCTCTTACAAGTTTCTTACCAGCACTGCAGGTGGCCAACGGTGACCGGTGTGAAGCAAGCAGAGAGTGGGTGTGATTGCAAAGGTTACCTGTTCTGCTCGAGAGAAGGTGGAGCTTGGAAGGCTCAAATGCAGTATATGTATGTGGCACACAAGTTAGTAACAGATAGCAATGATGAATAAGTGTCCAAAGAATTTCACCTAGTTGCTGGCCTAAGAATGTATTAGAACAATTGTGGCAACAAGCAAGGGCAAGGATGAATGATGATGAACAACAAGGATAATATCAGCAAGTATCCAGCACTCACACAAAAATAGCACAACTAGAAAACCCATTAGCCTCCTGTTTTTATCTTGAAGCACTAGTAGAAATCAAAATATTTTTTCTCTTTATTTTTTTATATTTTTTCTCAACCAGGGGCACAAGAATAGAAACAACACAAAGTATTAGGTCAAACCGATGAAAGATGAGATCAGCACAAATTCAGGAGCGATTGGAAAAACTGGTGCTGGAACTTCAGAGTTCGAAACGAGTGCCTTCTTAATTTTTTTGTAATTTTTTCTGAAAACACTGTATATGGACTTTTTCGAGATCTTTCTGGGAAAAAGATGTGCCTCAATCGGAGTTACGAGCAAAAAGTTATGCCCGTTTTAAGGAGGATACCCCGAATCAGGTTTTGGTGGTGGTGGAAACTGCAACAGAAACGAATCGGCGGATGGAATTTTTTTTGTAGATGACAGCGGATGGAAGAAACAAAACTGAACCAAAACAAATCTAAACCAGCAACCAGACTCAACCTAGGACACGAACTCAGAACTACGGACTCCGAAACTAAATTGTGCAAAAGGTTGAGCGGGGGTTGTAGGTTAGGGAAACTAATTTTTTTTGTGGCTTTTTGTGGACGATAGGACTGAAACAAAATAAATCTAAAGAGCACACAAGTATACCTCACGGTGAACCTGGAAATATGATACCAATTGATAGGAAGATGAGTCCTGATCTTCCGAAAGGTAGGGTAAACTTGATTGGGTGGAGATCTCGACGTTGATGATCCAAGGCTCCGAACGAACGAAATCTCGCAATCACTACACCACTGCTCCGTTGGTTATCACCCGTGTCACACGAATGACCTCGCCACGAAGGCTTATCCCTGCAAGCGCAATCAAGAACACAAGCAAGAACATAGAAGTTGCAATCAAAACTGAATTGATCATGAATTTGGGGTCTCACAACCGATGATCGGCGAACTGTTCAATGACAGATTGTAACTAAGCAAAACCCACCTATTTGTGATGGCGGCTAGGGGGTATAAAGGAGGTGGAGGACGACCAGTGGGGTGCTCGGGTCGTGACCTAACCCTAAGACACGTACATAATAGACTTGGACTCGATACAAGGCCCAATGGCCCAACTAGGTGATGCAACACCCTGACAAACTCTAAACTTTATATTGTTTCGAAGTTTCCCGTCGACTCCGAGTGAATTGTGACGTGGGGCCAGTTCCATTGGAAAGTTTATCCTCTCAGCTTTCCGTGCATATGTAGAACGTCAAAAACGGAGTCCGTATGCCTCCTGTGCATCCATTTTAAGGTGGACTGCTCCTGGGCCCGAGTTGGACTCGAGTTTGAGTTGGGCTCGGTCTCTAACTTCTTGTTGGTGTATTTTCTGGTCCTCCACGCCTCCAAACCCCTCTCCATATATCTCCATGTCCTCTTCATGGTTCCTAATCATAATTAATCCATTAGGTAGCAACATACTCTCAAAATTCACATATAAAGAATTGTTCAGGAATGAGCTCACCTCTAAATTCAATTTTCGTGCTCGAGCTCTAGTAATTGGACCTTGCATGTCTACCATGTGAGTGTTGTGTATATCTGCAGGAGTGATGTCCACATCAACAAGAGTTTGAGGTTAAGAAGACATTAGAAAGGATGAAAGGAGGAAAAGCTCTCGGCCCTGATGATGTCCCTATTGAGGTGTGGAGATGCTTTGGGGACGTGGCAATAGTATGACTCACAAAGCTATTCAACCACATTTTTCAGTCAAATAAGATGTCTGAAAAATGAAGAAAAAGTATATTAGTACCTATCTTCAAAAATAAAGGAGATATTCAAAGTTGTACTAATTATCAAGGGATTAAGCTTATTAGTCATACTATGAAGTTTTGTGAGAGAGTGATTGAACACCGCCTGAGAAAAGTGACCAATGTCACTAAAAAACCAGTTTGGTTTTATGCCTGGCAGGTCTATAATGGAGGTGATTTTCTTGCTTCGTCACCTTATGGAGAGATATAGGGAGCAGAAGAAGTACTTGCATATGGTGTTCATTGACTTGGAGAAGGCGTATGACAAGATACCAAGGTCAGTCATGTGGTGGGCACTAGAGAAACATAAAGTGCCAACAAAGTACATTACCCTTATCAAGGATATGTACAATAATATTAGGACAAGTGTGCGCGTAAGTGATAGTGAGACTGATGCATTTCCTATCACGGTAGGCCTACATCAAGGATCAACTTTGAGCCCATACATCTTTTCCTCGGTGATGGATGAGGTGTCGAAGGATATACAAGGGGATATCCCTTGGTGCATGCTCTTTGTCGATGATGTAGTGCTGGTAGATGAAACTAGGGGTGGTGTTGATAAGAAATTAGAGTTATGGAGATAATCCTTAGAGTCCAAGGGGTTTAGACTTAGTAGGACCAAGACCGAGTATATGAGGTGTGACTTTAGTGGTGTTGCTCGTGAAGAGGGGAATGTTAGTCTACAAGGACAAATAGTACCTAGAAGGGACTCTTTCCGATACTTAGGATCAATGTTACAAATTGATGAGGATGTTTGCCACCGGATCAAGATAGGGTGGATGAAATGGCGACAAGCCTCTGGAATCCTATGTGATAGGAAAGTCCCACAAAAGCTAAAAGGAAAGTTCTATAGGACGGTGATCAGACCCGCGATGATCTATGGAGCGGAATGTTGGCCAACTAAACGACAACATGTCTAACAAATGGGTGTCGCAGAGATGCGCATGCTACGGTGGATGTGCGGGCACACGAGAAGAGACCAAATAAGGAATGAGGCGATTCGTGATAAGGTAGGGATGGTGCCGATTGAAGAGAAGTTAGTCCAACATCTACTTAGGTGGTTTGGACATATCCAGCGGAGGCCTCTAGAAGCACCGGTTAACAGTGAGATTTTAAAAGGTAGAGAAAATATTAGGAGGGGTAGAGGACAACCAAGGTTGACCTGGGAGGAGGCGGTAAAACGAGGTTTGAGAGATTGGAATGTATCCAGAGACTTAGCTCATGATAGGACCGCATGAAAAGTAGCAATTCATGTGCTAGAACCTTAGTCTTATTTCTTTTTTTTCCTTTCTTGTTTTCTCTTTTTTCTTTTTTTCTTTTTCTTTTCTTTTTCTTCTTCTTTTTTTTTCTTTTTTTTCTTTTTTCTTTTTTCTTTTTTCTTGTTCTTATATCTCTTCCTCTCTTTTACTTCATTGATATTGGGTTTCATGTCTAGCCGACCCTAACATGCTTAGGATAAAGGCTGTTGTTGTTGTTGTTGCTGCTTAGCAGGATGAAGGATTTTCTTTGCTGCTTCGACATTTGCAGTTTCTTCCAAGTGCGTTCCGGCTGCCACATTGCGTTTCGAAATGATCTATCAGTCCTGCAGGATGGAAGCAACATTTCCCGGTTGAATAAAACCTTCGTTATATCATATGAAAATAGTTGGAGATTGCACAATCCAACTTGTAGATTGCGTAATCTGATATTATAAAAACCTAAAGGTCAAAAGCTGAAGGTTGTTTGTTTAGATTCCACAATCTAGCTTTTAATCTCTTACAGTAGACAATAGTAAGGGCGTGTTTGGCATGGCTCTGGAGCTGAACTCCAATGTGGAGTTGGACAGAGCATTGCCAAACACCCTAACTCTAAAATTTTATGGAGCAACTCAACTCCGTGGAGTTCCTAGAGTTCTAGTTCAATTTTATAGAGTACCTCATTTTCAGCTCCAGAACCTTTGATTGGGAAAGAAGACATGGAGTTCGTCGAAATTACCCACCACTGCCACTGGTTAAAAAAACGTTTTTGTTTCTTCCCCAGCCGAACCCTCGCCACCGTTCCTCAACGGGCGCCGCGCCGTCCTTCCTCTACGAGCCGCCGCCGCTTTGTGTTGCTGCTGTTCCTCCTCCCGTCGCTCTTCCTCCTCCCGACAGCAGCCGCCACACCTCCTCCCCGCCAGCAGCCGCCACTCCTCCTTCCCGCGCTAGCGGCCCTCACCATCCTTGTCACAGCTGCTCTCTTCATCCTCGCCGCGGCCGCCCTTGCCATCCTAGCAGACTCTGCTCGCAGGTCCGCCCCACCGCGCGTGCAGCGCGGGCCTATGAAGGTACGGCTGTTTCGCCTTCTCCGTTGCTCTTTTGATTCCTGTCCCTGCGGCCTGCCCTGCACAGCTCTCTCACCTTATGCTTGCCTTGATCTGCATTAGGCTTGAGCTGATTAGTGAGGTTACTAATCCTGGAGCAACAATATTTTTGTTTAGTCCATTTTTGGCAGCATGTTGTTTTTATTTGATATCTACTGTTTGTCGTAAATTGCAAATGTGAATGATTTTGTGCTGCTGCCTAGAAGATTGATCAATTAGTACGACTGTTTTGGTTGTCTATGTGTGCTAGAAATCACAGTATGATTCTGTTTAATTATCAGTTGTCTTTCTCATGTTAGCGTGTTAGATTTTTTTTACAGATAGATCTTATGTGCTTATGGTTCTTGACTTATGTCTTATGGTTCTTGACTTATGTACCAATAAGATGAATAAGTCCAAGGCCTACAGCAAGCTCCTGGAGGATAAACAAGAAGCACCTTGGTGTCTGCAGAAGAGGGCGCTGGAGGCTGAGACGGAAGAAAAGTGACATGATCAAATATAGTTTTAAACCATCCAGTCAGTACTGGATGCTATCATCAAGGACTTGTTCTAAATTTTATTTTTGTTATGATAGATGCATTTCGTGATAGTGTGACGACATATCTTTCTCTTTTGTGGAATTAGTATCTAATATTTATGTAATATTTTAATATTATAAATGAGTTCAAGTGATTCATATATATGGTTGGAACTAGTGTTTGAATAAAAATTAGTTGCTCGTACATCATTATGGTTCGAGCAAGTGTTTCAATAAAAAGTAGTAAAAATATGTATAATACACTGTATTATTGTTGCATGAGAAAATCTCTTTTTTTCTAAATAATGTAAATCTATATCATTTTTCTAATTACATACACTTTATTATTATCAAAATACATACAATCAGCATAACAGGGGTAAGAATGGTATTACACCCTCAAAACTTTCTTTTCTGGAGCTGAGAACGGTTTTCTAGCCAAACACTACCATAAACAGCTCTAACTTCACAACAGAGTTGCTCCATCCCAGAGTTTTGGAGCAGAGCTACTCTGCGGTGGAGCGGAGCCATGCCAAACACGCCCTAACAAATGAGCCAGATTGTGGGATTGTGCAATCTGTAAGGCTGGATTGTGCAATCCGAGTCTAAATCTAGCTCTTTGTTTCAACTTAAAACCCACAGTCTAGCTGAAACAAAGCGTACCTTAACCGGAGTCCAGATAAGGGTCTTAAATGTGAAGTTCGCGATCCGTAGAGGGGTCTCTTGCCAATTTATTTGGGCCGGGAGTTTATTCGCTACGGACCTCTATCGCGCGCTTTCTGTTTTCCGGCCCATGCAATGAAAATATAGCCCAGGCACATCGCCCCGAGGCTTGGCTTCGTCTCCTCTCCCTCCTTGCCGCTGCTGCCGCTGCCGCCCGTCGGCAACATTCATCTCTCGCCTCGCTCCGGCGATCGAGCAGAGGCACCGCGGCTGCGAGAATCGAGATATCACGCCAGGAAACCCTCTCTACGCCTACGCCGCCGAGTCTCCGGCGCCTCCGTCGGTGCCGCGATGCCGGGCACACCCTGCTACCACTGCCCATCTGCAGGCTGTCATCGTCGTCGTCCTCCACGTGCCCGGATCAAGCTTCCGGCAGCCGCGAGTACTCACAGAGGAGGAAGAAGATGCGGCGCTGCAAATCGAGAGCAAGGGCAGCGTCGGTCCGGCCAGTCGGCGCGGAGCGCTCTGAAATCCGGGTCACCAGCAGCGTCGCCGACGGCCTGATGTGCAGGTTCGGGGACGGCGCTGGGATTCTTCCGGTGGGCGCAGTCGCGAGGCGGCGGCGGCGACGCGCTCATGCCGTACGCCTGCAACCGGATGATAAGACTTGCTTGTCGGACATGCATTGCGGAGGTCTGGTCACTGTGGTGTGGAGACTGTCGCCAAGAGCATCAGGAGGCTGGCCGGTGCAATGCCATCGTTCTGTTCGATAAGTTGGAGGACATGGGGCTGGAGAGGAACACGGAGACCATGGATGTCCTGCTCTCTGCAAGGAGAAGAAAGTTGAATTGGCGCGCGAGGTGCTCAGTCCGCACATCACCCCAGATGCATACCGTTTCAACATCTTCGTCCATGTGGACAATTGAGGAGATGAGGAAACAAGGTTTTCCACCTACAGTCATCACTTCCTCCACCACTACATCAAAATTTGGATTTACAGCAGGAGGCCACTAAACAATGTAAACCATGGAAATAACAAAGAAGGGGAAGAGATCTAAGATATGGGCTCTTGACCTGGAGCACACCCAGACGCTTGAAGCTTTCCACCCTAATCACACTGCATGCGAAGATGTAGCAGCAAGGAACCATTTTGAACTGGCATCGTTCAAAGAATGTCACAATCACCGTCTTCTTTATCTTCACAGGTCTTGCAACAGCCACTTCCGTTTTCAAATCGACAACCAGCCAAACTTTTCTCCTGGATCACGAGGAAACACTCATTTGAATGGTAAACATTTTTCAAGTTTTCAGTGGAGACGTTGAGCTCCACCAAGGCTTCTCAATGCACAAGAGCGCTCATTTTGCAGACAGCTGTTAAAATTGAATTGCGTCCGCCAGAGCTCCAAGCACATACTTTAATACGGTCCGATACCAAAATTCAGGGGCCTCTGACCTGTGCAGGATTCTGCCCTACAGCGTAGAATTGGCTGTAATGGGCAGTGGTTCCGTTGACACCATAGGTTGGCACCAGCCTCAAGCCCCACGGCATTAGAACCAACACAAGACACTAGTTGACCTCTACTTCTTCTCTTTACTGCTGGGAACACTGCTCGGCTCTTCTTCATCTTCTTCATCGTCTACTTTCATAAACAGTCCAAGTTGTTCCAACGGGTTGATAGGTCCAGGAAGAAAACGGGGCATGCCATCCTGGGAGGGCTCTGGACTAGTCTCATCGACAGAGCTCACAATATGCTCTGCTGTGGCTGTTCCAAGCATTTCCAAATCCTTGGGATGGAGATTGCAATTCATTTCCACAGTTCTCTCCATCTGCATAATGTGTATCTCATTAGTAACAAGAAGAAATATAAATTATTTTCCTGCCGGAAATGCAGTTCACTTGCCTCTTGCAATGCCTGACGAGCCTTCTCCCTCTCAAGATCACGTTTATGCTTAGCTTCAGCTTCAGCTTTGGCTTTTCGAGCTTCCATAGCTGCATTACCTTCAGCCAATAGCCGTGCTTTCTCTAAACCACCAAGTAGGACCATTATTAGAGACAGGAAGAGTTTAACAGTTGGCAGCTCATGAGACAGTTATGCTTTTACCTTCCTTCTGGAGCTTTTCCAGTTCCTCCTGTTTGTCTCCACCCTGAACTCATCAAGATAAATACAGGTCAGAATTAAGTAGCAGAATAACATTATTAAATCAGCAAAAACTGGTAGTCGAACAAGCTCAAATACCTGTTTGAGAATGCCACGAGATTTAACAATCACATCTGCATAACGGCTCCTCAAAAGGGCTGCTCGCAAGAGTTTATCCGGGGAGACTTGCCTGTCAGGTTCTGAGTTTTCGCCTAAACGTTTCATTAGGGAAAGGATCAGACGACCTGACCAGCTTTGTACTGAGACGTCTCGGTTCTCTCATATGAAGCTGCCAACAAATTCATGCTTACCCTCTGGTGCAGGTTTGGACTCACTGTCCTGTTCACGGAGTCCCACATTACCAGCAGGACCTGTGATTGTTAAAACAAATGAGTACACAAATCAGAAGAGCTCAAACCATTGCAAAAAAAAAATCAGTATAGAGTGACATACGGTTTGCATCAGCTGGGCTGATAACATCACTCTTTTCTTGCTCCATCTGGTCAGATTTCTTGGTACCCTGTAGTTAAAAAGCAAACCACTAATTATGCTGAGTGTCAGTCGATAGGAAAGGAAACCTTATATTGTTTCCAGCAGCATGCCACTGAGCATAATTTGGTCGGATCTGAGATAGGACAAGAGTTCATGATTGATATGCGAGCAGCTATTGCTCCCAGTAATACAACAACAAAGCCTTTGTCTGAAGCACGTTGGGATAGGCTAGATATGAAACCAAACAGAAACGTATAGAAGTAAAAGAAAGAGAAGAAAGCACGAGTAAACTAAAATTCTAGCACATGAATTGCTGATCTCCATGAAGTCCCATAAATAGTCAAATCTCTAGGCAGATTCCAACCTCTCCAGTCCCGTTTTACCTCCTCCTAAGTCAATCTTGGTCACCCTCTACTCCTAATATTTTTCCTACCTTTGATGACCCCACAGTTATGTTTCTGGAGGTCTCCGTTGGATATGTCCAAACCACCTTAATCGGTGCCAAACTAGTTTCTCTTCAATCGGTGTCATCTACCCTATCACAAATTAATTTGTCCCCAACAGGGATGCGAATCCACGCCTGGACGCCTAGGCGGTCACCTAGGCGAGCGCCAGGCGAGGAGGGGAGGCGGCAGCGGCGAGCCGAGGAGGGGAGGCGGCAGGTGCGGCGGTGGGCGGGCACGGAGGCGGCGGTGGGCGGGCGGAGGCGGACGAGCGAAGGCAGCGGGCAGAGCGGAGGCAGCGGGCAGGCTATTTGAACCATCGGATCTAATCCAACGGTGATCTTTCCACGTCAGCACATATAAAATACCACCCCACCACACCCTAACCCTAAACAGAATCGCTCTCACCTCCACTCTCCTCTCCACCAGGCTTATGAATGCCCGCCTGGACGCCTAGGCGCCGGCGGGGCACCTAGACGCCCAGGCGCCCGCCTAGGCGCCCGGCTAGGCGCCCGAGGTGGGTAGCAACGGCGGGTGTGGCGGCGGCGGCAGCAGAGGAGGCGTACGGCCAGCTAGGCGGCGAAGGAGGCGGGAGGCCGGCTAGGAGGCGGAGGAGGCACGGCGGGCGGGCGAAGGCGGCAGACTAGAGGAGGAGGCAGGGCGGGCGAGCCTCACGGCCCAACTATTCTCATCCGATGGTCCTCATTTTCACTGGGGTATATAAATAAACCCTACTTTCTCCTCACCCTCTCTCCCACTTTTCTCCACTCCCGGCGGCGGCGACACTATGACTATGAGGCGGCGGCGCTAGGGGTGGACAGCGGCAGCGGCGCCAGGCAAGATGGCAGCAGGCGGAGGGGGCGCCAGGCGAGGTGGCTGCGGGCGGAGGGGGCGCAGGCGAGGTGGCTGCGAGCGGAGGGGTCGCTGGCGGCAGACGGAGGTGGCGGCGCCACCCGACCAGGCGAGGCGAGCCGCCCTAGCATCCGCGTGCCACCGACTGGAGCCTAGGCGCCGCCTAGGCGTCACCTCAAAAACGCTGCTCTCCACCGATGGTGGCGGCGGCGGTGCGGCGAGGGCCAGCAGCGGAGCGGCAACCGACGACCGGCGGCGGCCTCCAGGCGAGGCGACCTGTCCAAGCGTCGCCTCCGGACCGACTGGACACCTAGGCAGCGCCTAGGCGACGCCTCAAAAAGGCTGGTCCCCAATTCAGTCTTTTCTTCTGTGGTCGCACATCCACCGTAGAATGCGCATCGCCACAACACTCATTTTTTAGACATGTTTTTAGTTAGCCAACATTCCACCCCATATAGCATCGCAGGTCTGATAACTGTCTATAAAACTTTCCTATTTGTCCTTCTAAACCAACATTTCCCTCTTTGCATTCACCACCACTATAAGTCACACCTCATATACTCAGTCTTGATCCTACTAAGCCTAAAGAGCTTAGATTCTAAAGTCTGCTCCATAGAACTAATTTCTTATTGACATTATTACCAGCACCACATCATCAAGAGAGGGCATACACCAAGGAACGTCTCTTGTATATCCTTTGTCACCTCATCAAACACTAAAAAAAGGGCATACCCAGTGCTGAAAGCTCCCACACTTTGTGGGGTCTGGGGAAGGAGATTTCTAGGCAGTCTTCCCCTTGCTTATTTTGCAAGGAGGCTGATTCGAACCCAGGACCTCCAGGACACAAGTGGAGAGACTCTACCACTGCGCCAGGCCTGCCCTTCTCACCTCATCAAACACTAAGGAAAAAAATATATGGGCCCAAGGCTAACCCTTGGTGTAGTCCTACTCCTATTGTTATCAAAAAGGCGGAGGTCTCACTACCACTTGTGCAAACACTGCAGCATTGCCCCCTGTAATAGAATGGTAAAAAACCAAGTAGAAAGATCTGGACCAAAGGAAGATTCACGGCTTTAGGAGGGACAAGAAGGAACAGAAAGTTTACACTTTTATGACAAGCAAATAAGCCCCAGAACGTTCACACTCAGCCTGCTATTAACAACTAAGGGGATGTATAACGTTTTTGAAAGCAACAGTAAATTGCTAAGTACCTTTGCCATCTTTCCTGGGCTACAAGCTTTTTCTGAATCACATTCAGAGTCACTGCCAGAGTCAGAATCTGCAGTTTCAATAGAACAATTATGATTGAGAGGCCTAGATCATCAGAAATAACTGCTGCATCCCAACATCTGAAGGGGTAATTTCTAGAAGATTGTTGTGATTATTATGTACGATATGATGCACACAACAATATAAAGAAGCTTGCTATTAAGTTCACTGGGAGTTGTTTGCATGTCCTGTCTACACTTACAAAACACGTTAACAAATACCAAAATTGCTAGTGGGGAATTCTGTGTGTCTGCATCATACATTCCAATTTTGACTAGAATTTTGTTTGCTACTTCAAGTCTAAAATATAGCAAGTTTCAACATACACCAAGCAAACAAAAAACATAACATCCAAAGAGTCCTTAATATAAGGATAACAGGATAATTCTCATAACATATTATTAGAACATAGATATGAAAGTCATGTATCATATCAGTTATACAAATGAGGATAAGCGCAGTGAGACACAGACCACTGGAAGATGATTCAGAGTCGCTGCTGGAACTGCTTGGACTACCACATTTGTCACCCCTGATTTGTGCATCCTTATCTATTAATATAGGGGAGGCATTTCCACATATATCCACATCCTCCTCAACAGGCTCGCCACCTGCAACACAAAAACCAATATCTAAATGCTAAGGAGCAAAGAATTTAGATATATTGAAAACTTGACCAAAGCACTAGAATAAAATGAACCTTTGCAGGGATTTGTAGATGAGTGGCTAAGGCCAGATACATTCACAGCATCATTCTCAGAAGGCTCTGATTTCGCCTGCTGGTTCTGATCCTTCTCTTGCATATACTTGTCAACATGTTTCTTCAGCTCGAATAGGAAATCATCACTGACAGCATGCATATCAATCTCTATCTCGCCATCACCAGCCTGATCTGCACTATTGTCAATGCACTGCTGCAGGAGATCCACGATGTGGGCAGGCAATTCCTGATCCTCGGACAAAGAAGACAAACGGTTCCCTAGGGCTTCTTTCTCATCAAATGTCATCTTTGGCTTCAAAGGCTCTGCTTGCCTTACGCATTCTGTTGACACTTCACTGCAGTCCACAGGTGGAGTATTCCTCTTTAAGTCAGCTCTGCCAGCCTCAACATGAGCTGCAGTGGCTGCAGAAGCCAACTTCTTTTCGATTGTCCTCCACCTATTCTCAAACATCTTGTTCAAATGAATAGCCATGTCATGCACAGCGTGACCACGAGGATTATAGGTCATCGCATTGTTAAATGTCAACCTAACATCAGCAGCAAAATCTAATGGACTTTTGTAGGAGCATGAACCAAGATTTGTCTTGACAGTACCAAGGTCCATTGGATGCTTGATAATGTCAAAATAATCTGGAATATTCAGCTTCACCACATCTACTGGGACGTTGAATATATGACTATACTTTTGTGTCATCAGCTTCTTCAAAATAGATTCACACTGCTTGAACACAGCAGCATCAGACAATGGTGCCGCTACGGAAGGTTCAGGCCGTGGTTTTGTGGGCAAGAACCGTCCCTTTGCACCGCGGACTACATGATTGACGCGTTGCCTCTTCTTTTGTTGGGAAGCAGCTGACGATGACAACGCAGGCGCACCACTGACAGGGGCAGGGACTGAAAACTCTGGTTTCTTTAGAAGATCACGGATGGAGTCAAGCTCTGTCCGGAATCTCTTCCGAAGATACCGCCGCTCAGATGATGACATCTTGGATGGGACGAAGATCTCCCGCTTCACATCGAAGCCATCGCTATTCAGGCTGATGCACTTGCGCTTTGGTGCGGACGAGTCCTCTGAACGCACAGGGCTGCCAGGTGCGCCTTCCGACTCACCGATAGTCTCAGCATAGCCCCGGGGCGTGGCACGGAAGGCCATTTCGTCGCAGCCCCTCTTCATAGGCCTACGATGCCCAAACTCCATCAGGACCGTAGGTGTCATGTGCCCAGGCGCCAGCGCGTGTGAGATCTGTTCACCATTGACAGCAATCTTTAGCCAGACAAACACCAAATTCAAGCTTCAAAAACGACAACGATGAAGAATAGAGCCCAATCAATCCAATCATTCACCGCAAAACCCTAATCCTACACGTACACGTAATCCCAAACCCGAACCGCCCACGGCGCGCGAATTCGACACGAAAATGTTCGAATCCACGGACTCCCGCCACGAATCAGACGCCTCCAAGCATCAATTGAAGAACCCAACCAGGAGACCTCAAATTCGAAACAAGCAGGATGCGATGGGGCGGACCTGGGAAGCTGGATCTTAGGCGAGCGAACCCCTAGCTCGGGATCCGGCGGGGAGCCGCGAGTCCTGGCGTCGGCGCGCCGGGCGAGATGGATCTGCGCGTGAGAAGAGCGGATCTGGTCGCGCGCCGTGGCCGCCCGGTAGCCTCGCCTTATCCTGTTTTCTTTTTCTTTTTCTTCCGCCCTCCCCCGCGCCTGTCGAATCGAGTCGTCCCCGCGCTGCTTGCTTATCCTTTTTTTTTTCCTTTTTCGCCCTTGTCGAAGCGGACCGAGCCCGGAGTGGGGGAGATTCGCGCACCCGAATCGGAAGAGCAGAACGAAGGTCGCGATGCGAGTAACGCGACTGTGACGCGCGGGGCGCAGGTCGCGCAGCGGGGGCGTATTTATAGGGCCGAGCGGGGCACGGGGCCGGTGCGGGCCGGAACCGGGCCGTTGGATTCCGAGGATCGGACGGAGGAGGCTTCAGATCGGGGCGCGGGCCCCGCGGTGGACGGATGGGGCACGACACGACGTGAAGCCGGGAGCGCTTTGACTTTCTTCGAGACGGTTCTCTTTTCGACGCGGGGATACTACCTACAAAATCGCTGACCTGCGGGCCCAACATGTAAGCGGGGCTCGCGTGCCATCGTCTGGGTGTTGCACAAACGAGGCAGGCGTTGGGGAGCGGCCGTCTTTTGTCGAGCCCGCGGGATCTGGGTTCGGTTTGGGCGCGGTGGTGGGAAAAGGCCGCGTGCCGCGTGGAGGTGCGGGTGCCTTGCCGGGTCCCGGGCGCTGGGGTGTCGGGTGTGTGCATGTACCGGGTCGGGTTTCGGGTTAGGATCCATCACGAATGGATTATAAACTTTACGGGCTTTAACGTGGGCCGATGCTTACGACACGTCCAGATCTGGATGGGCCAAAACCTTAGTTTCTACTCGTAGCCCGGGACCATCACAAACCTTTATTGGGCCGTATGTATGCACATGCCGTCAAGGAGAATGTCCCAGTTAATCGGAAATTCTGGTTTTGGTTTTCGATTAACGGAAAAACCGACAGAACAGCTAGCAGAGCAGGGTGCGGGGCGGTGGTCGCTTCGACGACGTGGGTACGGGAGGTGGAGGAGGCGAAAAGCGGACGTGGATGCATTTTTCCTCCGCTCTTGCGGCGAGCTCGCTCTCACGGAGCCCCTGCCTGCGGCGCGAGGCTTCACGGGGTGGTGGTGGTGTTGCGCGCGAGCAGCTTCGGCCAGCTCGCACGGGGATCGGGGCCTCGGGCTGGACGGCTCGGCCGCTCGTGGGGAGGGGGGGGGCGGCACCGCGACGCACGGCGGCCGGCACCGGCAGGGCGTTGGGCAGGCCAGACGGCAGGGCGATGGCTGGGGTAGGGGAGTCGTGGTCGGGTGGGGATCGCACGAGCTCGGGTTGTCCGGCTGCGGGTGAGTTAGGGTCGGGTTAAAATATTTATTTGGGTTGGCTGCTTCGAGTTGGGTTGTACTACTACTGGGCTAGAATTAGTTAATCCGGAACGGAAACTGAAAAGAATCGTTTTTCCAGTTCGGGTTTTTTCAATGTTCGGTTTTGGTTTATTTTGGCCACCGTGATTGGTGGCCGTCGTATCCAGGCCCACCGCTACTGTCAAAAGTATCGCGGCAGAGTAGGTAAATTGAGGCAGGCTCGAGACGAACCTGGTGATGGACAAACCGAAGCGCCCGGACAGATCTAGCACGGGCACGATGGATCCCGCGACCCCCCCCCCCCCGGCAAAAGCTCCTCTGCACCGCACATGGCGCTTACCTAGAGCGCGCCTTGGCACGCAGCGGCCTCACGTGTCCGGAGTGAGCAGCCGACGCCGGACGTTAGCGGAAACTGCAGGTGGTTTGGAGCGAGCAGCTTTGACGCTCGGGGCGCGGTCACGTCATGTGCTGACGGCGATGGCTGCCCGTGCGGTGCTGTCTAGGGAGGAGGAAGGAGCGTGGGGCACGGTGTTCGGCTCATCGTTTGTGCTGGCAACGTCTAGGCGAAGCCGAGGCCGTCCAAGTGGGACGCCGCCCCGCGGTGGCTCTCACCCTCCTCCTCCCGGGCACGCGATTACGACCGGCGCCGACGGCCGGACGCTAGCTGCTGCCGTCGGCGTCGCAGAAGGGGAGGCACTCGTGGGGCGCCGCGCAGCAGGACGACGGGGAGACGGAGACCAAAGCGGGGTGTGGACGCCGTGCGGGCGTACGGGCGGCAGCGGTGCCTCTCGCTGCTTGACGTCGGCACGGGGATGATGACGACCGGCGGGAGCGAGGAGCCGTCGCGAGGGCGAGGGCGAGGGCGAGGCGAGCACTCCTCGCGCAACCGATGCGAGTGCACCTTTTACTGCGTAAGTTTCAAAGTTAAATCGTTGTGAGCTGTGACTCTCGAATCAATGTATCTGACGAAGCCGGGGCCTTGCTGAACACTCGTCGCATGTTTGCTAAGCAATGTTAGTTAAATATCGTAATCGGGTAGTAAATTTGGTTAAACCCGAAACCCGGATCGGAAACGTCGGGGCCTGATCTGTTCCGGTCAAACCTCGGGTACAGTACAGATCCTCGAAACCCGAATTTGATAAAGCCCATCAACTACCCGACCTCATTTTTTCGGATCAACTCACAACGCCCAGAGTGAGATGGGGCCCAGCGTCGGAGCACGGTGTCGCGCGGGACCCGCCCCGGTCGACGGGAGGAGTGGTTTCTAGAAACGCCACTGCGGCAACATCACTCTCGCCGCGCCTCCCCGCCTCTCGCTCCTGCCTACTCCTCACCGACCGACCGGCGGCTGGGTACAGGTAACTCCCCGCGCGCATCTTCCTTCCTCGCGAGCGGGCTCGTTGCGGTCCATGGCGGGCCTGCCGCCTCGGCTTCGATTCAGCCCTACCAGGGGCGGTTCAACTCGAGGGGCGTTCCGCGGGGGGCGCCCCCGTAGAACGAGGCGCCGCCGTGTGCGGGAAACGCTCGTTGTCCATGTTTGTTTATCCCGACCAACCAGCGATGCCGCCTCCCCCCCCCCCCCCCCCCGCGGCCCGTCTCCGTCCTCACGGCGCCGGTCGGGGATTGGATCTCCTTGCGGGTTTCAGTGGGTTGGTCGGGGGTTCGACGTTTGGGCGAGGAGGCCGATTGTGGTGGGATTCCTTTCGCTGCTTGCTATGATTGCTGGGGAACTTTTCGTTGCTATGATTCTAGAAAAAAAATCTGTCGATGTATTGACTCTATAAAATTGTAAGTTATACACATTCGATCTAAATCTGATGACTCAGAATGTAGGCTGAAAGGATATGTCAATTTCAGGCGTCTTAAAATTAGCAGCTCTATTTTTTTAACAAGTGTGGAGTCATGTGGCTTTTGGTATACATTGATGTTTGGAATGATGCTTGGCAGGAGGTCGCTTGATGCCTGAAACTTTAGTTTGGCTTGTCTCGTAGATGTTGACCTGGTACTACAATATGTTTCAGGCTTTCGTTGCGTTACTGAGCTGCCCTGCACTTCATCTGCGTGACAATGAAAGCTATGGAATCCAAAAGGGCAAGGTCGGTGCTGTACCAAGTCTCAAATTTCGTTCAATATACTTTTTCTTGGCGCAGCTAAATGTCATGGCGTCTGTGTTTCAGGTGCCGGGTCAAATGGGATGAAGCAAACTTGAGTGACATTGAGTCAAACAAACCAGAGCGAGAGAAGATCACTGAGCCGAAGACACCTTACCATGCTATGAGCGATGAAGACGAAGGTATGTGATCTGCTGTCTGTGGATTCTCGCTTTTCTCTTACACTACTGTGAAAATCGATCTTTGTACATCATGCGGGCTTTTTCTGTTGAAATAATGTAGCATGCTTTTGATAATCGATTCTGATTTGAAGGATCTGTTTCACCAAGGAAGTTAAGTGAAGAGTCAGTGGATCATTCTGCTCATGCTGATGCCATCAAGACTGCTTTGGATGAAGCTGTTTCCAGTGGAAAGATATTTGAGAGAGATAACTGGGAGGAAGAAGAAGCCATAAAACAAGAAGGTTATTAATCTGATACCTTCCTTTGCCGATTTAATATCCTTTTCAACATGTACTATTTGCTATTTGTACCAAAATCTGAAGCTTATTCTAATTCCTTATAATTCATTGCCATGTTACACTTTGTATGCTACCTCCCCCCTTTTACTTTGCTATAGATCCAAGAGGCATGGGGTATGTTTGGCAAATCGATGGGAAATGGAAGGGAGTAGGTGCACATAGGCATGGGAAGTGGACTTAGTCCCACTCCCTTCTTTAGCTTGTGATGGGAGCAAAAGGAGAGATAAGAGCAGTACTACCCATTGATTGCTTTGTGAGTTTAAGAGTAGGGAATGTAGGTTATGATGATTGGTGAAGATGTACTCATCTTTCATTAGCCATCCAACGCCCACCCAATTAGCACCCCTCCCCTTGGAAAGAGGTTGGTGGGAGTTTGACCATCACCTCCTCCTCATCCCACTAAAATTCCCATCCAACAAACAAAAGATCCACTGCCTTCACCTACCTCCAAACAAACACACGATAGTGGAATACTCTTTTTATTGATTTACATTTTTACATTCCTGTCTTCAGAAGCTATTAGTAGTTTACTGAAGAGAAACTTCACCTTGTTATCGTTATATACTTGCTATGTATGACATATCAGTTCCTTGCCAGCTTTTATAGTCACTTGAACCATGCCTTTATTAAACACATCGATTTTAACTATTAATTTCATGGTGCTAATACACAAAAACTGTAGTATAATATCTAATGCATGTGTAGCCAACTTGGTTTGATACTGTGAATTAGCTCTTTTTATTGGCAACTTGCAATGGTTCAGCTAGGACTGATTATGGGAAAGAGAAAAATCAGCCCCGTGTATTTTCCTTGGACTATTCTGCATTCAGAGCAGGGAAAGAACTAACAAATCACACATGTTCCTGTGTAGATTTCGAAGAGCACCGGAAGGTTCACTATGATGAGTACCGCAAGATGAAGGAACTGCTTAAGAAGGGAACGGCGACTGATGAGGATGCGGATGAAAGTGACAGTGACACGAACAACAGGAAGGAAGGTGAGAGTGACACAAGCAACAGGAGGGAATGACAGTTTTCTGCCACGTTGGGACTCGGAAGTGTGATACACGACTTCGTGATTGTTGTCTGGAGACTAAACCATCTCTTGTTCAGCGGCCAATAGTCCAGGACCGGTACCAGTATTAGCTATATGTTGTTCAACTGCTTCGTCTTTCGGTACCGAAAACTTGGATCATGGATCCCCCTGCCGTCTATAACTTGCATCTGTTCGTTCGCCTTTGTGTCCTCTCGTCTTTGGCGAGTGAAATTGAACGTGTGTAGATGTGCAGGTTACTGGCGCCTGGTGGTTATATTTGTTGGTTCGCCTGTTTGGCCTTGTAGTGCTCAGCGGCCACTCGAGGCGTCTGCATCTATCCATATGTTCTCTTACATTCAAGGATTGCCCTCTGCTTACGAGTCGTTGCTGAAATTGTTTAACAATTTTTTATAACTAATGACACTAATTAACAGTTAGGTAGTTTACGACGTGGCCACAGTAGCACATAAAAGGGCCTAACATTTTAAAACGTTGGAAGGGCGTACCTGATGACGCACTGTTAGTCTTTTCACTTTCTGGAGTCATTTGTTTGAATCAGCCTTCTTAATATAAATTAAGCAGAAGGAAGTTTGGTTATCAATTCTCTTCCTCAGACTTTGAAAAACACTGGTACGCTTTTTTTATTTACAACTGGTTGAGCTTGGTGTGTCATGGTCCAGTATACCAGGAATCATAAATAAGAGGCATCAGCTATGTAGAATCAGCATGTCAGATAATCTTAAACCCATGATGGTTTATTTGGAGTGTCGGTATCAACAAAGCTCAGTGCGGCAAGGTGATTGGCCAATTCCCTGCATTTCTCATGTATAACAGGAACAAAGTGGAGACAACAGTGAGCTTTCTTACTGAGCTTAGTGAGCTAGGAGTTTCCAAGGAAAACATTGGCAAGATATTGATACGATGTCCTCATCTCATGAGCTGCGTGGATGACAATCTTAGGCCAAGTGCTGAATACTTCAGGTCAATTGGCACAGATGTTGCATCTCTTGTTCAGAAAAGCTCAACTTGGAGCGGCACTGCCTTTCAGCGGACTGTGTGCAACTTGGAGCTGATTCAGGAGAGGTAACACTGGGTTTCATAAGAGTGCATCAGCATACCATGTGCACAACAGAGGAAAAACAAGGGAAGTGCATGTAATGACATGAGTTCTATTGTATCGTTGATATTTTAAGAGATCGACAGCGTGGCCAAAGATTTTTACATGATTTGAGTTACAAAACACAAACAGTACACCACTACCACAGTTTTTTAGCCAAAGGTTTCTACTTAGCACCAGTCATCACGCATCAAAGCTAATTGAACACATCGATTAATGCATGCAAACCCAGTGCTATGTTTTACATCAAATGTCTTCTCAGGCTGCATCCATATCAGGGCTGTGCAGATTGTTAAACTGTGCCCTTCAACACGCAGCTTCAGATCATGAAGAATCTACCATTGAGGCAATCGCCCAACCTGATAAAAGAAACTAAGTTAAGAGATATACTGAAACTTGAAGTGGGGCAGTGGTCTTTTATGTAGATTATACACTAAAACACAGCAGGATCAATAGCAGTTTCCTCATGCATCATGAAGAAAACTAGCTCGCTATTCGTTGAATTGATAAGAAAAGGGGCGCAGCAGAATATACAAGCAATTGCAGACAATGGATGTCACCTTAGCAGGCGATGAGGAGGGTGTTTCAGTTGCAAAGCAAAAATATATCAAAACACAATAATTCATACTGCAAATAATACAGTAATCAGGTTCAGGAACAAAAAAAAAAGTTTCAAGATATGATTGCGGTCTCCGTCTTACACCATTCCCCTAAGTGGCTTGCTTTACAAAACTCAATTTAAGGGTACTCCAATAACAGGGAAAATGAAACAAAGCAGATATATTGATTTCTCAATAGTACAAGCCAGATGCATCAATTAGTACAAGCCAGATTTCTCAATAGTACAGGACATATATAAGTTCCAGTTATTTCAACTGTTTTATACATGACAGGCAGGTGCTTCTTCAATTCTTAAAGAACTTCAAACAGTTCGCTTAGATACAATTACATGAAAAGAGTCATCACTACCGTAATCGCCGATTCTGTCAAAGGTATATCCATTCAGACCTTATCATTAAGTAATAGCTTTGATGTAGCCTCTGAATCAGTGAAATCCTGATACCGAGCTTAACCAGGTTTAAGAAAGTTTTTGTGACTATAACAAATTAAAAGCAACATCACAGGATGGCCATGCAGACACTACTGACCAAAAAAGGATAAACTTTATACTTTCCAGTACTATTACTAGTAGCACAATGTATTAAAAATTGAATCAGAAGGTCACAGCGCAAAAAAAAAGAATCAGAAGTTTGAGCATTTCCAGCATTCATGCCACCATACTGAACACATTCAACATTAGAAACATGATATGATTAACACAATGCAAACAATGTATTAAAAGTTGGAAGAAGAGGCACATCATTATCAAATGAGCTTTTCACAGTAACCCAGCACTGAAAGTAATAGTGCAACTAATTTAGAGGGGAACTAAACACTAACAGTCATCTTCTTAATCACATTTAGCACATCCTACAGTACTTAAGTCATATGCACTAACCAGTAAAATGCTTTACAACAAAAATATATGGGCATCAAGAACAGAACTTTACTTCTAGCGCCGCACATTTAGCATATCCTTGGCCTCCTCCTGCTCGACTTGCAGGGAGTCACTAGCATATTTGCTAAGCAGCTCCTTCTTCTTCCTCTCTAGCACCATCCGCTCGATCTCCTTCTCATCGGGTAGCGGCACATGAGCGACAAATTCCCTACCAGCCTCCTTCACTTTCTCCCTCTCCCTCTCCTCTTCCTCACGCCTCCTTTCCTCCTCGACCTCCTCCTCAACCCCCTCAAAGAGCACCTCCCTAGCAGCCTCCCCACTGCGTCCACCTGCCGTGACCACCTCGCCGCTCACCACGCCCTTCATGGCTTCCCGTCGCACCCGCTCCACCCGATGCCATTCCTCAACGACCTCCTTCCGCATGCGCTTCTCTGCTGCAGCCTCAAGGGGCTCGAGCACACCGTCCTCATCGTCATAGTACCCGTAGTACCCAGCGTTGATGCGCTTGTGTATCTCGTACCGTGTGCGACGCTTACGTATCTCGGGCGGCTTGTCGAAGAGCTCCCGCACGCCGGGGAGCTTCCTGGCGGCGCCGAAGTAACGGTACCCAGGCCCACGGCCGGAGGGGTTGGGGACGGCGACGATGTTACCATCGAGGTCGGTCATGAGCGGGGCATTGGAGCTGCGGGAGTAGTCCCGGCCGCCGAGCTCGACAATGCGACGCTCCCAGTGGCCGCGCTCGCGGAGGAGCTTGTTGATCTCATCGTTGAGGTCGCGGAGGCGGTGCTCCCCTAGGCCCTCGTTCTGGATCTCCGCGACCTTGCCGCCAATCTCACGGAGGATCTCGGAGCGCCAGCGCTCGGCGTCGGCGAGGTCGCGGCACTCGGAGGCGAGGTAGGGCCGGCGCTCCCGGGGCTTGCGCTTCTCCTCCTGCTTCATCGTGATGAAGCGGTTCAGCATGGACTGCGCCTTCTCCTCGTTGCGAGCCATGGCCGCCGGTCGGGTGGCGGCGGCCGGCGGCGGCGACGAGGTTCTTCAGCGGCGAGGGTTTGGGGCGTGAGGGAGGAGGCGGGCGGGTTCGATTTGCGATTGGGGATTGGGCTCGACAGAGAGCCCGAGCCTGTTCGATGATGGCTTCGTTTCGCAGCTGCCTTGGGCTCAGATTCGTCTCCGTCCTGCCTCCGTGGTCGGTTAATAGGCGTCTGTTAAAAATCCAACGGTCCAGATCGGATTGAACTCGGATGGAATTTTAAATTCCATGTCAATTTCCAGATTCCAAGATCCAAACACTACAGTGTTGTGATTTTGAAAGCATCAACTTTGCCAGGTCTAATCCTCACACTCAAAATTTAGAGCACTATAGTGTACGTGTGTTCATTGTACTTTTAAAAATAGGTAAATTTCAAAAAAAAATTAGATTTTGTGGTTCTTGTCTCACGAAAACCCTAATATCTTACTCCATGTCATTGAACCCTTGGTTCTTTATCATATTATTTTACAAAACACCACTCTCATCAAAGTAATACCAATTTTAGAGTAAATTTCATAAAAGCTCATGTTTTTTAGCCTTATTATCAGAAAACTACTGGTAATTACGGTCAGTGTCACATAACCTCATATTTTATGGTACTCATATTTCAAAAAACCTAAAGCTTAATATTTTTCTTAAAACTTATCTGTGCGCCTATAAATAACCTTACATGGTATGTTGTGCCATACAAAGATATTAACATAGTTGTATATGGCAGAACTTGTTGATCTGTAATTAGATCAGTAAATTGATAGTCCGGACGCTCTGGATTCACGAGAGCAGGAGCCTCCCCTGTGGTCGTCGGACCTCCTACCTCGCTCACTTCATCGTGATCTACGGAAAACTGTATTGCTCATCTACTGGTAGTTGGCTCTGTTAGAGCTAGTGCTCTGCCCTCGACGTCTGAAATCCAGCGACATCCCTCCAGGTATCCGGATCGGCTGCTGTGGCAAGTAGCAGATTGTCGTTCTTTGGAGTTTCGACTTCACCGTCTCAGACCGGTCAGATATTCACTGGACGAGTCTTAATTCAACATTTGCTGTCACGACATCTTGCTATCAAGAAACACAGAGGCAGGGACCTAATACCTCGAACTGAAATGAGAAGTGAAATTCCGAGTTTCCATTTCCAACTGGAATGTTATCTTGCTAACTGCTTAATTTGTATGGGCGGCTTAACAGCTGGATACTGATTTATTGTTTGAATCTCCTCCTTTACCTTGCAAATCCGTGAACCAACCTCTAAATAAAGCTAGAACATCAACGTCGATGTTTCAGTTTGGTTCAGACGCAACAGAGTTGTGTCAACCAGCAATAATTTTTCCAGTCTCGTTTAGGCGTTAACTAATACCATTGTCACCTGCCAATACGCTTCAACTGATTTTAAATTTACAGACTTGATCCGTATTCAAAGTTTCACACGAACCAATTTGAGTAAGCAGCGTGTCTCTGTCCATTTGGTTCACTGCAGAAACGGCTCTAAAGCCACCCAGGACCCCGTGAAACCTTCCAGCCCAAGGCGAGTCAGCCGCGAGGAGTTAGAAGAGGGGCGTCCGGCAAATCAGCTTATCAGCAGTTGAACACGCGCCCCAGACCGGTTCCTCGCGTTCGCGTCTCGCACTAGCCACATGCCCGCACTCCATTGCTTCCTTCCACGAGCTGTTCGCCGAAGCCGAGATGGCGGCGCTCAGCGCCACAGCGAGGTGCGAGGAAGCTTATCGACGAAACGCCGCTGCGGGAGGCGTCGGCACGGGTCGGCGAGGATGCTCGGGGCGTCACGGCGCCGCTACCTGGTCCTGCGTGGCGCAGTGGTCTCTTGGCAGAGCAAAGAAGACAACCAGCCATCCTGATATGGAGGAAGCTTTGGAGATCGAGACGGATGGCTTGCGCTGTGCTTACCACATCCTGGCAAAGCCAAAACACTTTCGTACTTGTGGCACCTCGGACATATTCTTTGCCGTCACCCAGTCAAGGACCTGGTCCTCCTGGCCTGCGCACCAAGGAGACAACCTGCCTACTGAAGTCATGCAGGCCGGCAGAGGTGCGAGACTTCCGCGAAGAGGCAACGCCGCCGCTCCTGTATTTCGATTCTTGGAATTGGATTGAGGGCATAATCTGACCAGGAATGCACTCAAATGTCTGGACCGAGGTGGATGTAAAGGTTTATGCCTTTGGTCACGTGTTGTACTCCTAGACAATTGAGCAGATAGCTTTGCTGGTATGGTGTTGGTGGAATCCTGGAGCATGACTGGTGGTCTGGTGGATGGGGGCAAGGTTCTGAATTCTGCTTCTCAGCAAGGTCATCGGCATCAATACATGATCGATTAGTAATTATTTCTTGTTAGGTGAAGATAAAGGCTTCATTAAGTATTACACAATCAAGTTTTGGCTTTAGTGTTGTCAGCACAGCGGCTTTCAGGAACAACCGCCTGCCGCCCATGCAACCTGCAACTCAACAATGTTCTGGTCCGTTTAAAAAAAAGAGGAATATTCCCTTGCATTCTGCTACTTTACAACAACGTTAGGCTTTCCTTGTCAAGGAACAGAGATGGAAGCGTGGCATATTTATTAGATCCACATGGTAAGTGAAATTCATTTCTAGGATAGTTCGGTAGTCAGAGCATGTACAGGTGCCACAGTAATGTAGAAATTAAGCTACATTGCAGCTCAGCATTTACTACCCATTCGGTGTGCATGGCCTCATGCAACAATCCGTCAGTCTTCCTTTAGAGGAGGTTATTCCATTTTCATCTGATGTACCGTCTGCCACCACACCCGTTCTCTCTTTGGCAGTTGAAGAACACTGAGGCCACGGGAGGTCCCAAATTGTAAAGTGCTGAGAAGTCCCTTGTGTTAAAATTTGGTCTCCATCCTGGAGCATAAATAGTCTGCCGGACAGATTGGCGAAAGAGCACAAAAACAAAACGATGTATTCCAGCTGTTGGCTTTGGACTTTCATAGCTAACAACTTCATTTCCTGAAGCAGTTTTGGATAGAAATTATCAGAGCAGGTTCAGAAGAGTAGTTAAAAAAGATTTCGTCGTTGACATTTATCAGTTTTAAGTTCACCATAAAAGTTAAAATCACCTCTGTACATATTGCAGATAGTCATATTGCTCATGCTTATACCAGTCATCTAAATCATTTATATTTGTCTGCAAAACACCAGTTTGTAAATCTATGGATATATGCTGCCTATCGTGCTATTCTTTTGTAACTAAGTATTACTACTTCTGCTCGTTTTGGCAGTTATAACTTGCATTTTTGAGGTTTTAAAAAGCACCACATGGTTATATTGTTAATTTAGTTGCAAATAAATATTTGAATCTGAAAAGGAGAAGAATACAAACTTACCGAAGCTTACATCTGTTGATTCTGGAATGTCTGTTACCAACCTGCATATATGTGTACGACTGCAACCGTAAGCAATTCTTTTGCATTGTTGTTACCTTGAAGAACAGACAAATAATAGTAAATTCCATTCATCATAATCGTTTTAGGTCTTACCAATGAAGGTATTCCCTTTTGGTTGGATTGCTTGGACTTGGTGAGTCAGGATCCACCATCACCTAGTGGGTAAGTTGGTTATTTCTTTAGAGACATAAAAAATACTCATCTCATACATAGGAGTTAATCAGACCAAGTAGTAAACGTTGCTGGTATAATCTGTTCTCTTAAATAAATGTTCATGTATAATTAGATCTGAGCCATCTGAGCTGTCTAATAGTTTGACATTGTTTTCAGACAAATTGAAATGCTGTGAGCCTTATCTACTCAAATCGAAGTGACTTATTTTCAAAGAATTTTGATGAGGCCAGTAAATATGTAGATTATTCACATTTGTAGAATGTATTGCTGTAGCTAATCATCGCGGTTCCAGGTTCCTATATACTATTAAAATGTATATTGATCTTTAAAAGCGCGTGCGTGCGTGGGAAGATGCTGGTATACCTATTGACCCTGACAGAAACCAAGGAGAAAATATTTACAAGGTCAGAATTCTTGGCTTTCAGGGGTATACATATAGTGAAAGGAACTATAAAGTTAATGTATTCTGAATCGTTATACTGCACTTAAGAGGTCACATAATGTTTTCCTTGGGAAAACAGTATTCCAACTTGGCACCTTATTTTAAAACCATGCCCAATGCTGCAATGAGGTAAAAAGTAAAGTTCTCATGGGACTCACCAGAGTGTAAAGGGTCCTCATATCACGCCTAGCAATCTCGATCCTTGGTGCATTGGCTACTTGCGAGGGCTTGAGTTCAGACCCGTTAGTCAGTTCCTTGTTGCTGTACATGACTCTGAGTGATGCTGATTTGATAAATGGGTCCAAGATATCTCCAACTACGTTTCCTACGACAAGTGGGTCCCTTGACATGGTTAGCTACGACAATCGGTGATCTTCAAGACGAGCTAACTTGGGACTGAAGTATGAACTTGGTCGGAGTGGATGGTGCAGGCTTGTGCCCTATATATACTCCCGGTCCCCAATGATTTACCAACTCATGACGATGACTAAATCTATTAGCTCTGGACACCATGGCATCTTCCTTTATACTGTAATAAAGAATGGTATGGGCTGCCATATCACTTGAAATATTTCGGGCTGTCCACCCCTCCTCTGCGCCTACACCAATGGAAGGAGTGCTCACTGCAATTCCACGTCGATCGGTGAATAAAATCTGATGTATCACCCTCACTTATTCCCTATATCTAGAGCCTCATAAATATTTGCTCGTAGGGAAAAAAAGTGATATTGCCTTTTGACTTATCTCCCAGACTGACGCCTTATTTTATGTCCTTTTGGACTTCACAATTACTGTACTAGCCAATATCTCTCTCATGCCTCACATGGGCTATGTTTGGCCTTAACGGTCTCTAGGTTTCTGTCTCTATGTTCTACATGTTGCAAAAAGAATATGTATAGAAGAACTATTTCAACAGGAACATCTCTGCTCTAAGTAATATGAATATCTGAGAATTTTTTTAACTGGTAGAAGCTTGGTGGAACAAACATACTATGCTGCAACGATAAAAGGTAGATTTTTCTTCACAATGCATCTATTGTTCGGTGTGTACTCCTAATATAATAATTTCAATATCAGATGCTCTGGATGCTAGTTTGTGGTACAAGTGTATGGTCTGTCTCACGGCTTGCTAGCTGCATCTAGAAGTCAGAATCATTCCAGTGGTCAAAGATAATGTTTGCTTATTCTAAAGTACTATTTTTTCGAACTTAATGCGTCAAAAAATGTATAAATCCATTAATATATTTACTTTTGTCTCCTTAAAACTATTGTGTCAATATAATACCATCCATCTTCTTATGGGGGAGGCAGCCCACCATTTTTTGTGAGAAAGGCTGAAGGCTGCGACGCCTGTGTGTTTGATCCTCAGAGGGTGAGGCCACAAAATGGGTGCTCCTTCCACCGAGTTATTCCTTGGTTTGTATAATCATTGTATGTTCTGGGACATCTACATGGTATTCTACCCATTAAATAGGAATTTGGCGTCTTTCTATGCACTTTATAGCTCTGAAACACTTATATTAACCTCATTGAAATTTGAGAAAAGTTCAAATAATTACAATATTCAGCTTATGACACCTTAATCTGGCAGCAGCACAGTTCTAGTTCCATCCCTTCGTTATGTACGTTGTTTACTTGACTGAAGATATCTTGATACAGTTGACTAACCACGAGTTCAAATCTCCAAATCGTGGTTAAAGATGCTCCTTGAAGGCTATATATTCTGGTGTCTGATGCACATGTTCTTTGCAAATGCAGTCACACAACCACATTGTCCCTGCATCTAGCTCTTCTATCTATTACCTGATGGAATATGATCTTTTGAGGAGACCTAACTGTATGTTCATATGAACTGCTACAGGAATCTATTTCATTATTTTGACATACTCCCTCTGGTTTTGAACTACATTGTTATTTCATTTCTAAGCTAAGAAAATTATCCTAATATCATCATCAAATAGAAACCGAAGGAAGTATTACCTTTTCCAGCTTTGTGATGGAGCACCGTTTTTTAAAAATTCTGCTCCCATTGTTTGTTCTTTTTTCTGGGGAAAAATAAGCACCAGAAGCCTGAGTCTGATACTACTTGCATTGGAGCAAGAAGCAAAACTCAAATTTGATTTAGATAAGCGCGATTGTGCCTGAAAGGTGTTAATAGATCAGTAAGTCGTCTCTCAATCCTGAAGGAACTAGACTTTCATGTCACTTTAGTGAGCGCCAAAGATGGAACTGAAATGGGTTTAGTTAGCATGATGATGCATTGAAGGCAAATGCCGAAGTTAGTGGAATGAAAGGAATATATGGATTTCTTCTCGGTTCAACACTCAACCTTGATCCTTTGACCAGTGAATAAAGCTTTTCTTCTCTTCACGTGAGCATATCCCATTGATCCAAGCACTCTTAGGTTGAATTGAACTCGGAAAGTGGTGTACATCACATCGGTCGTCAAAGTTTGGAAATGGACATTTGCAGAGAAACTTTCAAGCGTCGAGTTTTATATGAAAAGCCTTGAACACGGAACAACTTCGGGAAACTAAAATAAAAACTTGCTGTATTGTTGATTGGAAAGCTAGCTATTCCTGATTGCTGCGCTCTGAAAAAAGAAACAAAGATTTTGCTTCCTGCTTCTCTCATGCTCTCGCAAGGTTGGGAGACTGTCAAAGCAGTCATCATATATGTAGCAGCTTCACCTGCAGATGCCAGATTGTACAGACTTGGAGCTTCTGGTTGATAGAGCAAGTTGTATGATAGAGCACCATTGGAATGAGAATTAACCCTAGCGTATCAAGGGGGGAACAGTTTAACTTAGTAGGGCTGTTCATGAATTTTCAGGTAATATGCTGGTATATTTCATATTCTACCAACTACATACCTAGTGTTGCCTGCAGAGCAACGCCACCGGTATTTGCCTTGATGAAGATGTCGAGCCACGACAGTTGAACCGGATTGCCCCTGAGAAAGATGTGGACTGATCAAGCTAGATCATCAGATCCGAAGAATCTGGGCCTGGATGGAGAACGAATCCTTCCGGATACACACAACCCAGCGCCGAGCACTTGATCGTCTACTCGATCGGTATTAATTCTCTTGCTGGCAGCAAAGACCGCGCCGCAGGCTACCTACCTAGATGCCGCGCCGCGTACGTACGTGCGGCATCATCGGAAGACGTGTGATCGCAAGTTGCCCCGGCGCGGCCGCCTCAGCTCTCTGTCCATGAATGGAATGGCGCGCGCCGGCCGGTGTTTCGAGCCGAGTGCCAAGGCGCCATGGATGGATGGATGGATGGATGGATGGATGGATGGATGGATGGATGCGGACGTCGTCGTCGTCGTGATCTCGCTTGTTGCTACCTAGCTCCGATCCGTCCTCCAGCGTGCGACTGCTGCCACCGCGTTGCATGCGTCGTCGCCACCCTACGTCGTCCCTTCCTGATCCTAGCTATGCATGCATGGGCCTGGAGGGGGCAAGTACGTCACCGCCGGCCGGCGGCGAAACGCACGCGCATTTTGTGTACGCCGCCGTTCCACACATGACATGCGATACCGGAAAAGGACGTGGTGTCACCGCAGAAAACCCTAAGTCTAGCTATTACGGGCCGGGTAGCTAGTAGTCCTGGTGTACCTAGCCTACACTAGCAGTCATGCATGTCGATCGATCGCCGCGGGTAGCTAGCGTAAGACCTAAAAAGCAGGTGCGCAAGCAGGATAATAATGCAACGTACTACTGTAGTAGATAACATAGACTCTAGCTGGTCCTGCTTTTTTACATTCAATGCAGTATATATGTAGTAGTATATCATACTAGAGGAATACTAGTGAACACGTAGTATGTATAGCTATTCCGACTCCGACAAGCTAGTTGATAGAAAGATAGAGTGCGACAACTTGGATGTATGCTGTAAAGCAGCTAGCTAGCCACAAATGGCATCGATCACCTGCAGGTTTCCAGGCAGCAACGACTCAGAATGAAGCATCGTCGTCCAACTGACAGCTGCATGCAGGACGACAAAAGATCCAACCACCGTACCGCTCTCGGTCGGTGCTTCCACGGCGAGCGGCGATCTGACGATGCTTATCTGCTGGAAACAACAACAACAACCTGCATGCACCAGGCCTAAACGAGCACGTACGTACGTTTCTTCATTCGGCAGCCAGAGGCCGGATTTTGTGATCGAGCATCACCTACGTTCAGGTACGGTTTCCAGAGCCGAGTCCCTAGAATATGAGGACGTTCCCCATCAGGCTTGTTGAGGTCCCGGTAGACGACGACGCCGAGGCCGTACGTGGAGGTGCTCGACGGTGGCATGGCGGTGGTGGTGGTGGTGGTGGCCGGACGGCGTGGGAGCGGTGGTTCGGGTTTTGCCGGGGTTTCGGGCGGTGGTTAAGGTGGCCGGGCCTAAGGTCAGCTGAGGGTTCGTTGGCGTAGTGAGGAAGAGCCTGGTTGGCGTGCGGGCCTTGTTCCGTCCACGGTCGTCAGACGGGCCTTTGTGTCTTCGTGCGGACCATGATGGGCCAAGATTTGTTCTGGAGTACGAACGGTGGCCTCACTGCTTTTCTTTTTTTTTTTGATAGAGGAGGCCGGGTTTATATTATATATTAAAAGACTGGCAGTACAGGGGGCACTCTACTCCTAAAGAGTGTGTGAAAGCAAGGGAAACTGCAACGACAGAGCGGACGCGTCGGGTATGTAGAAGACATGACACGTGCCGTTTTTAAGAAATGGATCGGTTCCGGCGTTCAAAAAAAAGAAATGGATCGGTTCTTTTATACTCCTTTCATTTCGAATTATTTGATACTCCCTAGTTTAACGTCTACTATACGTGTGTCGATTATTAACATCATCCGATCCGACGGACACGGGCACGAGAGCGCGAGTAGCCGCGCCACGCCGGTGTTTTTCCAACGGAACGGTTCGCGGTTTTGGTACGTCCGACGTCAATCAGGAGCAACTTGGCGATAAACTAGCTAGTGCGGCGGTGGTGGCTCCGAGTCCGAGCCAGCCAGCCAGCCAGGTGCATGCACCCGCATCTTTCTGCAGGAGGGCAGCTAGCGATCACGCGCACGCATATTTTTAGGTTCAACCTGCCTGCCAGCTGCCTGCCTGCCTGTGTGGTTGGTAAAAAACAATAAGGACTTGTTATCCGTGAGCTGACACAGTGTGCGCGCTGATCTGATGAGCCGATGGATTTCGATCTGAGAGAGTTGATGTCGTGCTGCCGACTACTAGTAGCTTGCTAGTAGGTGTCGTCGTAGCACGTCCAAGGCACAGCATGCACCCACGCACACGTACGTACGTACGTAGCCTGGTCGCCTGGACCAACACAATGACAACTTCCAGAGCGCGATCGATTTCCTCAGGGGATGATGCAGGCGAGGGGGGACGGTATGTACGTTACGCGCCCGGCCCGTCATATATCGTCCCATCGCAGACAGCTTATACTCCTTTCCCTCAAAACCAAGGTAGCAATGAAGCAGCCTTGCAGCGCGAGAATCATCACGAGCTTGTCGTGCCGTACGTGGAGCATCCGGCCGAGCAGGACCACGGCCGAATACGTACTACAAAAGAGGACGACGACCTTATCTCCTGATCAAGTTCGTTAGGAACACATGCCTTTCTCTATATACTTTGTTTTTTTTTTCATTTCAGAGTCATGCATGCATAAGAGATCTTATATATATATATATATTTTGTTTTAAACGGAAGTAGGAGTTTTCATGCGGAAAGAGAGAGCTTATTACTACGTCCACTCGCTGGCGCCCGGCGCGGCGCATTCTTATTACGTAGTACCTCTTTGAGCGATCCCTGCCCTCGCCGAGACCTGAAGAGATGCCGGTGTGTTTCCACTTGCAGCCAGGCCGGGCCGGTCCCCCCGCGGCGCCACACGCCCCGAGACCCGATCTCGCCTCGCTTTGCTCCTGCCCCCTCCCGGGCTCCCCGCTCTCCTCTTTTAAGCCGACCCGCTACTCGCCCGTTCCCGTTCCTCCCACTTGCTCCACCACCCCACTTGCCGTGTTCTTCTACGCGTAGACGCACGCGCGCACCACCACCAGCAGCAGCAGCTAGAACTCACGTCCCCGGCCACTGCCCGCGCGCGCGCCTTCCCGGCCGGCCCTTGTCACGGGCGCACTTGTGCGGGCTGTGGAGAGGGAGAGTGAGAGTGAGAGGTCGTTGTCGGCATATGAGGCGGTTCATGCCGGGCGGCGGCGGGGAGCCCTCCTCGTCGTCGTCGTCTGGCGGGCAGCACCGTCACCAGCACGGCGAGCGCGGGGGTGACGACAGGGCTGCTGCTGCTGCTGCCGCTGCAGCAGCTGGCCAGCTGCGTTACGGCGCCGGAGGGCACCACATCTCGCTGGGCCACGGGCACGACGACGGCCGTCCTCGGCTCGGCGTCGGCGGCGAGGCGGCCGAGAGGAGGAGGCAGGTCGTCGACGGGTCGATGGACATGCTGGCCCGGCACAGCAGCTCGCCGGCCGTGTTATTCTCGAACCTCGCCGTCATGGACAACGGTGAGCTAATACCTCGCAGCTGCCTGATCCATCGCCGCCGCGCGCGCACGCTCCTCCACCTTTACTCCGGCCTTCTTCGGTTCTCGAATTCTTGACATTATAACAATACCTCTAATTCATTTTAAATTAAAATTATTTCCCGGCCGGCCCTTTCTTCATCAAGCCTTCTTTTTATGCATTTCTGAGAATCCGGCTGCTGATTGCTCTTGTTGCCCTGCGGAAAACGTACCTTACCAAGGATGCGTCGTCGTCGCTTTTGCTACTACTACTAGCTAGACGAGGCACGCGCGCCGAAAAGGAAATCTATTAGCGCAACGGCCACTAGCTGCTGATCGATCAGTTCCTGTGCAACTTGTGTTCCATGTCTCGGGCACTGACCAACTTTGCCTGCCGGTTCTGCTTGAAGTTGGGGCAGGTACAGGAAGAAGATATGCCACACATGAGGCCAAATTAACAGGTGTACATAAAACGCATGTGCGGCCTTTTCGCTGGCTAGCTAGCTGCGTGAGCGCAGTCAGCGTATATTCTTCAATTTTACTGCTTTCATTCAGCCTCATGGTGGATCTACTTTACCCAACATAAAATCACGCACCCTTGCCTCACTCAAATCTAGAACATTTTTTTTGCATCTGATACCAATTGACGTGATTCGGTGATTTATGGATAATGCAAAAGAAAAATATAGAATTATCTTTTTCTCTTGAAAGTATTATTACAGATCGATACGACTCTTCAATACGCGCCTCCTGTTAATCTTTGCTATAGGGGAAGGAACAATTGGCTACGTAGCGGTGGTTTCCCCTATTAGTAGGGTCACGTCGATAGCAAAATGTGGGGCTTTAACATTTTTAAAAACACACTTAATTTTTATTCTCTGTACATGTATTTTTTGTATGCATATGACTGTAGTTTGTTGTCTTGTTTTCTAATCCTACTTGCTAGTATTAATTACTTTTGGTTTGCAACTTGCACCATATGTTGAATTTCAGCTAAAAAGGTCTTTGTGAAGTACAGTCTATCCTTTCCCTTGGGAGTACTAATGTACTATACATGGAAACTATGTATGATCTTTGAATCTAGACCACTAGGATCCTGTTTGGATCACTTTCTGTTTTTCTTAAAAACTAGTTTCTGATATTATTTTTACAAACTATTTTTTTAAAAAAAATATGTGGTGGTGTTTGGCTCCTGGTTTCTTAAAAACTAGAACCAACTTTTTGGTAGTTAATGACCAAGTTTTTTGGTACAAAACATTTTTTGGTGTTTGGATCCTGTTTTCTTAAAACCTAGAATCCAAAAACTGACATCAGTTAGGTTGGGTTAGATTCTTGGTTTCTTAAAAACTGGAAAAGTTATTTTTAGAAACTGACCTGTTTGGAGGCCCTCCATTTTCTAAAATCTGTCTTCTTTAAAACTGGAGGGATCCAAATAAGCCCTAGAGAGAATCATGATTTTGAGGCTAACTGTTCTTTATTCATACCTTTTCCCTTAGTTCAGTATAAGAAAACCATCCATTTGCTGAATTTAGCTAGAGTCAAACATATATGTACAATTTCTAGGTTCCGCCAAACCTACCAAAATTTGAAATATGCATCTAGCTGTTGCTGACCTGTCTATACATAGCATGATCGAAAGCTTTTCAAATACGCATTCTTAACCAGAGTACTATATGTGGAAACCATGGATTTGAATATATGCTAGTGGAGGGTGACAGTTGATGTTAACATAGCCTTATTTTTGTTTGGTCATTCCTTTACTGTTCTGTTAGGTGGATAACCATCCTTAATTTTGCTACTGCAAAACAACCAAAATTTGTTCAGTACAAAATGCATATATGTAAACATAGGTTGGCTCGCCGTCGTATGGTTAATTTGTTGCTTTGCTATTATGTTTCTTCACATGAAACCTTCGGGCAGCTTTTCACAAGAAAAAAAATAGCAATTAATCGAATACCGAGCAAAATCGTATTAGCCCTGTACCAGCTGAAACTTATGATTATGTGTATGCATAGATCCTTTATTCTCTAAAGAAGCGAGAGCTGGTGATAGTGTTGCCAAAAGCCTAGCAATGCACAATGGGGACATACTAAATGAGGCGCCAATGCTATAGCCTCGATCACTACGGCCTCCACTTCATCCACAAGGGTCAATGCAATCCAAGTGGGGACCGCATGCATGGCAGGTTGCCCACCACTGTTTCCCAAGAGGCAGGTTGAAGAGCCTATAGATTCTGGTCTAGATAGGCTATTTGTTAATTATGAGGCATTCCAATGGGTCTTAATTGGTGTCTCAAACCAAACTCTAAGCACGATCACATTGATTAATGCAAGCCACTTGCCTTTAATAATCTAAGGCAGGACCACATGGACGCCCACTTGGCTGCGGTAGGCCAGCCAGCTGGGAGCTGTCTTTGGTCCAGGTTCAGCTGACGGCTCCACAGTGACGTCATGGCCGTTTTACTACAAATAGTAACCTAAGATGCAACTTGGAGAAGCTTTTGGCGCCTAGCGCGCGCGCTGCTAATTAAGGTCCATGCACGCCGGGGACGCATGCCGTTGGTAGCTAGCTACTTGCCGTTTTGTTATTCTGATCTCGCTGTTTATTTTGGAAAGAATTGAATTCCTTCGATTCATTATCAGCAGAGAACATGTCGACGATGCACGGAACACTAGAAAAGGAATCGTATTGCAATTTGTGGAAGTTTTCAATGGCGAGTTCATACAAATATTTTTAGAAAAAAAAAACATACTTTCTTCTCTTCTTGGTGTGATGAGTATAAATCAGATTATGTTGTTCTTAATTTAACGAAATATATTGGCACGCGTATAGAGACTAATCCTTTCATGTTGGATTCCTAACGACATTGCTCTCGCTAGGTATCGCTGACCCTTTTTAAGTCGGTTTGTGAATTACTGATTCAGCTCACTAACTGTTACATTCTTGTACGCGCGCGGCTGGTTGGGATAAACAACGCAGGGTATCCAAGCTCGAAAGCCGGATCAGGCAGCGGTGCTGAACCTCATCATCATCCTTCGACGACGGACAGCAACGTTAGGAAGATGAAGCCGTCGTCGTCGTCCCAGCAGCTGAACTTCACCCGGCAGCAGCAGCAGCAGGGCGCCGCGGGCCACTTCTCGCCGATCTCCGAGGACGGCGCCTTCCCGCCGCCCGGCCGCAGCTCGGGCGAGAGCAGCGGCGCCGCTTCGCGGTCCTTCTCCGGCGGGTCGTTCTCCATCGTCGGGCCGTGGGAGGAGTCCAGGGACATCATCATTGCCACCCTCGGCGCCGCATACGACCCTCATCAGGTACGTAGATGCATGCTGATCGAACGAGTGAACGACCACACATCGTCCTTGGTTCAGCGAGTAAGTCGCTTTTAATCGTCACTTGCTTGCCGGCTCCGGTCGCGCCTCGCGCGCGCTGATGACCTTGCTCGTGTTGTTGTTCGATCCTCGTACGTACGTCCATGTTCGATCGCAGTTCAGCGGCGCCATGGCGAGCACGACGACGACGCTGGAGATGGACAGGTACGTGCAGCAGCAGCTGCAGCCGCAGGACCACCACCACCAGGTGGTGGCGCCGTTCAAAGTGAGGGCCAAGCGCGGGTGCGCCACGCACCCGAGAAGCATCGCCGAGAGGGTACGTGCGCGTACGTTCGCCTAGCTACGTACGTACGCGTAGAGACACACTGCACGATCTCGATGCAAATTATACCATGCATGACTGCGTGAGTGAAGCTAGCTAGCTAGCTAGTCATCAGATCGAGTAACGTACTGACACATGTGATATGGCGCGCAGGAACGGAGGACGAGGATCAGCGAGAAGCTCAGGAAGCTGCAGGAGCTAGTGCCCAGCATGGACAAGGTACGTCACGACAACGATGACCTCTCGCAAGACTTAACAAAAAACACGGCTAATTAACCAGAGGGCCGCATTTCTTTGCATGTGTGCATGCACGTACGTACGGACCCCAACAGCAAACCAGCACGGCGGACATGTTGGACCTTGCCGTTGAGCACATCAAGGGCCTGCAGAGCGAGTTGCAGGTGCGTATGTATGTTATATATTTCCTCCGTTTTAAAATAAATGATGTTTAGCATAAAATAATCTCTGATGACACTGAAGGCGCAACTTTTCAGATAGGGCATACCATCGATCTCTCCTGACAAAAACTAGGTAGCTTATCTATGCCGATATGTAGAACGCATATATACCTTTTGCTGAACTCGAGAAAAGTACTTGTGTAGAACGGCACGAAAACGAAAAAAAAACTTCGTTAACACGGAGCAATATGATCTGTGATGCGTTAATTACTAGTAACTATATATATATATATATATATATATATATTCTCGGTCTGTACTAGAGGTGGCCTGCACTTGTGCAGAGAACTGCATGTATGCACCAGAATGAGACCTCGCGTTCGAACACTGCAATATATATATATATATATATATATATATATATATATATATATATATATATATATATATATATATATATATATATATATATATATATATATATATATATATATGATCCGTGACGACGCGTTGTTGCTGAGCCTACACTAGTTTCTTTGTGCAGACTCTGAAGCACGAGCAAGAGAAGTGTACCTGCTGCAGAAAGCGATGACGACGGTGACCTATTGATCAATGGAACCAAGAACTGAAGAGCGTCGTCATCCTCAGCAACCTATATATGCAACACGGGTGACAGACGCTTCTCTGCATGCGAGATATATATAAAATGTGTGTACATGGACATGGATGATATGTTATGGATGCTCTTCATTGATCGATTGAATTTATGTTCGAGTCCTAAATCTTAATTGGTTAATTAGCACATGGACCGGGGTACTAGCTAGGCGCGGATTGCTTGAGCATACATGTACGATTTCTCCTGTTTCTGGTTGATGTGTTAACATGTACGATGTATCGTTGAAAATTAAACATTTTCTTGGCTATCCCTAAGTGTCACGACTTTTTTCTTCAAAAGAGATCCTTTAGGAGAAAGACCATTTTTACAGTCGTCTTCAACTATAAGCTAGCTAGCTCAGTCCGTGGTCTTCTCAACCAGCAACCATGGAACCGTTCGCTTTTTGACTTTCCTGCTGTCAAAACGTTTCACTTTTCATCCTTGGTGCGTGAGAAATTGGGGGAAGTCTTAGACACGCCGTTCGGCAAACACAGGTTCAGGCAGACTCTCCCCATTCCACGAGCTGAAGCTAGCAGCAGACTCGAGCGACCAAACCCGGCTGCGCGCGGGCACGCACGTACGGAGGGAGGCGCGGATTCTAGACACGATGTCTGTTGAGCATGCAGCATGGTCGTACTCATCGGGAGAAGCGCTTGCCGCCTGCCGGGAGACGACGAAGCCACGCAACTGTTCATGGTCTGCTGCTGTGTCGCGTATGAAAGCGGCAACGCAAGCTTTTCGACCAATGTAACCTGCCGTGCCTCGTTGGGTCTTGCGTAGCGTAGAAACAAACTGCCATGCATGGAACACACGCCGAGTCATATGCCTTCAGCACCAGTAACAGCCTGAACTAGGAAAGAGTAGAAAAGGCGTTCCGGAATACCTACGCTGGACACTGTGTACTAGATTTTGTCTGGTTTTCTGCGTATTTTATAAGCAGAAATAAATGATGAAACAACGTAATCTTATTTCCATTTAAACACGGCATATACATCATTCCAAAAAGCTTCTGACCAGTTTATGATTCATCGATCGGGGGTGTTGCAGACCTGCAGTCACCCCTGTTTATACTAGCATATTATTTCCTCAAATCGATGTACAGACCGTGTAGAAACGCACTGTAGATCTACGTGGAGTATACTGTATTCTCAGTTTTTACTGCATCGTTCGACTTTACAGATAGACTACACAGGCTACAGCCTACTCCTCGGCAGGGTCCACCCACCGGCCGTGGTCTTTGATGAGCTGAATCAAGGCTTCAGTGGCGCCTTCCATGGCAATGCCGCGCTGCACGACAGTCTGCAGCAACAAAGACGCACTACTTACTGGGGACGAAAATTGGCAGCTTAAGACTGGTTTCAGGAAAACAGGCACTTGCCATGCTATGACGACTTCACATGTGTTGTGACTACAATGAACCATATGAAATTAATGTAACAGTTACCTTGCCAACGTAAAGGTCAATCTTCCCAGGAGCACCTCCAACGTACCCAAAATCAGCATCAGCCATCTCTCCTGGCCCATTGACAATGCAACCCATGATAGCAATCTGACGACCAAATATGTATACAGTTGGTTAGGCCGAAGATTTGGTTGGGAAGAAGGAAACCACGGTGTTAAGAGAGTTTACCGAGACGCCTGGCAGATGGGAGGTCTTTTCTCTAATCTGAGCACTGATTTCCTGAAGGTCAAAGAGTGTTCGTCCACAAGAAGGACATGAGACATATTCCTGAAACAATTGATAACAGTCAAATAGCAACATATGAGACTTTTTTTCCCTATTGATGCTCTTGAGCACTGGTAAATGTTACCCAATTCATTTGCAGACAGAGGTGTTGTAATTATTAAACAAAGAACTCATCAACGTACAGTTTTTGTGTTGCGCATCCTGCAACCCTGAAGCAGGTTGAAAGACGTGTCCCTCAGGAACTCAAACTCCTGGCCACCAGCTTCGAGAAGTACACCATCACCAAGACCATCAACCAGAAGAGCACCAACGTTGGTCCCAGCACGAATGACAAGATCATCTCTGCATTTAATTCGAGTAGAATAAGCACAAGAAAACAGACTCAACAATTCCAAAAGGCAGAAAATAGGGATATTGATAGTCACCGGCCGATGGCTTTAGGGAACTTTATATGATGGATCACAGGAAAGTTCAAGCCATTGGTCTGTAAGTACTCAAATAACCTGCAGAACATCAAAATTTATAGAATATGATAAATAGAACAAAGGAAAAACATCTAAGTGGACATCACATTCTTAAGTGCGATCAATTAGAAATGGTTCCTAGAAAGAGCTTTGACTTGTTGAATAAAGCATTTTTTTATTGACCAGTGTTTGCTTACCTCCTTGCAGCATGTACTCTGCCGGTCTTCTCCTCGCCATATGGAATATCATGTAACAACATTGTTATATCATCAACACCTTTAAGGATATTTAGCTGCTCGTATGATTCATCACCACGAAGGGTGACAGCTAGTCTAGTGCCTATAGAAAACAAAGTAGAAAAATTAGGCTAAACAAATCTCAAAATAAAAGGTAAACAACATTGTAAGAAAATTCATAGACAACAATATCATTCTTCAATCCAAATCAGTACCTTCTGGCAAAATTTTGTGTGCACCACTTGACAGTTCGTCAAGGTTGACTAGTGCAATTGCATGTGGGAGAGGCTTTGTCAACTGTTCCGATAAGGGTGTCAACACACCCATGCTGATGTCCACTAATCTTTTCAGTGCAAGCCTCTGTACACATTTATAAAACTTAAATTATAGCAGGAAACTAAAAAAAGGAAATAACATGTTATACATATGCGGCTGCGAAGAGGACAAAGAAATGTAGGTGTAACTCACAGCTCCAGCATCTTCTACAGGAGGAAGCTCTCTCAAAAGAATGGAATCTACTGTAGCCAGATCCTAATGTACATTGAAAAAATAGATCAGTTTAAACTGGAACCCAACTAAAAATGACGTGTTAGCAAATAACACCATGGATCAGACCTTGAAAGGCATGCCAACCACAAGCTTTGCCGCAAGAGACCTATAAAGGAGCTCAGGAGCCTGGCAAATAAAGAATGTTTCATCATTACAGAGCACAGTCATTCAGCTGGCTAATCAAAAAAGCCTATTTACTGCAACAATTATTTGCAGCAACAACCAGTTTTCAGTTGCTAAAGACAAAAAAGAAAGATATTGGTAAAGTTAACTTAGTGTGAATCATAAAATTAATGTTGCCATGTTGAAATCTCTTCTGTTGTAGCCACATACGAGAAAATTCTACAAGATGAGTAGGAAGGAGTGAGTTACCTTCAACTGATCCAAGGAAACTGACATCAGTACAGAGCCATCACGATGCAGGACATTTCTGTAGTCTACTTCCTCACCCTGTCATAATAGGGTTTGATGAGAAATTGAGCACTATTAGTTTCAAATATCAAACTATGGAATAATTGTTTTAGCCAACCTCCTTTTGCAAAGGCAATTGGCCACTTCTACGCTGGAAATCGAAATAGTGCCTGTGTTTTTCTTCAAACGGAGCCTAAGGAAGAAAAAAAAAGAAAAATAGCAATGAGAAACTGAGGGATGATCAAATAAAAGAACAACTGGTAAGTACTGATATTTAGTGACTGAATAAGTGAAAAACAGGGAAAGTGGAAGTGCATTACCAGCCCTATTTGAAGGTTTGCAGCCTGCGTCCCAAGATTTGCCAATCTCCGACAAGGATCAATTTCTTCTTCTGGCGGTTCCGTGAGGGAGACACGGATTGTGTCACCCAAGCCATCCTGTAATACAAGAAGCACAAGCTACAGTCCATGTTTCCTTTTGCAGCTCACAAGCATAACTGGAATTCCCACCTTCATAAATCATAAATCTGATGTAGTAACAAAAACCTTCTAGTATTGTAATTTTATTATGTGTCAGTCGATAGCATGTCAAAGGTCCTCAAATAGACCATATACAACTTACAGAAAAATGGTACACAAACTGATAAAAAAATCAACGAAGTAGCAGATCTCAATCAGTTCAGACAAATTACTGTTCAGTAATATGAAATTAGTATTTAACTTATTTGGTAGCATGATCCCATCATGCTATGAATATGAATGATTTTGTTTTTGCAAAATATCATACCAAGGCTTCCAAATATTAGCCCCGAAAAGCATATATTTTTGAAATCCTGAGAACAACTGACTTTTCATGTGGTTCAATTCATTTCCAGCATAATCATATGAACGAGTACAAAAAGAGTAGAACATTTACCATTAGAAGTGTTCCAATGCCAATGGCAGACTTCATCCTCCCATCTTCACCCTCTCCAGCTTCTGTAACTCCTAAGTGCAAGGGATAATCCCATCCTAGGTTATACATTTCTGCTACAAGAAGGCGATATGCTTGAACCATGACAACAGGGTTACTAGCTTTCATTGAAAATACAAAGTTGTGAAAGTCCAACTTCCGACAAATCCTAGCAAATTCTAAAGCAGATTCAACCTGCAATAACATGCATAAAATGTTAAAACAACAACAACTATAGTAACTAAATCCTCAGAAATGAGATATTTACCATTCCCCGTGGAGAATCACCATAATAGCTCATTATGCGGTCAGAAAGACTACCATGATTTGTTCCTATACGCATTGCTCTTCCATACTGCTTGCATTTCTCAACTAATGGAGAAAATACCTGAAACGGCATTGAAGTGGTTCTGCAAGTAAGATGACTTTGAAATGTCTGTACTCTCTGAAAACAGAGTAAAAGAATGGCTTGTTTTCAACCTTCTCAATATGCTCAAGCTCTTTTTGGTAATCATCGTCAGCATATTCCAGCTTTTCAAATTGGGCACGGCGATCAGCTGCAAGTACAATTCTCAGTGTTTGCTGATCGATAGAACATAGTCAACACTGAAATGAGAAACATCAAGTTTCCACGCACCAAAATTTCCCGGGTTGACACGGATTTTGTCAAAGCATTCTGCCACTCTTAAAGCAACTGTTGGAGCAAAATGGATATCGGCTACCAGGGGGATGTTGTAACTATATAATGACAAAGAAAAAACTGTGAGGAGCCGCTCGTCTAAACTCATTAAATGTGCTAAAAAATGAGAACTTACTTCTTCTGAATCAGAGAATTCTTGATCTCGAAGCAGGCATCAGCTTCCTTCCTACCTTGTACTGTTATTCTAACAAAATCAGCTCCTTTATCTGCTATCCTCATCACCTGAAATAGTGCAAATGATATAGTTCGTTAGTCTCCTACTAAGAGAGACATATCTCACATAGGTAGATTAATTCATTTGCCACCATCTGTATTCCATTGAGAATACTAAGAAGAATTGACAAGTTTTAGATGGGCACCTCTTCTACGGTTTTAGCAACATCCTTGGTATCTGAGGTCGTCATAGTTTGAATCCTTATGGGGTGATCACTGCCTAGTGGGACATTCCCAACCATCACAGTTCGAGTTTTTCTTCTCCTTGTTTGATGTATAGATTCACAGTACTTTTGCCTCGGAACTAAAGAACATAAAAAGGAAATTTCAATCAATTAGACGATCATAGATTAACTCTGGGACAACCCATCAACATGAATGCACGTGCAAACTTGCATGGAGACTAGACGTACCTAAAAGTGGGCTTCCTTCTGAAGATGGCTCGAGTTCCATGGTATCAGAACCTGTACTCGAGCTCTTTGCCACAAGCGCCCTGCCTCTTGAGGAGCTTGTCCTCATAGTGCCTGTGCTTGGAGCCGACGTGACTTTGGCAAAGTCGACGGTCCTCGTGAATCCGATGCCACCATCACGGATCCTGACATGTGGGAGAGGAGCTGGAGCCACCCCGGTGGCCATGGTTCCGCACAAGCAGCAAGAAATCACCTAGGCAATCCTACAAACACCTGGAGGGCGACAAACACTTGTGGTTAGCACGGGCTACTGACCCTTGTGGCTTTTAAACGGCACAAGTGGAATATTCCCCTATCGCTCGGTGAGCAATAACACGACAAATATGGCGTGTGTTACCAGATAACGGTATTTAACAATTCCTTGGACTGAATTGACAACATGCATTTACTCAATAAAATATCATCAAAATCAAGCATGAATTAAGCGCCTTTCTTTGTGATGGAAACAAGGACAGATAAAAATGGCGAATGTATTTATCGACGAACAATAAGAAAACGGTGAGCTCGAAATCCTGCAGATCCCGAAGAGAATCCCCTTAATTCAATCAAGCTGCACTTGGCGACCCAGCTGTGAGCGGGCAGCTCAAATCCTCCCACCCACAGCATCCAAATTTCCCAAAGCAAGGCCCGAAATCCACCGCACCAGCTCCAAGCAACACCCAGCGCTAATTCAGCTACCCATGCCAAGCGGCGCGAGGGAATTCAGCTCAACCAAGCACGAATCCCGCCCCCATCGGCCAGCACAACCCACGCGACTGGACATCGGAGGCGGGAAGCTAGAGTAGAAATCTCACCGAGCCTCGCAGCTCCGTGTCGCGACGACTCCCCCGCTCCCCTCCCCCCCTTTCGGCGAGCAACTCAGACCACCACCACAAGCGCAGCGGAGCGCGAGTGCGCGAGCTTTTTTTATTTTTTTTCCCTTCCCACACCTTCTTCTTCTTCAAGCGGCGTGGAGGACTGGAGGAAGAGGTGCTCGTGGTAGTGGCGCGCGGGGTTTTCTACTGGATCAGCCCTTTTATCTCCTCCAAGCCGCGGGGGGTCGGGTCGCCCGCGCTACCGCTTGAACCTCGTCCTGGTACACCGGTTAGATCTGTGCCTTTGACATGTGGGTCCGGCGGAGGGTAACGAGTGGACCAGGCGCGGGGAGGCGTGGCGGATGATTCGTGGGAGTTGTGGAAGTCTGAGTTCCGGGCGATGATTTTTTATCGTCTTCCCCTGTTTATTTTCTTTTTGTTTGCTTCCATGCTTCAGGCCGGGTAGCCCCGTAGGAGATTTCGTGATCGTTGTTCAAGTTCGATAATGTTCTCTCGGGAGATACAGATGATGTCCTTTTCTTCGATTTTGCAGTGCTAGGTCCTTTTCGAATTTTTTTTGAGTTTCTTTTTGTTTAATCATATGTCCTGTTTCGATTTTTCTTCCTGGCTTTTCGTGTCGTTAAATTCAGTGAAAACACCACAGACAGTGAAGTTGGAGAGTAAACCGAAGATAGGATTCGACTAGCTAAAATCCTAAATTTCGTTTCGTAATCGTATATCCTGTGACTCTCGATGTGCTATGACTAGGTGACCACGAGAAAGGACGCTAGGATTTGCGTTCATGCTCGTTGTCAAGCGCGTGTGTTTGACCTGAAACGGGGCGCGTTTCTGTGTGTTTCAGTCCAAGCACATGTGCTTGACCTGAAACGGGAAAACGGAGAGCATCCCTGTGTGCTTTCAGTCCAAGCACCGATCCCATGTGGGAGAAGATTCTGGAACACGTTTTCTACGCTTGGGGCTTCGAGGACAGGTGCAAAGACCGACCGGGTTCCAGCCAAGCGTGGGGAGTTCGTGTTGCCGTCGTAAGGTAGAATGACGTCGGTTCTATCTCGTGAAAAGCTCAGCGCAGCGCACGTAGAAGTAGTACTATGAAGCTGCAGAGACGTGCGCGGGTGTAGTGGCTTTTGAGTTGGGCTAGTATTCGTGGGCCTAAATAGCTTGTAGCCCAACTAGTTGTGCGAGTGCACGACGACCCCATTTCCTGGGCTGACCATCTTGTCGGGGCCGGATCGTCTAGCCCGCCATTTCGTCGGGGCCGGGTCGGCTAGCCTGCCACGATAAGCTGTACGCGCAGCGAGCCATCCGCGTCGAACCCAGCGCGCGCGCGCCTCCCGGATGTAACACCCTAGTTTTTAATTTGAAATTCAAAAGAGGAAATTAATCCAAAAATTCATAAATTCAAACACTGATTGGGCTGAAAACTTATTTTTCTTGCCATCTGGGTCGAGCCCGCAGCCCACCAGAGCCCAGCCGGCTTCCTCACCTCCTCCTCTCCTCTCTCTGCCCGCCGGGGCCCGCTTATCAGCGTGGCCTTCGTCTTCCTCCTCCCCTTCCCCGTTCTCCTCCCGATCTTCAATGTTCGAGCGCCGATAACGCCGAAAACGGAAAACTGCTGATCAACGCCGGTCTTCATTGCCGCCCAGCCTCCGCAGCCGCCACCCTCTTGCTATATATCTCAATACGCCCTAGGGTTGCCCCCCTCCCCAACCGCTCGCAAGAAACCGCCGTCGCCGATTTCTCTCGAGTAGCCGCCGATCCACCGAAATTTCCTTCGCCCGTCGCCCAAATCATAAAGCTAACCCATTAAGATCCTCTGCAGGACCGCCGCCGAGTGTTTTCCAGCTTTACTCGACAAGGATCGCCCCTCGCAACACTACACCACCTGTCGCCGGTGAGTTTTCCGGCCATCGCCGATGTTCTTCCGTTTCTGTTCGGTTATCCACCCCACTGACAGCGCCTACACCTTCACCTGGTGCCGAAACGCGTCGCAGACACAAAGACTTCGCGAGATCTCCGTCGAGACGACGTAGCACCGAAGAACCGAGAGGATTTCCGCCCCCTTCCGTCGCGAGCCTTCACCGAAGTCTCCCCGGACCCAAAACGCCCTAGGTGAGCTCATGGAGTCCCACTCCTCCGATTCATGTGCTTAGATTCGAGTTTTTAGGCATTAAATCGTGAAACCGATGGAATTCCGATGAGCTTGGGCCGCGCGCATGGCACTTCGTCGCACGGTGGCGTCGCCATCGGTCAGATTGGCCGGGGGCCCTTCCAGGGTCGTTCGATCTCAGCCAACGGCTCAGATTAAAACGTCATACCCCTTCGGGGTTTTTAAATCTCAACCGTCTCGAGCCGATCCAATGGCCCCGATTCAAAATCCTTTTTCCCGCGGTAGACTTTACGCTCGGCCCTCTAAACCTTTCGGGTTTGCACAAACAAGACCTCGATTTTTGCAGAAACACCCTTAGGCTCTCCGGAATTTAGGAAATTAGTTGTAGAATGACTTCTAGGCCCCTCTAACCCTCTGTTTTTACATTTTAACCCTAGAGTGGTTTGAACAATTACCAAAAAACCCCTGAGGCCTCTGATTTTCGCACAAAAGCCCCTGAAATGCACTAAAAAATATGGTTTAACCACTCAAGTGGATAGAAATAGTGTTTTAGACCCCTGAAATTTTCTGAATTCACAATTTGGACCCTGTTATATGCTGATTTATTATTTTAAACACTGGGGGTGGACCTGTTTAGTTACCAAAACACCCTTGGTACTTATGTATTTGCAAATTAACCCTTGTAAAATTTTGTTTTAACATTTTAAGCCATGATCCTTGCTGGAATATAACAAAATAGCCCCTGTCCATGCTAATAATTTTCCAAAACCCCCTTAAAGTTGGATGAAATTATTTCTTTGCATAATGCAATTTTCACTTAATTGACCTTAACAACATGTTGATTTTACACCTAGGCCCATAGTAATTGCTGATTTTGCATAAAATAACTTCATAAATGTTTATATTAACTTTTAATGTTGATTTTAATATCACAAATGTATTTTAACAAAGTAAAGGCTTAGGTTTAGGGGTAATGCTTATGTATTTTTATGAGGATTGAACACTTTAATCCTTGTCTTATTTATTTCTTGTTATCTGGCTATGCATATGATGAATTGGGTAGAGCTAGTCCCGGAGCCGACCTTTAATTTGCAAGATCAATACTTTGACGTCGAAAAGCAGCAGGTACTTTCCGGAGGCGAGCGTACGTGACCACATTGCTCCTAATTTAGGAATTTATTTAGAATTTGCATGCATGTCTTAATTTTGAATTCCTATGATAGGATGTTTACTAGAAATTCCATATTACCCCTTGTAGTCTTGAAAAAGGATTGGTTGGGATTTATATTACGTCATTTGCTTCTGCTTAGCCCTGCTTAGATGATGGTATGGGAGAAATTTACATTAATGCAATTATCATAATCTTTGAGATATTGTTGTGGTGCTATGTATGGTATATATATGAACGATAGAGATAGGAATCTAGTAGTCTGGTTGATATACGGTTGGTGCGTATGCACGAGACTCGAGCTGGTGGTTAGTGTTTGTGTAGATTCTAAGGACCGATTCGTGATATTCTGTGATCTAGCTATGTCGTGCCACCACAAGATCGGTATGAACGGTTTAGCCAATTAAGTTGACTTCTACCTTATCATGTGTACACCATTGAGATGTTTATGTGGCGCAAGAGGGAGCTTCTGCAACGGAGGTAAAATAGACTCTAATTATGCTGTTAGCGGTGAAACCTTAGCGGGTGTATAAGGATTTGTTAGTGCAATGTAAGGGCCTCATAGTGATCCCCTGGCCACACATCATAGGAAGTGGGAGATGTGATTCGCGATCACGGGCAAATCAGAGAGACTTTAGTCCACTTGGTGATAAGGGACGAAATCACGACTTGTGTGTAAAGGATACAAACTCTACCGAGTCAAAATTGTCTAGATAGTCGTCCTCACGGTCAAGAGCGGGCTAGTAACTCCTTCATTATTAGTCGGGTATGCGGAGGTTGGTTGTATTTGATTGGCAGTGGGAGTGGATTTTTTGGGTGACACATGGTGGGATATTCATTTAGTAATTTAGGATGCTAATATAATTTAGGGATAGGATGCATAGTGCTTTTAGCCGAGTTGACCTTCCTTGATCTTGCCTACATGTTATATATTTTCTTCACTCGCTGAGTACTCTAAGTACTCATGCGTCTTTGTTGCTTTCTTTTGGTTGGACATCATTGTTGCCCAGACTATAGAGATGAAGTGGAGTACGATGAAGATGATGGCTTCAACCCCGGTGCATAATACTAGACGAGCGTGCCCCCGGACAACACTTGTGATGGAGCTCTACGCTTAGATTATCCGCTGTTATGCATCTTTTCTTTTTAGACTATAAATTCACTATGAGATTATAATAAATTTGACTTTTATATATGATACGTCATTTCTGTTAACACATGCATGGTTTAAGTGATCCTGACATAAATGTGTAGAATGCAGAAACCAGACGTGACACCGGAGGATCCTAAGGTAGGCGCCGAGAGGTAGTCCGCTTACGCGATCGTGGCGTGCGGGTACGGAGCTAGATGGCGGGGCAGCTGTCGGCGTCGTACGCGATGGGATCCGTCGCGTTCACCACGGCGAGGTAGCTCGGGAGGCACCCGACTCGGACCGCGACCATGTGTCAAGCAGCTCCCATGATGACATGATCATACGAGAGAACTGGTAGCCTGCCGGTATCCGATATGGAGTTACCGAAGTTTTAGATGGCCGTGATGCCGTCCAACGTCGTCGTAGAAGGAGGCGCCCGCGAGGAGGAGCAACGCCACGACGAGCACGCGGCCGAGAAGAAGCAGATCCTTGATAAATTTTTACATGGGTTGTTGTATCGTTTGATTTACGATGTAAACACGTGTGTTGATATATTTACAAAGATTTATAAAGTAAAAAAGTAGTACAACTACTAGAAACTAATACAGGCTTCTTCACGCGCGCGGGAACTCCACTGGCGCAGGGGACGCGAACCCCCTGTGGTAGAGCAAGTCGGTCATGACGCGATACGCGTGCTGCGTCAGGTGCACCCCGTCCCAGCTGAGGTGCGCGTCCGGCCTCGCGCACACCGTCGCGCCAGGCGCGCCGCACATCCGGTCCGTGTCGACGTTGTACGCCCCGCCGCCGGCGCCGCAGCACGCCTTCGTCACGCTCCCCTCGTCGAACCCCGTCTCGGCGCCGCCGGCGTCCCTGAGCATCCGCACGTACGCGTAGAAGTAGTCGGCGTAGGCGATCGTGGCGGCCGGGTATGACGCGCGCAGCTCCCGGATCCCCTCCTGCAGCAGCACGTTGTGCATCTGCGCGAACAGGTTCAACCCCGCGAGGCAGCCGTTGGCGTCGTACGCCGCCGGGTCCTTCTCGTCCACCGCGGACAGGTAGCTCGGCACGCACCCCAGGGGGAAGTTGCCCGGGATCACCAGCCGCGTCGCGCCCATGTCGAGCAGCTCCCTGGCCGCGCTCGTGATGGAACGCACCACGTCCGGGACGAGCAACATCGCCTCGACCGCTCCGGTCACCATGCGCCCCAAGTTGTACAAGTCGCGCTCGCCGCCGGCCACCGGCTTGTTCGCCGCGAAGGCGTAGTTGTAGTCGTTGCCGCCGATCTCTCCCACCATCACCAGCGAGTGCGCCAGCTTCTCGCGAATCTCTTCAGCCGACTCGGTGCCGGCACCCACCAAGTCCTTGAACCACTGCAGCTGGACGGCCAGGGAGCTGCCGGTGTGCGGGACAACGACGCCCCTCCTGGCGAGCGCCGCCGCGTCGAGGGCGGTGGCGCCCGCGACGGCGAAGTTGGCGCCGTGCGTGAAGTCCGCACCCTTGTCGAGATACGGGTTCAGCAGTGGCAAGCCGAGGTCCTTAGCGAGAAAGTCGATCATGAGGTACCCATCGGAGCATCGCCCGGTGGCTCCGCCAATGGCAGAGCCGTAGGGAAGACCCGTGGTGTACTGCAGCATGCCGGAGGCGTCGCCTTCACGGAGGAGGTTCCCGGTGTCCGACAGGGAGTCGCCGAAGTTGTAGATCGCCGTGACGCCGTCCATCGCCGCCGTGCGTTGTGCCGCCGCCAACGACGCCGTCGGCCGCGGCGCCGGCCTCGCGTGTCCCGGCCCCACGATGAGGAGCAACGACACTAGTGCGACGATGAGACAGCGAGCCATGGTCGCCATCTCAACAAGTGCACGGTGTTGGTTCGTGTTCTGGTGTCCAAGGCAACGGGGTGAGAATAATATATATTGGCCGCGCCGGGCGCCACTTCGCGAGCCGTTCGGACAAGGACCCGGCCGCGAGCACCGTCCGACTCGGATGCCGTACGGTTCGCAGTTCGACCGCAAGTTATCTTGCCACGTCAGTACACGCGAATCTCAAAGCGTCCGGGAAAAGGTGTTGCTGGGGCTGCCGCGTGTATTTCCTGCACGGATCTCCAGGCGGCAACGGAGGGTTAAAGGCCGGGCCGAAGGGTTTGCCCGGGTTTCCTCCCTCTCCCCCGCGGCGGCGCTTGCGAGACCCATCCGCCCGCCGCCATGGCCAAGTTCAACGTGGTGCAGAAGAACAGGCGCGAGTGGAAACAGGACCGCAAGCGCCAGGCCCATGGGGAGCCCGGAACCGGCAAGCTCAAGCAGCGGACCGCGCCCATCTCCATGTCCGGCAAGCGCAAGCGCAAGCTCCAGCGCCGCCAGAACCGGGTACGCCTGAGGGCATTGTCTTGCGGGAGTTCGGGACTTGATTTGTGCGACAGTAGAGCGTATATGATACGTATTTGATATTTTCTGGCGGTGCAGGAGCAGAAAGAGGCTACGATGCTTAAGGCGCTGGAGAACAACATGGGGGATGCCGACATGGTCTCAGCTGAAGGTGCAATTCATGAAAGCTTTCTTGGTTTCAATCTGGTTGCGGAAAATTGGGCTTCCTTGATCTCCAATTAGGTTGCTATCAGGAGGATTTGGTGTGGTAGTTTGGTTGACAGGATTGATCTAGATTAGTGGTCTGGAGGGATAGTGTAATCGCAACACCAAAAGGTCGTGTGATTAGTGGTTTGGAAAGGGTTAGAGGTTACTGAAACAGATAAAGATTGTGTTTCGTCTTTTTAGTATAATATGTAATTGTTGCTTTCTTTCTACTGTTGGTTTAGGGATAATTAAGTTCTACCACATCGCCTTTGCCTATTTTCTTTATAGGCTTGCTAGACAAAGTGAAGCTGTTACAACATTGTTTTACAAACAACTGATTGTTCTGTTATCCTCTTCCATTGCATGATGCTTGTTTGGGTTTCATTCTTTCAGCATTTGGAAACGAGCTGTGATTTTCTGTTAGATGCAACCATAATGCTTTTTATAATTAATACACATGTATTTCCTTTGTCCTGCAAAAGGCTAATCTGTTGTAATATTGGCTATGCTTATAGTGATACACTGATACCTGATTAAATGTTACGTAAACTGCTTAGCTGGAATTGGACTTATGCAACAGTTGCCAAGTTGGAAGACTTGGAATTGGGACTTATTCCAGTAATGGTGACATCGGTGATAGTTTTATCCTATTTATATGACTACTGAACGACGTAGATATTGGAAATCGTTGTTTCCTGTTTAATTTAGCAAACTGGGAAAAGAAGCACCCTGTGTGTCTAGCTCGGATACTCCAAATTTGACCCCATTTTTTTAGTACCTTGACATGAAATTATCTCTAAAGCCAATCAAAGTAATTCTGTTTTATTTTGATCTCCGCCCAACAACTATTTGTAGCCAACTTGGGGTAGGGTTGCCTGTTTCTGTGGACAAGCAAAATAAACATATTGAAGCTGTCTGAAAATTCTTCACAAAAATATTCACAAATTTCATTGCAACCATTAGCTATCTTACCCCAAGAAGTATTATGGAATGTTGAAAGTGTGGTGATATATATGCATTTTGTTGCCTCTGTCATATTGTCTCGTGTATTGTTTGATGTCATCTCAACAAACTTTCTGGCACCTTCCTCTGTATACACTCTCTGCTGCCATTTTTCACATATATTTGGTTTGGCACCTTCCTCCTCATTTTGGCCTGATATTAACTTCAATAAATGTTTTATCTGATGAGCATCTGTACTTGAATGGGCAGAACCTTCTGAAGCCGCAAAGAGCAAGTTTCAATTGAAGTTCAATGTGAAGAAAAACTCAAGGGTACAGGTCAAAAGATTAAAAGGCAAAGGTAGTTTCGTCATTATTAAGTTTGTAATACACCACACTTCTTTGAAAGGATCCGGCAGCTTGCATCTATTCTGCTTCTGTGCCATCAGAATAGACTAAACTCGCTATGCACTTTGCAGGTAGAAGGAAAGCCAAGAACGTAAAGCCGCCTACAAAGGAGAAAGTTGACGCCATGGTAGAATGACGAGCAAGGGTGGATTTATAGGAATATGGTGTGAACCTTTGGAAGTCTGCTGAGGGCACAAACTAGTATTGCTGAGACTGACCTTGTGGAATACCTGAGCGTTAACTACCTTTTTATTTTAACGTCTTTGGTGTTAAAACTACTTAGCTTTGCTGTTAATGTATCGAAGTTGTTAAACGTATGTTTTTCCTAAGTGGTACTTTAGACCTTGAATCGAGATCTTGGTTCCGCTGAGATATCTGGTTATGGATGGTGAGCTATTACTTTCCTCGAGCTACATATTCTATGGTTGTCTTGTGTCGCATGGAACTGTTGAGGCAAGCAGACCAGACCTGAAACGTCGGTTGAAAGTATCTTCTCTGTACTATTTGAACAAGGATACATCAGTTCACGTTAGCACATTGGTCCACTCCAATATCTGAGAAGGGTGCCCAATTCACCACAGCAAGTCAGCAGAAATGCAGTCAAACCGTGCAGATCCTACAAAGAGAGCAGCAGCCACCAAATATAGAAGCATGTTCGTAAACGGGCACAAGTGGCAGAGGATGGCTGCATAGTATCTGGAGTGTTGCAATAGATCTATAAAAAATTCCTCAAAAAAACACAAAAACACGGCAGACTCGACGGACTAGCACACCAGGAGGGAAGAATTCACTGAGGTTAGGAGTGGATGCCCCTTATTTCATTGTACGAGAAATTGATCCGTGGAAGTATTACATGACACATTGAAAATTCTGTGACAATGCCAACAATTCGTGGCACCACTACGACTCTACACGACCATCCACTCGAGGAAGAGCAGGAGCTCCTCCAGAACGTAGCCAAACTCCGGGATGCATGCCGACCTCCTCCAAGTCCACGCGCGGGTGGATGCTCTCGTCGGGCGGCACCGCCTTCTCCATCTCGCGTACCGCCCGGCGGGTCTTCTCCCGCTCCTAGGCGATCCCCTTCTGCTGCCGAGTCTTGTACGCCTCCTTCGCCCGGGCGAGGAGAACGGAGATCGGCACGTTGCCCTCGAGCTTCTTCGGTTCTGTACTCTGCACCGTCACCGATGCGGGCTCCGGTGGCTGCGCAGGGCCGTTGATGATCTTCTTGGGGAGAACCGGAGGTGGTGGAGCAAGGCTGCTGGCACTCTCGTCGGGCTCCGTACTCTGCACCGTCTCTAATGCCGGCTCTGGCTGCGGTGGTGGCGGCGGCACAGAGGTGACGCTCTCCGCTGGTTGAGCCGGGCTGTTTTCCTCTTTGGGAGGAACCGCTGCTGGAGCTGGGATGTCGACGATCTCGCTGGGGTTGCTCTCGATCTCAGAGTCGCTGTCCGAGCTGCTTCCGTCGGAGTCGCTGCCGGACTCCGAATCACTCGAGGATGAGCTCCCGGAGTCGCTGCTACTTGACGCAGGGTTGCAGGCTTCGCTAGCCACCTCCAGGGGTGTGGCGTCGCGAATCGCGACCGGGGAGACGCCGCCACATATGTCGAGACACTCTTCCTCTTCCTCCGGGACGACGGTGATCTCTCCCTGTTCTGGCTCCGGCTGCGTCGGCGGCGGAGCGGAAGTGACGTTCTCCGGCGGTTGAGCCGGGCTGTTGTTCCCTTTGGGTGGAACCTCTGCTCGTGCTGGGCTTTTGACAGTCTCGTCGGAGTCGCTGTCCGAGCCGCTCTCGTCGTTGGAGCCGCCACTTGAGCTGCTACTCGAAGTCGAACTTGGGCTGCTGCAGGCTTGGCTGGCCACGGGAGTCGACATGCTGACGTGCTTTTCGTCTTCCTCCGGTAGTACGATGATCTCTCCTTCCTCCGGCGACATACACGGCGCATCTATCAGCTCAACGGGGGGAGGCGTCTTCCTTCTCTTCTCTGACGGCGCCTTGTCACGGGAAGTCGAACTCGGCCTGCTGCGGATTTGGCTGGCCTTCTCAACGGGAACGCGAGGTGAGGAGGCGACCCGGAACGCGACGGGGGAGAGAACGCCACCACATATGTCGATTTCTTCCTCTTGGACGCCCTTCTTGACCTTGATCTCTGACCGGGACATCTTGATCCTCTTCGCCGAGGGTGCTTCCTCCAGCCTTGGTTCGGCGGCCAGGAACCGCCCGTTGCCGCCGGACAAGGCCTCCGCCTTCTTCACGAGATCCCGGAGTGTGTCGAGCTCGGCCGCCAACCGCTTCTTCAGGCGTTCCTTTCCAGTGTTGACAGACATCTTTACGGCGGCGGCAAAGACCGCCATCTCGACATCGGCGGCGTCGTGGGTCACCTTGACGCGCTTCGGATCCCTGAAGTCGACGCCTGGGCGACGAGATGTCGAATTCTGATCCATCTCGCAGGGAGCAGCGGGCCGCCGCTTCCGGAACGCGCGCTCGCCCGCGGAGGCGTCGTGGATGGGCGCGGCAGGACGAGCGACGCCGGCTGCCTTCTTGACGTCGACGTGGGTCTTCCTGGTCGTGGGGAGCGCCTCGTAGCCGGCGCGGCGTGCCGATGACGACTCACGCCCCATCGCGCTGCGCGGCGCTGGAACGACGTCCCTCCGCTGCTTCATCCCGAGCGCGCGCTCGTCCGTGGTGGTGGTGGTGTCGGAGACGAGTGCGGCGACGCCGGAGCGGAGACGAGCGGCGGAGCCAAGGCCGTGCATGGCTCGCCGCAAGAGAGGGTGCGAGCTCTCGCAGATGCAAGCGAGTTACTCGCCGCGGTGAGGGTGGGTGGGAGGTAGAGGTGTGGCGTGCTGGTGGATAGCTTGTGGAGAACTGGAGACCAGGAGGCACGGCGCCCATATATTGCCGGGCGGAGCGCGATGTCGGTTCCGAGTCGGGTGCTTAGCTTGGCGGTCGGATTCGTGAAAGAACACTGGAAGCGCCGGAACCCGCTTCCGCCCTCCCGGGAAAAATAGGAAACAGCACGAGGCAATCCGATGTAGCGCCGAGCGGCACAGTGATTTCCATAAAATGGTTTGGTTCCGCTCATGTGTCGGATTCCGGTTCAGACTTCAGATATCCGATGCGATTACGCAACCAGTAGGAAAGTCGCGTGAGATCAGTGCTCCCGGAATTTGGAAAATAGCAGGACAGGACCGGAGAAGGCAGCGATTCTTCCTTTTGCGTCAGAATTCATCCACCAACCTGTTCACTTCTACACCAGACACACGGCAGCGATTTATTCAGACACTACACAAGTATGTGTTCTCATTTTGTTTACAAAAAAAATCTGTGTTCTCCTGATGAAGCAAAAGCCATCTCTGTACACATATTGGGAGTCGGTTAACAGATTCGTAATGGTAGATTGCTCATCGAGAGACAGAAACTTTGATACAAAAAGAATATCTGATTGACACTCTTCAGTATACAGCCCCAGGAAAAATTTTGGTTACAAATATCGTATTTGGGAATCCCTATGGAATTACGTCTATCAAAACATGTGTTGATGTACTACCCGCACCAACCACAGTTGGCCACCCGCCTGTTCCCAAAAATGGAAGAAAAGAATAACACAATGACACTTCTTTCTTTGCCTTTACAGTGTACAAATAGTTTATTCAACTTGCAGTGCTACATGAAATAGGCTGCCCCACGTGAAAAAAATAGTGCCTTCTATCGTCCTACAACCTGCAAAACATAATAGCAGAGTTCATGGGAACACTAATTAAGTAAACTTCTATTTTTGGGAAATCCATACCACTTTTGCAGATTATATAACAGCACAAGTGTATCTAATATCATTTACATCTTTAAGAATCAAAGTCTATTACTCTCGTGTCTACCCATAGTTGACACAGAATACCATATATGTACCATCAAATAATTTTGATCTTGTGACCCTACAGTATAATCAGCAATCCATTTATCGAACCTTCTAAAACTAGTGTGCCTAATGCATCATTACTGACAAAGCTAAATGAATTATCAAAATGTACATTTTCTTGTTCCTATTTTCTTAAGGACTGATCATCCTCCCACCTAACTTATTTGGGATGCTGCATACATACAGCTATATATTCATGTCAATAAGACTCACCGTCACGGAACTTTTGGCTAAAAGAAACTACAAATACCTCAAAAAATAGGTTTATGTTGGCAGCAGAGGCTTCCTCTCATCATTTCCAATTCGATGGCTTGCCTGAAACAACAGCAACTTAGATGTAAGGCTTCTTGAACATGTGGTACATGTATTTTCTTCTAAAACGAAAAAGAAGTTACTTACATCATCAGCAGCGCCAGCAGTCATATTTACAAAAGAGGACTCGGATGAGCTGTGAAAGAAAAGCACCTTATAAGACCACTCGTTGAGAAATACTTGAAAAACCATTTGCTGCTTGGAAACAGCATGTCAAGGCTACAGGTCTAGAAGGGATCAAGGATTCTGTAAAACGACCGTTCAAACAGAACTAAAATTTCGCAGACCTAAAGATGTGGACATTAAGTTAAACCTCAACCAAACAATGCAGTAGTGTTCTCAACTTGAAACAAGAGACTTACTGATGATTTTGCGAATCTTCCAACTCTATTAGTTCAGTTGGTTTGTCATCTTTGACTTTAGCCATTGGAGAGAAAAACTGAGGACAAATGGCAGCATAAGATATATAGAAGGGGAAGAAGGTATGGCTCAATGAAATTAAGAGCAAAGACATGTTCACCTGGTGCATTGAAATAAACACCACTGATATGCCCAGGAGAAAATTAATGGTCAACTTATGTCCCAAGAATGCAGCAGAAGCTAGGCCAGTAAAAATTGTGGCAACAGTTGATGAATACTTCTTCAAAATTGTGTCTGCACATTAATTTAGAAGTTGTGAATTTACAGAAGAAATTAGACAGAAGAACCAAAGAGCTAGTGAAAGGAAACTAAGATAAAATCATGATTAGTGTATTAGAAAAGTTCAGTACACATTACCTGCATACTTAAAGAAGAAAGAAGAGAGAATGCCTTGTGCAGCATTGTTGCATATGAGAAACATGGTAGCTCTTGAATGTCCTCTAAGGATATTAAAACTCTCTGGCCCTACAAAAACAGAATGGGCATAATATCATAAATCCCTGTTGTTGTAAAGACAAAGAGAAACACCTATCATGTTGCACCAAAAATTGAATAACGAATGGATAATCATATTTTGCCCCAAGCTTGCTGATCATCACTTCAAAACTCAAATTTTACATAAAACCAACGAGGTACTTACTGCTTCAATTTATGAGCTGATGCGCACAACAGCTTGTAAAGCATGGCAACATCATATAAAATTGTTTTTTCACTATCACCTCTAAGGGCCTAGAATTAGAAATATAGTGGATGGACCAGTTGTGCATGATTGCATCTATTGACTCAACAACCATGAAAATGGCTAAGTGTAGTTGTTGCCTCGTCAAGCCTATCACAACCCCTCCTCTACCAGGCTTGAAACCGGGTATGTTATTACAACATAGGCAGAGTTGATTACATCAATTGACTATAATGGTAAAATTGAGCTTTCATTGAAGGTGCACACCTTGGAATAAGGCAGTCCCAAGAATGCCAAGGAAGTTGAATATTGCACCATACCCATACAGAAACAAGTTCTGCAAATTATATGAAAAGTGAAAACAGCAATAGAGAAAATAAGGGAAAGTAGAACAAAATGAAAACAAGCCAAGCAAGTCAATGACTTTCAACTTCAAGTTACTAACAAAAAAAAAGAGAACTGCTATAAAATAAATAGATGGATAGAAGAATGGAAAATACTAACCATGTCATAATAATTAAAGGCAGAAAGGTACTTAAGTTACCTGGAGATAAATGCTAGTATCATATTGGCTTTTCAAGGCATATTCATTGTAAACAGAAGCCATTGATGGAACGGTTACCTACAATTCCCAGTTGTAAAGAACTCATTATAGACAACAACAACTTATTTATAGAGCCAAAGAAAAAACAAAATAAAAGAGAGCAGGTGGTTTAGCAACTTACAAAAATCAATGTATATATGTATGCAATGGCAGTGACAGGAAGACCAAATGCGGTATTGCCTGCAGGTACAGTCTTAAGTTGATTGATGCTGATTCCAATAAGCAATAAAGCAAGAGCTTCCCACTGCCAACATTTGGAAACGAGGACATATGTTAATATAGCTGAAAAGTCAAAACTGTTGCACAAGAAATTTGCAAAAGGATCTATATGATTCACTTATTCTCTTTATGCCTAATAAAAGGCAAACACATCAGTTCTCATCATTTCTAATAGAAATGGGAGTAATTCCTTACATGTCACTGCAATTTGACACAATTCGTTAAATACCACCCAGTCCCACATGTCGCTGACACATGAATGGCATATAGGATCATAGCTTCGTGCAATGCTAAATAAAAAATTGTAAATCATGGCTTTATCTAAAACTATGACCATCCACAGCAACCACAAGCCTTATAAGGCAATTTCAGTCAGGCAGGTACAGCAGCATGAACCAAGCAATATGATACAAACCTACTGCAACAGGCCCCAACTTTCTAAATAAGCTGACACTAAGCCCATAATCTGAATATCAATATCTATCAGTTTGCGATTAATAAGCAAGATTAACAATATCATTTGAGTTGCAAAACATTGTCTTGTGGAACGAAACACTACCACTCAATCTTACGTTTTGTTTTAATAACTGCAGCGGTCGTTATAAGCTATTTCTAATAAATCTCAGAGTCTATTGATATCAGATATCACTGTAATAATTGGTAATAAAACACAGAAGAAATGGCACAGGCAACTGTAAAAAGACATAGATATACTTCAAATACTTAAAATGATGTCGCATATATCCTCAATAACAACCTAATAGTACAGAAATGATGCATGACACGTGAGATCACCTGAATTACAGAGAATCTCCTTCGCATTATAAGCTTCAGAAGAACAGCTATAACCAGTACCTAGAGAAGTGAAAACCACAAGTACTGTGAGATATGAGCCCACAAACTATAACTAAAGCAGCACATCTATCTAAAAAAAAAAAAGGGCAGCCCGGTGCATGTAGCTCCCGCTTGCGCAGGGTCCGGGGAAGGGTACCTTTAGGTTGCTTAGCATTTTCACAGTTGAAGGGTTGAAGTACAACTGCACAAATTAGCTCAATATATCACGTTACATAATAACACTAGGCAATATCAAAATCTACTTGTCAGTTGTCACAGTGCAAGACCCTGCCTATAAACCAATTGAGAATTACCTGCATAATGAATTTCAGGTAATTGTTGATGGCATATAGAAGAGCAGGAACAGCAAGGAGTACATTGTTACGGGCTGCCTATGGAACAAACGGGAGAATGGTCAAATACTTGAATATTGTGACAGAGTTGAAATGAAGCAATAGTATCTATCAAAGTACAATATTTAGGTAAAATAGAAACAAATAGGATATACGAAAACACGGAATGACTTAGAAAGAACTAAAGCAATAATCATTCTGAATTGAAGTAGTAGACATGTTTCAAATAGAAGCAACAAAAACTAATGTTTTGAAACTAAAAAAATACCTGTATGAAGGTTGAACGCGCCAGTAGTGGCTTTTCTCCAACCTTTTGCTTTCTAGACTGTCATTAGAGAAGCAGGACAAATAAAAAGGTAATAAATAAGACATTGTAAGTAGTTAAAAGGTAGATAGAAAACACTGCAACATTATATAACTATCTGCATTGCAATAGAGCCATCAAACACAATGAAAAATCTAAAAGTTTAAAAAATACAAAAAGGAAATCAAACACAAACTACATAGAAAAATAAAATTGGTTGAACACAGAATATGGTCCTGCCCCTCCATAGTTTAAAGGGAATTAGGGAAGTGACTGCAAATTAGTCTGGTCTATGGTCCTGCATTTTGTGAATTTGCTGATTTGAAATGCAAACTTATGTTTTGCAGGAGTATCCATTTTACCATTCCCTTCTGCATGCAAACACTTATTGCCATGTATCAAAGTTTTTCTAGACGTTAAATGGTTGATCACCCACCAATTAGTGTCAAGGCTCTCTAGACCACTGACTGGATGATTTAAACATCTGTTTGTACCGTTAATATGCAAACGAATGACTATATTATAGAATTCCTCAGGTAAAAATTGAGGCATCAGATAATGAGAGACCAACTAGATTTTGTTTTTCAGTTCGACAACTCCACACCCTAAACTAATTGACTGGCAGAGTAGGAGTGGCAGAACACCCATCCACCGATGTGAAAGTTTGTGCACTCCTGTCACGTGTCACCAACTAGACATGCTGAGACCAAGCCACCAAGACAGTGTTTGGTAAAGTTTGACTGCTTAAACCAAGACAGATGTCTTCTAGACTGTAAATTAGGGAACTAACCCAAGTAGAATATAGTCATCCAGATGTCTTCTAGATGCACAAGATGACGTTTCGACAAACATTGCCTATGATTCTACTCTGGGACCACCAAATTGTAACAGTGCTTTCAGTGGGCTACTTATTTGAAAGAGATACACGTGATCAGTTAATTTTCATTTCTCAAGACATTTCAATTACTTGGATGGCGAGGGCCAAAAAATATCATCAGAAGTAACAAACCTGAATAATTAGCATTATGATAGCAAAGATAACTTTCATAACCTCCGTCAGAAAGTTAACACTGATAGGACTGAACTGAAACTTCCCATCAACCTTCGACATGAACACTAGGATGGGCTGCACAAACAAAGTCAGATATTAGCATAACTTCAAAACTTTAACTATACAGGAATGCTAATTTTCAATTGCTGAAATTTGAGGTCCTTCCACTCAAGCACAAGGTGTCCTATCTATTTCATGATTTCGGACTTATTGCTAGTTATTTTTTCTATTTTGTAGGATTATGTATTGACTATAGAAAAATTATTGTTGTATTGACTATAGAAAAAAAACTTCATCTTAGATCTAAATCTAAGGGCGGTGATCGTTGAGTGAAAGGACACCCTATTTTTAGCTGATTTCAAAATTAGACCATCCCTTAACTATATAACACTATAACAAATAACCACCAACTACCAAGTAAAGCACTCGTACTCATTGCGTTACTCATGTACCAGGCCATTTCACCGACACTTAACAAGTAATTGCACTTGTACGTGAGGGTTCAAAAGTGAAGCGCTTGTACACGTACCTGAAGGCCAACGAGGATGCAGTCGCCAACGACGAGGAACACATTGCGCGCGCGGAACTTGGACGATATCTTGCTGCGGTGCTTGTCGTAGGCCCTGGACACGCTCCGCGGGCTCGGCACCACCAGCCTGGAGCGGCACACGCTGCATTCCACCACCCCGTTCCGCTGCATCTCGGCCGCTTGAACCACCAGCTACGGGGACCACGCCACCGCCGCCCGCGCCGCGATGCCGCTCAGTCCTCGCGGCCCCCGACGGATCCCGGGGGCATTCACCTAGAGCCAGCCATCACCATTTTCAGCAAACCAGAGGCCGAGCGTCGAGACGATCAGATACACAAGCGGATCTGCGAGGTTCGGACCGGTCTACGTACCTCGGGGGAGGCGCGGCGGGGTCCGTGCTGATCTCGCAGATCTGGCGGGACCCTGTGCACTGAGCACGGCGGATCCGGCTCGGATTAGCTGGGCCTCAGCCGGGGATCCCGGTGAGCGCGCGGTAGCGTGATCCGGCGAGGTGAGAGGAGGCGCGCGTGGTAGGTTCGCTGCAGGATCTCGAATTCCGGCAGGAGTCGGGGAGACTGGGAGAGGGGAGAAAGGTTGTGCGGGAAGAAGAGGGAGAAGGTGAGCCACGAGGGGACGCGAAAGGAAGGCGCGGGTGTTTCGGTCCATTTAATATCTTTTATATACTGTCACAATTTTGTTTTATGTTTCCTTCTGCTTGTGTCAAAAAAGAAAGTGAAGGTTTATAAAAATACATATATATATGTCAACAATTTCAAAAAGAATGGAAGGTCCAAATATATGTTGGGTTTTATGTTATCATGTTGACATTTGAGGTTATTTTAATTTTCAAATATTTACTAGATGAATGCTCGTGCTATCACACCCCTTTAACTTGACCAAAAAATAATATTGAAAGAGTGTAAGCTAATGGTTCTATAAATGGTACTCTCTCTAATCTGTTTTAATTGATGTTGAGAGTACTAAGTTTAGTTCTCTTAACGTTATTTAAAACAGAACAGAGGAGTAGGAGTAGATGCATGTGTTTTCATATCATCAAAAAATAGTTTGTATTTCAATTTGGTATATGCATTCTTTAAGCTTGTTGAATGCATCTTTTCGGTATATGCATTCTTTGAATGCATACATTTTATGCATTCTTTCAACTATAAATGTTAGGAGTAGATGTATGCATAGTAGTTCAATTTCTGCATTATCAAGCATCGGGTCTAGTTTTCACACGCTCAATGTGTGGCACTTTCAAAGTTGGAATTTCTTAAATGAAGCCACCTTCGAATACAAGGTTAAAATCACATAGAAAGCCTGTCACTCTAGATGTGTATATTATTTCCAAACTCAAGTGGAAAGACATGAGGCTTTGATTGGAGGGAACGACTAGAATGTAAACAGGCATTTGGTGCAATCGTGCAAAAATCTCTTCTAAACCACACGATCTACATCCTACAGTGAGTGTATCTTTACACTTAAACCCTCCCACCTGGCAATATAAGTTGAAAGAATTGAAGTGTGCAGGTGGAAGGGTTTAAGTATAAAAATACACTCACCGCATAATGTAGATCGTGTGGTTTAGAAGAGATTTTTGCACGATTGCACCAAATGTCTGTTTGCATTCTAGATGTTCCCTTGATTGGAAGTGCAAAAGCTATTACGCTTGAAGGTACCACGTTGTTTGATATGGTATATCATCGGCTATCATAACGATCATTTTTTTCATATACTATTTTTCATATCTCCATAAATCCCCTATAGCCTTCTTAGCTTAACTATCTGTTTGTGTTTTCATAATCTTCTATATCTTAAAAAATATACCAATAATCAGTAGACATCCAAAGTTCATTAACTAGTGTTCATAACTATCTTAAAAATAAAAATTCTAACTATGTCACAGAGAAAAAATTATAATTTAATTTTTGAACATGAATATACGATCCCGAAACTAAAACCTTGGCAGTCAATTGGGTTGAAGTTGGGAGAACGCACAATGCATATTCAATTGGGCAGGATTCATTAACTTTGATATATTATTATTTTTAGATAACGGAAAAAAATCCAGCCTCTACGATGTATACACCCACTGAATTATTACAAATTTCAGCCTTATCGCTGATTACAAAGGGGAATCACACTCAAATATTTATTACAACAACATCCAAGCATTTATCCCAAGCATGTTGGGGTCGGCTAGACATGAAACCCAATAATTATATATATTATATCAATGAAGTAAAAGAGAGGAAGAGATATAAGAATAACAAGGAAAAAAAAACAAGACTAAGATTCTGGCACATGAATTGCTACTTTCCATGTGGTCCTATCATGAGCTAAGTCTCTGGATACATTCCAATCTCTCAAATCTCGTTTTACCGCCTCCTCCCAGATCCTTGGTCATCCTCTACCCCTCCTAATATTTTCTCTACCTCTTAAAATTCCACTGTTAACCGGTGCTTCTGGAGGTCTTCGCTGGATATGTCCAAACCACCTTAGTCGATGTTAGACTAACTTCTCTCCAATCGGCGCCACCCCTACCCTATCACGAATCGCCTCATTCCTTATTCGGTCTCTTCTCGTGTGCCCGCACATCCACCGTAGCATGCGCATCTCTGCAACACTCATTTGTTGGACATGTTGCCGTTTAGTTGGCCAACATTCCGCCCCATAAAGCATCGCGGGTCTGATCACCGTCCTATAGAACTTCCCTTTTAGCTTTTGTGGGACCTTCCTATCACATAGGATTCTAGAGGCTTGTCGCCATTTCGTCCACCCTACCTTGATCCTGTGGCAAACATCCTCACCAATATCGCAATTGCTTTGTAACATTGATCCTAAGTATCGGAAAGAGTCCCTTCTAGGTACTATTTGTCCTTGTAGACTAACATTTCCCTCTTCACGACCAACATCACTAAAGTCACACCTCATATACTCGGTCTTGGTCCTACTAAGTCTAAACCCCTTGGACTCTAAGGTTTGCCTCCATAACTCTAATTTCTTATCAACATCATCCTTGGTTTCATCTACCAGCACTACATCGGCAAACAACATGCACCAAGGGATATCTTCTTGTATATCCTTCGACACCTCATCCATCACCAAGGAAAAGATGTACGGGCTCAAAGTTGATCCTTGATGTAGTCCTACCGTGATAGGAAATGCATCAATCTCACTATCACTGACGCGCACACTTGTCCTAACATTATTGTACATATCCTTGGTAAGGGTAATGTACTTTGTTGGCACTTTATGTTTCTCTAGTGCCCACCACATGACTGACCTTGGTATCTTGTCGTACGCCTTCTCCAAGTCAATGAACACCATATGCAAGTCCTTCTTCTGCTCCCTATATCTCTCCATAAGCTGACGAAGCAAGAAAATCGCCTCCATTGTAGACCTCCCAAACATAAAACCAAACTGGTTTTTAGTGACATTGGTCACTTTTCTCAGGCGGTGTTCAATCACTCTCTCCCAAAGCTTCATAGTATGACTCATAAGCTTAATCCCTCGATAATTAGTACAACTTTGAATATCTCCTTTATTTTTGAAGATAGGTACTAATATACTTTTCCTCCATTCTTCAGTCATCTTGTTTGACTGAAAAATGTGGTTGAATAGCTTTATGAGCCATACTATTGCCACGTCTCCAAGGCATCTCCACACCTCAATAGGGACATCATCAGGGCCAAGGGCCTTTCCTCCTTTCATCCTTTTTAAGGCCTCCTTAACCTCAAACTCATGTATCCTCCGCACAAACCGCGTGTTGGAGTCATCCAACTCAACCATAGTGCTCACATTCCCATCATTGAATAGCCCATAAAAGTAATCCCGCCACCTATTCTTAATCTCATCATCCTTCACTAGAATGCGGTCAGTCTCATCTTTGATGCATTTAACTTGATTGAAATCGCTCATCTTTCTCGCGCGGATTTTTGCTATCTTGTATATGTCATTTTCACCTTCTTTTGTCTCTAGTCTCTCATATAACTCATCATAGGTCTGTCATCTTGCCTTACTCACAGCCCACAACAACAACCAAGCCTTTATCCCAAGCATGTTGGGGTCGGCTAGACATGAAACCCAATATCAATAAAGTAAAAGAGAGGAAGAGATATAAGAACAAGGAAAAAGAAAAAAGAAAAAAAAATTATTATGATTGACAAATTCTATCGTTATGTTTCTAACCATGTTTGACGAATATCTCTAAGGCGGTTGTCTCCAATAGTCTGCTTGCCTTATAAAACATCTTCTTTATCTTTTTCATCATGTTGTAACAGTGCCCAATATCGCAGCCAATACGTTCCCCTAAAAATAACATGCATAAATGAAGTATAATTGACAACAACAACAACAACAACAACCAAGCCTTTATCCCAAGCCTGTTGGGGTCGGCTAGACATGAAACCCAATATCAATGAAGTAAAACAGAGGAAGAGATATGAGAACAAGGGGAAAAAAGGAAAAAAAAAGAAAAAAGGAAAAAAGAAAAAGGAAAAAGAGAAAAGAGAAAAGAAATAAGAAAAAAGGAAAAGAAAAAGAGAAAAGAAAAAAAGAAAAAAACAAGACTACGATTCTGGCACATGAATTGCTACTTTCCATGCGGTCCTATCATGAGCTAAGTCTCTGGATACATTCCAATCTCTCAAATCTCGTTTTACCGCCTCCTCCCAGGTCAACCTTGGTCGTCCTCTACCCCTCCTAATATTTTCTCTACCTCTTAAAATCCCACTGTTAACCGGTGCTTCTGGAGGTCTCCGTTGGATATGTCCAAACCACCTAAGCCGATGTTGGACTAACTTCTCTTCAATCGGCGCCACCCCTACCTTATCACGAATCGCCTCATTCCTTATTCGGTCTCTTCTCGTGTGCCCACACATCCACCGTAGCATGCGCATCTCTGCGACACTCATTTGTTGGACATGTTGCCGTTTAGTTGGCCAACATTCCGCCCCATAGAGCATCGCGGGTCTGATCACCGTCCTATAGAACTTCCCTTTTAGCTTTTGTGGGACTTTCCTATCACATAGGATTCCAGAGGCTTGTCGCCATTTCATCCACCCTACCTTGATCCTGTGGCAAACATCCTCATCAATATCGCCATTGCTTTGTAACATTGATCCTAAGTATCGGAAAGAGTCCCTTCTAGGTACTATTTGTCCTTGTAGACTAATATTTCCCTCTTCACGACCAACACCACTAAAGTCGCACCTCATATACTCGGTTTTGGTCCTACTAAGTCTGAACCCCTTGGACTCTAAGGTTTGTCTCCATAACTCTAATTTCTTATCAACACCATCTCTAGTTTCATCTACCAGCACTACATCATCAGCAAAGAGCATGCACCAAGGGATATCCCCTTGTATATCCTTCGACACCTCATCCATGACCAAGGAAAAGATGTATGGGCTCAAAGCTGATCCTTGATGTAATCCTACCGTGATAGGAAATGCATCAGTCTCACTATCACTTACGCGCACACTTGTCCTAACATTATTGTACATATCCTTGATAAGGGTAATGTACTTTGTTGGCACTTTATGTTTCTCTAGTGCCCACCACATGACTGACCTTGGTATCTTGTCGTACGCCTTCTCCAAGTCGATGAACACCATATGCAAGTCCTTCTTCTGCTCCCTATATCTCTCCATAAGCTGACGAAGCAAGAAAATCGCCTCAATTGTAGACCTCCCAGGCATAAAACCAAACTGGTTTTTAGTGACATTGGTCACTTTCCTCAGGCGGTGTTCAATCACTCTCTCCCAAAGCTTCATAGTATGACTCATAAGCTTAATACCTCGATAATTAGTACAACTTTGAATATCTCCTTTATTTTTGAAGATAGGTACTAATATACTTTTCCTCCATTCTTCAGGCATCTTGTTTGACCGAAAAATGTGGTTGAATAGCTTTGTGAGCCATACTATTGCGACGTCCCCAAGACATCTCCACACCTCAATAGGGACATCGTCAGGGCCGAGGGCCTTTCCTCCTTTCATCCTTTTTAAGGCCTCCTTAACCTCAAACTCTTGTATCCTCCGCACGAACCGCCTGTTGGAGTCATCAAAGGAGTCATCCAACTCAACCATAGTGCTCTCATTCCCATCATTGAATAGCCCATTAAAGTAATCACGCCATCTATTCTTAATCTCTTCATCCTTCACTAGAATGCGGTCAGACTCATCTTTGATGCATTTAACTTGATTGAGATCCCTCATCTTTCTCTCGCGGATTTTTGCTACCTTGTATATGTCTTTTTCACCTTTTTTTGTCCCTAATCTCTCATATAACTTATCATAGGTTTGTCCTCTTGCCTTACTCACAACCCGCCTTGCATTCTTCTTAGCCTCTTTGTACTTAAGCATGTTGCTTGCGTTTCTATCATTATGCCAACTCTTGTAACACTCCTTCTTCTCCTTAATGGCCTTTTGTACATCCTCATTCCACCACCAAGTGTCTTTATCTATAAGTTTCTTTCCCTTTGTCACACCGAGCACCTCACTAGCTACCTTCCTAATGCAAGTTGCCATCTTCATCCACATACTATCTGCATCTCCATTTTCTGCCCAGGGTCCTTCTGTGATCACCCTATTTTTAAAGGATTCTTGTGATTCTCCCTTCAACTTCCACCACTTTGTTCTTGTGATTTTGACACCTTTGTCCCGCAAAGAACATGTATGGAAGCGAAAGTCAGCTACCACAAGCTTATGTTGTGTCACAACACACTCCCCCGGGATCACCTTACAATCTAGACACTCCCGTCTATCCTTTCTCCTAGTGAGGACAAAGTCAATCTGGCTAGAGTGTTGGGCACTACTAAAGGTTACTAGGTGAGATTGCCTCTTCCTAAAGAGGGTGTTAGCTATCAACAGATCATAGGCTACGGCAAAGTCTAGGATGTCCTTACCCTCTTGATTTCTATCGCTGCATCCAAAACCTCCATGTACTCCTTCAAATCCTAGGTTAGTTGCACCCACATGACCATTGAGATCTCCCCCTATGAGGAGTTTCTCGGTTATCGGTACACTACTAACCATATCCTCCAAGTCCTCCCAAAATTGCCTCTTAGCACTCATGTTGAGCCCAACTTGTGGGGCATAAGCACTAATGACGTTCAAGACAATGTCCCCAATTACTATCTTGATTAAGATGATCCTATCCCCTCGTCTTCGAACATCCACTACTCCATCCTTAAGACTCTTATCTATTAGAACACCTACGCCATTCCTAGTCCCAGCCGAACCAGAATACCAAAGCTTGAAACCGGTATTCTCGACTTCTCTCGCCTTTTGACCCGCCCATCTAGTCTCTTGTACACAAAGGATATTTACTCGTCTCCTAATGGCAACATCTACTAACTCACGTAGCTTCCCCGTCAAGGATCCTACATTCCAACTACCCACCCGAAATCTATGTTCCTCGGCTAGCTTCCTTACGCTTTGCACCCGTCGAGTAAGATGCAAAGACCCTTGCTCACTTATCACTACATCCGGGCGATGATGTAGCGCGCCACTGAGGTGATGGCGATCCGGCCCTTGCTCATTTAACACCATATCCGGGTTCCGATATGGCGCGCCACTAAGGCGGTGGCGACCCGGCCCTTGCCCACTTAACACCATACCCGGGTTCCGATATGGCGCGTCGCTAAGAGGGTTACGCCCCAACGAATTTCTATTGGGTTTCATTTCCATGAGAGTGGCTAAGTGTAGTTGTTGGCTCGCCAAGCCTATCACAACCCCCTCCTCCTTTACCCCAATGAAGTATAATTGACATTATCGAATATTATATCATTTCGACATCTGCAAATGGCCTAACATATGGCTGCTGCCCCAACTAGAATGATCTTTTTCTTTTTCACATTGTAAGCGTGTAACCATCTCCCTAGCATATGAGAGACCAAGTTGGGTGGTTTTAACCCAATAGCTATATAGACAGTTCTCAAGATTGTCTTTACATATTGACAATCAAATAGGTGTTTAATTGTTTCATTACAATTATAGAAACAACATTTTCACTGCCCTTCCAATTCTTTCTTATCAGATTATCCTTGTTAGAGTCACCCCCTTTGGAGGTACCATAGGAATATCTTAATTTTAATAGGAATTTTTAGCTTCCAAATTAATTTATGATAGAAAGGACAATTATAGGAGAATATGTTCAGCCAATCTGCAGAACAAGGCCATGTATTCACAAAATACATTAGATAATTACTGATAACTCTGCCCAAAGATGCTTATCAGGTTATTACATAGGATAGGGAGGATAAGAGGGAGAAGTAAAAAGACTAGCAACATTACTACGACAAATACTAGTTCTTGAGTCACTCTGAAGGTTCAAGAACAACTCTGTCAACTATTTTCGCACCCCTTCCTTTGGCCATGTAAAGTCCCATATGATGCATAAGGTCCTGCAACATTAGAATCGTAAGTTAACTAATTGTTGGGTATTTCCATCAGCATCTAATGGAGGGTCCAATTTCTAGCACAGTTCGAGAGGAGGTAAGGAATTTATAACTTAATAATTTGCAATTCAGAGACATTGGCAATTCAATACCTGCGGATGGGCAAGAGCTCCTTTCATATTCATAGCAACCTCAACAGGGAGGTCATATGTAGCACAGCCCTCGGAGTAGATTACAACATCTTGTAATGGAGGTACTCGGCCAATATTTCTAGCAGCCAGAGTTGAGCTTGCAAAATCCAAGACACAGATGTCTGTGCATATACCTAACACCAAGACCTGCATCGAGGCCATGGTCAAGTCGTACATGATAGGATCTATGCATAAAACCCTTCTGTAGTAGGAAAACTCACGGTTTTGATCTGATATCTTCCAACCCAAGCAGCGAAGACATTGGACCCATCCTTCTCTATGCAGCTGATGTAGCCATCAATACAATTTTTCCTCTTTATAGTCACATTTGACTTCTGCTCCAACCACTCCAATTCTACATAGTACACAATGAAATTTCTCAAAGACTGAATTCAATTAACCATAACTTATTGATGAGATGGTCTTGCCCTATATTGTCAGCTGAGTGAACAATTTAGCACGGACCTGGAACAATGTTCTCCTCCCCGGTACCAATGATACAGTGAGGAGGATAGGGCGGTTCGGGCTTATCAGGGTAATGGGTATCAAGAAATGCAAAGACTGGCCAGTTTCTCTCACAGAACAGCTTGGCAAGCCTAGCAGCCTCATCCACCATCTTTTCTATCTGTTTATTTGGTGCAACAGGAGCCTGCAGATGAGGAGCACAAACCATCCCGTAATTGAAGTCAAATATTTTGACAGAAGTGAGAACAGATGAACAGATGGGCATGGTATACAAGAGGACAGTATTTCGCATAACTGGAACGAGATACGAAAATAACATGTCACTTAGAATATAGTGCTAGATTACGTTTTCCTAGATAACATAACGGCGAGGAGAATCATTTTTATGTAAAAAAAGCAAATTTATACTCCAGTATAATTAATTTGAACGCCACCGCTACATTGCACGACTGGTTAATAGTAATAACAGAAAGGAGAGAAAGGAACAAGAAACAAAAGAGCGATACATCCGAGGAGGACGACGACGATCCATCCGTTCGTTCACTTCTGTCCCTATCCGATGGGGTAACTCCATATCCACAATTCCCTTCCCATAAACATCGAGTAATTTTGTCTTATTTTTTTCGGAAAATATCTCTTTTTAAAATGTTCTTATTATTGTATTAGGATCAAGGTAAGCACCAGTCGCAACCCACGCAGAATCACGTGACCTTCGTGCCTCACCAATCTAAGACGTAGGAGATGAGACGGAGAGGAGAAAAGTGGACCATGCGAGAGGCTAGCGAGGCCGGTCAGCGAGACCTAGATGAAGAGAGGAGGGGGCTCACGAGGTTCCCGGCGCCAACGGTGCAGAAGCCATTGCAGAGGTCGACGAGGACAAGCCCCACGCCGCCGCCGCCGCCGCCGCGCGCCGGGAGGACGAAATCCCCGTCAGTATGGAGCGGGACGTGCCAGCGGAGCAGGTCCACTGCGGCGGCGGTCGCCTCCGACCCCATTCGCCCCGCGTCGCGCGTGTTCGATCGGCGGGCTCTGGTTGACCTCTAAACAGGAAGAGGAAGGTCAGTGCTGCGAGACGACGGAGAGGTCAGAGGGAGGGGCATGGTATAAATAATTTTCTTTTCGCGACCACGCGTCCACACCTCGTGGGCGGGCGCCGGTCGAATCAGGGGCTCGCCCAGTTGCAAAACTTTGAATAATGGGTGGCTTAAAAAACGCTTTGAATAATCGGAGAAACGTGGCGTAGATGCGCCACCCACCCTCACATTCTCCTAACAACTTTCAGAAACAGTCGTCGCTTCATTATAAACATTCTCGCCTAATCCAAGAAGGCCAAGTACAAAAGACCCGGAATGATTTTGCATCTCACACGAGAGTAATGATCGACAAAAATACTACTCTCGGTATCCTGCACACCGGGTACCCTGCGTAAAAGGTAAAAGGTAGCCCGAACCCCACCTCTCTAGCCGAGGTGGGCCTTGGTGTCAGGATCCACCTTCCTCGGGGCCCACTTGTGCATCCTGTATTAATCCCTAGATCAGTAGTTGATACGCACAATAGAATAGATCGAAAGTCATTCATTAATTCAATCTTAACATGACCCTTAAGGTCTTACAACCAAGTCTTAAGTTACAATTCATTGACCTCGCAGTGTTTCAAAAGAACAATAAGCTAGTGAAAAGCAGCGGACTAAGTGGCTCCCATTCCACTCAGGCAGCCTTGGGCGCAGGGCTAGGCCTACTCGTCTTTTATTGCGCTTCATCCTCCATCTCCCTTTCCTCCTCTGCTTTCTGAGGATCGTGAAGAAAGCAAGAGTGAGTACAAAAGGTACTCAGTAAGCCCTAACACTACTCAAGGGGGTGTGTTTCATGGTAGGGTTGTAGTAAGGTAGGGCCATATGGCTTAGAGTTGCCGAAAACATTCATGCAGAGTCTTCTTTGAAGAAGGTTTTATAAAGCAAAAGAGATAGTTGTTTCTTGTTTTTAGTTGGTGGGACCTGGGGGCTAGTTCCCTGAGTTTTAACCGAACGTTCAAGGTCACAGCTTTACTAGTTCCCGGTACATCCGAAATCTCCAAAACATGACAAACACTACCACCCATCACATCAAGGAATCACACTAAGACTAATCAATAAGAGCTCAGAACATAGTGTGTCAATACGGTGACAACGGTTATCCGAATTTACACTCTACAGAGGTTGTACACTTTACCCACAGTTCAAGCACTCATAGCAAGGGAGTAGCGTAACGTTCGCCGTATCTTCCCCGAGTAACCCCACAATCACACCTTAGAACGCACCCAGGGGCTATTCGGGCAATTACTCTCCCAGCCGGACCACGGGTAATGACTCTCCCATGTCTTTTCTTGGTCCCCCATGCCCTACTGGCCGATGGATGGCTCATGTGGAAGTCACAAAGAAGGTAGAGGGAATCCTGCCCACACAGGTTCCGTGGTTGTACAGAATCACTATGACGAGGTCATATGAACTGGTCCTTAAGTTGGTGAGGCGGCTTTGTCCATGACCATGACAGGTGGACTACACCGAAGCACACACTACTCATTCACCAATCCCGCCTCAACCATCTCCTTTTCCCACTTCACTCCACGCAGGTTGTATAACACCATCCCCAACCCAATTCCTAACTCACACCACCAAAACACCTTTCACACTTTTCGCAAATTCGATGATTAATTGTAGTGAGTCACGATGCGAACATCGTGAGGGTCCCTAAGCATTCTACTTTCAAGGGATTGTGCACGTCATCACGTTATATTGTGACGACGGGGCCTTAGGGCGTCAAGGAGGAGTCGACAAGATCAAGGAGGGTTCGTGGCACTTCACATGTCAACCACGTGACTACTCGACCACTAGCCAAATGGGTCTTAGCTACCACAACGTTTAAAAGTAATCACGAAAAAAGCATGCATATTGAAAACAGGCTATCAGGGCAATTTCGCAATTTCATAGGAGCAATCATGATCAAGGAAGTTAGAGCTTGCCTTCAAAAGCTTCTAAAAAATTCTCGTAATCCGGGTTGTCGAATTCCTCGTTGGCTTCCTCATTCGCTATAGTACGTGGATTGCCCGAATTAGCGTTGAACCCAAAGGAATCCAAAACTTAAGTAACATCATCGATGCATGGTTGCAGGGTTTTAAGGGGTTTCTTCTTAACGGCCAACATGTTTTAGTTGGGCTTTTGGAGGGGGTAGCGTCCTTGGATGGAGGGCCTCAACCTACCTTTGTCTGTCGTTCCCTTAATTAGTTGGGTTAATGTGATTACTGACAATTAGTAATGCTCTAAAAGGGGTTTTAGTCTTTGACCACATGCTACTATCATCTAACCACTAATTGATCTTTTTAGGGACTTCTTGGAATTTTTCTGTACCGAAAATGCATTTTTCAAATATCTGTGTATACTACCTCGTGTAGCTAGCATTTGTCTATGCTTAGGGGCTGACAGGCGGGCCATGACTAGCAGGGTCTGTGCCTTAGGCCCACATGAACTAGGTCTGCATGAGGGCTTATGGGAGTGATGGTGGACTCGGCTAAGGTGGCACCTAAGTGGTCTGCCATATGGGCAAACTTGCTCAGGTGGCTGCCACCCCAGCTACCACGCGTGCGCTGTCATGAGGGAGGTGATGTGTTGCTGATGAGGCGGCCAGGTGAGTTGGTTTGCTGACGTGTCACGCCACGCGTACTCCACGTGCACGCCACAGAGGCGCCACCTAGGATTGGGCGGCGGGGTGGCTGCCGGCCGGCGGCTAGCCGGAGCCACAATCCTTTCGTTTCCGGGACAACCAGCTAGTTGCCGGGCCTCTACACATCGTGAGGAGTCAAGTGGGTGTGGTGTGCGGCTAGGACGACCGTCGGAGTGTTGCCAGTGGCTTGCCGGAGTATGCGGGGACGGCGGCGTTCTTTGAACTCACTGTTACGCGTGTTTTCCCTCGGTCTAGCATGTCGGTTATGTGCGCGAGGTGCGTAGGTGCTGCGGGGACCTCGATTGGTTCGATGCAGCCCTCAGGGCGGCCAACGACGCACCATGGCAACGGCGAGCTCGGCCTCGCGTGGCTAGCCCGTCTCGGCAGCTCAAAACATAGAGAATTGTGCGGGGAGCTATAGGAGACCACAAAGATGCTGCTAAACTAGGCGGACTCACCGTGGAGGACTCGGGAGGTGGCCGGAGTTGAGGAAGAAGGCGGAAATTTCTCTGTTCCTCGCGAACTCATCGTGCGAGCTCCAATCGACGGTGGGAGAAGGTGAGGGAAGCACTGTGCTCATGCCTGTGTTGAGGAGGGCTCCTTTTATAGCCGAGCGGAGGTGAGCTTCGGTGGCAGCCGCGTGCGGGAGTCCCTCGCGAGCTGCAATAGATGCGACGTCCGGGAATTCGGGGCGAGAGAGGGATGGGGGGGGCGGGGGGCTCTGAGCTCAGCACACAGGGGCATTGAAGGCGGCGTGGCTTGGAGCGGGATGGTCGGCGGGCTTTCCGGCGGTGGTGCGGCATGGGCGGCTGACCGGTCTCGTCTCCGTGCGATTCGACGTCACTGCGGCGGAGTTCGCGCGACACAACGGTGGTTGGGCAGCTCGGCGAGGCGCGCAACCGGTGACGGGATGGGGCGTCCCGTCGACGGGTTTCGGGCGCGCAGGGTTCCGACATAGGCGGCTGTAAGGATCGAAACGCCCAAGAGGGGGGGTGAATTGGGCTTTTTTAAATTTTAAAGCAATTTAAAACTTAATGGTTGAAGCCCAATTCCCTATGCGAACTAACTACGCAAGCAAGAGTGTTAAGTGTGGAATAGTAAATGCGTAATAGTAAGGGGGTGAGAAGAGAGATGCAAACTCCCGCGGAGATTTGGAGACACGGCGATTTTTCCCGTGGTTCGGTAAGATCACAAAAATCTACCTACGTCCACGTTGTGGCACCCACCAAAGGGTATAGCCACTCCCAAGTCACCAAGACGAGGGAATCCACTATCTTTCTCCGTTCGCCTTCTCCGGCAAGGTGGAGCTCAAGCCTTGTACAATGGTAATCCTCCGGGCTTCCACAAACGCCTTGGTAAGCTCCGGAGCGATCTCTTCTTCCTCCAACGTTTACAAGGTGAGAGAAGTCACCAAGACACTCTCTCTCATTAGCCTAGAGATTCCAATCACCAAGAATGGACGCACACAGGCTTCTCTCTTGCTAGATATAACCTATAGTTGGAGTACAAGAGGTTTTGAAGTGTGGAAGTGGTAGCTCTTGGTCTTGAATGCTTGAGAATGTGTAGTGAGGCTCTGGTGATCAAGACTTGTCGAAATGGCCGGTTGGAGGGGTATTTATAGCCAGCCCACACGAGATAGCCGTTGGAAAAGTAGGCAGACTTTTTCAGTGAACATCGGATCCTCCGATGCACCCCTTTATATGAGCATCGGTCGAATTCCAAATTAGCTGATGTCATGTGTCAGATGTGACCGTTGGATATAACCATTGGATCTTTTAATCGACCGATGTTACTTCAATTCATCATCGGATGATCCGGTGGGTTGATCTTCAGAATTGGTTCAGAAATAATGTCTCGGTTGAAATTGACCGATGTACACTTACTTCATCATCGGATGATCTGGTGTGTACTTCTTCAGAATAACTCAGATATCATCCTTCTGTTGAAATCAACCGATGTGCCACTTCCTTCACATCGGATGATCCGGTGTGTACTGGACTCTGAGGTCTTCTTTTTCTGCCAACTCAAACTCGACCGATGTAGTCATTTTGAAAGACATCGGATGATCCGGTGAGTGCAACTTTTTTGCTTCGAGTTGTTTTGAGTTGATCTTTTGGAATCTTCTTGAGTGACCTCTTTGACACTTGTTTGAAATAATATTATGATAAAGTGTAAGCTTCTTGTGTTGCCAATTTTGATAGAATAGAGTCGTTGTATGAGTTCTTCATTTAGTTTTCATGAGTGTCGAATAACCCCTTAGAATAGATCGTTGAGGGGTCTCCATTTGTATCCAATGAGCAGTAGATGGTGTGAATAGATAGTTCATTAACGTTTGATGCGATATACGTGAAACCTCGCATCCACAAACTCATGAGTAATAACGAACGGTTGTCATTAATCACCGAAAGCATACCTCACGAGGGCCTAGATGCTTTCAATCTCCCCCTTTTTGGTGATTGATGACAACACAACGAGTAGAGCATAGAATTAATGGAATTAAAACGCAATGCTCAAAAAGGAATATAACAAGTACAAATTGCAACACAAGTGGCTCGAAGGCTCAAATAATAAACAATAAAGCGTAAGAGCACAAAGTAGCACCCGGAGTACAATAATAGCAAATAATAGTAACAGGCAATCTCAAATAGATAACAATAAGTAGCAAGAGGATAGACACTCCCCCTAGAACTGAGCTAACCCTCCCCCTGACTCTAACTCTTCTCCCCCTTTGGCATCAAGACACCAAAAAGAGAAGTCGAGTGCCTACGACTCAGGCGCGCTCCTGGCGATGGTGAAGCGGTCGGCGTCGACGGTGCTGTCGCCGGAGCTGCTGGAGGTGGAGGTCGCTGGTGCTGGAGCTGGAGCGGGGGGAGCTGGAGCGGGGGGAGCTGGAGCTGGAGCTGGAGCTGCTGGGGGGTCCGCTGAGACGGCTGGCGCTGGTGGAGAAGGTACTGCCGGAGGAGGTGAGGACTAGAACGACGTCGGCGGCAGTACTGGAGCTGGTGCCAGTGGGGGTGCACCTGGAGCCTGACTGAGTCCCAAGTGCTGAGGTGGAAGGGCGACTCCCGTGTGCTGGTAGAGGTTGGTGACCAACCCCAGGATGCCCAACAACATCTGCTGAGTCTGCTGCTGCTGGTCCAGAGTGCGTCACGTCATCTGGTCAACAAGGTTGGTGAACCTGTCGGTGTCCTCTCGCCTCTGACGGGCGATCTCCAGCTGCATCTCCTGCTGCTGCCTCTGAAGCTGCTCCTGTCGAGCTGCCTGCTGCTCCTGCTGCTGAGCCATCCGCTGAAGTAAGGCAATGAGCTCTGACGGCTGAGTCACCTGAGCCTCTGACACGGGAGGAGGTGTAGGTGGTGGAGCTGCTGAGCCTCCTGCCTCTGCGTCGTGCTGCCTCGGTGAGGGAAGAGCAGGAGGGAGGTACTCCTCGACACTGTCGCTGGTGTCGCTGTCCGACCATATGTGCTGTAGGTCTCCTCCGTGAGCCTCTGCCTGTGCTAGCTCTGCGTCCTCCTGAGTCAGCTCTGCCCAGTCCTCCTCTGACAGTCTGGCTCGAACCTCACGCTCGACGGGACGGCCAAGGCGGCGGTCTCCGGAGTGGGGACTCGGTAGTGGCTGAACCGGGTCACGTGCATCTCCGTCAGCTGAGAGACTCATGGAGTGTCCTCTGGAACCAACTGGTGGAGAAGGTGACAGATCCAGTGACCGAAGACCAACTGTCGAAGCATCCCAACTCCGTCGGTGATCACGTCCTCCATCTCGCAGATCAGAATGTCTACGATGTCGAACTCCATCCCGTTCATCACATAGAACAGGATGGTCTGCTGAAGGCTCGTGAAGCCCTCCAAGTAGCCAGACCTCGGTAGTAGAGTACGCCTGAGGACGTGGTGAACTGTCCGAGCTGCTGGGGTGAGAAGCGCTAGCACCCTCGGCTGGTCAGGAGTGAACGTCTGAGTGAACAGACCTCTGATCTCCTCGAAGGGCGGTGCCACTCCTCCAGTCAGTGGCCTCCTCGGTGGGTCTGCGTCTCCGTAGACTATCTGGCGCAGGCACGTAGTGGAGAGCTCCACACCAAGCAGTCTGCCCAACAGGTCTCGAGATACGTCGTGGATCCGCCCCATGAACATGAAGTGAATCGAGCGACGGCCCTCAGAGACGTAGAGTGTCGCGTAGAACACCCTGACCCACTCCTCGATGTAGGCACTCCTCTGGTGCGAGAGCAGGTCCACAAGTCCTCTGTATCTCTCAAAAAGTGGCCTGATCCCGTGTCCTGCTGCCACGGCAAGCTGATCCCAGTCGATGTTGTTATGATGGAAGAGCTTGTGGCCCCGACGCCTGTAAGTCTCGTACAGGGACGCCTGTGTCAGGGTCCAGAAGCGGGAGTCAACTCGAGCGTCCCTAGGCCGCGGGAACCACTCCTCAAGCAGCGCTGACCATCTGAGCCTCTTCAGTTGCCTCGCCTTCATCTTCCTGTAGTCGGTGAGTCTGACATCTTCGGCAACTCGGACTGCTGTGTCCATCAGGTGGATGGCCTTTCGGCCTCTCTGTCCTCGGCGCGATCAGCCGCAGAGGGGCGCCGACTCGCCGTAGGGATCTGTCCACCCCCACGAGTCCTCGGGGTGCGCCGGCGGATGAGTGGCGGCACCTCGGTCTCCTCCTCGTCGGAGCCCTCGGGAGGCATCGACTGGACCGGAGGCTGCTCCTGCCTCTGCCGGGACTCGCGGATCCGTAGGGAACCGCGATGGCCGCGCTCACGCTCCTCGGCGGCGCGAGCGGCCAACTCCGCACGACGAGCGTCCTTGGACATCTTGCGCTTCTTCGCGGCGGGCTCCTCAATTGCCTTGCCCTTTCCTTTGCGATCGCGACCCATCTTGATGCAATTTGAGAGCTAGGGTTAGCGACGGTTGAAATTGACGACGAAAAACAACGAAGGACGTCGCGCGGCACGGAGCAAACCTTAGCGACGAACGGCGAAGCTCGACGAGACCCTAGCGGAGAGGGTGATGCGAGCCGGCGGCGAGTGGTGGAGGGGAGACGGCGAGGGAGGCGCGGCGGTGCGGTGGAACGGCGGCGGCGCTCGCGGGAGAGGCGGTGGCGGCGACTGGGAGGCGGCGCCCGGCGACTGGAGGTGGCGTGCGCGGGAGAGGCGGCGGCGGCTGCGCCTTGGAGGCGGCGGCGGCGGCGGCCCCTGGGAGGCGGCGGCGGCCGAAGGGCGGCGGCGGCGGCTGGGAGGTGGCGCGCGTGGGAGAGGCGGCGGCGGCGGCGCCTGGGAGGCGGCGACGGCGGCGCCTGGAAGGCGGCGGCGGCGGCTGGGAGACGGCGGCGGTGACTGGGAGGCGGAGGCGCGTGGGAGAGGCGGCGGCGAGGGCGTCGGGCGGCGGCGGAGGTCGGGGAAGAGAAGAAAAGAAAAAGAGGAAGGCGGCCGAGCCGTTTTTAAACTGTACGGGCAAACCCTAGCCGCGCACAGAACACCGGATGGACCGATGATCATCGGAGGATGCATCGGTCGAGTTCAACAGAGAGTTGTTCCAAAAACTCTCTTTGAGCACCGGATGGACCGACGCTGAAGTGGCGATCATCGGTCTATTTCTGCAGGGCACCAGAAAACTAAACACCGGATGCTCCGATGTCTTCTGAAATGAACTCATCGGTTGATTTGTGACATCTGACTTGATCTGAGCACTGAACTGAAGCATCAATTGATCCGATGATCTGCTAGCCCTAGCATCGGATAATCCGATGACTACAGAAAACCTAAGACTGCCCATATGTGTCCTTGGACTTAAACACACAAAGATAAGGATGGGTCCTAGGACTTTTTGGGCAACTCCTAACCTCTAATGGAAGGCTTCTAATATAGTGCCACATATTGGCTAAGCCCTTAAGCAAAGAGAACACACAAGGTTAGGAGGGAAACCATGAAAATGTAAGGCCCATGCTTTGTGAGCTAAAGTATAGAAAACTTCTATCTCTTTAAAGCATGTACCTTTAGAATTTTGCTCTATCCACATCATATGAGTTGAGATATTGCATTTTGAACAAGTCTCTTTCTCATGATGTGGTTTCCCCTTTGTGACAATCTACCGTATGCAATGCCAATCAAAATAATGCAAGATATTAGATGAGTGCAAGTCTATATGGCAGGAATCATGCAAGGCGTAATGTAAATCTATCTTGCCAAGTTTAAACCTGCCAAAGGCTTCCTCAGGGAAAACTATTTCTAGCTTGCCCCTATCCTTTGGGAGTTAGACAAGACCTATTTGATATGCAACCTTACATGAACATGGCAACTTACATGACGTTAGATGCATCTAACACATTTAATTCACTTCTAAGTCTAGAAAAAGTTTTCTCATCAAGTGGTTTAGTGAAGATATTCGCCAATTGTTCTTCGGACCTAACACCTTGCAAAGAGATGTCTCCTTTAGCCTCATGGTCCCGCAAGAAGTGATGGCGAATATCAATGTGCTTAGTGCGGAAGTGCTGAACGGGGTTTCTGGCTATCTTAAACGCACTTTCATTGTCACAAAAGAGAGGCACACAATCAAACTTAATTCCAAAGTCCAAAAGGGTTTGCTTCATATATAGAATTTGGGCACAACATGCACCGGCCGCTATATACTCTGCCTCCGCGGTGGACAAAGCTACGGAGTTTTGCTTTTTGCTTGACCAAGATACTAGGGAACGCCCAAGTAAGTGGCACCCACCGGAGGTACTCTTGCGATCCACACGGCATCCGGCAAAGTCCGAATCCGAGTAACCCAAGAGATGGAAACTAGCGTTCTTGGGGTACCACAAACCTACACTTGGGGTATGCTTGAGATACCTAAATATCCTAAAGACCGCCTTACGATGCGATTCTTTAGGTGCCGCTTGAAAGCGAGCACACAAGCACACACTAAGCATGATATCGGGCCTAGATGCGGTAAGATATAACAATGAACCAATCATGGAACGGTAATGAGATTGATCAATAGGTTTACCGTCCATGTCCGCGTCGAGATGACAATTTGTCGCCATTGGAGTACTTCTTGAGCTACAATCTTCCATTTCAAACTTCTTCAAGAGGTCTTTGGTGTACTTCTCTTGGTAGATGAAAGTCCCCTCTTGAAGTTGCTTGATTTGAAATCCTAGGAAGAAATTGAGTTCTCCAATCATTGACATCTCGAACTCCCTAGACATCATGGTGCCAAACTCAAGGCTAAGAGATTGGTTAGTTGAGCCAAAAATGATGTCATCAACGTAAATTTGACAAAGAAATAAATCCCCGTTGATGTCCTTGGTGAAAAGTGTGGTATCTACCCTCCCGATCTTGAATCCTTGCATGACTAGGAAATCCCTTAGACGTTCATACCATGCCCTAGGTGCTTGCTTGAGCCCGTAGAGCGCCTTGTGTAACCTATACACATGGTTAGGATTTCTCGGATCTTCAAACCCGGGAGGTTGCTCAACAAAAACAAGCTCGTTAATATAGCCATTGAGGAAGGCACTTTTCACATCCATTTGATAAAGCATAATATTGTGATGTGAAGCAAAAGCAAGGAGTATGCGAATAGCTTCCAACCGTGCGACCGGGGCGAATGTCTCTCCAAAATCTAGTCCTTCAACTTGTGAAAAACCCTTGGCCACAAGCCTTGCCTTGTTGCGGACCACCACGCCATTCTCGTCTTGCTTGTTGCGGTACACCCACTTCGTTCCGATGACGTTCTTGTCCTTAGGTCGCTCCTCCAATACCCAAACTTCATTGCGGGTGAAGTTATTGAGTTCTTCTTGCATAGCCATCACCCAATTGGGATCTTGGAGTGCTTCCTCAATATTTGTGGGTTCTACACACGAAACAAAAGAGTAGTGCTCACAAAATGAAGCAACATGGCGAGAACGAGTACTTACTCCCCGTGATGGACTTCCGATGATTTGATCCATCGGATGTGCCTTGGAGATGCGCCCATGCCTCATAAGAGGTTGTGAGGCACTTGGTGGTCGTGAGGCATCTTGCTCGTCTTGTGGTTGGACTTGACGTTGGACTTCTTCTTCTTCTTGGTGTTGTGTGGCATGTGAATCTTGCATTGGCAATGGATCATCTTTCTCTTCTTCTTCATCAATTTGAGGCGCCATGGAGGTGTTGATGTTGGAACTTGAGGCTCCCCCTTGATCATGGCTCTCCTCAACTTCGGGCTTGATGTCTCCTATGGTCATGTTCTTCATAGCTTCTCGTAGAGGCTCATCATCTATATCATCAGGACCAAAACTCTCCTCTTGGGAGCCATTAGTCTCATCAAACTCAACATCACAACTTTCTTCAACTAACCCGGAGGTTTGGTTGAATACTCGATATGCTTTTGAGTTTGACGCATAACCAAGAAAGATACCAACATCACACCTTCTTTCAAACTTACCGAACCTTCTCTTGCGGTAGTTGTAGCACTTGCACCCGAAGACTCGGAAGTAGGAGATGTTGGGCTTTCTCCCAATGAGGAGCTCATATGGGGTCTTTTGAAGTAGTCGATGAAGATAGACCCTATTTGCGGCATGGCACGCCGTGTTGATTACTTCGGCCCAAAACTTCTCCGACGTGCCATAGTCATCAAGCATTTCTCTTGCAAGGGTGATGAGAGTCTTGTTCTTCCTTTCAACGACACCATTTTGTTGAGGGGTGTATGTGGCCGAAAATTCGTGCTTCACGCCTTCACGATCACACCACTCCCCAATGTTGTAGTTCTTGAACTCGGTGCCGTTGTCACTCCGGACCTTGATGATGGGAAGTTGAAATTCCCTTTGAGCTCGTTTAGCGAAGGTCTTGAAGATTTCCGGAGTTTCACCCTTGTCACCTAGAAACAATGTCCAAGCATAGCGAGAGTAGTCATCAACAATAACAAGACAATAGAGGTTACCGCCAAGGCTTTGGTACGTGGACGGTCCGAAGAGGTCCATGTGAAGTAGTTCAAGTGGCTTGGAGGTTGACACCATTGTCTTCATCGGATGGTGTGAGGCAACTTGCTTCCCGGCTTGACATGCGCTACAAAGTTTGTTCTTCTCAAATGTGACATCCTTCACGCCGGTCACCATCCCAAGCTTGAACGACTTCTTGAGCTTGCTCATCCCAATGTGAGCAATGCGCCGATGCCATAGCCATCCCAAACTTGTCTTGGTGAAAAGACAAGTGGTCAAGCTAGCATCCTTGTTGGAGAAGTCCACCAAGTAAAGATGTCCATGCCGAAAACCTTTGAATATTAGTTCTTTGCTTGATTCACTAGTCACTACAACACCATTCTTGTCAAATGTGCACGTTAGTCCAAGATCACATAGTTGTGCAATAGAAAGTAAATTGAAACTAAGAGACTTAACGTAAAGCACATTAGAGATAGACAAATCATGAGATATAGCGATTTTACCCAAACCAATTACCTTCCCCTTTGAGTTATCACCAAAGGTGACTTGTTCATGATTGCCGGGGTTCTCTATGGAGGTGAACATACCATCATTGCCGGTCATATGTTGAGTGCACCCACTATCGAGTACCCAATGCTTTCCTCCGGCTTTATAGTTCACCTACACACATGAAGTTAGTTTTTGAGTTTAGGAACCCAAGCCAACTTAGGTCCTTGTATGTGTGATACAAGTGATTTTGGGACCCAAAGTTGCTTGGGGAGCTTCCCCTTCATGCCCTTGATGTCTTTGCCGATGAACCTTGCCTTCACCTTTCCACCTACTTTGCTCAATAGATAGTGATAATCATTGAAAGTAGATTTGTAGTTAGAGGGCAGTTTAGGAGAAGGACGGTTGGGAAGAGGACACTCCCTCGTGTGATGTTCGGTGACCTCACAATGTTGGCAATAGGAACCAACTTCCTTGATGAAGCTTGTCCTAAGCTCCGGTGAGGGCACCTTTCCTTTGTTGGGCACCGGGAAGGATCCAAGTCCTCTCTTGTTGAAGCTTTTAGCTTGTTGGTAGAGGATTTCCTTGTGCTTGTCCTCCCCCTTAGAGAGTCTTGCCACACTAGTGCGAAGACTTTCAATTTCGTCCATTAGCTCCTTCTCCCTAGGGCTTGCTTTCAAAGGCAAAGACTTATCCAAAATATTAGTGGCATGTGAATTAGATGATATTTTGCCATCAAGGGTTTCTTTCTTTGTGTTTTTCAATTTAAGTTCAATCGCTTCATAAGCAATGTTAAGCACTTCATGTTCTTGAACCAACTCATTGTGCTTTGCCAAGAGTGCTAAGTTAGCTAAGTCAATCTCATGATACTTAAGCTTGATTTGAGCATTCTCCTCCTCGATTTGCTTGACATTTGATTTGAGCGTGTCATGTTCTTTAAGTATGATTACATACTTGTCATACAAATCGAGGTTAGCACTTTCAAGCTTAGCACGAGCTAGCTCAAGAGCCTTAACCTTACCCTTTTCCCTTTTTATAATGGCATGATATTCATTAATCATAGATGCTAATTCATCGGGTGAAAGCTCATCATCATCATCGCTAGAATCTTCACATACCTTGGAGTTACCTTTCGCCATTAAGCACATAGGAGGTGGACGAAGAGGTGAGTCATCCTTGTTGACGATGGCGAGGCCCGCCAAGTTTTCTTCATCTTCACTATCTTCGTCGCTTGACTCTTCATCCGTGATCCACTCATTGGCTTCACACATGAAGACCTTTTGAGGCCCTCTTCTCTTCTTTGGAAAGAGCTTGGTTTTCTTGCCTTTGTCGAATTTCTTCTTTCCAAAAGAGCGCTTGGGCTTGACCTCCTCTTCATCATCACTTTCTTCTAGCTTTTGATGTTTGCCATTGTCCTTCCTTTTGTCCGGTCTTGGACAATCATATGATATGTGGCCTAGATCACCACAATTGTAGCACGTCTTGTTTTCATCTTTTCTTGGCAAGAAGGCTTTCTTCTTGGGATCATAAGAGTATCCCTTCTTTGCAATCTTGGAGTTGAGGCGTGAGAATTTCCTCATCATCAAAGCAAGCTCATCATCATCATCTTCGCTTGTTTCTTGCTCTTCTTCACTTGAGCTAGGCTCAACCACTTTCTTCTTCTTGGGAGTTGTCTTCTTGGTTGAAGCCTTGAGAGCAATGGTTTTTTATGATGACTCCTCCATCATTCCAAGTACGCTCATCTCATGAGCAATGATCTCTCCAATGAGCTCCGAAACTTCAATGTTGTCAAGAGACTCTTTTTGAAGCATTGAATTGATAATGTTGTACTTGGGCTTGGGTAGAAGCATGAGGATCTTGCGATTGATAAGTCCCTTGCCAAGAGAAGCAATGTCAAGTGCGTTAATTTCCTCAATGAGCACATTTAAACGAGAAAACATTTGGTTAACATTCTCATGAGGAAACATCTTAAATTCATCATATTTTGATTTAAGCATGTGATATTTGAGTTCTTTAACACGAGATGAGCCCTCATGTATTTCAATTAGACATGCCCAAATTTCACATGCTTTTTCTTTACTAGCAATCCTAGCAAAGACATCTTGACTAATGCATTCATATATGGCATTTCTAGCCTTAGCATCCCATTTTAGTTGGTCACCAACATAGTCAAGATTTCCAAACCCCGCATGGGTCGCTTCCCACACTTCGGGAGCAATTGCCTCAAGGTAAGCGCGCATGCGTGCTTTCCAATAAGCAAAATTCTTGCCCTCGAAAGTAGGAACCGAACCCCCATTCTTGGCCATTTTCGCTCTCTAGCGGTGAAGCTAGAATGATCCAATGAGCAACCTTGCTCTGATACCAATTGTAAGGATCGAAACGCCCAAGAGGGGGGTGAATTGGGCTTTTTCAAATTTTAAAGCAATTTAAAACTTAATGGTTGAAGCCCAATTCCCTATGCGAACTAACTACGCAAGCAAGAGTGTTAAGTGTGGAATAGTAAATGCGTAATAGTAAGGGGGTGAGAAGAGAGATGCAAACTCCCGCGGAGATTTGGAGACACGGCGATTTTTCCCGTGGTTCGGTAAGATCACAAAAATCTACCTACGTCCACGTTGTGGCACCCACCAAAGGGTATAGCCACTCCCAAGTCACCAAGACGAGGGAATCCACTATCTTTCTCCGTTCGCCTTCTCCGGCAAGGTGGAGCTCAAGCCTTGTACAATGGTAATCCTCCGGGCTTCCACAAACGCCTTGGTAAGCTCCGGAGCGATCTCTTCTTCCTCCAACGTTTACAAGGTGAGAGAAGTCACCAAGACACTCTCTCTCATTAGCCTAGAGATTCCAATCACCAAGAATGGACGCACACAGGCTTCTCTCTAGCTAGATATAACCTATAGTTGGAGTACAAGAGGTTTTGAAGTGTGGAAGTGGTAGCTCTTGGTCTTGAATGCTTGAGAATGTGTAGTGAGGCTCTGGTGATCAAGACTTGTCGAAATGGCCAGTTGGAGGGGTATTTATAGCCAGCCCACACGAGATAGCCGTTGGAAAAGTAGGCAGACTTTTTCAGTGAACATCGGATCCTCCGATGCACCCCTTTATATGAGCATCGGTCGAATTCCAAATTAGCTGATGTCATGTGTCAGATGTGACCGTTGGATATAACCGTTGGATCTTTTAATCGACCGATGTTACTTCAATTCATCATCGGATGATCCGGTGGGTTGATCTTCAGAATTGGTTCAGAAATAATGTCTCGGTTGAAATTGACCGATGTACACTTACTTCATCATCGGATGATCTGGTGTGTACTTCTTCAGAATAACTCAGATATCATCATTCTGTTGAAATCAACCGATGTGCCACTTCCTTCACATCGGATGATCCGGTGTGTACTGGACTCTGAGGTCTTCTTCTTCTGCCAACTCAAACTCGACCGATGTAGTCATTTTGAAAGACATCGGATGATCCGGTGAGTGCAACTTTTTTGCTTCGAGTTGTTTTGAGTTGATCTTTTGGAATCTTCTTGAGTGACCTCTTTGACACTTGTTTGAAATAATATTATGATAAAGTGTAAGCTTCTTGTGTTGCCAATTTTGATAGAATAGAGTCGTTGTATGAGTTCTTCATTTAGTTTTCATGAGTGTCGAATAACCCCTTAGAATAGATCGTTGAGGGGTCTCCATTTGTATCCAATGAGCAGTAGATGGTGTGAATAGATAGTTCATTAACGTTTGATGCGATATACGTGAAACCTCGCATCCACAAACTCATTAGTAATAACGAACGGTTGTCATTAATCACCGAAACCATACCTCACGGGGCCTAGATGCTTTCAGCGGCCGAGCCCCGGGGCCGCTCGATTCAGCGTCCCATCGTCGGGATCTACGATGGCGCAACGGCGGGTGTTTGCTCGGTCAGGTGCGGCGCTGGACAAAGGCCAGGGATGGGACGGGAGCAGCGTGTTTCCGGGCGGGGCGGCGGTGGCTGCCCTGGTGCTGGGCGCTCGTGAGAGGTGGCGGCGAGAGGAGGAAGGAGAGAGGGGGGCGTCGGGTATGTGTGGGCTGGGCCGGGGAGGAAGGAAGAGGCCGTGCGATGGAAAAAAAGAAAAACGGGTCGGGCCGCTAGGATAATGAGCTGCGCCCAGGAGGTTGATTCCTTTTTTTTTGATATTTGACTTCAATTTGAATTTTGAATTGATTTCCATTTGCCCAAAATTGGTGTTTGTTACACTTGGCATAGCCACATGTCCTTGGCCCCGAGGTCAGGCTAGGGCTGCCACGTGCGCTTGAGTTCCAGAGCCGACACATGCCCTGGGCTCCGGTCTGAGCCTCCCCGCTGAGGTGAGGTCCGAAGCCGCCAGATATCTCCCGGCTCAGAGCCTCCTCCCTGCTGAGGAGAGTTCCGGAGCTGACACGTGCCCTGGGCTCCCGTCCGAGCCTCCTCGCTGAGGTGAGGTCCCGGGCTGCCACATGTCTCTTGGCTCAGAGCCACCTCACTACCGAGGAAAGCTCCAGAGCTGACACATGCGCTGCGCTCCGGTCCGAACCTCCCCGCTGAGGTGAGGTTCGGGGCTGCCACGTGTATCTTGGCTCAGAGTCACCTCCTTGTTGAGCAAAGCTCCAGAGTTGACACGTGCCCTGGCTCCTGTCCGAGCCTCCCCGCTGAGGTGAGGACCGGGGCTGCCACATGTCCCTTGACTCAAAGCCACCTCCCTGCTGAGGACAGCTCCGGAGCTGACACGTGCCCTGGGCTCCGGTCAGAGCCTCCCGCCTGAGGTGAGGTCCGGAGCTGCCACGTGTCCCTTGGCTCCAAACCCGTCGATAAGAGCTCCGAAGCCGCCACGTGCCCCCACGATCCGTCGTGAGCCGTGGGTTGACAAAGTCAAGGAGGAAGTGCACTGCCAGACTTCGCATTCAAGGCTCGCGCCTTCCGTAGAAGCACGGCACACCACACACGTCTCTGTCATCTGCCCGTTCGGCATTACAGTGACAAGATAGGACGGCGAGACGTGAAAGCGATACAGTACTGCCCAACAACACAAAACCGCACAAGCAGGGTGAGAAGACGCGACAAGACAACGTCTTCATCATTACCTGACACACGAACAGGGGCGCTCAGCGTGCAAGGCAGTGGGACTTAACTTTCCCGCTGGCTACTCTACTTAGAGGACGAATCCCTAGATTATGTATAGGGTTCATATAGCTTCGGGTCACCCGTCGGGCCCCAAGCCACATTGTAACCACTCCGGTCTTGGACTATAAAAGAATCAGGATGACCACCCGACAAGAGGTTGATTTCCCAGTTCCTCACAAGCACATACAAACAAACAATACAACAAACACATCTGTGAACGTAGGATATTATGCTCCGACGGCCCGAACCACATAAATCTTGATGTTCATTCGCTCCCTCGAGCACGGTCGCGCAGGCCACCAAGCCCCCTCCGATCGAATAACCTCGCGGGCAGCTTCCGAACAGGCCGGGAGGAGTATCGTAGCTCACACACTCCGACAACAACTAAACCACAACACATCCACATCCATCATGGAGTTTGGAAGAAATTGGAACAAGGTTCCTCCAAATTTCTTCTCCGAACGATCTAGAACAACAAAACCGAGAGTCTGTCGCTTATACTACATAACAGCCACTGAAAACTGTGAATCCTATACCATTCACAACCATCAGAACATATCTGTGTGAAACATCAGATCTACTACATCTACTCATTCCAGACTTTATACCCCCCTCCCGAGACAATAGAAGCAGAGCATTCAGTCCCAGTGAGCATATGATCAAGCTCCTACCCCTGAGATCGCTGGCCCATCTCTCAGGTGAAACTCAACAGGCTTGTCGTCCAGAAACGGGTACTGGTCAAGCTCATCATTAGTAAAAGTGTCTTCAGCCAGCTTCCCATTGTTGCCTACAGGAGCAGTTGCACGTTAGTATGCAAGTATACTGAAATATTTAGAAGAGAAGAAGATAGAAAGGACAGAAGAACTCTTGGGAGGATTGTAAGTCCAGAAGATAAACATGACGTACCACAGAGAGAGCTAGAGACAAACCTGTGTTAGAGAGACTGGTGTCAGGCAGAATTTCTGGTTCCAGCTCCAGCCCGTTCACTTCTTCAAAAAACTTGTCAACCTCCTGAATCATAAAGAAAGATGCAGTTGCATTTCTGGCATACAAGTAGGCAAAAGAGAGCAGAAAGAAGTACGAAATGTTCTAGTGCTATGCATAACAACAGCAAATAAGCTGACTGATGGAATAATTTTAAACAACGAAGCCAAGTATAGGTTTTTGCTTACTCTTGGACAAAACAGGGACAAAAAACTATAACAGAACGAGTGGTACAAGTATTATAATGCACTTGAAGGAAAATATATGCCCAGAGGTATTGCTAACACGATGGTCGACACACTTGGTCTTTTGAATTATTCTGTTGCCAGCGCAAATCGCACCCAGATGATAAAAGGAACTCAAAAGATGAACAAGAAATAACATCAACTACCTGTAATTTAGCTTCTACAGATAACATATATCATCAAACATAACCTACATGGAATACAGGTTTTCCTCCCTCAAAGGGGAACGTTTAGAAAAAAAACATAAAAAAGGTATACTGGTGGTGAAGTGAAAATGAAAAAATGCCCAGAAATAGGTTACTTATTCAGAAACTTTACATTTCAGAATAGACTTCTTAATAAGAGAAATAGAAAATAAATAATCTAATTCAGAAACGCCAGAATGATCATCGCATAGCCTTTCAAATTTGTTATTATGGAGCAGCATAACAAGGTTAAACCTGTCGGCAAATAACATTATACAACTTTATGGTGATAGAAGGAATGATATAGTTTCTCTGAGCAAGGCACATGGATAGAGAATATATTAAAGAACTCATCTAACTGACTCATTGCCAATTTTAATTTAACAGAAAAGGTGTAAATTTGTGATGCAAGTTCCTCTTCGTTGTTTATTGCCAATGAAATATAGTACAATGCTACATAATGGACTAAGTTGCTGCCAGAAAGACCACATGGGAAGAGCATATACTTGTTACCCAATAACTTGAGCTGCCCATGCAGTCACCATTATCGGTTGACATACTTGTTACTAAATGAACTATAATAGGCTAAACTGTTACATAATGGACCAAGTTCCTTTTGAGGAAATCATAATGGACTAAGTTGATGCCAAAAAGACCAAATGACAAGAACATATACTTGTTACCCAATAACTTGAGCTGTCCAGTCACCATTACCAGTTGTCATACAAAGCGATATAAATAAATGACAAGTTTTGTCTGGTTGCAGAGTTTGCATGATCATAGTACTACAGAAACAGAGACATGACACATGAAAGTTTAAATATTCATTGCTTGCCATAACATGTGGGAAAGACTGCAAGCAATTTGAAAAAACTTTAAAAATATCATGCCCAAGGCAAGTACCGTAGCTGGAGACATCACAGGAACAAATACCACATCTGCCCAGCCCTGCACTGCTGATATTACTTTCTCCACTTTCTTCTTGACACCTACATAACATATACAGTCAGCAATATGCATCTATAAAAAACCACATACACATTGAAGAAACAAGAAAAGAACAATTCAAACGATCTAAATTCGTACGTTTGTCCTGCATATCCTTATCAAACCTCTGATATTCATTTCCTGTGAACTGAGCACCCTCCACCCCATCCTTAGCCCATTCATGACACTGTTTGGTGTCTTCATCTGCAAATATCACGGTCTTTGGCAGAGCACACCTCTCTTTCTTGATTGACTTTTCTTTCAGGGTGGGCCTTAAAGCAGTGACTTTAGTGTTGGTAATATTCTGGAGAGGCTTCTGCTCAGAAATGTTGGACAGATCCTTGAGAGGCTTCCGTTCAGAAATGTTGGACATGTCCTTGAGAGGCTTCCGTTCAGAAATGTTGGACAGATTCTTGAGAGCCTTTCGTTCAGAAATGTTGGACAGGTCCTTGAGAGCCTTCCGTTCTTGAAGCCTTGCTGATGGCTTCAGTGGTTTAGCCATCGCTGTATCGGATCTCTTGCCTGCGCATGCGGATCACAAAAGTTGTTCATTTGCAAAGGACAAAGGAAATTACCTATCACAAACCTATTACCAGAAAAGAAAGTACTCTCACCCATAAGCATCTGTGGGTTCTCATCAAGAAAAACAGCTGACCGAGTTGGGAATGCCATGACAGAACAGAAACCAGGTGAAGTTTAACTGCTGGATTGAGATACATTAATCAGAATATTGAAACAATATAAACAATTACATGTTATTTGTTCATAGAACTGAATAATATTAAGATCTGAAATAAGCAGTGGCAGGACGTTATATAAGCTGTGCCAGTGCTAATTTATGATAAACTTGAAAACATTCACTAAACTGCAGTAAGCTAAATCAGAGCAAAAGTTCATAACGGGCGGTGATTGGAAGTGGAGACATCTGCACTTACAGATTTCATGTCGTCTAATAGAGAGATGTTTTTTTTTCTTATTTTCTTCTCTGAAACTTGGAGCAAGGGCAGAGCAAGTAGAGGGTGTTTATGTTATGTAGATGCCAGATGCTGTGACTATACTATGTTTTATATCAATGAGCACCTATATAGTAGCACTTTTCCTCCAACAGTTGTAATAGCACTCCCCATTAGACATGTCCTAGTCCAGCACCAGGTTCTCTGAAGCTTTCTTTTCCAAATCTTATAATTAAGACATCTAAGAAAAGGAATAGGTTATGAACACATATACTCATCCCAACATTTCCCTAACCCATTCCAATGGTGCATCCAAACTTCAACTTTATGAATTCAAGCATGGTCTAGTTGAGATTTGACACAAACGTTGGTTCCATAAACCCATAGTAATGATTCTCTTATTTACGTTGTTTTCCTAACTTCACATTAAAACATTCATGCTCACGCGTATGCAGCCATCCTGTGGGGTCCCGAGCCGAAGTGGGAGATCTTATGCGCGCCCAGGCATGAGGCATACGGATGGAATAGATCTAGCAACAGCGAAGAGCGAACAGACCCCCGAAAGCGGCACTCCCTAACGCGCGCGTTCACGAGGACAGGACGGAATATCGCCGCAACCTTAGGGTTTCGAATTGGCTGCTCGCGTGACAAGGAAAGGGCCAGAAAACGATTAGGGCAAAGCGGAGTCAAGCAAGAACGGTAGGGCCTGAGCGACAGCGCCCGCGAGAGAGAGAGAGGGGGAGCTAGGGTTTACCAGCGCAGGAGGAACCAATCAGCCCGGCCGATCTCCGCTCCGGGGACTCTGCGGCAAGGAGGACGCGGACGGGGAGGGAAGGGAAGAGCTCGCGGCGGCGGCGCGCTCCGGCGGGGTGCTCGGCGGCAGGGTTTGCGCGGGGAGGAGCGCCTCTCTTGATCTCTGCGCGTATCCGTTGCGTGCGTGGGAGTTGTGTTGCAAGTTGAGCGATCGTACGAGGGAATGAAAGCCGAAACCGGAGCCGAGCGGCCCAACGGTCGGATTAAAGATGCCGTTGGGGGTGTGGGCCTTGGACGCGCTTTGCTAGACTGGGCCTCCAGTACTCGGACGGTGGTTGGCCCGGCCTAGGATGACACGCGAACCCTAATCAGGAAGTGCTCGTCGCCGGCCGTGAGACTCTATATATACCTGCACTTGGCCGGCGACCTGATGCGCCGCCACGCCTCTCTTCGTCTGCCTGCCTGCAGCGTCAGGGCTCCCTCCGATTTGTTCGAGCTCCATGGTTCTTCCCCTCTGTTTTGCCTCGCGCTTGTTCAGTGTTTTTCTTTGCAGCCTTCTTCATCTTTTTCTGAGGCTGCTAACCGTTTCGTTCCGTTATGCTTTTCTGCTTGTTCTCATATTGGTTTAGATAACTTGGTGTCTAAATTTCGCCACCGCAAGCAAGATCAGCTTCTTGTCTGGACCTAGGAACTGAAAGCCGGTCCAGGCAATCGGCAAACACCGTGCCATCTTGCTACATCGAACACGAGCCGGCTTAAACTCACCTGGATCTGAACCCTCGGTGATTTTCCGGGCCTTTTCGGTTGGTACATGCCCCTTCCTCCCCGTCCAATATGGCTTGTTCGTGTGTTCCTCAGTTCTTGATCGAGACGTGCATTTTAGCTGGTGTTCCGGTCGGAGCCGAAGCAGACGCACTCTGTCCCAAAACTTTCGCCGTGTTTTGTGGCAATTTCTTCGTTTGCGACAGGGATGGTTCCGAGAAATCTCGTTCGCCGAGTGAGGCTTCCTGTGATCTCGCGGAGGTGTTTTGGAAAAAATCTACGGTCTCTGTTGCTGCTTTTTGTGCAGAATGGTTACCACATCTGCTTCGGAATGGACCTACATGGAATCTATGGATCAGTTGAACTACTCCGTCTTAACTAGTATAACAAATTTAATAACTGAATTAGTCAAGTTTAAAATTAGTTCTTAAGCACTTGAACTCACGTTGATGAATATTGTTCCGGACCAATGAAAGTACTTCGGTTTCGCCAACACGAGAAGATCCAAAACGAAAACCGAATGCTAGAATGGGATGCGATGGAGATATTTGACACGTGAAACGGTGAAAGTTTAAAAATGGCATCACCACCACCAAACGCTCGGCGCCGCTCAATGGCCAAGGCCAGCCCTTTTCACCCCTCTCGCCTCCCGCGCTTAGCAGCCTCGCCATCACCCTCTCGCGCGACGCCGTGCCCTCCTGCCCCCGGTGGCGGCGGCACCGTCGCCAACCATCCGACGCGGGCGAACGAGAACACGCAGGAGCGGCGCGGCGTCCGTAATATGGCGTGCGACCCGGCGGAGCTGCGGCGGGTGTTCGAGCTGTTCGACCGCGACGGCGACGGCCGCATCACGCGGGACGAGCTGGCCGAGTCGCTGCAGCGGCTGGGCATGGTGGCGCCAGGGGACGAGCTCGCGGCCACCATCGCGCGCATCGACGCCGACGGCGACGGGTGCGTGGACATGGACGAGTTCGCGGACCTCTACGACGCCGTCATGCGCCGCGGCGGCGGCGCGGACTGTGACGACGACGAGGAGGAGGAGGAGGCCGACATGCGCGAGGCGTTCAACGTGTTCGACCGGAACGGCGACGGGTTCATCACCGTGGACGAGCTGCGCGCCGTGCTGGCGTCGCTGGGGGTGACGCAGGGCCGGGAGCGGGAGGACTGCCGCCGCATGATCGGGCAGGTGGACCGCGACGGCGACGGCCGCGTCGACTTCGGCGAGTTCAAGGAGATGATGCGCGGCGGCGGGTTCGCCGCGCTGGGTCCAGGCTCAGGCTGAGGGCGTGGCTTAGCCAGCCAGATGTACGCGTGCCGTGCGGCGTTTGATCCGCGGCCATCGTAACGTCGTCGAACAGACCATAGTAGCGCGACCAAGGATTCATTGATTGAAGCCTTCATCGTGGTTTATATATATAAACAAATCCTTGAACGAGGTGACGGTGTGAAACTGGATTTTTTTCTTTAGCGCTTTGACATCTACGCATGGCCTTTGGAATCCGTTTATAGGACAAGAAGTAGCTAAATTTTAATTATTTTTTCTAGGAAAACAACTAAAATTTTCGTGCACCCGGAATAAAATCGAGCCGAACCGTGTCAAAAACAAACACAAATAGTTTTCACGTTTTTTTTTTACTTTGGGCCTAGTGCCTACTGCAACAATCGTGCTGGTTTAGTCGCTTTGGGCATCGCAAGGCCGGACGTGAGCTTTGGACAGCCCAACAAACGTTCTCCTTGTGAGAGACCCCCGGCGGGGGGCGGCTAGAGCCCTAGAACTTGCTTCCCGGCGAGGGAGAAGGTACGGCCGTGGAGAAGCTGGACAAGGACGAATTCGAGCAGCGGGTGGAGCTCTTGGCGCTCCGCATCCCCCGCGAGCACGCCTCATCCGTCACCCGCTTAGTAGTTGTCTAGTGAACAAACCGCAGGTCAAGCCTGTAGTAGAGGACCCCGAGAGTGACAAGAACAGGCTCGTTGTAGCGTCTTTAAAAATAAAAGGTAATGATCTTGCAAGAGGTTGTTAATATGCCAGTTTTTCTAGTTCAACTGATAACAGAGCTAAGTATACATCTCCTTGACCCTATAGGGTGATTGCCAAGATGAAGATGATAGTCAAACAAAAAAGAACAATAAGAGAGTAAGGGGGGGGGGGGTCCGGACCACCATCTGCCAAGCCATGGGAACACATTGATCATGTACTGCTGAATTTACCTGCTTCTGCCCTGCAGTTCCTCGGTACTGTTTTGTTCTCTCCGTGGAGCTTTCCTGTCATAACTTGACTATCGCATCCTGCTGTTGGTCGTGGTTCCATCATGCATTTCACTCGTTCTGGAACTAGAAGCACCATGGATGTGCTGATGGGAGAATTTTCTTTTCCACATAAAATACCTTTATTTGTTGCCTACAGGTAGCAATTATCTAATTGCCCACTGGAAAGATTTGTGGGCATTCTATCTTCATTATGGGGCAATTACAGTTCTGAGTTTAACTCTTCATTTTGTATGGACCTTTCTGCAAATTGTTTTGATGGCCTTATCCAAAAGAAATACTGGAGAGGATCACTACCCTGGATCCACTGTTATTTTTTCATCCGCTCAAGTGAATCTGAAAAATCAGCATTATCTGTAAGTTTCCAGTCCTTTCTCTATTATTGCTCAAATATTGTAATTAATTCCTGGTTACATTCAACATGCAACAGTAATGACTTGCATATGAACCTGTATTTACAGTTGCTGTGCGGTTTTTCTTCCTATCTGTTTAACATAAGCTCTCTTCCTTTTGCAGGAAGCTTAAAGTATAAATGCTAAGATAGCAAAACCAATTTTCCATAGGGTTCGTGATGTTGCACCAAACAAGGTAAACCATACGATATCCAGGCTTCTTATTCTTAAGACTTTAATGCACCTTTTTAAAACTTCAAATTAAGATGTCATCTTCTTTCCCCCGAAATTTTAGGCTGTGCCTAAATAAAGGTCTGTAATCAATACTTGAAAATTCCCATACGTGTATTAGGATGAATTTTGTACTTTGTCTGTTTTTTACATGGCAAATATAACAATGGGGATTTGATAAAGTTTCCATAACTAAATTGTGCTACCTCGAGTAGTTTTTGAATTTCAATAACATGACATGAGGTTGTGACATTTATTTTTTATGTTTGACATTTGTTGCAGGCTATGTTTTGCTTAAGTTTCAAGCTACCCGCGGAGTGCCTTTAAGAGGGCACAGAAAATCAGATTCAAACAGTTGCCGAGTAGACAGACCCTTGCCATACTGCACTGCTGAAGTTGCACATGTTCTGCTTGCAGTTCGGAGCTTCAGCGCTTCACTATAGAAATCGCAACTATGCTGGTAGTTCCGGGATCTCGTGGGGTTAGATCTGATTTACAGATGTTAACAGAACATTGTTAACATTAGAGTTTTCTGATTAGTTTTCGTATGAGCATGGAAGATTCCAGTAGTGGCTGAGATCGAGGCGTTGGTACCATCACCTGATTGCCTGGAAGTACACGGATGTGGTTTCCCAATGAATGATTCTCATCTTCCCTGTTTCTTGAATGACTTATCCCTGTTTAAGTCTTGAGTTTTTGGCCATGTAAAAGATTATTTCTCTGATGCAATGTCACATGATTTTATCATTGATTAGGAATGAGTATGATCAAAGTGTCTGTAGACGTTATGTTCACTTTTTCACAAGCCGTATATATTCTGGAGGCAGGATCTTATACAAAACATTCCGTCAATATGACACTCAGACTGATATTTAACGTAGCAGCAAAGTGGTTTGGAGTATCGACATGTTCACAGTTGAGCAATACTACAGTCATTAACAACGCAAGGCACGAGCTTGTACACAGTAGAAACACAGCTACTCTTTTGTTGAGTGCACAGTAAAGCAAGCACAGGCGACGAAACAAAACTTTAATTTAACCAAGATCAGGGACGATGAGGTAGTCGTCCTCGTCGTCGGGCACCTCGATCCGGGCCTTCTTGCTCTGGCGCACGCCGGCGGTGGCTTTGCTCGGCCTGTAGTACGCCGCGTCGTTGTAGCCGAACAGCTCGGGAACCTCCGCCGCCATCCTGCCGGCCTTGGGCGCCTGTTCTTGGAAGAGGTCGATGTCGGCGAACCAGTCCAGCTCCTTGAAGCCGAGCGGCGACTCCTTGTGCATCTGCAAAACACACAAGAGAAAAAACACGCGCGCACCGTGAGTGAGAGGGGACAGGGAGGGAAGGTTTTTTCAGACAGGGACCGGAGGTCGGGCTAGCGTCTTACCTTGTCTCCGGACTCGTAGTCGGAGAAGTGCAGGAGCTCGTCGACGGCCCAGCCCTGCGGCAGGAACTGCGGCGGCGAGGGCACCTGCTGCGCCGCGGCGGAGGCGGTGGTGGTGGTCTGGGACGAAGGCGCCTGCTCGGCGGCGGGCTTTGGCGGGGCGTGTTGGTCCGCGTCGTGGGCGGCGCCGTTGCAGCTGGATGCGGAGCCGACACGGATGCCGGTGGCGAGGTAGCGCTGGTGGTTGCCGGAGAGCGTGCCGGGGACGTGGATGGGCTCGTCGCAGTCCCGGCAGAAGAGCGCCCGGTCCTCCACGCAGAAGATGAAGGCCGCCTTCTCCTGCACCGCGCGCGCACGTGCCGCGTGTCAGCCAACAACATGTGACGGTAGCACGGCGGGCAGATAGGGAGAGCAGGGCCGCGGCGTTGGGCGTTGGGCGTCACGTACCTGGCAGACGTCGCAGCGCGGGAGCCTGGCGGAGAGCGCCTCGAGCGGGAGTCGCTGGTGCTTGCTCGCGAGCTTGTTGGCGGCGTGGATCTCGACGTCGCAGCGCGCGCACAGCGCCGCCTCGTCGGCGCAGCACACCACGGTGGCCGCCGCGCCCTCGCACGCGTCGCACTGGATCTTCATCGCCGGCCGCGACCTCTCTTAGGCTCTGTTGCCGTCTCGCAAATCACCGGAACGAGAAGATAAGGCTGGGGGAGGGCGAGTGGTGCATATAAGCCGCGGGCCCGAGCACGCAACTCGAGCAATCAGTGAGCGTCGGGGCGAGCTTGTGGCGGAGGCGAGGCCGGGGAGACTTGTGGCCACGGGCTCTCCTCTGCCGTCGCGGTCGCGCCCGTGCAGCCCCGCACCGCATGGCATGGACGCGCTGATCTTCATTTGATTCTGAGATCCGCTGCCTGACTCGGCCGTCTCGGGGCGGGCTGGCGTTACATTACATTTTTAAAAAAAATCCGCTTTCTGTTTTTTTAAACCAGAACTTTGGGCTAGGTGATGAGCGAGATACTGTGTCCTCTAATAAGTGGACGAAAATACCACTGCCACGACAAAAATACGCTGTGGTGTATGGGCTTTCGTTTGGATGCATTAATTAGTGTCAGCACATTGGCGTATTCATGATCATCTAGAAGAAGTGAAGAACGACTAAAACCTCTGCCGTCGCGCGTCAACTTATGGACAGATTAGCCGTCTTTCTGTTCCGTGCAATGCGTTTTCAAATGGACCGGTTCGTATACACCCCCACCTAGACTAAATAGAGCTGTCGCCGTGCAGCTCGCACCTTGTGGATGGGAGTTTTTTTCTTTCTTTCTTTCTCCCGGCGTAGGGTCCCCGGGAGACGTTGATCCGGTAGCAGTAGCGGCCGTGGCCGCGCCACACCGTCGCCGTGCTTATTCTATTGCGACGGTAGGGTACTGGTTCTCAGTTCAGATATCGCGGTGTATACTATACCACGGCTGCACGTGCCTCTCCTGCTTCGGGTCTCCATGGAACACGGGGATTTTAATTTTTTACAGCAAACGGATTAAATCCTCCGCGTGGCACGAAAGTTTTCATGGCGGTGGCGGAGGAGGCAGCCGGGCGAGTCCGTCGCTTCCTCCTCGCTACAGCTACAGCTACAGCGCGTTGCACGAACCCGAGCCGGCGGCCCGGCTGCGTCAAGCGAGTCGGCGTTGGTTCGTACAACTGTGGCAGGCCAGGATGGGTTTGGGTCGTACTGAACACGAAGAATTGGAGCCAGGTCCGGAACGGAACACTATACCACGCTCGACAATTCAGGCCCACGAAGGATATTACAATTCTTGGATCCAAAAGATTTCGCAAAAGGAATTGTGTCTAAGATAAGAATGCCTGCCATAGCTGCAATGTAGTTAGCAACTGCGCCAGGATCTCATGTTGCTGGATTCATACCAGAGGCAAAAGTCTGACTCATCACATTTCAATATACTCCCCCCGTTTCGAAATATTCAATGCTGGCTAGTTTAATTTTGAACTAATCAGTGTCAAATAGAGAAAGTAGTTAACTAGACTGTTTATGTTCACGAGAAGCCACGGCCTATCACCAACGTCTGATTGGCAGCAAAGAAGCGGTCTCAATGTCTCATTAACTACAAAAATTTTGCCGATTCACCCTCACACCGCTGACACTTAACCAGAGAAAAGATGCGCATTACTGGACCGAAAGAGAAAAAAAGGAAGCGAACTGCTGAAGGGAAGAGGCCGTCCACTAACTCGTTGAACCAGCCATGCAACCAGTACTCACACACCCATGCTCTTCAAGGGGTCAAAAACCGTCAACTGAACACCTAAAGTTAAGACTCCTGGGGGTGCGGCCGCCAGTTTCCTCTGCAAAGTTCCTGCATAAGATGAACGAACTCTTGTGGCTGCTGCCACCATGTAGGCTTTGACGCTGCTGGCCTCTCGTATCGGTCTCCTTCTGAGCCCTCCTTTTGCATGAAGCGCTCTGAAAAGTTGTGCCATTGTTGCATTGCACGTTTCAGTCGGGCAGTCCTCTTACCGGTGACAAGATATCTTGTGTAGTCCCTGGCAAGGCGGTACAGCTCCTCCCCTCTGATTATATGGATATACTGCACCATTAGAAAGATACATGGTGATTTAGATGAAGCCATGGATGACTAATGCCACAAGTGAACAGATTAATCTTTAGATCCATAATAGATTTAAATTTTATAAGATCCGTATGTTCATGCATAAAACTGGAAGGTAATTCATGCCCAAAAAGGGAGATGGTAACCATTTTGTCCTAAAAATTTTCACGCATACAAGCAACGAAGCCTAAGAGCATGCAAATAATTACCACAAGCAAGGAGAAGTAGAATAAGTAATCAATAAGTTCTCAAGGAAAAGCAGAATAAGCAAAGAGAAGTAAATAATTACCACAAGTATAAAGGCAATAGTGGCCAATATAACTTGGATTATTTCATCCAATGTTTCCTTGAATGATTCATCTTCTGGGCCACCAGAACCACCACCGCCCCCACGGCCATTTCTATTCCCTCCACCTCCGCCAGATCCTTGTTGACTAAGCTTAGCTATCTTCTCTTTCAACAAGTCTTGTATAGGTCGTTGCTTTTTTGCATCAGCCATAGCTTTCTTTAAAGATTCCATTAGAGGCTGCAATAAAGCAATATAGAGACCAAGCCCGTATGTAAATGCTAATAGAGACGTGTTCACCAAGTTCCGAGAAACACTCCTAATAGAGACCAAACATATGTAAATGCTTGTTTCTGGAACTTAAACCAGTGTTTAAATGCTCCCTATAGCAGTCCTAGAATTGTGTTGGAATACGATATATTCCTTTAAAAGACAGGAAACCAAATAGCCCTACTTATGTTTTAGTGTTGCAATAAGATAATAGAAATTTTCCAAAGGCGCAGTTCCACAGAATATTATTCGCATCAGCATCACATAAACAACACAAACTAATCCACTCAAGAGACTGAGGGCGGCATATCATTATCAATACACAGAAGAAAAAATAAAACATAATTATGGCAAAGTTGAGAATAAGTCAATAACAGAAGATTACAACTTTGAAAAAGCAACATAACTTATCTACCTAAAGTACAGCAAAATTAGGATGCGATAAAACAACCAAGTTTGTTCAATCTACCATGCATATTATACAATAGTATAATAGTATTTGAGTAATAGCTAAGCAAACATTATGACAAATACAAATATAATTATTAAAGAGATAGAAGTTAGAACAGCATGTAGTCCTGCCAATCTTGGCAATGGTCTCCTTGATATAACAGGACCCAAGTGAACTAAAACTCAGTAGTAAATAATGAGGCCATCCACTTCATCTATAGCAAACAGATATTTCAATAGAGACATGAAGGCAGCCCTTGTGCAATGGTAAAGCTGTTGCCTCGTAACCATGAGGTCACGGGTTTGAATCCTGGAAATAGCCTCTTACAGAAATGGAGAGAAAAGTTACGTACAAAATATCCAATGCGGGTCGGACCCTACGTAAGGAGCTACGCGCACCAGGCTGCTCTTTTAGCCTACCCCAAGTCCCCAACATACTTGGGACAAAGGCTTGGTTGTTGTTATTGTATCAACGTAATAAAGGGCATACCCAGTGCTGAAAGCTCCCACACGTTGTGGGGTCTGGGGAAGGGAATTTCTAGGCAGTCTTCCCCTTGCTTATTTTGCAAGGAGGCTGATTCGAACCCAGGACCTCCAGGACACAAGTGGAGAGACTCTACCACTGCGCCAGGCCTGCCCTTCTGTTATTGTATCAACGTAATCCAAAAAGAAAAATCTGTTTCCTTTTACAACTCAATTACTCCAACCAAAAATTGGTATTGGACAAGGTCTGGCCATGGACAAAAAATTTAGTTGCTTTCATGGGCAATAAAGCCTCTATAACATACTTACCATGTAACACATAAATATTAAAGCCTGGAATCATGTCAAGAAGGTTACAGAGCAACACACTTTTGAATGATAAGCAATGTTAGCACAAAAGGCACATCATACAAACTACTTACATCATCAGCAGTGCCAGAGTTTCCCTTTCCGCTCGAGGCGCATACAGGTGTAAGCCTTTTGTGGCTAGCAGCAATGAAAACTAGTCTTGGGTACACTTTCTGTTGCAGCTTGTGAAATCCAAGCGCATTTGAACGTAGCGGATACTGACTGGTGCTCCCAAGACCTGCTATAGGCCTGTTCATAATGAGCCCATTGTGAGGCTTCCAAGTTGTAGCTTGGAAGTAGTTCATTCTTTCCTGCTTCTTGAACGGTGAAACTAACTAGAGCCAAACCTGCAAATTCACAAAATGAAGAACTTGCCAAATTAGGGGAAAAAATAGTTAATGCCCTCAAAAGGAGTAAACTACTAAATCATGATTGAATACGGTAGCAATAGAATTTAATGCAGATTTAACAATCTAACAATGTCGATCTACTCAGAACCCAATATATATTCAAAATTAATCAGCCAAGATCTATAGACCATTTTCCTTTGTGCCTTTACTTTGTTTATTATTCACTCTCTCTTTCTTTTACTTCCATTTAAAAAATGGATTAAAATTGTTAGGTATGATATCTAGCCTACCCCAATGTGCTTGGGACAAATGCTTCGTTGTTGTCTTCCATACTTGATGTTCATACTTGAGCATCTGCATCTGTCTGCTAAACCAGGCTATCATATTCACAAAAAAGTCTCCTGGACATCTTTGTCTTCCACTCAATCCACAGATCTAGACGGTGTACCCATCCTTAACACAATCAAACAATAGTATGCATGGCTAATTCATACACGAGTAATAAAACTCAGTGCTGGAAATGGCAGCGCCAGAGTGAATTAAAGCTAGCTGCCAAAATAGCATGTTACACTAGTACTAAATCAGTAATATCTCATCATCACACTCCAAACAGATATGCCATGAGTAGAAATCAGCGGACACTGGACAGGGTTCTACTTCAATGGCGCATGAACTATGGCTGAACACCATATTTTTTTTGAAAACAAGTCACATCTTCCTTGGTCCCAAATCCTGTGGCATATTCGGGGTCAATCTTGCATGCATATTCATGCCTAACAGCCTAAGCTAGACATACAAAAGACGTGTCATGCTCAGGCTTGTGAATCACCGCCCGGACGCCTAGGCGCTCGCCGGGCACCCGGCAGCGACGGCGGGGCGAGGGAAGGAGGAGGAGGCGGCAGCGGTGGGGGGCGAGGGGAGGAGGACCCGGCGGCGGCCGCGGTGGGGCGCGGGGAGGAGGAGGCCGCGGCGAGGCGAGGCGAGGGGAGGAGGAGGCCGTGACGACGGGGCAAGGATGGGAAGCAGCGGCGGGGGGCGTGGAGGGGAAGGCGGGGCGAGGAGGGGAGGCGGGGCGGCGGTGGGCTGGGCTGGGCTGAGATTAGGCATGTTATGTGTGAACCGTACGATCCTCATCCAATGGTTAGATCACACATATAAAAATATCCCACTCTTCTAACCCTATCACTCTCCCAACCGGCGGCGGCTTCTCCTCCCCTTCTCCCAACCGGTGGTGGCTTCTCATCTCCTTCTCCCAACCGGTGGCTGCAGCGCGACTTGGTGGCACGACAGGACGGTGCGACTAGGCGGTGCGACCCGGCGGCGGCAGCGGCCTCCAGGCGTCGGGGCTGCACCGACTGGACGCCTAGGCGTTGCCTAGGCGACGCCGTGGAAACCGCTGTCATGCTCTAGCAAGTCCTACCGAATTTGCGGGAGGAAACATTGACCAGGATGTTAAATCAAGTTTTAGCTGTCCTAGTTAATTCCTCATTTCACCTCAACTAGTGGCTGCTAGGAACCTTTAAACCGCCAAAAAATCCACACAGATACGTATAATGTATCAATATGAATTTCTAGAACATGGCCACCGAATGCCTCTTCAATTCCTCATGATGTTTACCTCCGCCGTATCATGAACCACAATTACCAGAAGAATTCAAAAATAAAGGACACTGATGAGCCGCCACATTAAGATGATGGAAAACTTCTGTCATCCCAGCCTCCCAGGTACCTGTTTGATCCCAAACTAAACACAATCTAACCTTCTCGGGGCCTGATTTGCGTACAAACCAAACACAACCGAATAAACTAATCGAACCGAACCTCCAGAGCATATGGAGAGAACGAAAGATTTCGATTCAGCGCCGTTAAACGCCTCCTAGAACATAACAGGTTGTCCACGCAAAATCCATATCCATAGGAGAAGCAATCAGGGTTCCTTACCAGGTGGCGAAACCAACCCAGATCCCGAACGTACGCCAGGTTCCTGGCCACCGATTTGGAAGGAGGGGGAAGGCGCCGGAAGGGTCCTTCCTCGGAGGTGGCTCGACGATGCCTGGCGTCTTCCGGGAGGATGAGGCTGACGTCGGCAGCAGGGCATGTCTTCCGGTCACGTGGGCCGCGTGCGGGTCAGTAGGCGGCACGGTTCATGGGCTACTACTTCGGCTGGTAGGCTTAACGGGTTGTGGGCTACTTTGGATAGTGGGCTTAACGAGTCAGCCCAAGCCCATAAATTCTCTCGCCTTTGCAGAGTCTCCCGCGGCCACCACATCTCGCAAAGGCCCAAACTCCACACGTCGGCTACCTCCCTCCGCTCACTTCCGAGCCAAACGCCGGCGTCCTGGCTCCGCCGCGAGCACCCCGCCCCCCAGCAGGTGGCTGGCATCGATGATCCCCAAACCGGATGGCCCCAGCAGGAAGATGAAGCGTCCCAATTTTTTGAGTGAAGCGTAAGTGCCTCCTCCCCTCTCCCGACTTCTGGGAACGTTAATAGTGGAGAGTACGAGGCTTTTGCTTGCCCCCCCTTGATTTCTGTCCACTGAATGTAGCGTTATGGCTCCGAGCCTCCAACTGAGCTGGAGATTTTTCGTACGGCTCTCTATTGATTTGATTAAGCGGATTGAGCATCTCTTTGTACTGATGGAACGTAGAGAAACAGGTGGCATTTTTTTTAATTTCATTGTTTAGGAGAGTCTCTGTTTCTTGAAACTTATAGAAAAATATGTTTTTGACACACCACATAGCATTGATAAGTTGCTTATCCTGTCTATTCCTTAGCCCAATGGGACAAAAAAATATACAGATAATACAGTGTATATATATGCAGAAAACCCCTCCAACTAGAGGTAAAATATAAGTATGCTACAGCTACTTGAGTATGTTGCAGAAAACCCCTCCAACTAGAGGGAAAATAAAATATGTGGTTTCTCCCACTGAGTCTGTTGTTAGGAATGTGCAACTCATCTATTCCTTACCCCAATGGGGGCAAAATATACAGTGTACATATGTGCTGAAAACCCCTCCAACTAGAGGGAAAATATGCAGTTGTGGAAGGACACCGAAATCCTCAAGTAGCCACCGTAGCCAGGCGACCTCAGCTATCACGGCCGCCATAGCTCGCAGCTCAACCTTAGCACTCGAATGTTGTATGCTTCTTAATCTTCCATGCAATCAAGGAGGATCCAAGGAAAACACAACAGACAGAAAGAGAATGACGATCAAAGTGATCACTAGCCCAGATCGCATTGGAATATAGCTGAAGCTGGAGAGAGCTGGAGCAAGTGAAGAAAAGACGGCGAGTAATGGTACCACAAATGTACCATAGAACACGGAGAATGTGAGCATAGTGTAGCTGAGTGGGAGCAGGATGTGGACAGAGTGAGAAATGTCAGGACGTGATCACAATCACCCTGCAAATTCTTGCAAATATGTTAGCAGAGCATTTGTATCTGTGTAGGTAATTTTCATCTGCTAGTTTTCACGGTGAAGATGCCTCCACAATATCGTCACTGCCTTGGCTGTTTGACTCTGATCTGAGGAGAAAACTGCACGTGGCCTCAAAAATCTTGCGAACTTCTCTCCTATACTGCATCAGAATGCTAGATCATGTGAACAGGCCAGCAAAAGCTGTTTTTTAAAGGTCGGTAGTTAGTATCTAAATCATACGTGATTCTATGGATGGTATACCTAGAAGGCTGTGTGGTGCAGTGAAAATTGGTGTCACGTCATCTTTTTGTCATGTCCCTAATTTCAGTAGGTGTAAAATAACAGTATAGTAATTACTGATAGCAAATAGCACCTGAAGCATGGAAAGTAGCAATTCATGTGTCAGAATCTTAGTCTTGTTTTTTTCTTTTCTTTTTTCCTTGTTGTTCTTATATCTCTTCCTCTCTTTTGCTTCATTGATATATATATATATATATATATATATATATATATATATATATATATATATATGGTTTCATGTCTAGCCGACCCCAACATGCTTGGGATAAAGGCTCAGTTGTTGTTGTTGTTTGTAAATAGCACCTGAAGCCTATATAATTCTGTTATAGCATCGACTGGGATTAAATGATCCTGTCATTGAGATTAAGTATTAAGATGTAATTGGTTTTGAACTTTGATGTTACTATTGTCTTATTTGTGGTTAGGAGACCATAATATGGCAAAAGTAGTATTGCATACCTCATCAGTTGCTCCAGATTTTATTTTGGATTGCAGAATGCACCATTTCTTCATGTTTACCCCTATTATATGCACAATGATAATGTAAATTATCAGAGATATATACTGCTGAATGATTTTATAGGAAATACAGTTCAACTAACCAATCTTTATATCAACTTGACATGTAGAACTGGATGTTGTTCTTAGCGACCACCTGCAGTGGATCTGAACCAAGATATCAGGTACAATTCCCCCTATTTAAAAAATATGTACACCTCAACTAGCAAAACCAAGTATATTGCAGTCATATATTCACTAGCAGTAACCTTACTATGTTAACTAAGGGTGTGTGGCTTTTAATTCAAAGAACATAAATTGCTTCCTAAGTATTACTTCCTACATTTTTAAATTGTTGTTTTTAGGACAACGATTCTAGTTCAAAATGAACAAAAGTTGTTGGCCTCATGACAACAATTTAAAAATGGAGTGAATATATATTACTATTAAATCACTCCCAAGAGCTCTCAAATGATTGAATCTCTCTACTGGTCTCCTGCTGGAATATTTTTGCACTGTTACTTGAGCAGATGCCAAATAAAATACCTCAAAGTAGGAACCAAATGGAACATCATGTGCCTGCTGCTTTGTCTCATAAATCTGAAACCATATAATAATCATGATTTAAATGAGGGTTGGGAGGGGTGATTTGCAGATAAATATATGTTCTAAGTATGGTTACCAAGTTCCTTTTATCCTTTGAGAAAGAGGCGTGCTGCCATTCTGTTACTGCAGTATCTGGAGGACACAAAGGACTGTGGCAGAGTGATCTGAAAGTCACGTTGCGAATTTTGCCACCGTACTCTTCTGAGGCACACCACTTGCACATCTGGAGTAAGAAAAAAAACGAATGTTAAAACTTCTAAATTATGTTGGTCAATGCTGCCAGCAGTTGTTTTTGTAAATGCTGCCAGCAGTTGTAGCTGTTAGATATAATCCCGTTTTTCTAATAATTAGTGTTAGAGATAGAGTCCTAGTCCAATAAGAGTAGTAGTTTGTATTAGATAAGGACTCTGTAATTTGGGGCTATATATACAACCCCCCCATTGAGAATAGAAAAAGAAGAGATTAGAGGAAATTAATCCCCGGATTTCCAACATTTGGTATCAGAGCTAGGATTTTAGATCTGCCCCCGGGAGGACGAACTCTCAGGGGTGGCCAACAATGCGGATCTGGGAGGGAAGCAAGGTCGAGCTGAGGTAGGAGGGACCCAGGTCGTCGGCGCTCAGCCTCGCTGCGGCGCGGTAGCGCGGTCAGGCGCAACCGCACGCGGGAGGCGGCGGTGACCCTGGTCGCCGGTGCGGTGCCGAAGGGCAGACAACGCAGGAAGGGGACGAGTGTACCTCAAGAAGGTCGATTCCAGGGAGCAAAGCTTTGGATCGGGCGCTCGCGGGGCGGATCTCATCGGGGACCGAGTGGATCCCGGCTCAGATCCGGCGGGCGGGCGACGAGCCGACGACAGCGGGGCGGCCGCGGCATTGCCCAAGGAGGCGGGACGAGGCGGATCCCAGTAGGTGTGACGCGCTGCGGGTGAAGGCGACGCTCGATCCGGAGGAGGAGGCGGCAGCTCTGCCTTGGAGCACGGCGGCGAGCACAGGGCAGGCTGTTGTTCTGTGACAGTGAAGGCTGCTAGGGTTTCTCAAAGAGGAGGAAGAAGAGGCAGCGGCGCTCACAAGGTGGAGGCGGGGACTGAGCAGTGGGCCGGACTTGAGCTGGGTTGGGTCTGATTGGTGAGGTGGCCACATGCTAAGGAACTGTTCTTTGCTAAGGTCACCCAAAGAAGTACAGTTATTGGTGTTATTTGCTAAAGACACCCGAAGTGGACTAGAGAAAGTCAAGTGCTAGCCAACGACCAAGGAAGTTTCTGCAGAATAGAACATGGCGGATGATTCGACGATCAAGCTAACAGAGGATGAGCTAGTGCTCCACTTTCTTCGGCCACAGCTGCGTGTTTTTCCACTGCGTGAGGCAGGCATTGTGATAGAAGCGGACTTCTATGATATGATGCCGTGGGACCTGTTGGCAAACTACGACCTGCGTGACTTGGGATATTTCTTCACGTTGCGCAGGCGGAGCAAGCCTCGAGTACAGCGGTCCGGCGGCGGCGGCATCTGGAAGCATAGCGCGACCAAGTGTGCACAGTCAATTTCTAACATGGGAGTTGTGGTGCAATGGCGTATGGTCAAGTTTTGCTTCTACATGCGCGGAGAACTCGGGAAGCGTCGTAGCACGGGATGGATCTTGGAGGAGTACGAGATCATTGACCCAAGGTGCTATCGCCACGACGATGAAGGTGAAGAAGAAGAATATTGGGTGCTCTGTCGCGTGAGGAATAGCAGACCAATGCAAGGTGTGCCCGAGATGAAGATGTGACCATCTCGAGTATGTGGTCGGAATGAAGATGCGTCCATTCCGAGATCAAATGCAGGATGAAGATGAGTCCATCCTGAGGTTGAAGATGTGACCAACCTGAATGCGTGTGCAGGATGAAGATGAGTCCATCCTGGGGTTGAAGATGTGACCAACCCGAATTTGTGTGCAGGATGAAGATGCGGCCATCCTGGGATGAAGACGCGCCCATCCCAAAATTGAGTTGTGCAGGGTGTAGATGTGACCATACTGGGGGTGCAGTTGTGTCCATCCCGAAAGTGTATTTAGGGTGGAAGTGTGTCTCCATCCTAATTAGTGTGAGTGTGATCTAGAAAAACGAGATTAGGGGGTGATTGTTAGATATAATCCCGTTTTTCTAATAATTAGTGTTAGAGATAGAGTCCTAGTCCAATAAGAGTAGGAGTTTGTATTAGATAAGAACTCTGTAATTTGGGGCTATATATACAGCCCCCCATTGAGAATAGAAAAAAGAAGAGATTAGAGGAAATTAATCCCCGGATTTCCAACAGTAGCAGCTCCAAGAAATGGACGTAACAAACAGAATATGAAAATAATGCAACTGCGAAAATAAACACCTTTAAATCTGTATCCTTTCTTCCATCTCGGTATTGCTGGAAAAACATTGAATTGTCACCTAATATGGCACTAAAAAATGTCTCGGGTGTACCAGGAAAGGTATCCTGAAAGATGTGCCATATCCAAATTAGAAAATGGATTATGCGTCAGAATAATAAGGGAAAACAAAGTGGGATACTCACACTGGTTACATATGCAAGAACATGTTCGTTAATGAAAGGTTGGAATGTTACAGCCTTCTCGATGCATTTTTCTGCTGCCTTTATGCTGTTGGTCTTACTGCCAGTTTCATTGTTACTCCTTTGTAGAAGTAAATGTGCTCTCACCTGGTCGCAGGAAAATAGATACAGCTGTTCAGTTGATTTCCACAGTATGCAAATGGAAAGATGAAACATTTAAACTAGAGTACTTTGCAAATACCTGTTTTTCAGCTTCGAAGGTTACTCGATAATTCTGTATTGCAGTCTCTAGAGCTCTAAATGTACGATTTCTATTCCAGAATGATGCGAATGTGTACCTAACTCTTCCTGAAAAATCAAGGCAGTGAATCTAAGCAGAGACTTTCTTGATAGTTTTTTTCAACATGGAACACGTCCTAATTTTCGCATTAATATTGTGCGTGCATCTAATAACTTATTGAAATTTTGTAGATGTAAAATAATTTACCATTTTGGGTGCATGAGCGAGGTGTCCCATGACCACCTGCATCAGCATGAAGAACAATAGTAATGGCTGGGTTGATAAGAGAATGCTGACTCCTTTTTATCTGCAGGGTATATTCATAGGTATGTCAGCTATCTCAACCAAAAATAGGTAACAGGGACAGAAAAAGAGCTCCATGGGCTGCATACCTCGTCTATGTCTTCTAGTGGAATAATCACCTAAAAATACAAGAAGGAACTCAATAGAATCATATAAGGATATGAAAATTCGATCAGGAGTCCGATGTACCCCTGATAATATATTAAAGCTCTGTTTATTTGAACTAGAGCTTTTTGAAAAGCTGCTTTTGGTTGTTGGCTTTCTGAGGGCTACTTTTAAAGCTTTTGTTATAGTTGCCTGTTTGTTTGATCTCCTTTTGGACGGTCAACTAGTTGGTCTTTTGACCTAGACAAAGTGAAATATATGCTATGCCCTTTACTACTTAGTGTTAATGGTAATTGTTTAATGTTAAGGGAAATGTTAACACAAGATGTATATGAACCCAAGTAGTATATGATGTATATCAAACCATGCTTCATTTGGGCTTTCGAATAGTTGGCTAGTCGAGAAGGTGGTTTGAAAAGCTTGTCTTTTGTTTCGGTTTCTAGCTTCTAGAGTCGAAAAGCTGGCTACAAGCCCAATTAAATAGAGTCTAAGAAGGGCCCATTGGAGCCTGGACTGGGACAAGGTCACACCAGCGCGGGCCACAAAGGCAGCATGAGGCCCAGCTAAAACTGTATTTATTCCTAGGAAGAAAGGCGCACACAAATTCGGCACCCAGGTGTGACAGGCCAGGATCAAACCCATCAACCTGAGCAGGGGCCACTGCAACAAGCTGGCTTACCATCGCACCACAAGCGTGTTCGCATCATGTCAGGATATGTATATGAGTATTAGTCTATTATTGATTAGTTGCAGCAGTTACCTCATTTGTCTTAACTCCTAGCAATATTCATATAAGCTGGATTAACAACAAACTAAACATCTACAAATTTTCCAAGGCAGTTTTATTTTTTGAAAGTTTTTTTAAAGGGTCTAAGGCAGTTTTATTATACTTTTATCTACCTTATTCATCATTTACAGACACAAAGATCAGTTTGGGCTTTGATTACAGCTAGAGAGAAGTCTAACACACATTTCATTTTCTATCTGTATATGTCCTCCAATCATAGATCAAACAGAAATATTAGGTTCTCAGGAACCATTTTCAGAAGGTTTACTTACATTCATTTGTTTGGAGAATACGCAAGAGTGGAAGCACAGATGCCATTGGGAGATGTACATGCGGCCTTGGTGCAAGAAAGACCTCTCCAGAGCACAGGAGTAACTATGGTGAACAATCTGTAAGAACATGGGATATATGGGAATTACCAGCTCAGATATTTATGTCGTGCTGCATATGGCATTATCATCTATGGAGAACCAGTACCTCATCATGAGGAAGTTTATATATGGTTTGCAGTGGGCCAATGCCTTCAATCATCGTTTGCCGTTGCTTCTTCAGTACCATCTTTCTCGGGGACTCGTCTCCAGTGTATTCATCAACGGAGCTGGAAAAATATATATGTTTGAAAGAGGACGATGTTTACTATCATAAACGCTGTTGGTGTTTTTCCAAATCATTTTTACCTTCTTTTAAAAAAATCATTTTTACCTATCAGAAGCCGAAAATACTTTAGTTGAACGAAGCAGCAAGCAGATCTGCAACCAGATGTTTATGGCATTGTAAGTACAAGCTGAAATTAACTGAAGCATCGAGACGGTGGTAAATGCGATGAAGCACTCAAATGCAAGCATTCATAAATCCATATTCTACCTGACCAACTTTGCTGTCTAGTTCATACCAACTGGCTCCCATTTCTTCTTCGCTGAGAACGGCTATAGTTACAGATCCAATAACTTTGCATTTGCATGCAATGTCCCAGTCATATATTGTTATGGTCACCTACGCAGAAAGTAACAGAGATATCAATACGTTTGAGCAAACACAGTTCCGGAAACAAGAATAAATTCATGAAACCCAATCTTTTCAATTTCTCTACTTTTCATTCGAAAATACTGGGTCACACTCCCATTGTGGGGTTAGGAAGCGCCCCTGAGCACTTAATTCCAATCGTAATTTACCTCCTTGTTTCTGCTAAACTTATTCAAATATTATCCCATTGTAATCTAATTCTGAATCATTAGCAGATACAAGGCAAAGGGACGTAGTGTCGCTTCAGAGAAGCCATGATGCTGCATCTGCACAGCAATGTACGCACACGCACGCCCTGTACTCCCAAGTTTGTTATGCTGCTTGCTTACTACTTTCGATTACTTTCTGCAGGTTGGTGATCACTACTGAGATCTTTGATTTGAGGCTTCTAATTTCGCTGTCACATGGACCACTAATTATTGGTGCTGGGTGGGGGTGGTGCTGGGGGCAAACAGCAGACTGCCACATGCGCAGCAAAGTGCCTTTCAATTTTTTTAATGCCACGTTGAAATGAATCAAAATACTCAAAAGTTCAGCAGCAAAGTCGTCCGTCGAAGGTTTTAAGCTGGCTCCCATGATGCAGGACGAAAAAGGCTGAGAATATGCTGGTACTGTACTTGTTAAAATATAAGTGAATTGCCCACCCTCCACATCAGCTTAATCTTTTGACGTCAACTGGTCGGTGCATAGTAGCTTAACATGGTATTAAAGCCACAGGTCTCGAGTTCGAATCTTGGCAGCCGCGATTTATTAAATAAATTGCAGTCAACTCCTATTCCACGTTTGCGGTCCGGGGGAGGCTGCACGTGAGGGGGGGTGTTGAAATATAAGTGAATTGTTCACCCTTCCCCATCAGTTTAAACTTTTAAGATCAACTGGTCGGTGCATAAAGCTTAACAGTACTGTCAAAGAATGTTTGAATCGGAACAAGGCTGGCGTACATCCTGTGCCAAAACTTTGACGGCGCGTGTGTGCCTGACGTAGCACCTGTTGCTGTTCTCTTACGCTTGAGGCACCAAAACGAAGGAACACAGCCGCTGTGGATTAAACTAATAAGGCAGGGTAACTCGTGTAGAGGAATCCATCATTCTGTTGGAAACTTGACGCTTTCATGATTGCCCGGCAATAAAAAGTCTCTCGAAGCTCGCAGGCTAGGAAAAGGACTCGTTATTGAGTATGTCATGTCAGTGATTGTCCCTCACTTGTTCAGTTGTGAGAGCACTACAAATTCAAAATCAAATACAAATGCAGTGAGATAGCTGTTGCTCCTCACCTCGACCGGGAGCTGTTCGACAAGGAAGTTGAATTCCTCTCCCCACAGAGGGTTCTTCAGGCTGGGCACCATGGAACTGCGGAAACAGCATAAGCACCCTCGCATTGTTCAGAATCATTCGACCGTTCATACGGAGAACCCAAACCTGAAGCGCTTCTGGTCGCCGCAGGAGATGACGGCGTAAGGATCGGAGGCCCCGTTCAGGTTGGCGCCGATCAGGTACTTAGCAGACAGCAGCTCCAGCTAACATGCACACACAGAGTAGTGACTGCTAGTGAGACGTACGTCAGTCTCGACGCGTGCAATTAAGTTAACATGCTGTTGTTGCTTGTTGGTGGCTTGCTCTTCGCTCTGCTGCAGAGCGAGTAAACACGTCGTACCTTGATCACGTGGCCGCCAGTGATCGGAGGGCGAGGGATGATATTGATATCATCGTCAGCCGCGTCCCCCCTGCAGGCGTAACGGCGGCAGGTCGTCGCGGCCGCGGAGTAGGGCGTGGGTGCGGGCGCGGCTGACGAGCTGCCGCTGCTGCTCGCGGCCTTGGGCGGCGCGGCGTGCTGGTCCGAGAGGAGGAAGAGGAAGAGCGCGGCGGCGAGCAGCGCCGCGGCGGAGAAGGCTACCTCGGCCTCCCACAGGGACGGCAGGAGGCGGCCCACCAGCGCCCACGACAGGCACTCTCCCATCGCGCTCGGGCGGCGGGGGCGGATGGATCGTCGGCGACAAGAGGCGCGCGACAGTGGTTTGGGGGCACCTGGAATGCAGAGGCCGCCAGAGGGAAGAAGCTAGCGTGCCGCGGCCAGTTCAGTGGGGGGGCGCTTTTTAAAGCGAGCCGCGCGCGGGGTCGTCGGGGTAAGGCCAGCTGCGGGGGGGCCGAAATTAAAGCCGCAACGATTACCCGTGCAAAACGGCGCTTGCGCTGGTAAATGGTAAGTAATGCCGGATCCACCACCTCCAGCAGTCTACATTTGATCCACCACCTCCTGCGTTAGATTTCTGTCTATGTACAAGAGAGATGACAGAGAGAGATGCTAACTGCTAGCTCCAACAGTCCAACATATGCTCTCTCTCTCTCCCCTAATAAACATGGTGTTTTGTGACTAAAAGGGCGTATGAAGTCTCTTATTACATATGGTATTAGCAGCTAGCGCACACGATGGCAGAGACTATTTATCCAAAGCAAATAAAGAACGCGTACTCAATTAGGCGTCTACTCCAATGATTAGCCAGGCTCACAGCTAGTAGGTCGTCGACGCATCCACTTTCGAATTGATTTATATAGTTTCATGCTGTAGTGAAGCTGAACCGGATTTGGCCGAGCTGTAAAGCGGGGAGAAAGGGTCGTGGCGGGTGGAGAAAAGGAAAAGAAAAAGGCCGCGTACGTCTTAGCATCAAACTGTTCGTGGCTTCCGGCGATCATTATTGGATTCAGCACCACACACCAACCCCGCAAAGCCGTCCCAGCACTCCCGCCTCTCATAGTATCTAGGGGCCAAGTCATTGCGCTGTTTTTCTTTTTGAAAAAAAATGTTTTTGAAGTGGAACCATCGCGCTATCATAGTTAGCGCGCTCATTTTAATCTACATTCAATTTAATAAGTGAAATGCTCGTATCAACAACGTGGTCGTGCCGGAGTGGTTATCGGGCATGACTAGAAATCATGTGGGCTCTGCCCGCGCAGGTTCGAATCCTGCCGACCACGGAATTTAGTTTTTCGTTTCTATTGTTTTTAGGATATTCGATGTCACTAGTTTACCGGATGCCACGGAATTAAATGTACTCATTTTTTTTTGAAAAAAAATCGATCTTACACTTGTTGACTGGATGCCACGGGATTAAATGTACTCCCTTGTTTTTGCGCTGTCCAGGTTAGCAGGTGCAAGTACAAGAACACGACACCTGAGGGACCAGTCCAGGTGACAAAAACAAGTCCCAGAGAAGAACTGCTTCGTCTTCGATTCAGCTTAAGAGTTCGATCAGTCACGATACAGGGCTCGCCGATCCACTCAAGGTTTGCATCATCCGTAGACAAATCAAATGATCCCGGATCTTATTCCTAGCTTTTCTCTTCATGATGGAGAATCTAACAAAGTTACCGTTTGATACGGTTCCAGATTCACTCAGAATCAAAAACATTTCAGTTTCAATCTAAAAAATGGTTCCAGATCGAGAAACATAATTATTTTAGAAACCGTTTGGCTAACTTTTAGTTTCAAATTCAATAGAGGGAGGTACATGATTGAATTGACTCCTTTACCTCTGGCTGTTAGTTGGGTCTGTTGGTTAAAAATTAACTGCGGTGGAGTCTCGTTGGTGGCGGCGGGCTGGCGGCTTCAAGCTGGCAGCGTCGGGCTTCTGGCGTGCTTCTGCCGTCGGCGGGCAGGCGGAGTGCCCTTGGTGATGGAGGGCTGGTGACGGCTCGGTTGGGGATGCGGCTTCGGATTTCTGTGCGAGAGTCTGCATGGTTAGGAGAAAGGATGTGGCAGGTCACGTAAATATTATCGATCTTTCAGGGACAATATCAACTTGAGACCGATTCGTTCCGTGAAACACCTCTGACGCCAACTCACGCCTGCACGCCAAATCGCTGAATCGTTTCTCAGCGATTCCAACCAGAGACAACGATTCACAAAAATAGTGTTTGGCTTGGTTTCAAGTGATTCGGAATCGATTTGGGTAGCCAAACGGCCCCTGAACAGCTATCAAGTATCGGAAATATTTTTTTCCAATGGATTATCTTATTCCTTCTTTGTGCAGAACACTGTTTCACTGGATCTTCGCCGAGTGTTGTTTCGCGTGTTCTAGCCATGGAAATCATCAGGTGTCATCTGGTGCAGGAACGGCGACGCCGGCGCGCGTACGTGCGAGGAGCGCCTCCAGGGCGTGCCCATGGTACAAGCGGGCGCTGGGCCTGCTCCTGTCGTGGAGGCAGCCTGCGGCTGTGGACGCGGCGGTGGCGTGCGTGGCCTGCCGCTGCGCGCCACTGTGCTCCACCACTAGACGTCGGGGCGTCCACTTCGACGCCGTGGCGCAGAGGAGGGTGACGACCAGGAGCCCTATTGGCTACTCTCCTCGGTTAACCCTGCCGGCGGGGGAGTGGGGTGAGGCTCCATGGACTACCTTCATGGGGAGGACGCTGAATAAAGACCTGCTGGTGCGGCGGTTCGTGCTGGAGGAGGAAGCGACGTAGCTGCGTAGTGGGGTGGAGGCGGCAGCCAAGAGGTACAGCCGGATGCCGGATGCGCCTGTCGCCGCTCCCTAGCCGGCTCAGCCTGATGTCGCTAGCTGGCGATGACGACATGGCTGGAGAATAGAGCGGCTCGGCGTCGCTCCGTTGCAGTGAAGATCAACCTCTCTGATTTGGTTGTACAGCCGTAGGCTACTACAACTGTATAAATTAGAGAGGTTTAAAAAAACTGTTGTGCGAGCGTCTTGTCACGCATTTTAATCTGAATCTAGTTTATTGTAGAGTGTGGATGTAATTCCCGTTAACCGTTATCCGGATGATCAACTTTGGTTTTATCTAATTATTATGGAGCGCGTTATTATGAACTGTTCTTTAAAATTATGAAAGTATTTTTATTCTTCAAAATATCTTTTGAATTTTAGTGTGAAGGTATTTGATTTGTCAAAAATTATTGAAGAATGATATATTGAATAGCGGAGGTACTTGTTGCAAGAACCCACGGGCGAGCTATTTTGGTATGACATGATTTAAGGTGATTGAGACTAATAAATCAAGCCTTACTTTTTTGTTGGATGTGGAAGCCAAAAACACTATTAATGAGTTGGTCTTATGATATATGAATATAAATTTTGACAAACCATTAATTCCGATAGGTGATTTTGTTGTTCATTGTTTATCCACTGCCAAGATTACTATACATTATGTTAGCTAGTTTTAATTATTTTGGAATGGTTTTGAGCTATCCCTTTTTATCCTTTTATGAAGCTTTTCAGCTTCTGCCAAAATATTACACATGTATATTTGAGCAGCAGGGCTATCTCATATAAATTAAAAGAAAACATATTAAAAAGGAAAAAGAATAGAAATATAGGAAAATAACAATAGTATTGTTTTTTTGGTAAATGTTTTCATATCTTTTCTATTTGTTGCCATCACATATTATAACTAAGCCTGGGTTTAAGTTCTAAACTTAACATAGGTATTATATTTATCACTAATTATTATTTTAGTGGCAGACGATATTTTCGTCCATGACGAGACGCCTATAATGATTTTATGAATTTTAAAATTAATCAATCTAGACTTTCAATACATCCATAGAGGTACGGTGTGCGCGCGTAGGTTCATAAAGATGAATACTCGTATGTGCTTATGGTGTCAGTGTCTATATCGTGTTTCACAAAAAAGTACTAAATATCCTACCATTAGTTTAAGTAAAATTAAAAAACCTACAGATATTTGCATCCATATAAGAGGAACCTACCAGTTTTGGAGATCATTTAGAAACTTACAACTATTTTATACCCTTTTATGCAGAACTATGAGTTTTATATATGGATCTATATGTCAGTCAAACGTTTAAGAAAAATAAAAAAATATGTCATTGACGGATGAGAATAATTCTAAAAGTTGTACATAAGACCTAAATCGCACATTAGTATCGGCGTTAAGGGTAAAGCTGCAAATATGCAGTCTTGAGGGGGCCTAGACCAGAAGAGAAGGTTCCTTCTCCTACTCGGCTCCCCCACCACTGCCGAGTTGTGACTCGTCGGCGACCTCACGCCGGCCGGCAGCGAGACACAACAATCCGGGCCTCCTGTAACCGAGGATCTCCCGTAGAGCCTCTACTCTTCTCCGCTTCCAATCCCATCTTCCAACCGTACTGGCTTCGGTTGGAGATCCATCCAGATTCTCATCGATTAATTCTTTTGTTGGTAAGTAAACCCTAGCTTGCTTGGTGGGATTGCTCCAATCCACTTCAGTTTATGGTCTGATTAGGATCTTTTTTCAGCGCGCAAGATTAATCTTCCTAAGGCGGGTGGAGTTTATTCCCGAATATTTTTTTGTGGGTTCTGTGGAACTGAGCTCCCATGTCCCACGTTGAGCCCGCCCTCGTTTTAGAGGATTTGGCGAGGCAGGCGCCAATTGCTGACGTGGCTGCTCATGTGAATGGGAAGGGCTCAGGGATACCAGACAATGGCAGCACAATGCCAAAAAGTGGTGAGGTGCCTCAGGTGAGAAATGCTTAGGTTAGTTACATGTTCAATTTTGGTGTTGTCCAGTACTGAAACTTGAGGTGCTTCATTTTGTCTGGTAGGATTTGGGAGGGAGTTCTGCCAAAGAAGTTGTGCCGCACCATGGCAAGGAGGTTATCGTCGTGGATGATAATGATAGCGGGCAGGAAGATGACGGGAAGGCCAAAGCAGATGAGAATGCGCCTCGTGTCGGGCTGAGATTCAAAACTTATGATGATGCAGTAAATTACTACAAGCAATATGCTGAGGATTCTGGGTTTTCGGCAATCATTCTGAAGTCCTCGTATTTAAAGTCAGGGGTGTGCCGGAGGTTGGTGCTTGGATGTAGTCGATCTGGGAGAGGGAGAGTAAATGCCTGCTATTTGTCTAGAGAGTCAACCAAGATTAACTGCCCATCCAGGATATCATTGAAGCTAAGGCAAGATAGATGGCTTCATATTGATGACGCTAAGCTTGAGCACAATCATCCACTCAACCAGTCCGCCGCGTCACTCGCTAACTGTTACAGGAAGTTGACTGATGCCAAGAACGGGGAACCAACGTCACGACAAAAGGGTAGCAGGAATGTTCCAGTTGGAAAAGAGCAAGGAAACTTTACCGAGATAGGAAGGCTTAAATTCGGAGAAGGAGATGATGAGTATATCCAGAGGTTTTTTGGGAACATGCAGAACAAGAATCCTTACTTCTTTTATTTAGTAGATTTGGACAAACAAGGGCGTCTGAGGAACTTGTTCTGGAGTGATGCCAGGTCACAGGCAGCACATGCTTACTTTGGTAGTGATGTCGTTTACTTTGACACATCATACTTGACTGAGAAATATGATTTACCACTGGTTTTCTTCACCGGGATGAATAATCATGGACATCCTGTTCTCTTTGGTACTGGCTTACTTTCAGATCTTAGTGCCGAAAGTTATGCTTGGTTATTTAGAGCATTTTTGGCATGTATGAAGGGTTGCTACCCACAAGCAATTATTACTGAGCATTACAATGCTATTCTTGATGCGGTTGGAGAAGTTTTCCCCCAAGTTAGACTTCGCCTTTGCCTGCATCGTATTATGAAAGATGTAGCTGAGAACTTGAAAGAACATGCGAAGTTTAAAACAATCAAGAAAGCATTGAAGAAAGTAACATACGGGTCTTTGAAAATCCCAGAGTTTGAAGTTGATTGGAAGAAGATTATTGAGGAACATGGACTTGCAGAAAATGAGTGCCTTAGTTCTCTGTATGACCATCGTGAACTCTGGGCACCTGCCTATCTCAAAGACAAATTCTGGGCAGGGATGTCAATTTCACAACGTGGGGAGTCTATTCATTCGTACTATGATGGCTTTGTGTACCCAAAAACTTCTTTGAAGCAATTTTTTAGTAAATATGAGATGATATTGGAGAGCAAATACAAGAAGGAGTTGCAAGCAGATGAAGAATCCTCCCATAGAACTCCATTGACTGTAACAAAGTTCTTCATGGAAGAGCAGCTTGCCAAAGCATACACAATAAGCATGTTCAGGAAATTTCAGGATGAATTGAAAGCAACAATGTATTGTGACGGTATGCCAGCTAAAGTTGATGGCCCAATTGTTACTTTTGATGTAAAAGAATGCTCATACATGGAAGATGGAAAGGACAAAGAAAGCAGGACCTATGAAGTTTACTTTTGTAAAGAGAACTCCAGTGTTGAGTGTGAATGTGGTTTCTTCCAGTTCAATGGCATCCTTTGCAGACATGCACTGTCTGTATTGAAGTTGCAGGAGATGTTTGACATCCCGCGACCATATGTTATTGATCGCTGGAAAAGAGACTATAAGAAATTGCATACTAAGGCTAAACCCCCAGTTGAAATGCCTCTTGGTGGCATAGTTGAGCGCTCAGATCATCTTTTTACACGATGCCGCCAGCTACTAAATCTTGGTTTTGTATCTGAAAATAGGTACTTTGTTGCTCTGAAGTTATTGAGAGAAGCAGAAAGGTCTCTTCTTGATGATGGACTGTCAGCTGGAGACAGGCAGCCAACACTTCTTTCATTTGAGGCTGATGCACCAGAAAATGGTCAAGAGCTTTTTAATCCACATTTTTCGGAGGGCATAAAGAATTCTCAGTCAGCCAATGCAAAACGTCGTGGTCGGCCACCAAAGAAAGTGACAGAATCTAATGCAGATACCGTAACACAGCCAAATAAAGAGCAGGTTACCCGCATTTCCTTTATTTGCTGAGTCAGGTGACTCACACACTACACCTCAGCTTCTGTTTTATGAATACTCCTTTTTCTTTTGTGTTTTTCTGTGGAGCAGGATTTTCTAGGATCATCCTTTCTTACAGACAATACTAATATGATCCAAGGGGCACCCTCTGCCTCCCATCTTGAAAGTCCTCACATGGGTATGCAAGGAGGCATTGATCTGATGGTACACCTTATTTTTTTGCCTGCTACCTCCTTTAATGCTTGCATATATTTTTTGAAATAATAAACTCTTGCTTTGAACTTACGCAGGAAGGGATGCCACATCTTTCATTTGGTAATCATTTTGGAATGGATATGAATCACCAACATCAAGTACCTAGTCACCCAAGGATGCAACCAAACAATTTCATGCAGGTCCCCGTTATACATTTGGCCAGATTTTGATAATTTTAACCTTCTTTGTTGCAGTCATTTACTTTCTATATGTTATTACAAATGGGGTTATATTTTGTGATCGTAGCTGTACTGCCTGTGCATCAATGCATGTATATAATTGTTAATGCTATCTAATTTACAACATTTCAGGTGCAGGCAGATCCCCATGGGTTTGGAAACCAGTGGGTTTACCAGCACCCAGTGCTGCAGGTTGTTTTAGTCAATCTTGTTTCTTGAGGATGAAGTTTGTCTGCAGTTATCTGTAAGAAAATGACTCATGAACACATTGCAGGATAATCCTGTTCTAAGAACTCCTACACGAAGAGAAGGCTAGTGCTTGTTCTTTGCTCTGATTATCAGTATAATTTAGGTAAGGCATCAGCTTACTTTTATCAATTGTACTTGTCATATCATAGTTTGGATCTATTATTTTAAATGAATTATGATCACTTGATGACACCAATACTTTTTCTCCATACACCAACACACAAATCCTGTTCTATTCCTGATTTAGGAAGGTCATCTGTATGAAGTGTTACTGATTCTCAAGTTTGATATGTATGATTTTTCCATATATAGAATTTGAGTAGAATGCATCATGTACAAATTCACTATGTGAAACCAACGGAAACCTGATGTACGATTCACAGCTGATTACTCCTTTTTTTTTTCATTTTAAAGAGTGGCATCCTATGTCCACTATCTCGATCGAGGTATGGAGGTCAGAATAAATAGAATAATGATGAGTGGAAAAAAGAGAAAATCCTTTAGCTGGATAAGGGGCGGATGTAGCCAAGTGGATCAATCAAGGCAGTGGATTGTGATCCACCATGCGCGGGTTCAATCCCCGTCGTATTATTGCATAGAGGGACTAGTGTTTTCAAGGCGGCGTCTAGACGTCCAGTCGGTGGTGGGGAGACGCCTGGGCGGCTCGCCTCGCCTGGCCGGGTGTTGCCCCCGCTGGCGCCTCCTCCGTCCGCCGCCGCTGAGGTCGCCGGCTCGCCTGGCCATGGCCAGCCGCCTCGCCTGGCCGACCGACTTGTCGCCGCCGTCAGTGCTGCCGTCGCCGCAGCCCCCTAGCGCTGCCGCTGCCGCCTCACAGTGCCGCCGTCGCCAACAGTGGAGAAAAGAGGGAGAGAGGGTGAGGAGAAAACTTTAGGTTAGGGTAGGGGTGGCTTTTATATACCCCCAGTGCAAAATGAGGACCGTCGGATCTCATTCGACGGTCCACAATAGTTGGTCTGAGGTGAGGCCGACCCGTTCGCCTGCCTCCTCTGCCCGTCCGCCTCCTCCGCTGCCTAGCCGGCCGCATGCCTCCTCTGCCTGTCCGGCCGCCCGCCTCCTCTGCTGTCGCCGCCGGCCTACCTGTCGTCGCTACCCGCCTCGGGCGCCTGGCCGGCCGTCAAAGCGCCTAGGCGTCCAGGCGAGCATTTACAAGCGTGAGGGACAAGCTTTATCCCTCCTGGGATAAAACAGTTGATAGGAGGAAAGACGCCTCGACTTTCCGAATTGAAGTCTAGTATCTTGTCCTGGCCTAAGCGCCATCTCGAGCTCGGACTCGAGGGATGGTAAGACCCAAGCTCCTGTCCGAGGGAGAGGGGAGTTTTCTTGGGGCTCGAGAGATTAAATAGATAGGGCCCCACAAGTTGTTAATTCGTGTGAGAGATGACGGTACATGTGTTTTTTTGGCAACATTTAGCACACTTTTACTATTATCCACCAAAGCTAAACCTATACTTCACCTTAAATACTACCAAAGTGTCGCAACTGATAGTTGATAATGCTAGTGTAGTTTGGAATTAGCTCAGCACACTTTTACAAGTTAGGGACATAAATCCGCAGTTCTCTGTTACGGACCTCTTTTGACATGCACATGCACCTACAGATTTGCAACCTGAGTTGTGTTTTTTTTTCTTCAGTAACAAATTACAATATCTGTTTTTATACAAACTCATCTACATCAAGAGTTTTGCAGCCCACAAGCTTCTTGGCCCTTTCTAGGGCATGAAATGTTGTTTCTCGCCCCTCTTTCATTGAATGACAGAACTGCTATTTCATTAAAAAATGCTGCACGAGTTTATTTTTCATTGCTATGTAGAAAATACTCAGTTCTTGAATTTGCTTTGGGTAGGGAGGGCGAGTAACTGTCATTTGGGAAATGTTAGCCTACACAGCTCTTCTTTGATTCAATCAAATGAATTAGTTTTCCAAAACGAGCCTACTTTTTGTACCCCTATTTGCACTTCATGTCACCTATATGTACCCATAACTATGATATCTAGGTTACACCCTCATATGGGGGATCTGAAAAAGAAAAGATTCTACATAGTTTGTGCATTATTTCAGGCATAGGGCCCCTTTTTGGAATTGATGGCTACAGAGTACTCATATGATTTCTTTACAATTTTGTATTACCTTATTTCTATTTGCTGGTGTCAATTTTTGTATCATCTTCTGCTAGTATAAGTTGATAAAAAAGTCATATCTTGCTTTAGATGGAAGGGAAAACCTGTAATTTGAATACAGTAATATATAGTTATGATTGTACAGAACTGATGTAGTCATGCACTCGCTCATGGTTTTGAACCTGATTGATGTTATTATTGTTCTGTGTTCTTTTTCCACCCAGGGCTTCAATTACATGTGTGAACTCTAAATGTACATTGTATACCCATACAGGAATTGGCGCGGAATGTCATGTTTCAGCCAGTTAATATTGCGCTTGTGCCAATTGTTGATTAGTATGATTCCTAATATGTTTCATCTTTTTCATAGGCTACCCATCCTTTAAACTGACTCCAATAGCAGGGAGGAGGCTATTGTTTACCTTCTCAGAAAATAAATTCAACTGCATAATGCTTCCAGTTATCCCCGTAAAACAGACGTGCCATATCATTGTAGATATTTTTATCATTAACAGGTTCCATGTTTAAATTTCAGGAACCATGAGTTCTCTGGCGCCTGTAATGAGACTGCCTGACTAATCTGAGGATGTAGCACTCCACACAGAAGTTAGCCAAACTTGGCGGAGGTTTCGAAGGGATGATTGGTTGTACTAACCTTTTTTATCATCTGATAATGTTAGTTGCTGTCAATAGGCGGATCAATCTTGGCTTTTAAGCTGTACATAATCACTTAGTCCCATCTATTCGTCATCCCTGTGTCAACAGATTTATAGGCTTTTTTGACCTTTTGAGTGCTGCTGTGCAGTTTTGGGGTACAGCATTGCAACCTGCATATGTTTCTTGTTTCCCTCTCATGGAACAGATCGGAAGCAGAAGCACCTGTTCCGTTTTTTTCATGGGGCATTGTCAGGTGCTTTTCACAATGGCAGGTTATATGGGTTTTCTGCGTTCGAAAATGTGCACCAGATCTGATATATTGGCCAAAATAGTAGCATTTCTCGGGCCAATATGTCCACCGTATGCAGAGAACATCTAGGAAAAAAAAATCGGTGCCTCCGGGTCGTATGTCCTCCTCCTCGCCTGTGCGGCCCCGCCTAGATGGTCGACACGTGGCGATCGAACGGCAGTAGAGGACGGCTCGCACCAGGCGGATGACATCGGCTTCCATCTGGCGCAGCGTAGGCTCCGCTCCTCATTGCTCTCGTTCGTCGTTTCCCCATGCTCTATAGAAACATGATCAATCCTTAAAAAAGGTGTTATTTAAATTCTTAAACTATTAATTTGCATATCTAAATTTTTAAACTTGCTAAACGGTGCATTCGTGACCCAAATCTCTCTAATTCACATTTCACATTGATTTGCCTAGCTGATGTTTCAGTGATATCCATATCATCCAATTTAACAACATCATACTATTTGACCCATGTTCAAATAAAAAAATTAGAATCAAACCGTCTTTCAATTTTAACTATTAATAGTGAAAATTAATAATATTTGGCAATATATACATGATGTTATTATACTCACCATGAAATCAATTGTGCCACTTTTTAATTTAAAATAATCTATTTCTATAATTGTTAGTCAAAGTGTAAAAGACATGAACGAAAAAAATCATTTGTCACCAAACTCTGCACCCGCCGTCCTGCGTACCCTTCCGAAACCCTAGCCCACCTCGTCGGCGGCGGGTCCTCCGGCGATGGAGGTGGAAGAGCCATTCCCGCCGTCCAAGAACCCCCGCCGCGCCCGGCGCAGGAACCTCAACTTGCTGGTCTGACTTGCTCGATCCTCTATGTTCCTTTCTCTTCGATCTTCTAGCGGTCCTGTGATCCTGAGAGTTCGCTGACTGTGAGATGAACGATTTTATAGCGGTTTCGAGTTGGAATTGTGGATGAAAGATTCGATTATTGTGCATCTGTTTTCAAAATGAGGGCGTTTGTTTCTGGGAAGTGGTTTCAAAAAGAGGTTGTGGCTTAGGGATAGGATTTGATATCTTCGTTTGGCGAATCGGATTAGCATATTGTCCTTGTAATGCATTACTAATAATTCTTTACTCCTAGTTTATGGCCATGGCTGCAGTTTCTATTTTGGGAACCATTTGGCCATCCATCAAGTTTTGTAGCCTTTGCTTTAGGAGGACTAATACTAGGATACTTGAGCTGGATGATTAATTTTACAGCAGTGTAAACCAAATTCAATGTTATGCCATCCTGAAATGCCCGTATTTAGGATGTATTATATGTGCAAGGTCACTTATGCTATTCCTTCGCGTAAAAAGTTACATTTTTTTATGATGTCAACTTGTATCAGCTAGATAAACTTCAAATACCCAGGCGGGTCCATGATGGAGTTTCTATTTCAGGATCCCAGTTTGGAGGAATCTGATGGAGAGGATACTCGTGTTCCAGAAGTTGGTATGGTGTTCAATAATCATACGGAGGTCAACCGATTCTATCGCAAGTATGCCCGCCGTGTTGGCTTCGGCGTGTCAGTTAGGAGGTCCTCATTCTCACAAGAAGGAACCTGCTTATATCTTGAGCTTATGTGCTGTAAAGGAGGGTGTCCACGCTATGAGCCAAAGTTCAGGAAACGGGCCTCATCGACTACTAACTGCCCAGCAAAGATTAGGGTGAAGTTATGGGGGGATAAATTGTTGCATGTAGAGTTAGCCATCCTAGATCATAACCATCCAGTGAGTCCAGCAATGGCAAGGTTTTTAAATTCTTATAAACAACTTTCTGGCCCTGCAAAGAGGCAGTTGCGAATGGGTGGCCCTGGAGCTCTGCCAGTAGAAGGGCCAAGCAAGATGCCTGTGAATAAATTAGAGGAACTCGGGGAGCTTTTGTTTGGTGAGACGAAACGCCCCAGTTTTGTTGAGAGGGGCCGTCTGAAGCTCCAGCCTGGAGATTCTGAGGCTCTTCGAATTTTCTTCACTCGGATGCAGGCCAAAAATGGAAACTTCTTCAATGTCATTGACATGGATGATGAAGGATGTGTCAGAAATGTTTTCTGGGCAGATGCACGGTCAAGAGCCATGTACGAGTATTATAACGATGTCATCACACTTGATACTTCCTATGTGGTTTGGAAATATGATATGTCTCTTGCAACATTTATTGGGGTTAACCATCATGGCCAATCGATCTTGTTGGGATGTGCCCTGCTTTCTGATGAAACAGCGGAAACCTATTCATGGTTATTTAAGGCTTGGATAGCATGTATGTCTGGCAATCTTCCAAAGGCTATCATCACTGACTATTGTAGGGGCATCCAAAGTGGTATTACTGAGGTTATTCCTGGAGTCCGTCATAGAATGTGCTTGTTTCAGATAATGAGGAGGACTGCAGAGCGGTTAGGTAGTCTGTCAGAGTACAGAGCTATCAACAAGGCAATGCGAAAGGCTGTATACGATTCTTTAACCATAGATGATTTTGAGGAAGATTGGAATAAGTTAGTTACATATAATAGTGCACTTCAGAATAGTGACTGGTTAAGATCACTTTATGAAGTTCGATCTTCATGGGTTCCTGTCTTTATTAAAGATACTTTTTGGGCAGGAATGTCTGCCACACAAAGGAATGAAACTATCATTCCTTTTTTTGATGGATGTGTGGAATTGAAAACCACCTTGAAGCAATTTCTTGGCAAGTATGAGATGGCTTTGCAGAGCAAATACGAGAAAGAGGCCCAAGCAGATTTTGAGACTTTTCATAAGCAACGTCCACTAGTATCAAAATTCTATATGGAAGAGCAACTCTCAAAGGTATATACCCATAATATGTTCAAGAAGTTCCAAGATGAGATTGAAGCCATAATGTACTGCCATGTATCTTTAATTGGTGTTGATGGGCCTATATCTACATTCAATGTTAAGGAATGCATTTTCCTTGAGGATGGTAAAAGGACTATGAGTAAGATATTTGCGGTGACATACAATGCAGAAGAAAAAGATATAACTTGTATCTGTGGAGGTTTTCAATTCAATGGCATACTGTGTAGGCATAGTCTCTCAATGCTGAAGTTTCACCAGGTTCGTGAAATTCCTTCACAGTATATCCTTGATAGATGGAAAAAGGATTTTAGACAACTGCATGTGATGGGACGCCCTTCGAGTGATGTTTCCCCCAGCAATCGCTTGGATCGATATGATTATTTGTCACTGAGATGCCTGCAGCTTGTTGACTCTGCAGACCTATCAGATAAATATAGCCTTGCGTTGAGGTTGGTGAGAGAGATGGAGAAGTTTCTGTTAAATAGCAACACACATGATGATATACAGCCAAGGATCAGGTCTCGCATTCCTAAAGTAAATAAGCCCAATGCAGTGACTGGTCAAAATGTGGCGGGTGCAGCTACTGGCAATGGAAATGATGGGCTCCAGGGACCAGGGGTAAGGGTTCAACCTGTAATAAATCTTTTAAAGATATTCATTTTTATTTGGATGCTTTATGGAAATAGAATAAAAGATGGATATTATTTGCTTAAATGTGTACACTTTTAATCATCCTGTGTTCCAAAATGCAGGCTCCTGCGGTCATGCAAGCATCACAAATCCAGAAGGTAGATTGAACTAAGTATTACTTAACTTTTGTTGAATACATATCATCAGTTGACATGTTTGGATGCAAGGATATTGATTGGTTGTTATTTTTACTCCCAGGGTGGAGTAGAAAATGGAATAGTTCCTGCTGGTTACATTGGACTTCCAGCTAATGCCCAGCCGTTCATCGGCAATCAAGCAGCTATCCGGCCAAGCATTGTGTACATGGTTCCGGTACGTCGAACAACAGATGGCTATATCTGCTAACACATTTCTTTGATGAAACCCCCAAGGCACTGGACAACCGTGTTTCCAGGACATTTGGATGTTTTTTTCTGCACAAACATTTGAAGCTTTATACCACTTATACATTATAGATAAGCGCAAACAAATCATTATATAGGAGTATTCTGTTGACTGTAGCTGTTTAAAAATTTCAGAGCGGTGTTGACCCCCATGCTTTCGGCAATGGTGTTTTGATGCCAGTGATGTACCAGCAGATGTTCCAGGTACAAGTTTTAATTTGTTTGCTATTTCTTGCATCCATCTTTTCCAGGGTCATTTTCATATGAACTGATGCCACCAACGGTGTCTTGTATGTCTAGGTACCCCAAAAGCCAAATGAAACTGTTCCAGGTACTTCAGCAAACGGGAAAAAGAAGCGACCTCGTTGCCTGAAACCCACAGAGACATCTCAACAGTCAAATGGAACCCCAGGACCTGCATCTGGTTAGGGAGACTGCTCACGTTTGCAACAGGTTTTCCTGATTTGCTCCTAATCCGTGGTATGCTTTGCTTAGCCTTTGGTTGAGCTGGTGACTCTAGCATTGCCTGCTTGACTACTAGCTAACTGCAATCGGTTTATTTTTCCCAGGATTTCTGTAAATATGTGGACTTGCTGCCTTGAAAAATCTTAGGGACGACGGTGCTAACAGTAACACCACAGCTATGATTCAAGGTATCTGAACTAGGAAAGAAATGAAGCTGGACAGATAGGCCAATCTTCATCTGGGTCAACCTGGAGTTCTGAATGTACAGTGTCAGATGCCTTGCCATTGCTAATGCACCAGGTTGCTAGATAGTAACGGATGTAGAATGATGGATATGCCCGAAGGAAGATGAGGGAAAGTATGTAGTGTAGACCATATATTAGGTAGAAACATGGAAACTCCATTAAAAAATATTTTGAACTTCAAAAAAGTTCTCAAATTTTGCAACTGAGTGGGTGAGATGATAGACATGTATATAAAATTGTGAGTGCAAAAACATTTTTGTTTAGGAGATACGCAAACAATGTTTACCAGGCGTCGCCTAGTCCCCGCCTAGGCATCCAGACACTCCGGCCTTGACGTCATGGCCGGTCTGACTCGCCTGGGCGGTCGTCGCCGCACCGGTCACCGTGCAGCTCGCCGCCAGCCGCCGCGCAGGTCGCCAGCCCCTCGCCGCGCTAGACCGCTGCCATCTCCTCGCCGCAAAGTGTCGCCGCCGTCGGGGTGGTGAGGAGAGTGGGGGTGAGAGAAGAAGGTTGTTTAGGGTTAGGGGTGGGTTGGTTTTTTGTATATCTGACTTGAAAAGGTGACTATTGGATCTCATCCAACGGTTCATAATAGACGAGACCGGCCCGGCCCATCCTGCTGCCCTTGCTCGACTGCTCGACACCTGCCTTTGGTGCCTCCGTTGCCACCTCTGCCCGCCGCTGCCGCCTCCGCCCGCCTGCCAGCAGCGCCGTCACCGCCTAGGCGGCCAGGCGTCGAATTAAAACCCTATACAAAAATGAGAAGGCATGATACAAAAGGACAAAAATAAAATACTATGTTGTCCTTTTCCTCTCATGCACCATAATTTTCTCATCTTTTGTATCTGTTAAACGAAGATGAGTTTAGATTTGCAATTCTATATGCACACAAACAAAAAAAAATATGAAGAGAATGTAGCTGTCATATATGAAACAGAGCTTGGACGCCTTCCTTCCCTATGGTGTCCTTGAGATAGGCTGCCGCTGCCGCAACCTCCTCAGGAGTCACCTTGCCATCATGTTCCCTGCAAATGTAAGATCAACTTGGGTCAGCTTGCAGAGGAAACACATGCAAGGTCATGCTGCAGAACGAGTAAAAAATCAAGCTCCCATTCTAAAGGAGAATCACCCCCTACAGGCGTAACTTTATTGAGATTGGCTGATCTCTTTGATCAGGTTGCAGCCCACATGAAGAGAAAGGGAGCTACAAGATATTGGACCGATGCATATAAGATTGGAACAAATTTTCTGGACATGGTTGTCTAAATCACAGAACTCGGTAGCAAGGAACCGCGCTGTGCAGGGGCACCAGAGTTGCCATCTATTGCAACTTAAGAGCTTGTCTATAAGGGGCAATCTGTTAGGACGAACACACTGCCTTGCTACCATGTAACATTAAAAAACCTTCGTACAAAAAAGTGGCATCACTTTCTAGCAGTTGCCAAAGGTTTCCTATTTGCCCATCCACATCATCAATCTCCTTTTCTAGTTCTTGAAGCATAGAATCAACCTGCATTCAGAAAAGTCCAAAGCTATATGATCAAGCAGGGAAACTGTCGAAGTGTACTGTCGACACTTCCCCCAGGCCTGCTTCAGAAGCAACCCGCGGAAGTTCTTTTTCGGAGGGGCTAGTTCTCTCGGGAGGTCACGTTGGTTGTGAAAGGATTGACACAAGGATTTTTACGTGGTTCGGGCCGCCGGAGCGTAACACCCTACATCCACGGGAGTTGTATTGCTCGGAGCTTAGAACCGGAGTTCTAAGCTTGGTGATCTGGATGAACTGAGTTGCTCCCTTTCGAACCCCTTGCAATGTTGCCAACCCGAGTCTTTTATACTTCAAGGCTCGGGCGGCTTACAAGGTGGGCCCCGGGGCCCGACAGGTGGCCCCGGGGAGATTTTCTGCCATCTAATATATCTTGCAGTGAATGCTGGTAGTTGTCTCTGGCAATGGCTTCTTAGTCGTCGTTCTGCCGTCCTGCCCATGCCGCAAGCTAGGCGTAGTGGTTGATGATTGCAGGGACGGCACAGAATGTCTTGTTGCCGTACCTATTGGTCAACAGCTTCTGACATGGTGTGCTTGTCTTAACTGTGACGCGACTGGTCATAGTGCCACCTGACAGGGGCGTGCGCCGCGTCTCCGCGTCTTGGGAAGGCGCGGGTCTTGAATGTCTTGATCGGACAAGGCATGGCGTGCCTTTACTCCTGCTGCCTACCGAGCCAGGGTGGGCAGCACGGCATGTGGCGCCTTCAGAGCTCACCCCTACGGAGGGGGTGAGGTCCGACACTGCTGGCCACGTGGCAGGCCCGGGGCTCGCCTATGAGGAGAGGGGAGGCCCGACCCCGCTGGACACGTGGCGCCTTCGGAGCTCGCCCCTGCGGGGGGGGCGAGGCCCGGCTCTGGTGGCCGCGTGGCAGGCCCGGGGCTCGCCTCTAAGGAGAGGGGAGGCCCGACCCCGCTAGACACGTGGCGCCTTCGGAGCTCGCCCCTGCGGAGGGGGCGAGGCCCGACTCTGCTGGCCGCGTGGCAGGCCCGGGGCTCGCCTCTTAGGAGAGGGGAGGCCCGGCCCTGCTGGACACGTGGCGCCTTCGGAGCTCACCCCTGCGTAGGGGGCGAGGTCCGGCACTGTTGGCCACGTGGCAGGCCCGGGGCTCACCTCTGAGGAGAGGGGAGGCCCGACCCCGCTGGACACGTGGCGCCTTCGGAGCTCGCCCCTGCGGAGGGGGCGAGGCCCGGCTCTGCTGGCCGCGTGGCAGGCCCGGGGCTCGCCTCTGAGGAGAGGGGAGGCCCAGCCCTGCTGGACACGTGGCGCCTTCGGAGCTCACCCCTGTGGAGGGGGCGATGTCCGACACTGCTGGCAACGTGGCAGGCCCGGGGCTCGCCTCTGAGGAGAGGGGAGGCCCGGCCCCGCTGGACACGTGGCGCCTTTGGAGCTCACCCCTGCGGAGGGGGCGAGGTCCTTAGCCGGTTTTTCTCCTGTGCGCGGGGGTACCCGGTATTAAGGGTACCGACAGTGACCCTCGGGCCCACCTCGGGGGATATAACGATCCCGTGGGTGGGGCCTTCTCCTTTTCTACCCCGCGCACTTTCTTGGAAACTCCTTTAGGCCGTTGCAAGAGCAGCACGACCCAACCGCGCGGGCCCACGCATACTCCCCATTAATGGGAAGCGTCGGCGTGCGAGGCAGTTACCAGGACAACACCCCCTGGCGCGTGGCCACGCGTTTAATTCTGGGAGCAGGGTCGTGGGGACGTGAGTTGGAGACGTCACCGCCCTCGTCGCGTCTCGGTTCCAGCGGGAGGCCGGGGACTCTTAGACGCTTGCCCTTGTAGCTAGAGGGCTTTTGTATTTTTCCTTTTGTCTTCTGTCTGCAGACCAGCTCATGGAGCTCTTCAATGAATAAACTTGTTGTTTTATGTGCCTGTGCTTTTTGCTTCCTTTTCTTGGCTTGCCCTGCCCGAGCCCTTAGCTCCGTAAGGACCCCGGGAGGTCTCCACCGATCCCAAAGTTTTTTTGGCACAAACACCTCCCTTGGGACCTTGTTCTCATAAGGACCCAAGGGGTCTTGGGTTGGAGAAGTCTTGAGCTCTGGTCTTGAGAAGTCTTGCGACTTCAATACAACCGGGTGCTCCGGCCTTCCCTTGTGTAGCTCCCGTAGTGGCCCCTAGTAGGTGTGGCCAATGCATTGGGCACACCTACCACATTCATGCGGGGGAGCCAAGGCCAGGGCCCCCTGACCGTCCGAAGCACGCCGGTGTTGGAGCTCCGGCGCCGGAGGTCCCGGAGGCCTCTCAGGAGGTCTTGCACACGAGTAGGGAAAAGGTAATTCTGCTCAAAGGTCCTCCCTTCCCTGTCTCTTAGTCTTATTTGGCTTACAGTCCTTGGCCAGTATACGGGGCTTGGGTAATTTAGTGCACTTGGTACCGTAGGTCCAACTCCCTCCTTGGTCAGGGTGTAACCGTCCGGCCCCTAGTACTTAGACCGTAGCGCTAGGGAGGCAGAGTGCGCACGCTTTGGGTGCAGGACTAGACAAAGCATGCTACACACCCTGGACCTCCCGCTCTAGCGTAGGTCTTTCCTGGAAGAGACCAACTGGCGTCACAGTACCCTAACAGGGGGAGGTCCGAGATGCCCCCGGGCCTTTGGCAAGTACCTCAAGCACAACTGCCTTCGGCAGGATGGCAAATGCTGACTAGGCATGAGAGTGGGAAAGGAGAGCCGAGTATGATGAACGTACACTGTCTTGAGCATGAGAAGTTGATCATAAAAATTAATGCGTAATTTAAATGAACACATAAGTAAGCGTGGTAGGACAGGGTTCTTTTCATTCATATAAGTCCATAGGAGGAAAACAGGATGTACATGGAGGCAACGACCCACCCCATTGTGAAGGGGGGCAGGGCCTACGCGCTTAGGGTACAGGACCAAGCTAAGTCGGACGTAGTCTTGGACCACCGCCTGGGGCTTAGTTGCTCCGAGCGCTGCTTGTGGGCTCTATGGGATCTGTTATAGAAAAAAGAAAAAACATGTCCTACCACTGCTCTAAGGGTAGAACTTAGAGAGGTGTTCTATGTTCCAGGGGTTGGGGAGCGGGTCCCCGTCCTCCGTAGCAAGGCACACGCACCCGGGGCGGCAAACTTTCGTGACTCGAAAGGGATCTTCCCAGCTGGGGGAGAGTTTGGTGGCCCCTTCTCGAGAAAGTATTCGCTGCAGCACCAGGTCTCCTTCCTTGAGCCCCCGAGCATGCACGGACCTCTGGTGGTAGCGCCGGAGCGCCTGCCGGTACCGTGCGTTTCGGAGCGTTGCTTGCCATCTTGCCTCGTCGACAAGGTCGATGTCCTCACGCCGGAGCTGGTCCTGCGTGGCTTCGTCGTAAGCTCGGACACGGGGGGACCCTATGGTGACCTCCGGGGGAAGCACGGCTTCGGCCCCGTATACCATGAAGAAGGGTGTTTCCCTTGTGGCCCGGCTCTGGGATGTCCGGCTGAGGAACCGGTATCCTCCGACGGCTCTAGGGAAGGGCCCTGGGATGTCCAACCCCCATACCGCGAACGGCCACGAGGGTGGGATCATCTGCAACGTCTACGCCAGTGTGTGGATCTACTTGGCATGGAACTGGCACGCCTTGCATCTCTTAACCAGCTTGACGGCGTCCAGGAGGGATGTCGGCCAGTAGAAGCCATGCCGGAAGTCTTTACTGACCAGCGTGCGGGAAGATGCGTGGTTCCCCACTCACCTCCGTGGATTTCTACGAGCAGGTCGCAGCGTTCCTCCTGGGTTATGCACCGCAATAGGATGTCGTTGGCGCCACGCCTGTAGAGATCCCCTTCTACCAGCGTGTATCTCTTAGCCATCCGCACAATCCGTTCAGCAGATGCATGTTCATCAGGAAGGATGTTGTCTTTTAAGTAGTCCTAGACCTCCGTGATCCATGCATCGGGGCTTACTTGAGCTTCTGGATCTTGGGCGCTGGGTAGCACGGAGTCCCTAGTGGCGCATACGATCCTTGGCGGGCACCATGGCTGCAGGGCCGCCGAGACCGCCATCTTCGAGGTGTTGGTCTCGCCCCCTTTACCCGGTTCGGCAGGCCGGGCTATGGGTCGCGACAACGTCCTTTCGAAGGCTCCTTCGGGCATCGGGGCTCCGGTGGAGGCCTTCGTTGACAGGTCATCGGCGACGGTGTTGTCGGCGCGTGGTACATGGCACAGGTCCAAGGCTTCAAAGTCCTTCTCCAGCATCTGCACGTAGAGCAGATAGGCAGCTAATTGTGGGTCGTTGCAGGAGCATTCACCCTTGACTTGCTTGATGATTAGCTGGGAGTCGCCCTTGACCAACAACTAGCGAACGCTGAGAGACAACACCGTATTTAGGCCGAAGATAAGAGCTTCATACTCGGCCATGTTGTTGGTTGTCTTGAAGTTGAGGCGCACCATGTACTTGAACTGCTCCCCCGTCGGCGTGAGGAGCAGCATGCCGGCTCCGGCCCCCTGCTTCCTCGAGGAGCCGTCAAAGTAGAGCGTCCAGTGAGGCTCGGTGAAGATCGGTGCCCGGGGCTCCGATTCTCCACCTTCAGGGCCCCCTGGGTTGCTTGGTGATGGCGTCCACTCGGCCACGAAGTCAGCCAGTGCTTGGCTCTTGACTGCATGACGTGGTAGGAAGTCTAGCTCGAACTCCGCCAGCTCTGAGCTGCCCTCCTGCTTCGGAGTCTGGCTGTGAGTGCCAGTTACACCCTTTTGCTGCTCTGTCGTACTTGTCCGCCAGACTGAAGAGCTCCGAGACGTCTCGCACCTCCCTGGTGGCCAACTTCTCGAGCGTCTTCTTGTCCCTAACACCATGTCGAAATGCAACCACAACTGATGCATTCTGTATGTGAGGAATGATGTTTCGTACCTGAGAGAATCGCTGGATGAAGGAGCGCAGTGATTCCCCCCCCCCCCATTGCTGTCGCACGGCGCGGAGGTCAAGCTCCGTGCCGGGACGCGTGTAGGAGCTGCCGAAGTTCGTCGTGAACTGTCAGCATAGCTCCCCCCAGGAAGTTATGGAACCCTGGGGCAGGTTCATGAGCCATGACCGTGCCGGGCCGGTCAAGGAGACAGGGAAGTAGTTGTCCATGATGGCTTCATCCCCTCCTGCCGTGAGGATGGCAGTAGAGTAGATCTGCAGGAACTCTGCAGGGTTGACGATTCCGTCGTACTTCTCCGGCACGTGTGGCCGGAACTTGCGTGGCCACACTGCGAAGCGGAGGTGTGGCGCCAGGGCCGCACACCCTGTCCCTGCTGCTGCAGATCCTGGTGCCGTGAACCCTTGGTCCGCTGCTGGCACGGTGTACCCCGGCATGGGCAATGGTGCACCATATACCGGGGGCGCCGACTACAAGGCATATGGCTGCTGCATATGCTTCATCGCCTGGGGCAGAGGTCGCATGGTGAACGTCTGAGGCCCAGGCTGAGTCGAGGCAGTCAACATGCTGTAGTCGGCCTTCGTGGTTGCGATGCCTTTCCCGCTATCGCTCGATGGTCACACGACCATCTTCCCCCAAGCGACGCCGCTCCAGCTCTGTCCTCAGGTCCGCCATTGAGAGCCTGGTAGAACGGGAGTCTGCCGTCTGCATGTCAACCGTTGGTGTGCGCGACAGCGACACATCTGGTTGACCGGGGCGTCGTCCCCGTCGCAGCGGAGGGTTGAAGGCAGCAGCGACGAGGTGGTCGACGTTGCGGATCCACTGCTGGGTGGCCCCCTCGGGAGCGTCCACAGCAAGCGGATTGTGCTGGAGCGCTCGTGCGGCAGCTAGGGCACTTGCTTGAGTAGCACTCTGCGCCGCAGCAGATCTTGAGATTGTAGGAGTCCGCGTTGTTAGAGCCTGACGCGGGCTCCCAACCTGTCCCGACACACTCCTCCCTGAGCGTGTTGAGACATGACCCCTCACTGGTCATCGTTCGCCGGGAATGAGGGCGCGAAGAGCCAGTCGCTGAAGGAAGCTTGGTCATGTTCGTTGGCGCAGACCTGTCTCGAGAGAAAAAAGGCCCCTACCTGGCGCGCCAAATATCGAAGTGTGCCGTCGACACTTCCCCCGGGCCTGCTTCAGGAACAACCCGCGGAGGTTCTTTTTCGGAGGGGCTAGTTCTCTCGGGGGGTCACGTTGGTTGTGAGAGGATTGACACAAGGATTTTTACGTGGTTCGGGCCGCCGGAGCGTAACACCCTACGTCCATGGGAGTTGTATTGCTCGGAGCATAGAACCGGAGTTCTAAGCTTGGTGATCTGGATGAACTGAGTTGCCCCCTTTCGAACCTCTTGCAACGTTGCCAATCCGAGTCTTTTATACTTCAAGGCTCGGGCGACTTACAAGGTGGGCCCTAATGCCCGACAGGTAGCCCCGGGGAGATTTCCTGTCATCTACCATATCTTGTAGTGAATGCTGGTAGTTGTCTCTGGCAATGGCTTCTTAGTCGTCGTTCTGCCGTCCTGCCCGTGCCGCAAGCTAGGCGTAGTGGTTGATGATGGCAGAGACGACAGAGAATGTCTTGTCGCCGTATCTATTGGTCAACAACTTCTGACATGGTGTGCTGGTCTTAACTGTGACGTGACTGGTCACAGTGCCACCTGACAGGGGCGTGCGCCGCGTCTCCGCGTCTTGGGAAGGCGCGAGTCTTGAATGTCTTGATCGGACAAGGCATGGCATGCCTTTACTCCTGCTGCCTACCGAGCGGGGGTGGGCAGCACGGCACGTGGCGCCTTCGGAGCTTACCCCTACGGAGGGGGTGAGGTCCGGCACTGCTGGCTACGTGGCAGGCCCGGGGCTCGCCTCTGAGGAGAGGGGAGGTCCGACCCCGCTGGACATGTGGCACCTTCGGAGCTCGCCCCTGCGGAGGGGGCGAGGCCCGGCTCTGCTGGCCGCGTGGCAGGCCCGAGGCTCGCCTGTGAGGAGAGGGGAGGCTCGGCCCCGTTGGACACATGGCGCCTTCGGAGCTCGCCCCTGCGGAGGGGGCGAGGTCCGGCTCTGCTGGCCGCGTGGCAGGCCCGGGGCTCGCCTCTGAGGAGAGAGGAGGTCCGGCCCTGCTGGACACGTGGCGCCTTCGGAGCTTACCCCTGCGGAGGGTGCGAGGTCCGGCACTGCTGGCCACGTGGCAGGCCCGGGGCTCACCTCTGAGGAGAGGAGAGGCCCGGCCCCGCTGGACACGTGACGCCTTCGGAGCTCGCCCTTGCGGAGGGGGCGAGGCCCGGCTCTGCTGGCCGCGTGGTAGGCCCGGGGCTCACCTCTGAGGAGAGGGGAGGCCTGGCCCTGCTGGACACGTGGCGCCTTCGAAGCTCCAGTGTCAAATAATTTAAAACGGGGAAGTATTAGCTTACCTATGCTTCCCGTGTGAAGTAGATTTATATTTAAACCATTTTTGTTTGTATAAAGTATAAACCTCAGCGCCAATTTCTTGCCTTTGCAGTTTGAAGTTACCAGTTAGTTACTGGTAAAATGGGGAAATATTTGGAGGAAACCACCCTTTCTCAGGAATCATGAAAAAACTCTCGAAAAACATACCTAAAGTTTTGAAAATTTTAAAAAATGGGCACACGTAGATGACATGGCGTGAAACATGCACGCAGAATTTCAGGTCCAAACACGACTTCATTCGAAAGATACAAAAAAATTAATGGTTTTCAGCCTAGTTCCATGAATCAATGGGTTATGAACTTTGGAGAAACGTAGAGATACAGCATGTGCCTTTTCTAAAACAAAAAGGGATGCAGCATGTAGGTCTTAATCCATTAGCTTCAAATGATTTGCTTTCACTCTTCGTTTTCCATGCGTATGATAAAAAGCTATGTACATAATAACTAATTCCCCCACTTGAAGAAATGAAACATTCATGCCCGACTACCAGGAACCGACGATGCCAGAAGACAATTCAATGGCTAAATAATCTCGCGCCCAAAATTTTTACTAAGGAAATTCAAAATGCATGTGTGTGGATGGGTGTGAATGGGGGGCAATGACTCCCTCTGGCCTACACATAGTTTCGACGCAATATTGTTCAAAAAAATCATATCCCACACTACTATATAATATGTCACTAATTCTGTAGTTAATTACCGGTAACAACAATAGCGATCCAGAAGAAAATTTAAGCAAAGTCGACCGTAGTAATCTTGTGCCTAGATTGCAAATGATAATGCATAAGTATGCATTTAGTGAAATCACTAAGGAAATTCATACAAGTAATGGGTGTGGGATGCTTGACCTCCTCTTGGGGCTAGGATGAAGGTACAGTACACATTTGAAAATCTTTTTTGCTGAACAGAGCACCCAGTTGACATTATTTTTAGGATGAAGGTACACATTTGTGAGCAGAACATTCCAATTTTTTGCATGTTGATATTTTAGCATGATGCCCTGTGACAGCGAACTCTATTTTTATGATGAAGGTACACATTTGAAATATGTCAGAATATGCATCATTTTACATTGTACAAAAGAATCAATTCAGGAATGCCAGATATTCTGGATAAAATTCAACGATCCATGCAGAGTTTGATGGGCGAGATCCGCCACAAGTTTCTTCGACCTCATAGGTAATCTAAATGGGGTGTCAGCTTCTGAGTTCAAACAACTTAAAAGCACCAAAACTCAAGAACGCGGCCTCCCAGCTGCCAATAAAAGTGCATGATTCAAAATAATAGGCAGGCTGAATCTCGACCTTCAATGCACTTTCATGAAGTCAGGTTGCCTATGGCGCTCAATGCTATGTACAATAGGTGAAAGTAATGCACCGGAAGGGTTCATAGAATGTCTATGACACGGTTGACCTATTCAACTTACAACCAAACCAAAGCTCACAGCCTCAATACCCAGTGCTGGAGTCCTCATATGACCGGACAGGTGAACCAGGTTACAGATCCCACCTTTTCTTCACACGGAATAGTAAAGTTGGATTTTGGACATTATCCTGAGGAACCTGAACCATAAGCTGAACTCTCGTCTTCATTGGTGCAGTCTTTGCCTTGCCATTTTCCTCTCCGACCTACCATAACGAAGAGATCAGCATTAATGAATTGCTCAGACAGGTCAGATGCATTTTAAGGGATCAGGAAACTATGACAGCTTCACAGCTTCACTGGAAAGATCACTGATTACTGATATAGGTCAGACTGTTAGCTATAAAGAATTGTGCCACAGAAGCTCATTGGTATTCTTGTTACCACACCCTCAACATAGAAGACTGATTGTATGATTACAGCTTTAAATACATAGCACAAAACATGGCTTCTAAGTTTGATGTACAGATCTTTAAATACATAACACAAAATATGGCTTCTAAGTTTGAATAAAAATAAGTCTTCAAGCTAAATGAAATTTAGAAAATAAAATATTTGAAGGATCGTGCTTGGGACAAAGGCTTGGTTGTTGTTGTAAAATATGTGAAGGATGGTTAAGGGCTTTGGACAACTGAGAGGCAATCTAACTTATCTGTGTTGCAGGGTTTATAGACAGTAAAAAAATTGGCAAAAAAACAGTCCTTAGAGTACCTCCAAAAGATGAACCAAAACACTCCCTAAACAAAACTTTTGGGGTTTAGTCAGAAAAAAACTCCTCCAACAGGCCCCAAAACCACCCCAATATTTTCATTCTCCCTAAGCTTCCCTCATTTGTAGCTATAAATAGGGAAAAAGTTGGGAACTCCAATCCTTCTCCCAAGGGAATTAATATTGTTGTGTGCCCAAATGCTAACATGATCCAACTGAAAGTGTTTTAGATCCACTTTAAGAGGAGCTGCTGGAGAAAAGAAAAAAACTTATAGTTTTTTGGTTGCTCCCAAAAATTGACTTTAGTGGCTAATTTTATAGGGCACTCTTAGAGATGCTCTTAAACAGCAAAATCACATCTGTATTAGAATAGTTCTATAAGGATAACACGTTTGAATTCATAATGTATTTATTTCTTTGTTTGTTTGCACTAGATTGACCTTTTCGGTGATGCAGTTAGTATGGTAAGTGCGCAATCACTAAGGAAAGCAAGATTGAAATGCTATCTGTGTTTTTTTCAAACCTCTGCTCCATTAGTCACATTTACTAAATTCACGTGCTGCATAACTAAAGTATATTGCTGTAGCAAAACATAGTAGCTTTAGTGCTCATACCCAAAGTGAAGCCCACCCAAGTCGCACCGTAGAATCATAACCAGCTTTCACTTTGAAATTTTTACCCACCGTATGCTTATAAACAGCATTCCAGTCATCACTGTCGAAATGGTAACAATAGCTGAAAGGAGGGAATAAATCAAAATTACATGCAAACAGCACCAATAAAAAAGAAAGGGCAGCCCGGTGCATGTAGCTCCCGCTTGCGCAGGGTCCGGGGAAGGGTCCGACCCATTTGGGTCTTTTGTACGCAGCCTTTCCCTGCATTTCTGCAAGAGGCAAACAGCACCAATAGAAAAACATTATTCTGGTAAATTATAGGATAATGCAAGCATCATGCAGTAATTCAGGCAGGTAATTTGGATGCAATTGAAAAAATAACACTGAATGAAGGATGATTGATTGCTCATCACTGGATCACTTTGTTGTATTGAGATCCGTGAATAGTTTTGACATCCATGCAGAGCATGCTGCTGGCATCTATGAGTCTGAATAAGATAAGCTAATAACATGTTGAAAACTCTTAGGAGAAGAACATTAGATGTGAACTTCCATGTTTCTATAAATATTTTAAAATCCTTCAAGTTTAGTGAAACAGACTTCTCATATGGACAAAGTAACTCAGGTAGAAGTAGAACATCAAACTCTTTTCACTTTGCTGAATTTATCTTATAGTTTAGCTAGTGAATACGCTATTGTCTAGAAAAGATTTTTCCAATTGCAGTAAAACAAAGGGCAGCCCAGTGCATGTAGCTCGCAGGGTCCAGTGAAGGGTCCGACTCACTAGGGTCTTTTGTACGCAGCCTTTCCCTGCATTTCTGCAAGATTTTTCCAATTTGCAGTAAAACTAAAGGAGGAAAATGCAACACATACAACATCATATTGTAGAAGCTTGACAAATTCAAGGTCTGAAGCATTAGCACTGTGAAGACTTAATACAAACAATGAAGGAATGACCAGAGGATGCATCAAATAAAGGCGTAAGAACAATGCATATCCTAACCTCAACTTATCAGACGGACTAAAACGCCGTTTGAAGTCTATGGATACCGCATTGGAAGGCAAGGAGACCCTTGGAATTAAAGTTAATTCATTGTCCTGCAACAGAAAACAAGAGCATTGAAGAAATTTGAATGAGAAGTCTGAGAAATAAAACAAATGAAAAGATTAGAGCCAAATTACCTTGTAACAATATTTTAAATTAAGGTCATTGTCATTGTACTCAGCAGTAAGAACGCCATCCAAGAAATCAGATTTGGCAAACCCATGTATCGGAAACACTTTCCCCTTTTCTTCATTTATACTCTCTTCCACTGAAATTTCACCAATAGGAAAGTGGAATGTTGCCCTTGGCTGCATAGTAAATACAACAATTATTTTCACATTTAATAGGATGACTTCTCCTGTTCTAGACAAAAAGAAAAATTGTTGAATCCTTGCTCCTAACTTCTAAGAACATTAATGTCTAGATACTACAGTAATGCAAGAAAACTACAACAACAATAAATCCTTTGTCCCAAGCACGTTGGGTTAGGCTAGATATGAAACTCAACAATTTTAATTCTTTTAAAAAAATGGAAGTAAAAGAAAGAGAGGGAGAAGAGTAAACCAAGTACGAATAAACTAAGATTCAGACACATGAATTGCTGATTTCCTTGCAGTCCCTATCAAGAGCCAAGTCTCTAGGTACAATCCAATCCCACAAGTCTCGTTTTACTGCCTCCTCCTATGTCAACTTTGATCACCTTTGTCCCTCCTAATATTTTCCCTATGTTGTCTTAATATAGCCGGTAAACTTGGGTAAAGTTTGTGATAAGCTTGGCGAGCCAACAACTATAACTAAGAATGATGAAACACAGTAATGCAAGAAACGTGAAATAGAACGCGAAAAAAAGACCAAATGTATCACAAGACTTTTAAAATAAGACTGTCAAAGTAGGGAACGATTAGAATGCAAACACCAATCTGGTACAATCGTTCAAAAATCTCTCCTAAACCACACAATCTTCATCCTATGCTCACTGTATTTTTACATATCAGCCCTCCCATCTGACAACATCAATTAAAAAGATAAAGTGTGGAGGTGGGAGGGTTGATGTGTAAAAATGCAGTAACTGTAGGATGAAGATCATGTGGTTTAGGAGAGATTTTTGTACGATTGCATCAGACAATTGTTTGCATTCTAGTCGTTCTCGTCAAAGTAATGTTGAACATTCAGACCTTCAAAGTAATCTGGAGCCAAAACAATGGCTGCAAATAGATGGGAAAACTGAACCCTCGTTCAGGCTACACACTCCATTTGAATCAGTAAAAAAAATCACATGTGGGAGAACCTGGTTACTTACCAGATTCCAGTAAGGCACCAAGGATGATAACTCGAGTTTGTACGACGGATCACCCAATGTAGTTATCACCGAAACTTCCCCCTGTTGCGCCTGGGAAATCAATGAAAGTTCCATTAGAAGATGTCAAGAAAAAAAAGTGTGGTTCATCGACTCAACACTCTAAATACAATCAAGCGAACGAAATGAGTAAATGACGTCTAAGCTGAATAAAACTAAAAAAATTATATGCACCTAATATGCAAGATGCACGGACCTAACAAACGAATACAGCATTCGCTGGTAGTGGTTGGCAACCAAAAGGCTAACGCGAGTGTGTGTCCAGAAGTACAGCGCAGTACCTTGACATCGAGCGACGAACGGAGCTGTACAGCGCCTCCGGGGAGCGAGGCGTCACCGTTAAGCAGCGTGTTGCCTTCCTCGACGTCGTAGAGCATGGAGAAGTGCTTGGTGATGAACCCGACCAGAGGCGCGGCGAAGAGCTGCTGCCCTAGGCCATCCCCGAGTACGCCCTGCCCCTGCGGGTCGCTCTGGAAGGATAGCCGCAGCTTGGCGAGGCCCCCCGCGAGCCTGCACGACACCTTGTTCGTGAACATCCCCTCCGCACTGTCGTACTCCGAGGTCACCCGCAGCCCCGGAAGCCGCCGCGGAGTCTGCGCGGACGGCGCCACTGGCTCCAGCGGCGGCGGTGGCGGCGGCGGCGGGGGAGGCGGGGGCGGAGGAGGCGGCGGGGGCGGGCAGAGGAAGGTGAAGGGGCAGCGCAGCCATGGGGGGAAGTTGATGTTCAGGTTGAAAGGGCTGGAGTTCTGGGCGGCGGTCGTGGCGGCGGCGGCGGCGGAGGAGGAGGAGGTGGTAGCGTCGGTCGTCGGCATGGCCGGGCGGCGGAGGAAGCGAGGCGAAGCGGGGCAGTGGGAAGAATCGAATGGAGGACGAGGGAAGTGTGGAAATTTCGGAGTTGGGTTCAGGGGTGAAAACCGATACGATATATTCAGATCCATCCGATCCGATTCATATCATTTTTTTATATTTTTCGGATTCGGATTTGCATTCGCGTATTTGAATTCGGATATCGGATCGGAAATAGTTTCAGCACATATCCATCCGTTTTATCAGATATCCGTTTATGTTCGAATATGTCCGAATTAATTTGAATCGGATATCCGACCCTTGTTGGGCCTTAGCCCGTTTTCTATGGAAAAAACCCTAAGTCTCTATTTCCTGACCCGCAGCCGCCGGTCCGACTTCGAGATGCTGCCGCCCCGCCCCTCTCCTATTCCCCGTCAGCTCCGGCTCCCCTCCGCCGGCCGCCACTTGTCGGCTATCCGTTGGCTTCCGCAGCGCTTGCCCGTGCCCGCCCTTCGTCGGTCGCCCAGCGCCCACACGACCACACCCGAGACGCGCTGACCGACGCCCCCGAGGCTCCGAGCCCCCGACGCGCAGGGCCGCCGCTGCCGACCCGGACCTGCCCGACGCTACGGACGCCACCGCCGCTGCCCTGGCCCTCGACCCGAACTCCCGAAGTCCTCGACGCCCCGGCCGGTACCCGCTGCCCCGACGATGCCACGCAGCTATTCGCCGTCCCGACCCCGAGCAGGACAGCCGCCCGCCACCCGGTGAGTCCCTGACCTCGAGTTCCCGACGCCCCGACGGCGGCCGCTGCCCCTTACCCGGCTACCCCGACGCCTCGGTCGCCACCCTCGTGCTACCCGCCGATAAGCAAGTCTTTTGCTCGCTCTGCATATGTTCAAATTGTTTCATTCTCCACTTTACAAAATTGCAGTCAAGATTTAGATGCTCTGAATGGATTAAGGTTGCATTATGGACATAAAAGACTTATAGGCTTGCAGTATGGATTGAATGAGTTGTTTCATTGTATAATGCTCCAATTTGCAGTGAAAAGGTTTAAATGATGTATAGTGCAACCACTAAAGAGATACCCGTACCAGCAACACTTGGCTCCAAAATCAGCCCCTACACCTACACGGCGTCATATGAGTGTGGTTGTGTGATATGTGGATGTATTATTTAATATGATGAATTTTGATACTATGGCATTATATAACATGTTAGGAGAAAAGTTGTTTCTAAAAAAAATCTCCGATTCCGTCCGATATCGATGTGTTTTCGATCCGACTGATCCGTTTTTGAGATATTCGAAATATCCGATACCGAATCCGTTTCTGACAATACCGTTTCCGACTCCGATTTCGAAATAGAAATATAAATATGAAAACGGTTTAGTCTATTATTCGACCGTATCCGACCGTTTTCATCCCTAGTTGGGTTCGGCGAGGTCTAGGAATCTTGGATCGGCAGGTTTTGGTTTCACCCTGGTGCATTGTTTGGCTATTATAGAGAGTAAACTCTGCTTGCTTGCTGTCAGCTCGTGTGGTTTATAGCAGAGAAGTTGTGATTCTGCTATCCCCTGGACCGTAGACTTTCGTGAAAGCGAAGCAGGGGGATTTTTTCCACCCATTTTATCGCTATTACATATTTTATTTATCGAAGATGCAGCAAAGCTACAAAAGAAGTATGGAAATGTATCTCTAACAGAAGCCTAGTAAAGTACTCTCTCCGTTCTCAAATAATTGACGTTTAGGATAAAGAAATTAGTTTAATTTAAACTAAAATAACTATCCTAAACATCATTTATATCCTGCTGGGTTCAGTGACACTTTTATCCACAGGAATTCCCGATTGTCGACAACCCGTCATTCTGAATACTAATCTAAAGGCGTAGACTTTGGTTTATATACTCAGAAAATAAAGCAGGATACAGTCAGCAAACCCGACGTGTTATATATTGTCATCATCCTTTTGTGATGAGATAGACGACGTAACTAAGAAAGTTTATGAGAATAAGCATTCAGCTTTCACATTTTACAAAAGAGTGTTATCATGTGGCATATTAAAAAAATCATGCAAGTTACTTGTATGGAAAATGCAGAATAGAAAAAAAGGTAAGATGGTCACTGAACATAGACATTTAGGTTTGGATGGAAGAAAAAAAAAGATGAGATGAGTAGTGTTAGTGTTCTTGTCATGAGTGACATTCTTCAGAAGCCCTGTTCTCCACAGACCACAGATGGCAACACTAACCAGTGGTATAGATAGACTAAAATAAGAGCGAGAGGAGAATGAACAAGAAGCATGCATGTCGCCGAAAATCTCACGAATTCAACACCAAATCCGTAGGAGACCACTAGATCACCACACCAGCGCGCAGGATCAGGTGAATCTACATGCATGGTCTTATAGAAAGATCGGTTCCCATGCGGCAAAGCGGGTTGCGAGCGCGCCGCGACGACTCGCATCTTCCAGAAAAACGCGGTGTGAATCTGCACACAAGAGACGCGAAAACTTTTTTTCTTTCGAAATACCGGTTATATGAATAGCAGAAAGAGAAGATCGTTTGTATGTTTACATACAAGAGATGTGCACAAAACAACCTAGAGTAGAGACGCGAAAACTGATCGATCAGAAGCTAGGCAAAACTGATCGAGCACGCACAATCACCTTTGCTGCCTTTTTTCCCATATGTAAAACGTAACGTTGACAAGGATCGCAGGAATAAAAATTTGAAAACATACCACGCTTCGTCAACGGAGTTAATCAGCTCAGAAGCAGCATAACAACGCCGGCCGTCTTCTAATCCAGAAGCCTTTGTGGTCGAGACTCGAGAGCAGCAGAGAACGACCACGGATCGTAACTGACGATCGCATGCCTGAAGAACATGTTTGCTGATGGTCATCTAACCATAATGCACGCACGCATGATCGATCACGGCCGGCCGGGCATCTACTATAATGACCGACCAACCAGCAGCCGGCGCCGGAGCGTGGTTAGATGACCACCAGCAAAACAGGTTCGGGGCTCTGCATTAACAAGCGAGGACGACGAAACCGTGGGAATGAACTGCATGCTGGGAAGAGTTTCATGCTGGTCTTCTGCAGCTACTACCTGAGAGGCGGACGAGTAAGACCGCCCGCGCATATATCCTGCCAGCGGAACAGCGGCATATTCCCAGGAATAAACCATTGGCGAATGATAGAGGGGCCGCCGGCTGACGACGGGCAACGGCTTCCTAGCTAGCTTTCTAAAAAAATCCGGCTTTCTTCTTCGATCGGATCTCCTGCAGTGCAGAGGCAGGTTAGATGGCCCGGCAAGTAAGCTGAGCTAACTGGCATGCTTGTTTTTGTCTTCTCGTTATATAACAAGTGTACATCTAATTGTCGAAAAAAAAAAGTGTACACCTAGTGTGAAATATTCCTACTGTGTTAATAATGCTAATTGTAGTCATCCGATCTATCTTCTAGATCGCATTTCCATCTCCCCTAGTTTTGATAGATCGGATAACCACTCAGGTTTTGATCCTATGCACAGGTTTACAAAGAAAGAAAAAACACGAAAGGATAAACAACAAGACGAATCCCATTCAGATCTCCGCGGCCGTTAGGGGGTACGACTTACGAGTGCGCGCAGCAACAACCCGAACCAAACCTGTGGAAGACGCGGAGATCAGGCCCAACGATGGTGGTCGGCGGCCCAACCGGAAGGCAGCATGGGCTGTCGAATCGAGATCTGTGTATGTCGGGGCGCGAGGAGGAGGCGCCGTCGCCGCGCCCCGGCGAAACCAAGGCAAGGCAGAAGCGCGCGGAAGCTTCCGTGGGCCCGTCGTTCGCCTCGCGGGATCTCTGCCGGAACAGGCGGTCTCCCCGGCCCTCGCACCGCCGTCCCGAGCCCGCCGTTCGATGTCGGGTTCGCCCGGGCTCCCCGGCCCGCCGTTGCCGAAACAGAGGCCGGGGTCGCTGGCCCAAAAGATTCCGCCCTGTGTACTGGCTGGCACCTGCCCCTTCCCTGTGCGGCGGCACATGGAAACGAAGGACACTGTCCAAAACTGACTGACGTCGCGACCCGACTGTGAGGTACTTACTGGCACTTAGTTCTACTCCGCTCGTGCGAGGTGCTCCTCTCCCGTGCCTACTACTGTATGAAATTACTCGCTTCCTCGGAACCGAATATTTACGCTGCTTTACTTTCCCCAGTCCCCAACCAGAGCGGCAGTCGTCTCCCCTCCCTCTCCCGTCTTCAGTATTCACTGAGCAAGCCATCCCGGGCAAAGGAGAGGAGCAGCGGGAGGGCTGCGATGGCGGATACGGGGAGGAGCTCCATCCTGGTGCACATCCTGGTCGTCGCTCTCTGCCTCACCGCCTTCGGCTTCGCCGTCGCAGCCGAGCGCCGCCGCAGCACGGTACCGAATTCCCCGCCTTCTCTTATTCATCCGCGCATTAGATCAGGAAGCGTCGGACCCTCCCGAGCTGCGCGTGCTCCTGGACCGCAAGGAATCCGAGAGATCTGTGGGGGGGGGGGGGGGGGGTTCTTCGGCTTCCTGCGGTCTGGTTTAACCGAGGTTTCTGTCTGGTGCTATTCTAGTTTCTCAGTCTCAACACATCCAAGCGCAACCGCAGGTTTAATCACTCAACTAGCACCCCCCCCCTCTTGACTCTTGTTCTGTAGAGTTTGATGCCTGCGCTATGCTGATGTCGACGCCAAGGACAATACTAAGACAGCACAATATTAAAACATGACAAGTAACTTTGCAGCCCAAGGCACTATGAACGAGGATTTTATCTTTTGTTGCCTGAGCTCATTTGAGGAAAAAGATGTTGCTATCGTAGTCCATGAACAATAATTATAACTGGAGGGGGTACCTTATTATTCAGCACTACAAATTATTACTTGCTCCCACCTACCTTTGTCTTGCTGCTGCCAGACTAGATATTCTTAGTAAAGCATTCGATATGGCAATTTGATCTTGCCAGACTAGATTCTTTTTTTTAGATCAACCATCTGATCACAAAATATAGCAATTAGGAGTTTCGGAGTAAATTTCCTTTACAGCCCTGTTGTTGCTGTGGCTCGTCAGTTCTTCATGGATTGGACCTCTCATGCTGGTCCAAGTCCATGTTTTCAGGTTGTTGTAAGTTAGGATTATTGTTGACTACTTTAAATTATCTAATAAATGCTTTTGAGTTCTTTTCCAGAAAGGTATTACTGATCTAGTACATAATATTTAAAGGAATCCATCTTTTTTAATTGACTGAAATAAGATGCAATTTATCGTCATGCGTTTGTCAAGAACCATCCAACATGTACTGTTGAGTGAAGTATAAGAGCCGCACAAGAACTAATCCTGATCATGACATTTTACCTTTTACGTTTTGATTACAGGGTTCAATAGTTACGGACAGCTCCAATACCACATACTGTATTTATGACTCCGATATTTCTACTGGCTATGGTGTTGGTGCTTTCCTGTTTCTTCTCTCAGGCCAATCACTGCTTATGTGTGTTACAAAGTGCATGTGCTTCGGCAGACCACTTGCACCAGGTGGAAGTAGAGCCTGGTCCATTATATACTTTACATCTTCATGGTAATTATTACTAAGCTTTCTTACACATGATAAATAAAAAAAGAGAATAAAAGAAAGAATATTTGGTATGTCCCAAGTTTTGCTGCTCTCCATATATAATATTGTTTTGGGTGTTTTTTTCAGGATCACATTTGCAATTGCAGAGTCCTGCTTGATTGCTGGAGCAACGAAGAACGCCTACCACACCAAGTACAGAGATATGGTATATGCGGGTAACTGGACCTGCCAGTCTCTGCGCAAAGGAGTGTTTATCGCCGGAGCAGTGTTCGTGGTGTTCACCATGATTCTGGACGTGTACTTCTACATGTACTACACAAAGGCAACGAGCCAAGCTGTGAAAAATATCAGCAAGACAAACCCCAGTGTCGGCATGACTGGCTATGCATGAGGGACCTTGATGTTACTCTGGTGTGATAAAGAAACCTATTTCTAACTGTGGTGCTGTTTGTAACTTTGCAGTTAGTGGTTTTGATAGATGCTGGAACATGATTTAGTTTCTGGCTAGTGTAGCTTAATATATACTTCCTCCGTTCTGGAATAAATTACTTTTAGGACAGCTAATTTAGTTAACTCCGCCTATATTGTAATGACATAGCCGGTCCCAAGCCCGGGTAAACGAGGAGGGGGTTGTGATAGGCTTGGCGAGCCAACAACTTACACTTAGCCATTCTCATGGAAATGAAACCTAATAGAAATTCGTTGGGGCGTAACCCTCTTAGCGACGCGCCATATCGGAACCCGGGTATGGTGTTAAGTGGGCAAGGGCCGGGTCGCCACCGCCTTAGTGGCGCGCCATATCGGAACCCGGATATGGTGTTAAATGAGTAAGGGCTGGATCGCCACCACCGCGCTACATCATCGCCCGGATGTAGTGATAAGTGAGCAAGGGTCTTTGCATCTTACTCGACGGGTGCAAAGCGTAAGGAAGCTAGCCGAGGAACATAGATTTCGGGTGGGTAGTTGGAATGTAGGATCCTTGATGGGGAAGCTACGTGAGTTAGTAGATGTTGCCATTAGGAGACGAATAAATATCCTTTGTGTACAAGAGACTAGATGGGCGGGTCAAAAGGCGAGAGAAGTCGAGAATACCGGTTTCAAGCTTTGGTATTCTGGTTCGGTTGGGACTAGGAATGGCGTAGGTGTTCTAATAGATAAGAGTCTTAAGGATGGAGTAGTGGATGTTCGAAGACGAGGGGATAGGATCATCTTAATCAAGATAGTAATTGGGGACATTGTCTTGAACGTCATTAGTGCTTATGCCCCACAAGTTGGGCTCAACATGAGTGCTAAGAGGCAATTTTGGGAGGACTTGGAGGATATGGTTAGTAGTGTACCGATAACCGAGAAACTCCTCATAGGGGGAGATCTCAATGGTCATGTGGGTGCAACTAATCTAGGATTTGAGGGAGTACATGGAGGTTTTGGATGCGGCGATAGAAATCAAGAGGGTAAGGACATCCTAGACTTTGCCGTAGCCTATGATCTGTTGATAGCTAACACCCTCTTTAGGAAGAGGCAATCTCACCTAGTGACCTTTAGTAGTGCCCAACACTCTAGCCAGATTGACTTTGTCCTCACTAGGAGAAAGGATAGACGGGAGTGTCTAGATTGTAAGGTGATCCCGGGGGAGTGTGTTGTGACACAACATAAGCTTGTGGTAGCTGACTTTCGCTTCCATACATGCTCTTTACGGGACAAAGGTGCCAAAATCACAAGAACAAAGTGGTGGAAGTTGAAGGGAGAATCACAAGAATCCTTTAAAAATAGGGTGATCACAGAAGGACCCTGGGCAGAAAATGGAGATGCAGATAGTATGTGGATGAAGATGGCAACTTGCATTAGGAAGGTAGCTAGTGAGGTGTTCGGTGTGACAAAGGGAAAGAAACTTGTAGATAAAGACACTTGGTGGTGGAATGAGGATGTACAAAAGTCCATTAAGGAGAAGAAAGAGTGTTACAAGAGTTGGCATAATGATAGAAGCGCAAGCAACATGCTTAAGTACAAAGAGGCTAAGAAGAATGCAAAGCGGGCTGTGAGTAAGGCAAGAGGACATGCCTATGATAAGTTATATGAGAGACTAGAGACAAAAGAAGGTGAAAAAGACATATACAAGATAGCAAAAATTCGCGAGAGAAAGATGAGGGATCTCAATCAAGTTAAATGCATCAAAGATGAGACTGACCGCATTCTAGTGAAGGATGAAGAGATTAAGAATAGATGGTGTGATTACTTTAATGGGCTATTCAATGATGGGAATGAGAGCACTATGGTTGAGTTGGATGACTCCTTTGATGACTCCAACAGGCGGTTCGTGCGGAGGATACAAGAGTTTGAGGTTAAGGAGGCCTTAAAAAGGATGAAAGGAGGAAAGGCCCTCGGCCCTGACGATGTCCCTATTGAGGTGTGGAGATGTCTTGGGGACGTGGCAATAGTATGGCTCACAAAGCTATTCAACCACATTTTTCGGTCAAACAAGATGCCTGAAGAATGGAGGAAAAGTATATTAGTACCTATCTTCAAAAATAAAGGAGATATTCAAAGTTGTACTAATTATCGAGGCATTAAGCTTATGAGTCATACTATGAAGCTTTGGGAGAGAGTGATTGAACACCGCCTGAGGAAAGTGACCAATGTCACTAAAAACCAGTTTGGTTTTATGCCTGGGAGGTCTACAATGGAGGCGATTTTCTTGCTTCGTCAGCTTATGGAGAGATATAGGGAGCAGAAGAAAGACTTGCATATAGTGTTCATCGACTTGGAGAAGGCGTACGACAAGATACCAAGGTCAGTCATGTGGTGGGCACTAGAGAAACATAAAGTGCCAACAAAGTACATTACCCTTATCAAGGATATGTACAATAATGTTAGGACAAGTGTGCGCGTAAGTGATAGTGAGACTGATGCATTTCCTATCACGGTAGGACTACATCAAGGATCAGCTTTGAGCCCATACATCTTTTCCTTGGTGATGGATGAGGTGTCGAAGGATATACAAGGGGATATCCCTTGGTGCATGCTCTTTGCTGATGATGTAGTGCTGGTAGATGGAACTAGAGAAGGTGTTAATAAGAAATTAGAGTTATGGAGACAAACCTTAGAGTCCAAGGGGTTTAGACTTAGTAGGACCAAAACCGAGTATATGAGGTGTGACTTTAGTGGTGTTGGTCTTGAAGAGGGAAATGTTAGTCTACAAGGACAAATAGTACCTAGAAGGGACTCTTTCCGATACTTAGGATCAATGTTACAAAGCAATGGCGATATTGATGAGGATGTTTGCCACAGGATCAAGGTAGGGTGGATGAAATGGCGACAAGCCTCTGGAATCCTATGTGATAGGAAAGCCCCACAAAAGCTGAAAGGGAAGTTCTATAGGACGGTGATTAGACCCGCGATGCTCTATGGGGCGGAATGTTGGCCAACTAAACGGCAACATGTCCAACAAATGAGTGTCGCAGAGATGCGCATGCTATGGTGGATGTGCGGGCACACGAGAAGAGACCGAATAAGGAATGAGGTGATTCGAGATAAGGTAGGGGTGGCGCCGATTGAAGAGAAGTTAGTCCAACATCGACTTAGGTGGTTTGGACATATCCAACGGAGACCTCCAGAAGCACCAGTTAACAGTGGGATTTTAAGAGGTGGAGAAAATATTAGGAGGGGTAGAGGACGACCAAGGTTGACCTGGGAGGAGGCGGTAAAACGAGATTTGAGAGATTGGAATGTATCCAGAGACTTAGCTCATGATAGGACCGCATGTAAAGTAGCAATCCATGTGCCAGAATCGTAGTCTTGTTTTTTTCTTTTTTTTTTCTTTTCTCTTTTCTTTTTTTCTTTTTTCTTTTTTTTTTCTTTTTTCTTTTTTTTCCTTTTTTTTCTTTTTTTCCTTGTTCTTATAACTCTTCCTCTCTTTTACTTCATTGATATTGGGTTTCATGTCTAGCCGCTCCAACAGGCTTGGGATAAAGGCTTTGTTGTTGTTGTTGTAGGACAGCTAATTTAGTTCAAACTTAACTAAATTTTTTGTCGTAAACTTCATTTATTTCAAAACGGAGTGAGTATATCGGTACTGTTTCGTTGTCCAAAATAGAAGGTACTCTTGTCACAAGAACTCCCTCTTGCTCATATACTGGGGTGGAATGTTTTATAATTCATCAGTGGGGTGCGCTTCCTTCGTTCAGTCGTTTTTCTTTGTGTATCCAGTTTGGAGACCGAACAGTGGTCCGGTCTGTTTGACACTTGAATTCAAATGCTCAGCTCCTCACAGTTTTACAAGCGCCTATTACTCAGTGCGCCACCCTTTCTGGCATGGAAGACATGCTCTTCATCTTGGCAAATCTGCATTGTCCACCTAAAAGATGCGAGCCGATAGGCGGGTTTACACGCATGCTCCCTCCTTTCCACCAGTGCAGCGAGAAAATGAAAAAAAAACGTGCACAACTTGTGAAATAATTTTCTTACAGAAATAAGTTGTCTCAATGATAGATTTCTACAACAGCTTATTAGTTTAACCGCTCTCAAAATAAACTAAAAACATAATATAAATTCAAGCTACTTTTCAGCAACGTTTCAGATAGATTGTTTTTTCAACAAGCAAAAGCTCTGTCAAATAGGGTTGAATTGTGTGGTATAGCTGAAATCAAAACACCGCAGGAACAAGGATGGCATTGAAGCGCGCAGCATATAGAACTCCACAGTTACAATCCATTTCAGCCTTTTTAAAAACAAAAAACAAAGAAAAGGTGGGCTCTATACAATTCTAAAAGAACCCGTCCCCCTCTCAAAAGGGAGGGGGTGGGCAACATGCACTCTTTATGGACACTTTATCAGGAAGAAAAGTGAACGAAATCCGAAATCAGTTGCGGCACGTATGCATCAGATCACTATTGTCAAATAGCAAGCACTTCTACTCTCAGATAGCACAGTAGTATGGCTGATCCTACCACATGAAGACTGAACACTAATCATATTCATACTTAGCATCTGTCAACAATTTATTTCAAGGCCTGAATAGCAATGTAGTTACACCACTATATTTCTATAGTTTTCAATGCAATAGCCAATAAGTCGTATATAGCAGCAATAGTGTCAAGGAGACGCACAGCAATATATTGACAGAAATGGACAGATAATATCTGTAACTCCTGTTCTGAAACAATAGTCTAACAGATTATAAATCACTAGCAAATTGCAGACACATTGGACTGGTACCAGATGTGGCTGAAATTCCATTCTTCCAGAAGGCATTATCCAAGCCACCGCTGCGCCAAGATGATTGCTATATACCATATTACGATCATAGGACGGATGTCCATTGGCTTCAAATAAAAGACAACAACTTGAAATATACGATCAGGTAGATGGAAAGAGAGAGCACAGCACAAATGTGCTGCCAGAATAGGAGGGCAGATGCTTCCTTGACACCATATCCTCTCAGACTGGCAATTGCCCCAAGCAGGATAGCACTTGGCGTGGAGTACTGAAGTGAAAGCACGAAGCGGTACATATGGTCTTGCTCGACGAGCAGATTCAACCTGTCTGCTAGCATCACAACACCAATACCAATGCATGGGAGCACCAGAAGCCTTGCTACAGTTATACCGACGATAGTCCTGATACCCAATGCATTATCTTTTGGGCCTTCTGCAAGCATGCCTCCTAGAATTAACATCACCGATGGAACCACAGCAGCAGCAAGGATTTCCAAACTATCAGTGAAGAAAGAGAGTGGCGCATCAGCCCCAAAAACAAAATCTTTGAAGACCGGAACCATGCCAATGATAATGGCAAGTAAAGAAGCGATTGTCGGAGGCTGAAGAACATGCTGAATTGGGGTCTTTTCAGCTACAACCCTCATCCTCCTGACCACTTTAGGCTCTGCCAAACATCTGAGGGACTTAGGACTGCTAGGAGCACCAGCGGAAGTTCCCTCTTCAGTAAAATCGATATCAGGGAATGTGTTCTGCGAGGAACCTGAAATACTCATGAAAACTCTTGCAATGAATGGAGTCTTTGAGTGCTCAGTTTCCTTGTCAACCATCCCTGGCCATTCTGCTTCATGAAGCAGGGGCCTACTGAAGTTGCTGACCTGTTCAGGTTCCTCCTGTATCTCATTGCCCTCACCAACAATCTCATAGAACTGCATCGGTGGCTCCATCATATGATATACCAACGTGTAGACAAGAATAACAGCAACCCACTGCGCGAAAGAGACATAAGCAATACCCTTGCGGTGACATCCAGGACCGAAGGGGTGATCCTGAGTATGGCAGACTGACCCGATGATGGCAATGGGGAGGTTGCCAGTGTTGCCGAACCCGGTCATGATCACAGTGAACCGGAAGAACTGCGGGGGCGGACGGCAGACCAGCGCGACGACGTACCCAAGGAAGCACCCGATGGCTGTGCTGATGAGCACGTTGAGCGGGATGAACCACCAGTGCAGGACGTTGTCGATGGTGACCGACTGGCCGAGGTGGACGAAGATGAGGCAGGGGAGGAAGAGCGCGAAGACGAGCTTGCTGAGGAGCTTGAAGGTGGCCCTGGGCACGATCTGGACCCGCGGGTTGGCGAGGAGCAGGCCGATGACCGTCAGGCACAGCAGCTTCATTAGCGGCACCACGGCGGACACCCAGTCGCCATGGACGGCCACCTGCGGGTCCATGGACCAGAGCATCGCTGCCGGTAAAATCTCTCCTTGCCTCTCCCTGCCTTACAATCCAAATTACTTTCTTCTACACCGTACAACCAAATCGTCTTGCTTATGCAGGTCCGGTGCTCAATCAGATGCGAACTGAAATCTCTGCATAGCTAGTAGCAGATAAGGAAGATGATTCAGAAACGGAGAAAATCGAAAACGGGACTAGCCACGCGATTGATAGTAGCAGGTAAGAACAAATCTAGCTAGGAACGGGAACGGATCTTGCTAAACAAACACTCCTTACTCGACCTTACTCCGATCGTCCTACTCGCGGAATTCGGGCCTTACTCCAGTCGTGCTAGAGAACTGCAGACGCCAAAAACATGATAACGGCGACGGAAGCAGCGCCGCCTGCAAGATCCAGGACGTCACTTACACGGAGTCGCGATCCGGGAAGGGAGGAAAGGCGGGCCGGGGAGGGCGCCGCGTGCTCCGCTAGCCGCCGCCGACGCGCGCCCAGGAGGAGGAGGAGGACAGACGAGGAGGGGGGGGGGGTCCGTAAGGGACGCCGCGAGAGGGAGAGCGAGAGGCGGCGGTGTCGCGCGGCGTGATGACGGGCACGGAATGATCTGGATTGGTCCGTTTTTTTGCCGTGGATCAGCGATGGGCTTGGCGCGGGCGGTGGGGCCCGGACGGAGATGGGGTGGTCCGCTGATGTTTTTTTTTTTAAATTTTCCGTGTCTCGCGAAGGCACGTGGATCTGGGCCCGTGATGATAAGGGACCGCGTGTGGCTGGGTATCGGATCGGATCGGCGATTCCGGTGCATAATATGATTCCACGTTTTTTCAAGCTAAAATGATTGGTGTCGTGTTGGGTGGATCTGACCACATGGATTAGCAGTCCATGTGTTTTAAACAGCGATGAAATGAAGGACTGAACCGAAGTGCGAGTTCATTCGCCGAGAGCCAGATTGGAGTGACGCGCGCCGTGCCGTGCCGTGCCGTGCCGGTGTCATCGCGGATGGCACGCTCTAATCGCCGGGGTTACCGGTCCATGTGCTGCTACCTCGAGCGAACGGTGTTCTCTCCGTGATGGCCAGCAGGTTCGCGAACGGTCAGGTGATACTGTGATGGGGAGAGGTCAGGTTGTATGGATCCATATTTTCTATGTTAATTTTTCTAGATGTGCCTAGATCTTCAGAAGGGCACGTTGCGCAGCAGAGAGACGGAAATAGGGTAGCCTCGTCACGGGGAAGCGCGTCTCGCCGTCCGAGAACACTGTTCCCGCTTGCTCATGCTCGCACGGCACCCACCAGGCCCGACGCGAAGGATCCAGGTCTGGCTGCTGGTTGGCTAGCCTGCGGGCCCAAACCTGCTGACCTGGCGCCCGCGTGCCCGCCAGCTGGAGGGGGAGGGGGCGAGCCCTTCCACGGGTGACGGGGACAGTCGGGTCGTATCCGATGCCGCAGCGCGCGAGGGCCGTGGGCCCCAGCCCGCCTCTCGTGTCGTGCCGCGGCCTAACGACAAGCGAACAGCACCCCGCCTTTTTTGCGGTAAAAGACACTGTGGTACTAGTAACTGTCCGGCGTGACAGAGACGCGACGGCGGCCGCTCGTCTCGTGGCCGGGAGCCCCTCCATGTGCCGACCGGCACCTCAAGCCGTCTCCCTCCCCTGCGCGCGCACCAAACGCCCCCGGAAACCAACCATTTCCGACGCAGACGGCTCCAAAATCCGTGACACCCGCAGCACTCCGCTCGTGAATCACTCGCCAGGCCGGAGGAGGAGGAGGAGGAGGAGAGTGGCATGGAAGAAGCGGTGGAGCAGAAGCCGGCGCTGGGGTACAGGGGCGCGGGCGCGCGGCCCTGCGACGCGTGCGCCGCGGAGCCGGCGCGGCTGCACTGCCGCGCCGACGGCGCGTACCTGTGCCCCGGCTGCGACGCGCGCGCCCACGGGGCCGGCTCCCGCCACGCGCGCGTCTGGCTCTGCGAGGCCTGCGGGCACGCGCCGGCCGCCGTCGCCTGCCGCGCCGACGCCGCCGCGCTCTGCGCCGCATGCGACGCCGACGTGCACTCCGCCAACCCGCTCGCGCGCCGCCACGAGCGGCTCCCCGTCGCGCCCTTCTTCGGCGCGCTCGCCGACGCGCCGGAGCCCTTCCCGTCCACGGCCTCCGCCGCGGGGGTCCAGGAGGCGGCGGACGACGACGACGCGAGCAACGAGGCCGAGGCGGCCTCGTGGCTCCTCCCCGAGCCCGACAACGGCCACGAGGACAGCGCCGCCGCCGCCGCCGACGCCTTCTTCGCGGGCTCGGACGTGTACCTCGACTTCGCACGGTCCACAGACGGCACCAAGGCCATCGGCGTGCCGACTGAGACGGACCTCGCCGGCGGCGGTTTCTTATATCCCGAACACTCCATGAGCCACAGCGTAATAAGCTAGCTACCTACTACCTCTGTTTCAATTTATTTAACACTGGCTTTTTCAATTTTAAACTAGAACGCGTCAAATAAATTAAAACGGAAGGAGTATTTTAGATATTGCTCCTTAAAAAAGGCACCTTTCAGTGTACCTGACGAGAACGTTGACGCCTTTAGCCCCTACATTTACAGGTGTCGTCGTCGTCGGAGGTGGCGGTGGTCCCGGACGCGCTAGCGGCGGGCACGCCGTCGGTGGCGAGCAAAGGGAAGGAGCGGGAGGCGCGGCTGCTGCGGTACCGGGAGAAGCGCAAGAACCGGCGGTTCGACAAGACCATCCGGTACGCGTCCCGCAAGGCGTACGCCGAGGCGCGGCCGCGCGTCAAGGGCCGCTTCGCCAAGCGCTGCTCCGCGGAGGCCGAGGACGACGCCGCCTGCTGCTGCTCCTCGCCGGCTGCGTCGGTGCCCGCGTCGTCCGACGGCGACTACGGCGTCGTGCCGTCCTTCTGATGATGAGGCCGCCGGTGGGTTTTGGCGTCGTGCGCCGTGCAGCGTGAATAGTTTGTACAGTGGGGTCGTTGCACGAACTCGACCGTAGTCGCACGGGAACCAGTGTACTCCTCGTCATCGTCCCGTGTAATCCAGCCCTGTAAATTACCCATCTAGAGATGAGCTTTTTACCCACGAGTGCACCTGTGTCCTGGATTCCTGGAACTCGCTGTTCAGCGCAGCATTCGGCTCACGAAAAGATTGTTCGGCTTCGACAGCAGTAGGGTAGCTGTTCCCATCTATTTTAGCTGGTATTCTTGATGGCGTGTATGTAGGCTGGGGAGAACACTAAGACGTCAGTTCATCGTTGAACCGAAACATGCCAAGTCCAACAGAGTTGCTATTTTTTCGTTTGCTATTCTGCAAATGCCCTATCGAGTCACTTGTCAAAAACGCCGGTTGGTAGGGGTTCGGTTATCTTGGGCCTGAGCCGGTGGCAAACAGGGTCTGGATCAATGACGCCTTTCTGGACACGTTGATGGCTGCCGGTGAAGTTGCAGCTGCGGACGAGAAGGGCTGGTACAAGTACAACCATGTGACCCGTGAAGTGTACGCCCACCGCACCGAACGCACGAGCGTCACGACACCGGAACGCACCCAAAATCCAAATGCGGCGAAACCTTTTCACGATAGGCTAGACAAGGATGGACAAGGCTAGGCAGCTCGCGGCGCCCGTGACCGAAGAGCCCGTGTGCAGTGTACGCGGTGTCTGCGAGACTGCGAATTCTGGGCCGCGACTACAAAAGGCCACACCGGCGTCACGTCGCGTCCATGATCCCGTGCTAGCATGCTAATACCTTCTCGCCTCTATCTGGATCATGAGAGCAGCACGCTGATGAAACGACCAACTATGTTGCTTCGAGCCTTCGACTCCAGCTATAAATACGACCGTAAGGGAACACAATGCAACACCACGCACTTTGTCCGAATCCCACATTCTAACAATACAAATCAATCCCGCAAGAGAAGCATGTATTGACAACTACATGCACTCGAGTCCAGTCAAAACTCAAAACAGAAAAGCTAGGCTCCTGCCTCCAAATTGTATCAGCAGCGGTGTCCTTCCCAGTAAACGTAAACAATTGTGAATTCAAAAACTGAGTCCTATAGAGTTGATACAGTTGTTGCACCCAAAGAGCATAAGCAAGACATGCATAGTCGTATTCAGGGATATGCCCCCCTTCCATTTTCAGAATTCCGGAGCAAAGAATTCAGGCATCATTAGCATATGGAGACTCCTCCGGCTGGGACTGCTGTGCTGGTGATCTGCTATAACTCCGGGCAGGAGGAGGCGGAGGAGACCTGCTCTGGCTTCGTGCTGCAGGGGGTGACCTGCTGAAATTCCGCACAGGAGGAGGCGGCGGCGGCGTCCTACTGAAACTCCGTGCACGTGCAGGTGGTGGCGACCTGCTGGAACTCCGTGCACGAGCAGGCGGTGGCGACCTGCTGTAACTGCGTGCACGAGCAGGCGGTGGCGACCTGCTGTAACTGCGTGCACGAGGAGGCGACCTGCTGTAACTACGCCTCTTCGGGGAACGATCCCGTGGGCTGTAGCTCCTGAAACCATCAAGCATTCAGTTAGAAGAACATTTATATACTACTCCTTCCGCTTCGAAATATTTGACGCTGGTTAGTTCAATTTTAAACTAACAAACGACAAATATTTCGAAACGGAGGGAGTATATCCCAAAGTATTCGATTCTTTAAATTTTGCGCTTCAAATTCGATTTTTTCAACTATATATATTTTTAAAACATCAGAACCAACTAACCATATGGTAAGATGAGTCGGTAACCATAATTTTTAGAGCATATGAAGATTTCCAGATAACCCTTGACCAATCTACATTGCACATCTAAGATCATTACTTAATATTACCTTCTACCATAGCTTGGGCTCCTCCGATGTCTTGGGCTGCGGCTGCGACTTCTGCTACGACTGCGGTATATAGGACTCCGGCTGCGGCGCCTTCCACTGCCCAGGCCTCCAGAACCAATCCGTAGGCGACATTCACGTGCAAAGTGACCAGCTTCACCACACTCATAGCACTTCATATCAGAACCTCCATTACGATCCCGACCACGTCCACTACCAGCTTTGGTTGACAACTCAACCCTCCAACCATTCTTACCTATAAAGCACAAATAAGAAGGCTATAAATATAAATCCACAAATTGTTGAAATATATATAACTATCACAATAACTAAGGTGCAAGACTTGGTTCAATCACTAATATAAATGAAAAGGGCAAATTTTGGTTCTATTGGCAGTTTAATTGAACTTAACAGTTTATTAAAGTCTGGCTCTAAAATTTTACAGTTTCCAGGACATGGCTAAAATAGCACCAGCTAATTTCCGTAAATACATGGATTGACAATAGCAGCACCAATATTTTCACTCCCAGTCATGCTACTTAAGTTACTTGTTATCAATATTTTGTATTGTATAATGATTCCAGTTTATTCATACTATAGAAGAAAAAAAGCACAACGGCCAGGTAACAAAGGGTCTGGCGCAGTGGTGGGTCCCTCTACTTGTGTCCTGGGGACCATGGGTTCAAATCAGCCTCCTGGCAAAATAAGCAAGGGGAAGGCTGCCTATAAAGTAGAAACTCCCTTCCCCAGACCAGTGTTTTAAAACAGCGCCTGGAGCCCCTGGATGCCTAGGCGACCGGCCATGGCACCCAGCAGGTCAGAGGTGGCGGTATGAGAGGTGGCAGCCTATGACTGGGAGTGAGTCAACCATCCATGGTATCGAAGCCGGAGCACCTGGACGTCTAGGCGTACTAGGCGACGCCTTTTAAACACTGACCTAGACAGCTAGACTTCACAATGGACAATGTGTGGGAGCTTTTAGCACTGGGTACTCCCTTTTTTTGCCAGGTAACAAAGAAACTACTTTTTGCTGGTTTCCTGTCCACAAACAATTTTTTTTGCATGTCATGAACTAGAAACTAATGTATGGACTGTAAAAAAGCAAGAAACACATATAATACCATCAAACATGTATTTACTAATACTAACAACACTTGCTAGCTGAAAGACAAGCAAAGCCCACGTTCACCTGCTAGCAGTAGGAATGCCTAGACAAGAGTACTGATTAGAATGTGGAGTAGGATCGATGAAAACCATTGGTATAAGTGATGTTGATATTCTTTCATATCCTGACCTAATATAAGCTAGGCCTACCACTCTACTGGAGACAAAACAACTGCGAGAGATGATTGCTGTGAATCTCAAGATGTTTTTTTATTGAACTAAGTTTCATTGCATATTAAGCTAAAAGAAATGAGGCAATAAAAAGGTTTCAATTTGACAGAGCCACATAATTTTATAACAAGGATACCAGATGTCCAAATATATCACTTCCGAGACTGATGACAAGGAATAACCAAACTTAAGATGGTAAACAAATAATGTGTAATGAACAAGCATCCACGACTGTTACCATCCAAATCACGAATTGCATCTTGTGCATTCCTGCGATCATCAAAGTCAATGAAGGCAAATCCTGGGGGTTTTCTAGCAACCCATACGCTGCATTGGATAAAGAAAAATCATCTCATGCATAGAAAACATCTAATAAACCATACGTCTGAAGGTCAATGCCTTATTCAATTGTGTAGAAAACTATCACAAATAAGTTTCGTTTTAATGAACAGCAAAGAAACAAACATGTATTTGGAAGGCATGCAGCAAACAAATCTTGACCATTATACTCAACCAGAGTCCGAAACACATATAAATATAAGCACAGTGCATGTTGCAGTTCATGTGTCTTTCTGGACAAGGTGTCGTCAGAATTTATAATGTATAAGTACATATATTTACACTGACAATATAACATAATTTATAGGATGTTTCAACCAGCAGATAAGAAATATGTCATTTAGGGAGAGGTTCATAAGAAAGTGTTACATATTCTTGAACGGATTATCATACTCTTCGAGTTATATCTCATAGCCATAGCCACAGAAATGAAAGTTCAGAAGATACCATCTTCTGCGCAATTATTCAGTTATATCTCATAGTCATTTTACTTCTGCATCTCACTCTTTGATTCACTCTTCATATTGACCTAGTACCTTCTACTGTTATCTTTATTAACATGTGCACTAGATTAATTCATAAATGTGCAGAAGGGCAACCTTTAAGGTTTTAAAAGAAATCCAACCATTCCAGTGAAATGAAAAGATGAAGATGACAAGACCATTGAAAAAGGAAGCTCATCTATATGTCATAAAGTCACTAAAAAAGCAAAGGTTTTAAGATTAAGCTGGAAGTTGTCTTAAGCTTAAGCAGCTAACACATCTGTCTTAAGTCAACAAAAATGACCACTACTAGTACTAGTGTGGGCTAACTTATGGGGTTAAAGCTCCATATGCTTTCATGTGTTATCTTAACTTGCAAACTTATCGTGCAGAAACTCAAGCCCTTCCAAATCAAGCAATACTTACTTTGAGCAAAGTAATCCTCATGTTCCCTTCCCCCAGTCTCAACTCTCTAGTAAAACTTTGGCTGCTCAACAAACTAACAACCACATATACAAATATATTGGTCTTAAAACACTACACCACGGTAGCCTTACTTCAATACAATATCATATCCATGAACTATAAGTGGGCAACTTCCTGCAGTTCTACAAGTGTGCGCGCTCCATGCAGAACTAGAATACTCCAAAACCAACTAAGCATGCTAATAGGGCAAACGAGCGAACAAGCAAGCATGTGCACATAATCGGAGACGATAGAGGCAATCCAGTACTGCTAGCTTGCACTTACGCGACTTATTAAAGGGGGAAAACAATCTATGCACTTCCAAGCAAAGATGCCATCATCTCACCTCCTCAGAACCCCGAACACGCGGAACTCGTCCTCGATCTCTCGCGCAGTCACGCGCGGATCCAGGTTTCCCACATAGACGCGAGCCATTAGCGCAACCCTGAAAGAGGGGAAAAGATCTCCATGAAACACCGCCCCATCCGAGGCGAAGCGGCATACACCAAGCTCCACCGTAAGAACATGAATTCCTTCGATCCACGCCGTTAAAGAGAAGAAAATGGACACGTGCTTGACTAAAAACGAGAATCAATGGTGGATCTGAAGCTTACTTGCCTTCGCGCGCGCGTCCCCTCGTGGGATTTGGGATTTCGGTCGCGAGAGCGACGGGACAAGCGGCTCTAGGGTTTAAGTTTGGGCCGCGGCCGGATGAGATATGAGGACTGTGGAGGGGAGAGCAACGGGAGGAGGGCAGGGAAGTGTAATTCGAGGAGGAATGAGTTGACGTTTCAGGGGCTTTTCCGGAATTTCAAATTTAGCTGGTAAAGGCCTCGTTGCTCGTGTGCCTATGGACTCGGGATAGTGTCTTAAAACGAATAATTTGTGGACAGTAGCAATAGCATATTTAGATTATTTTTGCGAGGACATATATTCAGATATCAGCGTGTTTAATTCAACTAGCAAAGAATGATAAAAAATTGAACATAGTTTTATTTTTGAAAACAACGAACACTTTGACGTTTTCATGACCTATAGTAATACTCTCTTAAACTAGTCAGCGTCAAATAATTTGAAACGAAAGAAGTATTTAGAGAATGAATAACATCAGGCAGGAGTCACTGATCAAAGACAACAACCAAAGCTTTTTCATATGTTCCATACTTTTTCCGTTCCTTTTTATTTGACGCTGGTTAGTTCATTTTTAAACTAACCAGCGTCAAGTAAAAAGGAACAGAGGGAGTATATACCTACAAGTCTACAACAAACGTCCCACTCAAAGCGAGTTGCCTTGCTGCCTTGTGATTTGGGAGATTTGAACGGAGTGCAACGTCAGGGTTTTTAGAGGTCACGAGGTATCACCAACTAAACTGCTCAATTTTGCTGTCAAGTGCAAACAATATATTCATCACTTCTGCTGCAAATGTCGTCATAACTACAAGCAACCTGAGAAAACGTTCTTCACCTCTTCTTCACAGCAAGTTCGATGATCTAGGAAAAAGAAGGCGATGTTCTCGAGGCCCAAATCTATCGCATCAAATGGAGTAGGAACAGAGCCCCTATTTGGCAGCGCTGCTAGATAGCATCATCAGATATTGTTAGGGTACAAAGGAATTAATATGACACAGTATATTGGTGCCCAGCCCATGTGAACAGCGCTGATCAAATACATAATTTTGTCTGTGCTACTGCACAGCAAGCCAAGATCAGCTGAAACAAATTGGATTGATTGAGCAGATAAGATTCAGACAAAAGCTCTCCTGAAGCACGAATGTGAAAAAGAAACCTCCGTTCATGATTCTCTATTGCCCAAATAAACTAGAAATTGCTGCCAGGTATCCAGCTAGCTGCAGGAATAAATAAGCACTAGGTCCCATAGTAGTAGTGTAGAAATGTTATTGGCATTATGGTTTCAAGTAACAAGTGTTGCACATCAATTGCCATAGTTATTCATTATAATTTTCTCGAACAGTATTCAAGTTGTTGGTTACGGATAACTTTGTATACTACAGACTGAATCCAGCTAGCTGCAGGAAGGGTCAGTATAGAAGAGGTTAATAGCATTCCGGTCCCCTCCCCCTCTTTTTTTCCCCATCGTGTCATCGTTATCTTGTCCGATCCTTCCAGGGCTTGGATTCTTGGTGGGCTTGGGCCGGCCCACGTCCAACAGAAGAGAGAGAAAGGTCACGGCTCCGCTTGCCGCTTGGTCAGTGAAGTGGATGAGGAGGGCGTGTGGGTGTCGCCACCAGCAACGTTAGCTTCTCCCCCCGTGTGGCCCTGGGCTTGCGCGCGCGATGACGACGGCCACCGTCGCCGGCGACGGTTTCGCCGGAGCCCTCCTCGTCCCGGGGGTTTTCCACCTACTACGCTCACGCCGGGGTTAGAATTAGAACCCACTACACTACACGAGATTCATGTGTCCTAATCAGGGCGGTCTAGCTAGCTAGAGAGTCCCAAATCCTTCCTCCTTGGCCGCCGCGATCCTAGCTAGCTAGCTTCGCCGCGCACCGATCCCGTTCGCACGCACGTGCCGTCCTAATCGATCGGGCAGTGCCACGCGCATGAGACGGACGACCATCGGATCCCTCTTCCGTCCAGCATCGTCCGTGTCACCGTCATGCATGCATGTCTCGTGCAGTCACTTCGTGTGGCCGGCGCTGCTGCCGCCTGCATGGATCGATGGAAGCCGAAAGGCACACGCACGCACGTACGCCAAGCGCGCGTGCGCAGCGGCGCCGACGCGATGCGAGAGGAGAGGGGTAGAAAAGAAGCGCTCATCTCCACCATGCATTTTCTGTCAGGGCCGAGAGAGGAGCAGAAGCGACAGTGCGCGGCGGTACGTATACTACGACACGAGCGCCGATCAGCAGCTGCTGCGCTGTGTGTTGGTCTCGACCGATCCGATTCTCCCGTTCAGGCTGTACGCTCTACTACGTCTATGGAGGTAATAGCTCTCCAGCGCAACGACGTATACTATAGCTACGGAGAGCAGAGAAGAGCCTGTCCGCATCATATGGCTACACGTTGATCGGAGCACGGCAGGTAGGTCCTGTGCTGACCACTCAGGTCGCACCGTACGCGCGGCCTGGATATTTGGATGGAACTACGTGCTAGCTCTTATGTTGTGGCATGCAAGACATGATCCTGCACCTAGTACCTCTATGACGAGTGACGATTGGTTACTTCACAAAAACGAAAAATCGATTTACCTGATTCTATTGTGAATTATCCGTTTGATTCTCATCGAGAATCAGGAGTTGGGAGCGCTGCCAAAGGAGGTCGTAGAATGTACTACTACCACGAAGTTCCCTTTTCCTGGTCAAATGTTTTGCTGACTTGCGTGATTGGTTCGCATAATGCTTACGTAAAAGAATTTATGCAAGAGTTCACTGCTCACTCTATTTTAAACTATTATCATTTAAATTTAAACTGAAATGATTATCCTAACAACAACAATGATATAAAAACTGATGGAGCACTTCTTCCCTTCCAATTTATGCCTACTTTTCAGCGTTGGGCACTCAATATTACGGCAGCTACTGAGATCCCTCAGGAAGAAGAGATCACTCTAGGTACCCTTGGATCGAGTCTTTCTCAAAGCCCAACACTACAGTAAACTAGTAAATTAACGAGGGGTAATTATTTACAATGGTGTCGTCGTTAATAAGTATATTAACGATGGTGAAAATACACCGTCGTTAATAAGACCATTATTTATGACGGTTAGGTCAACCGTCGTTAATAAGGCCTAACCGTCGTAAATAAGTAGCTTATTTACGACGGTACCGGGAACCGTCGTAAATAAGCTAATAAATATACAGCCTCGCGCGCGGGAGGGGAGCAGTTCACTCCCCTCCCGCGCGCGACCGCCGCCTCCGCCCGCGACGCCGTGCCGCCGCCAACCGCCGCCTCTGCCCCCGACGCCGCGCCGCCGCCGCTCGACGCCGCGCCGCCGGCCGACCCTGGCCGCCTCCCGACCGCCCCCGGCCACCCCCAGCCGGCCCCAGCCGCTCCCGACCGCCCCAGTGATTTTGACGTTTCACGTGTGTCGAAACGGTTTCATGCAAAATTATGTGGTCTGGTACTTTTACGGTGAGACACGTTTTCGAGCTGCTGAAGAAGAAGTGGTGTCTGATAACACGGGGGTTGACATGATGGATGAGATGCTTGAAGCCATAGATCCTAAGTAGACGGAGGATGCTCCTACAACGGAAGTTAAAACGTTCTTCAAGCTCCTCAAAGCATCACAAGAGCCTCTACATGAACACACAAAAGTGACTCTTCTTAGTTTCTTGACCCGACTTATGATAATTAAGTCTAAATATTCATGCTCCAATAACTGTTACAACGATCTCATCAAATTGATCTGCGATATCTTGCCACAACCTCATAAAGTGCCGAAAGATATGTACCATGCCAAGAGGATGTGACACATTCGTCCTTGCAAACCAAGTCGAGCAAGTGTATTATTTAAATTATCCTTGCGAAAAACTACGTGCTTGGTGGGGTGTACAAAAGGTCAATCCCCATGAACAGTTATCTACACCAAACGATGATGAGTATAATGATACTTTGTTGTCATTGAACGGTGAGATTGATAAGGTTTACCAAGAAGATGAGTTACCAGATCAATTTATCATCGAGCCAGGTCTAGAACTTGATGAGTTAGTTGGAGATGTTCAAGATATAGAGACTAGTCAGACACGAAAACGAAAATGAAAACCAGTCAAGGTTGAATTCTATTATCTTCCTTATTGTTAATTGAATTTAATAAATAATAATTGTTCATTTAATAGGATGTCGTCGAGTAGAAGAAAGGGAAAGAGCAAGGGGGACAGGCCACCGGCGAGGGGTTTTCTGTCCACCGCCTCGAGCGAGGCCTTTCGGGGTAGCCAGCTCAGCGCTAGTAGGAGGGCTGCGTTGTTGAGCCAGCTACCAGATCTGCAAGGAAGAAATGTGGTCGTCATGCGGTCTTCAGAGGTAAATAGATCTCCTTCAATTTTCTTAAGTTCTTAAATTGTATAAGTACTACATTTATATATATACAATTCTAGGACGACTCTTCGTCCGAGTATTCCGAGGAGTGCGGTCCACAGCAGCCACTAGTGGCTGATCCCCTTCGCAGCTGGCTTCTGGGTCCGGTGGTTCTCAGACAGGAGGTTCGTCAGCTGATCACTCTTCTGGGTCACCTGATGTGGAGCCTCGTCGGGTGCGCAAGACTAGGAGCGGGCACTTTGTGAGTCTTCCTCCTGCTCCAGCAAACCCATTGGATCGGATAGTTATCCGTCCGGTTGACGATATTTTAGTAAATATCTTACACTTCAATTTAGATTGTGTCGTCACAAGCAGGTGATGACTCCTTGGGTCAAGGACGACACAAGCAGGTGAACCATGTCCTCGGTGGTCTGATCCGTTTGCACTATCCTGCTGTAGCGAACGGTGTCGCCGCCATGTCGTGGGATGATTACGCGACCGCACAGGACGTGACTCACGGCATCCACCAGGAGGTTGTATGGTCCAACTTCACGGTAAGCATATTAAATGTAGTCTATAATATGTTAAATACAATTACTTATAAATTTGTTATGCAAGGCGCAATACTGTTTGGAGGACGAGGGCGCGGTGGACCACGCCCGGTTAGTGTTCCACCACAACGCCAGTAAGCTCGTGACTCGGGCCCTTTCGAGCGCCTGGATTCAAGTTACCACCAAATATTTCAAGCTACATCCGAGCGAGCAAGAGTTGGGCCACTTCAGGGCGATGTCTTCCACTTACCTGACCACGGAGCAATACATGGAGGTAAATTGTGAATTTTATTTTGTTCATTTTTCTTTTTCTATTTAAAGTGCTTTCAACTAATAAGACATTTGTGTAGGGTCGTGGAGGAGTCCAGTGGCTAGAAGGCAGGCCGGAGGCATACGAGGCCCTTTGCTTACGCTGGGGGGGTGAGGATTGTCATGCCCTCTCCCGCAGTCGTCGAGAAAGCAGAGGGACGAACTCGTCTCACTTTTTTGTTGTTGACGGGTATTTGCGGTCCAAAAAACGTCTTGTAAGTGTAACTTACCAAGTATAATGTTGGTTTATATTTCATATTTTCATTGTGCTGATACGTGCATCCATAGGAGCACGCAACTGGTCAGAAGCCCCCACTGATTGAGGTGTGGAAGAGAGGTCACAGAGGAAGTGATCCGTCACAGCTCGACCAGCTCTGCTCTCAGTCGGCGAGAGAGGCACTGGTGAGTTGTCTCATCACGTGTATTGAATTCTCTTAATCAAACTAGCTAATATTCTTTTATTTTCTTATTTATAGACCAGGTATGGGCAGGAGGCACGGAGGCTTTGCGGCGAGGAGTATGATTAATAGAACGCGCCAACAATCATCCTAGAAGTCGCTTACGCAGGTGGACGTGGAAAATCTCACGGCCGGTGAGTTTTCATCTTCTACAATTACTATCTACGACTTTGTTGGAGTGGTCGATGAAAATCTAATAAACTTTCTTCTTTATATAGGTTCAACATCTTCCAAAGAGTGGTCGACTCCAGACAGGCACGACCCTCCAGGTCCTCTTCCTCTCAGCAGGCTAGCTCTTCCAGCCGGTCTACCTTGCTGGAGCTCGAGATTGTCCAGTACGAGCTCCTCCGGACATAGGAGGAGCTCCGGAGAGAGAGAGAGAGGGGACTCAGGAGGAGCTCCGACTAGAGCGAGAGCGACATGCCGCAGCCACTAGGGCTAGAGACGAGTATCTCAACTCGTACATGCTACAGTTTCAAGCGACAATGACGGTAAGTAATTGTCGTTAAAATATGTATATGTTTCAAAATTATGAATGCAAAAATATGCTAATAGTTTGTATTCACAGGCTATGACGGCTGGACAGCATGTTGAGCTTCCACGGTGGGAGCCACCACCTGTGATCGAGCCAGAGCAGCCACAGGTGCCAACTACAGGAGCTCACGTAAAAACGAACCTCTCTTGAGTTTATTTAGACATACTTGGTTAATTATACCTAAACTTACTCAAATATGACTAAACTAAGTTAACATTGTTCTATTATAGACAAACGTAGTTGAACTTTATCAAATATAACAAAAACACTTTGAGCTTGCTCAAATATAGTCTTATGTAGTTAAACTTGCTAAAATGAAGTCAAAACTAGTTCACCTTGCTAAATTCTAATAATATGTGCTAAAACATGACATGCATCAGGGACGGAGGCTCGCACTCCATCGCCACACGTGTCAGGAGTGAGGAGACGGCTTGAGAATGATTTTGCGGGCTCCGGAGGTAGCGGTCGTGGTAGTAATGTGTAGATTCGTTTGTATCGTGTCATTTGATTGTTTGTGATGGGCTTGTAATATATTTTTATGATTGTGATCATGCGATATTATACTTTATATATGGATTTCTTACTGTTTGTGTTGCTGGCCATCGAGCCAGTGGACTGGCAATGGAGCTAGCGGTCAACATTTTCTGTTAAAAAACAAAAAATTTATTTACGACGGTTTATACAGTACCATCGTAAATAATGTTTCTGTTATTTACGACGGTACATCCACCCGTCGTAAATAGTGCCCCTATTATTTACGACGGAGTGGTTGTACCGTCGTAAATAAAACCCCTATTATTTACGACGGTATAACCACCCCGTCGTAATTAAGTTTCCCGCCGTTCCACTTGGCGTGAAGACTTATTCACGACGGCTAAAATTAGTCGTCGTAAATAAGCTTATTTACGTCGGTAACCGTCGTAAATAAGCTTATTTACGTCAACTTATTTTTTACGGCTAAAAACCCTCGTAAATAAGTAAATACTATCGCAAATAGCTTATTTACGAGGGTAATGCGCTTATTTACAACGGTTTTTTACTCTTGTTAATTGCTATATTTCCTGTAGTGCAAGGAAATGCAACAAACAATGAGCTAGGGAAGTTAAGCTGCAACTTGGTTCGATAGCTGTGTACTCCCTCCGGTGCACAAAAAATTGTCGTTTTGGACATGTTCTCGCATACCAAGGAAATTTTAAATAAATTTTCTTTTCATTACTATCGTAGTCTCTTTAATAGCTTGACTGGTCTACTTCACTAGTTCTCAAGCCCGTTTATTACGTTTTTCATGAGACAAACTCCTTGGTTGCGCTTCAATGTCAATTTTTGGTGCACTCATGGCTTCTGTGCACGGAACAGAGTATATTTCGTGAGTCGCTTGTGTGAGAGGGACTTCAAAGATGAGAAAGAGAGTCATGAGAGACCAGCAGCGTGTGCGTAAATGCAAGGCAGTAGCTAGCAGCAGGGCATGCAAAGATGAGAGAGAGATCAGGCAACGCATTGAAAAAAGAGTCAAGACTTCTCATCATAGCTACCCAATGGATCGCATTTACGTACTTGCATGAATCAGCTTGCTCGCCTGTGGTATGTGCACTTGTGTTACCACTACTATACTACCCAGGAGGAGTACCTTTTGCATGCAAAACCCTATGCTGCCGAAAAGGTACAAGTCAAAATGCAGGCCACATCTACCAGCCGCTCCCCAAACCAGGAGGGGCCAATTCATCACTCCATTGCTCCTCTGTCGCTTCCATGCAGTCACTAACATGCACACACGCGAGATCACAATCTCTCTCCCTCTCTCTCTCCTTCTCTATCTGCTTGCTGATGTTGCGTGAGTCTCTAGCGAAGAGATGGACGATGTGATTCGGCCGACCAGCAGCTGAGCCCCTTTCTCGATCGCATCCTCCGCGCGCCTGATGTGTGACCATGCGTATGACTGCACGCAGTACGTACCGGCCGCTGTATCACTGCTTCCAACCCTGAAGAGTCACAAGTCACCGCGCGCAGCTAGAATGCAGCAGCAATTCTTTTTTCCTTTTTGTTCGCCGGTAGGTCTCTCCGGCCGGCCGGTCCCTTTTCCCCTCCCGTTCACGCATGCTTACGTACATGCGCAAGAACAGCTAGCAGAATAGGTTAGGCGCGTGACAGCATTACCTTAGAATTAGGAAGAGTTTAATATTTTCAATCCGTTAAACAAGATGGTTCTCTCACTTAATGTTCACAGCTCTTATACGTATATAAAAAATTTATATAAAAAAATAAAAAAAACTGACAACAAATGCACAAAGCTAGATTTCATGCGCGGCGGCCGGCCGGCCGGCCATGATGCGGAAGGAGCGGTCCCCTGCAGGAGTTCCGCGTTGGGCATGGCCGAATCGTCAACCCGGTGTTCGTGTGCGCGCGCGGTTGCCATGGCATGGATAGAGCATCCGGCCGGGCCCGGCACGCGTGCGAGTCGCCGAGACGTCTCTCTCGTGCCGTCGGAAATGGCACGTAGATCACGGCTCGAGTCCCGTCGACTGAGAAGATCCCATCATGTTCACCACAACAAACATGTAGTGTACGTGGCAGTTGACATTGCAGCGCGTTTCAACCTTTTGAGACATCGTCTAGCTAGCTAGTACTCGATCCGTTCCTCTCCTCTGAATGCCCCCCCCCCAAAAAAAAATCATCGAATCATGCTGCAAGAGGATTTCAAATATATATATATATATATATATATATATATATATATATATATATACTAACACAAAACATGCTGCGTGCTGCAGATTGATTGCGAGGTGAATGAAGAGCAGGGGACCCCATGAATTGAACCGTTTTGCCGGCCTCCGGGCGGCCTCATCACTCTGACGATCGATGCACGCCCCTCTTGACTCGCCATAACTCGAACGCGCGCGCAGTGCCGGCCGGTACAGTCACACTGTCACTCACGACGACGCTACTCATCCTCTGGCACGCATGTACAGTAGGTCCAAGCGACCCGGTATATATACGGTGCGTCCTGCTGTGAGAGGCCCTACCTGCCAGCCTCTGTGACTCTCCGGTCCAGAGGTTTTTGTTGCCGTGTTCATAAAGGTGCATGCACCGCTTCAGCCAACCAGCTGGCGGCGTCTCTCTGTTTCACCGTTACGGTTGTAGATCAACAAGATCCAATCCAGGCGAGAAGCTAGCCAAGAACTGTACCACTAATGCAAGGGCACGCGAGTGAGTGAGTACACAGTTTGACGCTCTAGCTATCCGTTCCTTTTCGAAAGATAGACGAATTAAGCAGTGTTGTTAAGGTTCCGCCCAAACTATCCCAGTCCTATCATAGTGCTGTTGATGGTTAAGACCTGTAGTGTACCTCACAAACTGGCATTTTTTGAGAAGTTCTGACGTCCATTCCGTTTTCTTTGCACACACGCAGCTGATGAGTTTCATAGCTCGGTTTTGAATCACTACTAGTAGCGCTTGTAAATAGTTGGATGGTTTTCTAAGCATCAGCTGTTGGCATATATGCAAGACAGTGAAATTTTGGTCGCAGTCAGAGCACGGGAGCATAAATATAAATACTGCCCATGTTTTTCTCTTTCAGAAAAAAGGAAATATATAGGAGCGCAAGAACTAGGGCAGGGAGCATGTTTTAACCGCACGCCTTCTTCCTCCCTTTTGCCTCCCTCCACGGCCGACGGGGCAGCACCGCCCCCTGTCTCGCGCTATAAAAAGGGACGCCAGCCCGTCTTCTCCACCCTTCTTTGCCACACCGCAGGCCAGTGTATGCTTGCTCTCTCTCCTTCTCCTCACCCCCAGCAAAGAAGATGCCTAACCCGGGCCACGCCATGCATAGCTGCTTCGTCGTGGTCTGCTTCCTCTCGTCGGCCGGAGGCGATCCGTCTTGGGCTAGTTCCTCCATGGGGCGCCTCAGCTGGAAGACGAGGAAGAGGGAGCGGCTGAAGCCTCCGGTGATCAGAAAGCTCTGCCGTGCCGTTCTGTGAGGGCGCTATCCTCCCCGAGCTTATTCTTCCATCACGTTTTTATCACTAACGTTAATTGTTTATCCATTCATCTTTTCTGTACTCTCGTCCTTAGGTTATTTTCTTCTAGCTGATATTAAGCTTGTCTTCTTGACCTTGCAAGACTTTTTATTTGAAGACGATCTTCTACAACTCCTTCATGTCCTAGTCACGCATATCTCCATAAAAGTCACGCCTATCAATCCTCCCATCTATCTAGTCACCGTCTATCCCTCTTGAGCTTGTCACACCTGCAGCTAGCATCTCTTTTATTGCGCATTGGTCATCCAGCAGGTACTGCCGCATCACGTCTGGTATTCCTTTTGTAAGGGATGTTGAGCTACGGACGCATCAAATTTAGTTTGTGATATGTAACTAGTAGTAGTGTCTAGTAGTAGTAGTTTGTGATATGAACCATAATATGGTGCTGTTCTTCAGTGGAAATGGGTGTCTAGTTTGTGGTGAATTCCATTGCCTTCGAGCAACTTCTGCACGTGCTGAGCTGTTCGTTGTGTGTGACAAACTACTAACAATCTGATGTATACATTCCCGTGACGATCATTGCCTTGTCGTTCGTCGAGATTTGCGTATGCGAGCGCCTCTAATTCTACGTACTGAGACTGTCTTCTTGACACCAAACCGGGGCATGCATGCAGGCTATACTGACATATGGAGGCATGCTCTTGCTGAGTTTTACTAGTGCTGAGCTAGTTCACGTGGTCACGACGTGCGAAAAAACTTAAGACATGCTGTTGAAATACGAGAGAGCGAGCGAGAGCGAGAGAGAGAGAGAGAGAGAGAGAGAGAGAGAGAGAGAGGGAGGGAGAGAGAGAGAGAGAGCCGCGGAGCCGCATGCAGGCGATCAGAAGGAGCAGGAAAACGTGCGCGCACGAGACGTCATCACGCGCCATGGCCGGCCGCGGCGAGCACGCACACGACGTCGTCTGCCGCGGAGCCGCGCGTGGTCCCGAACCCTCTCCGCGGGGCGGGGCGATGCCAGCTTGCGCGCGCGTGCTACGCTTCGCGGCCTCCTCCCCCTCGCCATGCCATGCAATAACTCGCTCTGAATGCGATGGACGCTTGTAGCGGCGCCACTGCATGAACGACGACACGCCGTATTCCGAGCCACTCGGCGTTAGTTTCCTGAGCCACACTCACGCCAACGTGATCTCCCATTAGCGCCGGCGCGCTGGCTCTGAACGGCGAGCACGCCTGGCGCGCGCTGCGGCATACGTCGTCGGACGACGTACGCCAAGACAGCGACGGGACGGTTCGTTTGCGCGCGAGTGATCGAGTCGAAGCGATGGGCCCATGCGCGGCCGGCCAGGGAGAGCCACAACAGGAGCGGTGCATATGCTGTGCGTCCTGAGGTGCAGTGCAGCTGCCGGGGGACGGCACAGGCGTGATCTGTGAGCGCTGATCGACCTGTGGATGCATGCATGCAGCATGGCGCGGGCATGGAGCCTACACGAATTGAATGCCCCTCTGCGCCGTGGCAGCGGGCAGGGATGATTGCGGCAAAACGGAGCATGCTTGCTTTGCTTGTTGTTGTTGCCGCCCGGGCGTGACTGCGATTGAACCCGGCCGGTTTGTAGTGGCTGGCAGATGGAGAGGAACCGATCGCAGGTGAACGAAACGATCGCAGGTGGCAGCCAACTGTGTGTGCATTCACGATGGTTCGATGGGTGTAAGCATCTGGACGAGAGAGGCGATCGAAACGAACCAATTTGCAAGAGAGAGAGAGAGGTCTGCGGCTATTCACTACTGTAACACAGCTTCGTCATTGCTGTGTGCTGACCGGAAAGACCGATGCTTCGCCACATGGACTAACTTGTACGCACAGCTAGCAACAAAAGTGTCGGCATCACGCACAGTTCCTCCTTGATGAGTCGCGGATCGCACTGGATTTCCAACAATTGGAGCATCCGCGACCAGTGAACGCAAGCAAGCTCGACACTCGACCGCGCGTAAAGTGGAAACAGCGTGGATCATCCCTAGATCAAAACAAGTTTTCTGTGCGTGCCTGTTGTTCGCAGGGCACTGTGACATTCCTCGCTCGCAAGGAACAAGTCTCTTACCATCATCCACGTGCAGTTAAACGAGAAAACTGGCCGGGATAAAAAGATGCTACTTATAACTGACACTGGTATGATCCTCCAACGATGACTTCGCTCAATGTGAACTTATATGGCAGCTTTTACAGAGGCCTAGCGGTAGACAGGGCATGGAAGTGTATCATGTACATCAACCAGATACAAAAACACGGCGAGCTTTAGACACCATAAAAAAATTGAACCAAGAAATGATTGTCACAGTTTTTCATTGGCACCAAAAGAAGGCCATCGACTTACCTCTCTTGTTGGTGCTTCTTCAAAGAAACGAGTAAGTAATTGAGCAGGTAAAAGCTTTCTTTTCAAAATCTCACCCCGGGAAAGGTACATGCACATTCATGGGCAGTATGTAATCATTGTCCTGACCTGATTCACAGCAGTTACTGCAATTCTAGCATAGATTGATGACATAAAAGGTGTAGCACAGAACGGCACAGCTGCAAACACGAGAGAATGCAAACTTCCAACGCACACGTTATGCGAATAAAATGAGGTCCACATAAGGCCGAATGTGAACTGTAGCCAATTATTTAGACCAACATAAAGGTAGCATCGCTAACAGTTTCGCAGTGACTGCGTGAAGAGCAAGGGACAAAAGCATTGACGAACTTGAAAGCAGGGATGCAGAATGAAACAGTACAACTGGCCAAAGTGTTGACTAGCCAGTCCAAGGGGAGGTTTGAACCAGGTTTAGAGAGGCCCTGGAAATGTGCCATTCTCCCTCTGCTCGTTCCATTTCTCAACCTGATTTAGCAAAGAGTCAGCTACGCATGATATCAAAGGAAAGAAATATATAACTATACTTAATAACAAAATACAATACATTAGCAAACACAATTACAATTTTCATAAAACTAATGATGTAAATAGTAAACACTTGATGAACCAATATAATCATCTAGAAACATCATAATGTACTATTTACTATATTTATATCATCTAAATTGGATCTAGTATGGACAAAATTTAACTGCTTCAGCATGGCCTCAGGTTGGACCAAGTCTATGGTGGGCTCTGAAAGCCAATGTCCAATCTCACGCATCAACTGAAGACTGGCCAACAGTAACATACAACAGTGTGTCTGCCCAGCGCAACTGGCCAACAGGAACACTGAAAGTTTTAGGTATATCCAGTCCCAAGAATAAGCCATACTCTCCTTGAACTAAATTTGGAGGTTTAGGGTATTATAGCACTCCATTTAGGCACCAACAATAACTAATTCCAATTTATCGTTCCAACATCCACTGGCTCCTTGATGCAATGAAGCAAAGTTAAAATCCTCACACGAGAATGTTTCAGCCCCAAGACAAACAGCAGCTGTTTGTCACAAAGGACAGGAACATTCAGAATGGATCATTCAAGAGGCGAGCATATGATAATTTTTGCATGCATCTTCAACTGGCAAAGAACAGAACAAGAGGAAATGTGTAATATATCTCATCGTGATGTGTATTAGATGGTAAAGCAAGTCAAGGTAAATGTGTCAAATTTCCTTGTGATGAGTATTTGACAATAAAGCAAGTTGCAGTAATGGAGCATCACCACCTTATGATGTGAATTTGCATGCATACCCTATTATTTTCATTTGAAAGCACATCCATGGTTATGGTTATATGTGCAACCTACCAATGAGCACTAAAGGTCAGTCAGTAACAACTCGAGGAAGAAATTATTAAGCTGGTGGTCAGTGGTCACTAGCAAAATTCAGTAGCAAATGGATAGATTTGGTCAGGACACACTCAAGACAAGGAAACAGTGAGTTGAACTGGGCTCTATGGGCAGAATATAGATTTATGACAAATTAATACACTCAATACATAGTTGAATGAATCACGAACGTCAAATTAATACACCCACTATAGCATTACAATTCGCAGATCCAAAAGAACTAGAGAGAAATGGTGCTGAGAAACCCAAGAATCACTCGTTTAACAATCACACAATAAGATATATTAAAATGGCAGCTGTCAACAAAATCACTCACCCATTCTCCGGGGCACAGGGATCTGTAATACTTGGCAAATTTCTCACAGTCACCAGCATCATCCCCTTTGGCATTCAAGCACCTGAATCCCGTGTAAGTCAAAGTAATTAGTACCAGAATATGAAAATGTGTTTGGCCTTGAAAATTTATGCACAAAATGCTGACACGTTATTATGAAAAGCTTAATGTTTGAAATTTATACGACCATACCTGTGGTACTCAATGTAGCGAGTGAAGCAATGCCTGGTCTGGTTTGTTGTAGGGAAGCGGAAGTCAGCAGGAGCTGTTTTTATCTCTATCTGGCATGTAAGCAAGTGATGAACTTGTGTGGAAGATAAAACAAAGCAAACAAGAACTTCTATGAAAGCTTACACCAAAAGGTAAAATAAAGAAGAGTTCGTGTAACATATATGACATCGACTGTTTCAGGAAGAACATGAACAGGCATAGTGATACATGGTACTGTTAAGATAATTCCATTTTCATAAGGAAGTAAAATACCAGATAAGCTGAACAACAACTAGACTTCACTAAACTTAGCCACATAAGGAGATTAGTTTTTCATAAAAGGAGTAGGAACTTAGGAAGGAAAACCTGCAGATGCTAGAATATGAAATGGATAAAGCAAGCAACAATCATGATGACACTGAACCACTATAAAGTATGCTCATCTATATCTCACTACCCAAAGATATGAAATATATGGAGTAATGAAGATACTACAGAGGCAGTTTATCTGAGGACATCTTCATCAGATTTAAACTGGCTATATTTCACCAGAATATGAGGTTTCGCAATATCTCAAGAACAATTGTTGATAAAGGCCTAATATTACATTATAAACAAACAACAACAAAGCCTTTGTCCCAAGCATGTTGGGGTGCGATAATATTACATTGTCGTTTTATTTTCTTCTCTCATCGAACCCCAGAATATGCCAAAGTTTCGAGACGTTTTTACCTGTCCAAAAATGATACATTGCGTTCTCAATCTGAAACGAGAGATGGTGCGGCATTTCGCTAGGACATGCCTAGACGCATTGTATCCCCAACGACCACGACCACCTTGTTAATCTGTCACTACGAATAGTGGCATACAATCTCGCATTTTTCCTTCAAGCCTTCGCGTCCGCAAACTGCCGCGGCGATCCAATGCCCAAACGGATGCGCATGCGCCTGGTATCGCCGCAAAACAAAACCACGCACACAGAAATCATCGCACCCCCAGACGATACTTAGGATTCCCTTGCCTTTGCCTGAGCTACCTACTCGTCCCGTTTTCCGGAACAGACCGGAGTCTACCTAACGTAAAGCTGAGGCCGGAGATGCAAACGGTTCCGGGACGGCCGCGCGGTAGGAGATCCGGCTGGCGGATCGGAGGTTCGTAGAAGGATGGCGCACGCACCTCGACCTCGGCCATTTCGGTGGAGGCGCCTGCAGACGGTGGGCTCCCGGGGTCGCGCGGCGGAAGGAGGCGGCGGCGGGCGGTGCGCTGGCAGCCGGTCGGGTCGGGTCAACCTCGGTGGCCTGCGAGCCGGAATTAGTAATAGAGGAGGAGGAAAAGGTGGGAACATTTGTTCTACTGTTGAAGCCCAGCCTCGGCCGCACGGCCCAGGCGTGCGCGCCGGCCTACCAAGAAGGTGACGCCGACACGTTACACGCGCGGTGCCATCGCGTGATCTCGGGCCGCTTGTAGCGTGGCGACTCAGACACGCGTGCAGCTCAGCCCGCGACGCGTCAAGCTGGGCTTCGGCGTCAGCTCTTGCTGCAAGTCTGAGACGTCCACGAACCTTGCTTCTCCTGAACGCTGATTTGTACGTACGCCTTCGGATTCCTCCGTCCTCATCGCCTCTGCCCCCAGAGTCCATCGCCGCCGCTCAGCTCTGAACATTCGACCGAAATATGATTTGTACCAAAGTCCGCTGCCCCCAAATCTGATTTGTAGGAGCGGCGAGCATGCGAGCCTCGAGAGCATTATAAACCATGGCGCAAAGATAAAAGAAAAGTGAATAGGATGTGAGACGCGGAGGGAAATAGGGATGGCAACAGGTATGAGTCGGATCGGGTCGACCAAAAATCCCCCTAAAACAAAATAGCTTACGGGTGAAATTTGAGACCCACACCTGCATCCATCGGGTTTCGAGTGACAGTCCGGTTTGACTTTTTCTATAAACATACAACTATGCTTAATAAAATAAATCTAAAAATCATAATTTTGAATGACAATGCAATAAAAAATATTAAGTTGCTTTTAAAAATTATACATATAGGTTGTGATAAGTACGATAAAACAATTAAATTATACAAAATAATCAAATTTAACTTTAAAATTATAAATATAAATTATTTCAGTTGTCCGTCAGGTACCCGCGGGTGCAAAATAAAATCCGCATCCGCACCCGCGATAAGTCGGGTCAGGTGCGTGTTTGACCCGCAAGTAGAAAATCTCACCCGCACTCGTCGGGTATCCGCACGCGTGGGTGGGATTGCCATCCTTAGACAGAAAGAATAAAGAAGATAATAGGACCGGACGGCTCATTGTTCCACGGAGTTCTGGATGAGATTGGAAGCTCGGGATTGAACAAATATAGTAGGATTTAGTGTGGATTTTGGTGGTGATTTGGGTTGCGAGGGGTGGTTTATTGTATCATTAAACTTTTCCTTTAGTGAGGTTTACTTGCTATTTGTTGGCTTTATATGACATGGCATTTTCAATTTTCCAGCTAAATTATTAGTGTTTGTCTAACGGCAGCACCGAGCGAACACATCACGGTCAGCCGCCGCCCCACACCAAAACCCGCCGTACTGTACCTACCAACTGCCAAGGCTAAGCGGGAGGTGGCCACGTGGGGCCCACTTGTCATCCTCCGGGCGCGCGGCTGGCATCACGGTGGGGTAGCCGGTGACCTCCGTGAACGCGGTCTACCGTCTCCGCAGACGCTGCCGTGCCGAATCTTACATCCAAGTACGGGTCCAGTGGACCAGGTTCCTCCTACTTTTACGCGACCTGGATCCGATACAGCCGCGGGTATAAATATACGGCCAGGCACGGCCTTGCCTTCTCACAGCCTAAGGAATTTGATCAGCCACACACGTCTCGTCGTCGCGAGAGAAATCAGGGAGAGAAATAGTCGCGGGGAGAGGGGAATTTTGTCGTCCCTAGCTGGATCGACACCTCTGATCAGCAGCAGCGTTGGTAGCAGCGGGGAGATCGAAACTTCGTGGGATCGTAAGGAATTCTCTTTCCTCTTCTGTTATTGCCGTTCTCGATCTAAACTGATGTAGCTGGTAGATATGATCTTTGATGATGCTGCCATGCTGGGCGTTATGAGAAACATTAATCGTTCTGTAGACATCGATTGATAGGAATTATGTACCTGTTGGTGCAGAAATAAATTACTTTTTCCTGCGGTATTTAGGACGATTACTCGTACCTTGCAAGAGTATCGGTTATGTGAACTGTGCGAATTCGGATAGCTCTCTTGCTCAAAGGCGGGAGGGGCACATAAATTTGGGATAGATTCCTCATAAGTCTCCAGCTCTTCTAGAATATTTTGTGTCCTTCCATGTAATCAGCAATTCGTATTCCTCCGATTTTCGAGCTCAATTATTTCTATAGAAGATGATTGCCATCGCACAATCAGCATATCGCAACTGGTTGTAATCTGTTTATTTTCTCTTCCCTGCAGTGAAAATTTAATGCTCTAATGGAGTCCAAGGGTGGCAAAAAGAAGTCTAGCAGTAGTCGTTCCTCCCTGATGTACGAAGCTCCCCTCGGCTACAGCATCGAGGACGTCCGACCTGCCGGCGGCATCAAGAAGTTCTCTGCTGCTTACTCGAACGTATGCTCCGGACCAATCTTGCTCTGGCTTCTTTTTATATATATATAAATTTATTTAGAGTTCTTGTGGACGATTGGATGCTTACACTTTTAATACTTTCATCTCTTGCAGTGCGCGAGGAAGCCATCCTGATATCCCTCTCTATCCCTTCCTTGTAGTTTAGAATCAATCTTCATTTCCAATCTGTTCTTTCCCGAGTCTTTCTGGCTAGCTGCTTTCTGGTGACCAAAAGTTTTCAAGAAGCTGTCTGCTGTCTTCCTTTCTGAGCATCCATCATCGTTCTCGAAACAATGGCAGGCATTCATGCTGGTGACGTTCCCCCGGTCTCTGCAATTGGGTTTGAGGGATATGAAAAACGCCTTGAGATCAGCTTTTCTGAGGCGCCCATCTTTGTTGATCCCAATGGAAGGGGCTTGCGTGCGCTATCGCGTTCCCAGATTGACTCTGTCCTTGACCTTGCGAGGTGCACTATTGTGTCTGAGCTATCGAATGAGGAGTTCGACTCTTATGTCTTGTCCGAGTCGAGCCTTTTTGTGTACCCCTACAAGGTGGTGATCAAGACCTGTGGGACTACCAAGCTTCTGCTCGCCATTCCAAGGATTCTTGAGCTTGCTGAGGAGCTGTCATTGCCACTTGCTGCTGTGAAGTATTCACGTGGGACATTCATATTCCCTGATTCACAGCCTTCTCCTCACAAGAACTTCGCTGATGAAGTCGCCTTCCTGAACCGCTACTTTGGTGCTCTCAAGTCTGGTGGCAACGCCTATACGATCGGAGATCCTGCAAAACCTGGGCAGAAGTGGCACATCTACTATGCCACTGAGTACCCAGAGAAACCCGTGGTTACTCTTGAGATGTGCATGACTGGACTGGACAAGAAGAAAGCTTCTGTCTTCTTCAAAACCTCTGCTAATGGGGACATATCGTGTGCCAAGGAGATGACCAAACTCTCGGGTATCGCAGACATAATCCCGGAGATGGAGATATGTGATTTTGATTTCGAGCCCTGCGGCTACTCTATGAATGCCATCCATGGCTCTGTTTTCTCCACCGTTCATGTGACACCTGAGGATGGTTTCAGCTATGCTAGCTATGAGGTCATGGGCTTAAACCCGACTTCTTTGGCTTACGGTGATCTGGTTAAGAGGGTGCTAAAATGCTTTGGCCCATCTGAGTTCTCTATTGCTGTGACCATCTTTGGTGAGCGGGACAGTGCAAAGAACTGGGGGAAGAAGCTTGATGTTGGAAGCTATGCCTACAGCAACATGGTTGAGCAGGAACTGCCTTCTGGTGGCTTGCTCATTTATCAGAGCTTCACTGCTACTGGCGAAGTTACTGTTGGGTCACCAAGGTCTGTGATTCATAGCTTTTCAAACGACGATGTGGAGAATGTGTCCAAGAATGGTAGTTCCAATGCTTCCCTGTGCTGGAAGGCCGATGCTGTGAAGACAAAGGGAAGGGAAGCAAAGAAATTGAAATGCTGATGCTGATTGTGCTATGTCGAATATGGAAGAGAATCGTCCCGAGATTGTGTAGCTTGTGCTTCTCCTGATTCTCTTGTAAAGCAGCCAGCCAGATTTCTCATATGCTTATATTATAGTGCTATGGTGTGTGTTTCTGAATAAAGTGCTCTGGGTGGTCAGGTTTGTCTGCCACAGTGAGCTGATGTAATGTATCGTATCAAATATAATTTGCCGTGATACATTTGGATCCAAATAAAGTTCTTGTTAAAGGGTTATAAATAAAAGCCTGTAATTTTTTGGCATTTGCAATCCACTGCTCGTGTTTATAGGGCTATATGTTACTGTACTACTGAGGCATATCCCTTCAATATTTCGTTCATGACTATCGAATACTTCTACGAAGTTGCTTAATCTAAATCGTACGTCTTTTCTGTGTGTGATGACCAGTTTGCACTAGGCCACTCTTAGATTTTACTGGTACAGTAATTATATCTGTGATGGGGGGCAGTGTTCGGGAGGTGGGCTATACAGGCAGCAACGTCTCGTGGTCACGACCTCACGGGCCACCAGCCTGGTGGAATCTGATTCCATCGAGATAGGCAATTCTGTTGATAAGGCAAAGTAGATTGGATTCCGCAAGGATGCTACGCCAAGTGTGATCCGTCTTCAACATCGAGACGACACCGAGATGGGAGGACGCGTCCTTTTTTTTCTTTTGGAACGGTGGCGTGAGGAACACGTTGGTGGCGTCCAGGATGATGTTTCCATTCCGTGGGATTTGCTGGCAGCCAAGGATTTCAGACCACGGATGGGAGATAGCTGACACAGCACATGCGCTGTGCTGGCTGTAACATCCTAAGGTATTACAATGTCAACAGAAAAGCAAGAAAAGAGGCCTTCTCTGGATGGTGGGTTCTCAGAGGAGGGCAAACAAATATTATAAAATGATGAAATCCTGTGGCTTCCAACCATCAGAAACTATGGAGGTCAGTGTGAAGGCCAGCTTTGGGGTCAGGGGCGGGCTTCATCCTACTGGCTGCCATCGAGGTTAGGGCTTGTAATAGGCACAAAGGCAGTGATTCTGGCATGAGGACCCCGGGGTGGTAGTGACGATGGCACAAGCAATTCGACCAAACAGAAGGGAGAAGATCCTCAGTACCATGTGGAATTTTTTTTAGGTTGTCAATTGTCTTCAGGAAAGCTGCTTCCATAGACTGTATAAGTTGATTGGGTGCTCGACCACGGTGCTGGTACCATGATTTGTGTTCTAGTTAATAGGGAGATACTTGTATTTGATTATGTTCTTTTAGCCTGTATAACATTTGTTTCAGATTGTTCCAAGCAAACAGTTTTGAAATAGCAGTTACTGCTCTCTAGGGATGGCAATCCCACCCGCGGGTGTGGGTACCCGACGGGTGCGGATGGGATTTTCCACCTGCGGGTTTAACCTGCACCCGACCCGACTTATCGCGGATTCGGATTTTATTTTACAGCCGCGGATACTCCACGGGTACCCGAGATAATTTATTTTTATAATTTTAGAAATAAATTCAATTGTTTTATATAACTTAACTGTTTCATCTTATTTATCACAACCTACATAGCCAACTTAATATTTTTTGTTGCGGGTGGGGGAACTCGGTATACAGCATTTTTCCTTCCGTGGGGGGGCGTGAAGTGGACTTGCTATGCGACTTGCGGCTGAAAACCGCTACGAGGTCACAAAACCCATCAGGCCCATCAGTGTCGACCACTAATAATAGGCTACGGCCCATGGGTATTTCAGGTATAGTTTTCTCATTTTGTTTTCCTCTAAGCTTCGGTACTCCTTCGTTTATACAGTACTATTTGTCGTTTTGACTTCTGACTCTGGGCAGGTAAATTAAAAAGAATTAAAGAATATATGATATATATAGAACATAAGAGCCATGGGAGAAGAGATAGATAGATATAAAGATGTATTGGGAAACGAGAATGATAAGTACTGTAAAGAAATAAATTCTAGACTAATAAATATTGTGAATCAGAGGGAGTAATAATGAAATGACTCCTGAAAAACTACTCGCTCAGTCTCAGAGAGACCTTACTTTTGTGAGTCCGATCAAATCGCGTGCTGAGCGCAGGGATCGAGCTTAACACACTGTCAAAGAGATAGAGTGCTCAACGTCGGGACATCCATCGCGCTCACATGCTCCTCCTCCGTGGCGATTGCTGGTTGGTGGAACTGGAATCTCGTGGCTGCTATAAATTTAAACTAACCATCATTTTTCAGAATTTTATTTGAATTTCAAATTGACAAGAGTTCGCTTAGGATACCTACTAGAGTCCCCATTCCAGAAAGCACTCATCTGGATTCTTCCGTCCACCCAACTGGAGTCTAGTTATCTCGTGCCCGCCCGCTCCTCCCCTCTCTCCCGAATCCGATAGCTCGCGCAAGCCAAAACCTCTATCCCCCCGCGTCCCCCCGCCCACCGCGCGCCCATGGCTGCCCTCCTCCGCACGGCCGCCGCCCTCGCGCCCCCGCCCCCACCCCCACCGGCACGGAAGCCGCGCGTGCGGTACGTGTCGCTCGGCTGCTCCCGCCGTGCCCCAGCGCGGCCGCTCCGGGCGTGGCTGCAGCCGCCTTCGCGCGTTCCCGGTCGCGCCTTGGACCGGCTGCGGCGCCTGGGCGCCACCGAGGCCGACGAGGCCGCTAAGACGGCAACGCAGGTTAGGAGGCGCTCTGTCTGCCACTCTTGTACTAGTTGTAAGTATTATTGGTTGTCCTCTGTTGGACGAACTGTATGTTTGGTCCTGAAGAAGAGTTGTTCGATTTCTGATGTCGTTAGAGTCCCTAATGGAATTTAGGTAGCAGATACGAGTCGCAACAACGTATTGTTCAGTCAAGAGAACGCACAAGGCCATACAGTCTTTTGAGCGATGTTATGATCTGAAAATGATTTGCATTTAACATGTGAGGGCGAATTATTTCCTCTTGCTTTGTTCTAGACGTACTCTCCATTTTTCGTTTGGTGAACAGGTAGGTGAGACAATTTTTTGTTGAAGCTCTCCCTTTCCCACTAATTTCTGATGAAGAGGTTCTAGATACATGTATAAATGTGGGTTTCTGTTTGCTGGGACATTCACTGCTTGGTTGTTTATGTTCAGTTGGAAACATGTCATTATATGCTAGTCAATATTCTGCGGATTATTTGGGTGATATGGAGCCTTTTGCGTTGCCATCCTAAATGGCCTTGTGTGATGTAAGTAGATTTTTGTTAATCATAATTCATAATCAGCGATTAAAAGGTTAGATTACACCTTCAGGTGCTCCTCATGTAGATCTGGATTTGGCAATTGAGGATAGTTGTGATGCTTAGATTAGCTAGCTTTGTAGCCCAGACTAGTTATTTTTGTTGGTAGAGTAAGCATTTGATAGGACCTTTGTGGATGGCTTTTGGCTAGTTGGAAATATCTGTAGTTCCACTGCTGCCTATTTGTTGGAAAAGTAGGGTAAACTCTGTGTGCTGCCGCTGTATATGGGAGCTTTTGGTACCTGTAAATATATTGGCCATGTAACTCTCCTGGTTTGATTGTAAGCTGACCGGCATACGTGCGTGTTCGCGCTTCCTCATAAAGGCACTAGTTAATGTTTCTAGTCTGTTGAGAGTCCAGCAAGACATGCAATTTAGTTTCCTGAAGGTGTTGGTTCATCACACTTAACTATAATGCTACCAAGTTTTCAGTTTTCATATTTGAAACTTTAGATATGGACATATGGTAATGTAACATTATTCGGGTGTCACATCTTTCAACAGTTAAACTGCAGACTGTACACTATTACTCATGCATCTTTTTAGTATTGTAGTGCTTTTTAAAGGTTGCATGGCAGCAACAGAACATAAAAGAAACATTCATTATATCTGAGACTGAATTATTATATGGACAATGTCATACTCATGCCCACCATTACAAGATGGTGTTGGTGTAAAAATATCTTGATCCAATGTATACATAGTGTAAAAGCTAACAAAGTTGATTATATAGAATTGTAGCCACATCCATGCACCTATTAATCTGTTTCGGATGCTTGAGTTCTTACTTGTGATGAACTTTTTTACGCTGCAGGAGGATTCAGAAACTGAGATTACTGAAGACAGTGCTACTGCTACAGATGATGGTGCTGCAGGCACAGATGAAAGTCCATCAGTTGTTGTGACATCACTACAGTCATACAAAGAAGCTCTTGCTAATAATGACGAAGCAAAAGTTGCTGAGATAGAGGCATTTTTACTTTCTATTGAGGATGAGAAAAACACTCTTGTCAACAAAATCACTGTTTTAGATGCTGAACTGGCAACTCAACGTGAACGTATCTTGAGGATAAGTGCTGATTTCGACAATTTCAGGAAAAGGACAGAAAATGATAAGCTTAATATGATGACAAACGTGCAAGGGGAAGTTGTAGAGAGCTTGTTGCCTGTTCTTGACAACTTTGAAAGAGCGAAGACACAAATAAAGGTGGAAACAGAGGGAGAGGAGAAGATAAATAATAGCTACCAGAGCATTTATAAGCAGTTTATGGAAATTTTGAATTCATTGGGGGTTGAAGATGTTGAAACTGTCGGCAAACCATTCGATCCTATGGTAAGTAGTATTAGAAATCATTAATATAAAATCTTGTGGCTGTTACATCCCATATTGTTTTTCTTATACTGCATGCCCATTCTTTCAGTCTTGGATTATAGTTCAGTGGAAGCAAGTGGTAGAGGCAATTGACAATTTGACAGTCGCTGCAAAAAGGCTTCTTTTTCCATCTAAGGATTTATAAAGAGAAAATTTCCCTTAAAACTATTCTTTTGTACCTTCTGTTTCAGCTTCACGAGGCAATTATGAGAGAAGAATCAGTGGAGTACGAAGAGGGGATCATCATCCAGGAATTCCGAAAGGGTTTCAAACTCGGGGAAAGACTATTACGTCCTTCAATGGTCAAGGTCTCTGCAGGACCAGGCCCTGAAAAGTCTGAAGATGAGGACCCTACAGAGGTTGAAGATAGTGTGGCACCTCAAAGAGTTGAAGGAACTGAAGAAAATGGTCTCGATGGTGACGCTGAGTAATGGAGTTTAATTTCTGAATCAACACGAACAGGTCCAGAAATTTTGATGGTTTTCTGGAGTGTGCAAGGCAGGTTATAGGATAGTTCCAGTTCTTGAATCTAGAGCTAGATATTTGTCTCCTCAAATGTGTAGTTCTTTCGTGCTTCTGACATGAGTGTTGGTATCGTCTCAAAACTTCTTTTTCCTCCGGGCGTGGCCGTTAATTTCTTGTACCGAGGATATTTTTTTGGCTCCTTGATGCAACATGATGTTGTAAGAATTGAATTGCTTCAGATATATGATTGATTCTTCACCGTCTGAATTTCCCCCGGACCGCGGGCCCGCGGCAACACTTCGATTACTTGGCGCTACTTCCAAGGCCAAGGTAATCGTTAGAAATTTGAGCTGTAATATGACTCTGCTTTCAAGTTCTTAATCAAATGGACAATACATAAATCATCTAAAAAGGAATAATACATGACCGAGCCGATATGTTTGCATATGAAACTCAACAGGGGTGTGAAAGACCATTTTTTCCAAAAAAAAAAGGAAAAAGAAACTCAGCAGGCTCGGTTCTGGAAAATGTCTAGCCCACGAGAGAGGCTGTCAGCCCAATCTTCCAAAGCATAGGCCTGGAGCCTTATTTTATTGGTCCAGCCCGGCTCACCCGCGCCATTCATCTAACGACCCACCGTTCTCCTATAAAATCAAATCCGCAGCCGCTAGGGTTCCTGTCGTCCGCCGGCGTCGCCCCGCATCCCGCTCAAGGTAAACCAACTGCCCACTTCCGCTTCTCCTATAGAGTTCTGTCGTACCGGCATTTCTGGTTCAGTTTGCGGTGCTGCGATGCGATTACCTGTGATGTCTTAGGGACCGTAGTTTTCATATGTGGGCTGGCTAGATTCAGTTATCTCTCAGGAAGCGATTATGTTTGCAGGTTGCTACAGTGGGGTTTGCTAGATCTCTGTACAGTTCCGTTCCTGTTCTTTTTTATTTTGCTTGTTGTCTCAAGCCAGCGCGTGGCTATATTTTTGTTCCAATTGTGCAATGGAACTCATGCTAGGAAGTAATGGTTAATTGCAAACTCCAGCATATTTTTTATTCTAAGACTGAAACTCATTTTATCATCGAAACATTTGCTAATGGTTGATCTGATGCGGTTGCAGGATTCCCTTCCAGTAGCATTTTAGTAGGCGGGCTAGCGTAAGAATTTAGGCGGATTTTTTATGTGTGTATACTAAATTTTGTGTACCATAGCAGTACCGTATCTACAGTGACCACAGTTTTTTTCCCTAGACTTAGTGCTAATACCTCAGTCAAGCATTAGCTAATCAGGAATAAAGAATTGATGTTTGATCTCCTTTCATGTCATTTACTGGTGATATGCCATGTGCGTATGTTTGTTAGTAATGTTTTGTTCCTCTGAATTGGCGTTCTTCAGCCTTTGGTATTGTGTTTTCCCTAATTTTCATCACCTAGCTGAAAGGCTTGTTTACTAGTAATATTGTGTTGCATTCTCTTTTTTTTTGGGTTCTGACCACTTTGCTTACATCCTTCTAGGCAGGTAGCAGACTGAGCTAGTGAGGTCCCAATGGCGCCTAAAGGTATGAAATCCTTGCGTTGTACCTAGACCCAATGTTTTGTGTATTTTCTATTTGAATTATCTTTTCTTCATGCAATTTGCTGTCTATTTTGCTCTCTAACTTGTACTGCAATTACATTGCACTCGCCAATTTAATTGCATTATGGTATTCACTTTCTCATTTCATATCACACTACTGGTAAAATAATGTAATGCTCGTGTATGTTTGTTCTGTGATGCTCCAACAATGTGCCTAAAAACATGTGACTTCTTTTTTCTGAAAGTACAGCGATTGAAATTGTAGCATAATCTGTTTCTGCTGCTTGCTAAATGCTGATTTAGTTTCATATTAGGAGGTGGTGCTGTTCTGACTTTGCACTTTATTTCTGATCTAAAATTGTCAAGCTCCCCTAAAGAAGGCTGATAGCAAGGCTCAGGCATTGAAGGTTGCCAAGTCAGTCAAGTCTGGGTCAACCAAGAGGAAGGCCAAGAAGATCCGCACATCTGTGACGTTTCACCGCCCAAAGACTCTCAAGAAGCCAAGAGACCCAAAGTACCCAAGAGTCAGCGCACCTGGGAGGAACAAGCTTGACCAGTACCAAATCCTGAAGTACCCCCTTACAACTGAATCTGCAATGAAGAAGATTGAAGATAACAACACTCTCGTCTTCATCGTTGACCTCAAGGCCGACAAGAAGAAGATCAAGGCAGCCGTTAAGAAGATGTATGACATCCAGGCAAAGAAGGTCAACACACTGATCAGGTAAATGACTACTTAGCTTGTGGTAGACTTTCAATCACCCCCACCTTTCCTCATATTCCGAGCCATCTCTTGTTTAACAGGCCTGATGGGAAGAAGAAGGCTTATGTGAAGCTTACACCAGACTATGATGCTCTTGATGTGGCCAACAAGATCGGTATTATCTAAATTGTGGGATCTGGTATCTCAATTTGTTGCAGTTTTGAGTTTTGGTGGGCTAGGTCTTAAATGTTTCAAGAGAACCGCATGGATATATGTATCTGTTTTCTGCTTGTGAACCATCCCCATCGATGGAAATTTGCAATGTTCAAATTCTGCATCTATAGTTCTGTTGTTGAATGTTAGTACATGCTGCAGTCTGAGGCACCATCGACACCTTGCAGATTCTTTGTTTCAGCATAATTAGTAGGATTTGTAGTATTTCGGTAGGCATTTCAATCTTGCAACATATTATCATTAGGGGACCATAAAATGCTGAACCCAGTTTGATAATTTTGTCATGCCACGACGTTGAGTTTGACGGTCGTTATCAGGCACAAGCCATGAGATCGATTTTGCTGCCGGATCATGTTCGAATCAGTTACTGAAGCATGGCCTGAACTGTATGCGTGCCGCGCGGCGCAATCTGGGAGCGGCGCCGCCGCGAGCACGATGAACTTGTTCCACAAGTCGGTAGCGATCACGGTTGAGGCGGACCCGCCGGGGAACATTGTCGCCGACGACGGCGAAGACGAGGTGGTGCCTGACTGAGCGGCCACCGGAGACTGCGTCTTATGTTTGAAGGTGTACGTGGTCGGCGGCGCGACGTCGGTGAAGCTGCCGTGCAGCCCTCATGTAGTAGCAGCCTGGTAAACTGGACGCGCGTGGAGGCGACGGGCCCACCTACTGCCGCGCGCCGGTGCCGGCGACGGCGAGGCGGCTCTACGGCTGGTTTGCGCGGTCTCGGTTCAAGTTCCTCTTCCGAACTGTTTAAGTGCCTCATACCCTCATGCGATTCAATAAATTAACAACAACGTTTGGGTGGATAAAAAAGAGAATGAAAATTCATGTTCTGATGCGTTCTACCTTCTACAGTTGGACCACTGTTGGATCCGTAGCGTGCGGCTCAGATTTGACCCGACGAAGGGAAGTGGCTGGACGGAGGCCCATTTACTTGAGCCCATCTTCTGAGTGAGGGTCCGCGACAGAATTCGGTCCGCTTGGCTCTCAGTTAGATCCAGGCGTCCCTGTCAGGAAAAAGGGACCGTGGCAAGCCGTCGAACACCTCGCCTGCTACTGGTAGAGCCCCACGCCTCACTGCCCCGCCGCCCGCGCCCGCCCCGGCGAGATGGCCTCCGTGGCGGCGGCCGTCGGCGTGCTCCTTCCGTTCCCGTTTTACTACGCGCTGTGGACCGACCCGCAGCGGTGGGTGGACCTGTGCGGCCGCGGCGCCGACCCGTGCCGCCGCATGGCGCACGTCTCACACGTCCTCAAGGCGCTCCAGCTTCTCGCGCTCGCCTCCGTCGCCACCTTCTCCTGGCCGCCGCCGCTCTACTGCTTCGCCCTCCTCGCCGTCGGGCAGTACCTCAACTTCAAGTGAGTGGCCGACCCGGCCCTCTACAGTCTCTTCTGCGCTACTGGCGCGCCTTACCTGATTGATCAATCGGCGTCATTTCTGCGACTCCGGTCGATCTGTGCAGTTACATAATTGCTCCAGCTGTTTAAACAGTGGTACGCGTACACGTGATTGGAAAATAGGGACGATCTTCTCCTGAGCTTTCGAAAGAAAAAAAAAAGAAAATAGGGACGAATAAATAGTTTGAGAAGTGGATGACTTAGGCATGTATTGGCGAACAATCATCATGCTCTAATGTTTTCTCTTCTACGCAGAAATGCTTTGCCTGCCAGCTTTCTAGAAGATTAGGCTTCCAGTAAGTGAAAGCTTTTTACAGCACGCTCTAGGTCAAGTGCGATAGGCTGGGATTAGTTTTTAATCGTGTAAAAGGGAAACAATTGAATAGCGATAATGGTAAGAAATCTTCCGTTTGTATGGTGGCTAAACAAGTCTAAAATGTCGACCTCCAGTTGGTTAGCTTTGTCCAGGCCAGCATAATGGCATTGCACACTTTAAAGAAATAAGGTTATGACTAAGATTGAAACAATATTTTCATGCTCTATGATGAAAGTAAATCAGAATTTCGAGCAATGTAGGCTAATGTAGTGCCATTTCTTGGACTTACTACATTCAGGGTATTCTCACTATTTTGTATTAGGGTAATATCTTTCAGACCTAGGTTAGTGTCATGGAAATTCCTCTATGATAGTTGAAAACCTTGTGTCCTGAGCTATAATGGTTGGAAACCTTGAAAACATTGTAGACTTAAGACTGTGACAGTTGACAGGTTACATTATCTGTAACATGTGTTGGATTTTCGATTCACGTTGTAAGCCCCTAACTGATGAAGGCAAATTGTTTCTTTGCATGCTCATGGGTAATCTAGTTGCATATATTTTCCATAAGGAGCTTAATGTCCACCAAGCTATGCAACGGTACAAGTCCTTGTTTATGCTAACATCAGGTTAATTTATTGCTCAGTGATTTACATACTGGCAATATTTAGTGTAGTCTTTGAAGTCTGTTCGATAGCATATGCATTTTATTTTGTTGTTTCCAGTAACACTTCTACTCACATGTGACTAGTAGTAATTTTCCTTTCCCCTAGTAGTTTGAAGAATTTCATAAGACACAAACTCTAAAAGTTAGTTTATATTCTGATTTATATGTTCTGGCTTTTAGTAGCAGCCTACTCTACTTTCTTCTTAGGATGACCGCCATGTTGTTTCAATTAACATTCTAAGTCAAAGAGGTAGACAATGTTTAGGGGTGCTGTTGTCTTGTCTCCCAGTAGCAGCTTATGTATTTTGCTATGTTCTCTGGATAACCGCCACATTGTTTAATTTCCAGTGAAGCTACTTAACACTTTTTGGTGATGTCGTGTCAGACCCGATAAGTCAAAGATGTGGCAAAGTTTACCAAGCTGTAAACAATCGCGATGCTGTATTTACTCATACAAATGACGGCTTTCCAGCGGACTCCTCTGAGAACTGAGACGCCATGTCAAACCTATATGAAAAAGATGAGACGAGTTTTACCAGGCTATAAACAACCGCTGTGCTGTATTTACATCATAAAACGTTGCATAAAGTTACTCCTGTCGCTGAGGTATCTTCTCTTCTCTCTTTCAGGGTGTACCAACTGCTTGGTGAAGCTGGCACCTACTACGGGGTTCGATTTGGGAAGAAGATCCCGTGGGTGACAGAATTCCCCTTCGGTTACGTTAGCGATCCCCAGTATGTTGGTAGTATCCTTAGCCTTGTCGCGGTGCTGTGCTGGGTCCCTTTCCGGTACGTGCTGCTCTGGAGTCTCGGTTACGTCTTCATGATTTGGCTGGAACACGAAGAGGATCCCGCCACTCGTGCGAAGCCGCCCTCCTGATCGTCGACATGGACAGTGAATAAAGTTGCTTTTTATTGATGTTGGCGGAGCGTAGTGTTGTGCAATGGATCTTAACCATAAATATAAGCAACGTGTTCTTCAATGATCCAAGGGGTACGCTTATCTGAAATCTGAATATCTGGTAGTGGAATGTTCAGTGTGTATCTGCAATCATCTCGTCTCCTTATTAGAAGCGGCCACCGGAGAACGCGCCATATGTTTCAAGGTGCTCGTGGTCGGCGGCGCCACGTCTTGCGAAGCTGACGTGCAGCCACGTGTACCACCGGAACTGCCTGGTCATTTACAGGACTTGGATGACCGCACGGAGGAGGATGTAGACACCTCCGACAACTAGGAGGACTACCGCTCTCAGCCTTCTTCGGCTTGGACTCGTATCGCGTTTCGGTGGAACAGCAACATTCATACTTGGATTCCGCGTCAATTTGTCGAGGCGGCCGGGCAGGCTTTCCGGAACTGTTGGTGACATAGTTTATCTGCCTCATGCAACTCAAATTAAACGACGACAATATTTGGATGGACAACAGATTCAAAACTCAAATTCTGATGCATTCTACAGTAGAGTACGGATATAGCAAATGTAATATGAATCTAGCATGTCAAAATTCTAATACAGTCAAGATCATTGCTATTTTTTATCAGCAGTTCTCCTGAAACTCTTCCCGATATGACGTGGGACACCGTCATCATCCCACTGTCAGAATAGTTGAACTTAAGGTACCTCAGTACAAGTCATTCAGCAGTACACACAGAATCCGTACTTGAAAAACTATCATCACATACATAAGCAAGGCAACTGTTGGAGAAGGGAAAAAAGTTCTAGCATACAGGTAAACCCGTATATGCGAATAGCTGTGAGTACTTATGTTGTAACTTAGACATAAGAACATTTGCATGTAGCAACACTTGTTCCTCAGTTTCAGCGACGGCGTCTCTTGTCATAATCATCGTCTTCTTCATCAGAATCACCTTTTTCACGGAATCTAGGATTTTTCTCCTGCAAATAAACAGTGGAGTACTTTGTTAGTATCTTAGAGTTTAGAAGACAATAACAGGACATGACACTGAATGTGATATAAAGAACAGCCACTGGTACCGCTGAATCAGAGTCAGGTGCCCTCCTAGACTCCTCTTGTGCAGACCGATCATCATTCCGGTAGCGTTTCCGTTGGTAATCTGGAAAAGAACAATATAAATTTTAAGAACGAAAGACTGTAAACACACACACACACACAAAAGTTTGTTTGAGCTGTCTTACCTCCTCTGTCGTTTCTGTAAGAATCTCCATATCCCCTCTTCCTTTCACCCCTCTCATCTGCACAAAAGAAATGGCAAATATAACATAACATCCCTATAGAAATACCTACATACAGTCAAATTCAATTTACCTAACAGTTAAGAATACGCTACTAACTAAGAAGAGAGCCAGTCGCAAAATATGCGGTAAAGAATTGAATTATCAATTTATCATCCACATTCTCCTGACGGCAAGAAATCAAACATCCCTGCGTATGAAGCAGACGCAACATCGAGTTTCTAAAGGAATGCCTAGGAAAGAGTTATTGGCACAACACCAAACATAACTGGTAATGAACAAAAAGGTTAAAACAATGTAAAACTAGCCAGTTAGTGAAAGTCGCTAGAATTAAGAGTGAGAATACAATGTAAGCTATTTACAGATAAGACGATTGTACACAAGAGAAAATCAGTAAAAAAATTTCCTGTCATCCTCCATGTTCAGCCCCCCAAGAATGCAGTTAAAGGAATGATAACCCAAAATCGTGATGTGAAAAAGAAAATGTGCTTCCATGCAAGTTTTTGGTTAAGAACATAGAATCCTAATAACATAGAACTTACATGGAGGTGGTGCATTCGGTTGGAAACTTCCACCATAGTCAACTAACTCTCTCTGTGCTTCTAGCTCCTTCTGAACCATCTTACCATAACCACCTCTTCGTATTATTTATTAAGGAAGCCTGGGAACTCAGGACAGAAGTGAACAAAATGAAGGGATCATGTAAATGCACACTATTTAAATTTGCACCAGCAAGAAAAGCAATTGGCATTTAGAATATTGTGGATTATCTATGTTCTATAGCTCAAGAACTGTAGACTACATCAGAACAAAGTAAACCGATTTATATAAGTGTCAAAGGATATCAGGATCATAATCTGTACGGTATTCATCTCTGACCTATGAAACAAGCAAACAAACAATATGTCAGCACAAAGCAAGTTGAAGTATATATTCTACTCAATTATACTAAGTTCAAGGCAATACTTGTCCACCACTCCGTCCACGACCCCATTGCCTGCCTTCTTCAAAGCCCCAATCAAAATCAACACGGATTGGACGATCATCAAGCATTGTTCCACTGATATATTTGACTGCATCTTCAGCATCCTCTCTAGAGTAGTAGCTAGGGAGAAGATGAAAAATGATAGGTGTTAGATTAATCATGACATGACATCAGGGCACATCACATCAGGTTTAAACAAACTAGACAAATCACGGATATGATATTCCCAACATATCATTACCACAGCACACAGTTATTGCCATACACATGTAACGAGAAATCTTGTTTCTATAACCATATAATGTCAAAATTGATAGCTGGAAGAATGAGTTAAGGAGCCAACACCAGGACAATGGGTTTATCTAGAAGACATATAGATTTGCTGGCACTGCTCTCAACAAGACAATTTTCCCAGCTACATGATGCTTTAGTTTTAGAAAGTCTGACATGACTTGCATCCTATGATTAGAGAAGTTATATTAACAAATCATATCAAACTAAGAATGGAAACCAAAAGTAGAACCTTTGCAAGGTATCCACTAGCCACATACTCTAACCTCGACCAGTCTAGCAAGATTCAGGGCACCCTAACCTTCCTCTCTTACCATAGAGCATCAAACATAATTGCAATAATGTAAATAAAATCCTGACTTCCCAAGACAAAAAAACAAAGAATTGGAACAAGGTATTACTAGATATCATTGATCAAGGACTCAAATTCCAGCCTTGTGGAAAAAGGACTTGTCACAGAACAACACATCAGAAGCACTACATAAAAACAAAACAAAAAAATCCAGCTCTTCCATCTTCAGGACAAACAAATAGCGAGGAGGGGCACAGTACTTTCGGGCTCCTCAAATTTCAGTTAGAATTTGGGGCATGGCCACAGAAAGACACCAGCTCGACAGAATGATATGTTTACATCTCAGCTTCCGTAACAATCAACTGGTAATTAAATATTACCCAGAACATAATTACAATCTTTACCCCTAAAGACCTACATCTCGGCTCCACTAAACCTAATGCAACATCCTACATCATATATACACTGAGATAGCACATCGCAGCTCCCAACTGGTTCTCTCATGTCATCACACCACAGATGAATCGATTTAATGCATAAAACAACTATAAAACCATCTACTCAGCAGCTAATTACATCAAAGTACATCCGAGAAGAATAATTGGGACAATCGCCCCTTTTAATAAAACCAGGGTAGGCATTTTGGTCAGTAAATTGCATCAACCTACAGCACCGAATCCAATCATCCAGCGAGAATAGCCAGGAAAGGAACAAGACATCGAGGAAGTGAGGAAGCGAGCACGTACAGTACGAAACAGAAGCCGCAGGGGGTCTTGGAGTTCTTGTCGAGGCCCATTATGATCTTCTTGATCTCGCCGGCGCGGGAGAAGAGCTCGTAGGCCTGCTCCTCCGTGGTGTAGAAGGACATGTTCCCGATGTACACCGTCGTCGACGCCTGCAGCGCCGCCTCGTACTCCTCCTGCGTCCCATGGAAACGCCGGTCCCTGTACGCCGACAGCTTGTTCGGGTCCTGGAAGCGGAAAGTGCCGGGAGCCGCATGAGCATGGCGGAGAGGGAGACGGGATGCTTGGTTAGGGTTAGGGTTAGGGTAGATCCGTACCTTGAAGAGGGACGCCATTGGTGCGGCGGCCGGGGGCCGGGCTAGGTCGAGCTCCGCGTTCAGCCGTTCAGGGTTTTGGCTGTGCAGCGGTGAAGCACCGGGGACGGGGAGAATTGGGGAAATTTGGGTGCCTCTGTGAGACGGCGAACGGAATGAAATACGGTGGGTAAATTTGCCAAAAAAATATTTCTAGTACTCAGATTTTAGAATAAAATTATTATAGTGATATTTATTGTAATTGTTTGAATGTTTTGGAAAAAATTTAAAGTTATGTTTAATTCGGGGTGGCACCACTCGCTCGGGCAACAAGGACAGCCTCAGTCTTGCAAAAAAAAGAGCAGTAGCTGTCTGTGCAAGACAATTTTCCCAAGTTCCTAATAATTATATAAAAGAAGTCTCTAAACTTGATTTTTTTGTTCCATTAGTAAAAATTGATCTCGAACCTTTGTATATCCAGATTCTATCTTTTCACACTTCTGAAACGTGACGTCTAAGTCGCTACATTTGATAATAGAATTTACACTCAATCGAAATATTTATTATATTACGACACTCTCAAAATTGATCTTCATTAAAATATCTCTATCAATATATATAGGTTTCATTATAGTAGGACTTTCAACCTGTGATTAACGCTATAATGCTATTATCAGCGGTTTTTATTCATTTATTTTCCTTTTTCTGTTTTAGGCAATTGAAATGACGAAATTATTATTCTGAGATGGACGCGTCGCTAGCTAGATCGAACCCGACGGCTTGTTCATTCGGCTCTAGGTCGCTAGTTCCTTGGCAGCATCCAGGCGACGTCCAGACCTCCTTAGTTGGATTTATTTTATACTTTCTATTTTTCTAGAACAACACCATTGTTGGCCACGACTGGACCAGGCATATAGCCCATCACACATCCACAACGGGCAGATCAAAATTACACCCCTTTCATAAGCCCAAGTGCCTTCAGTTTTACACCATTCCAAAGATTGCCAATTACAATTAGTGCATACATGTTGGTGAACAACTGCAGATTCCAGAAAAGGAGAGTAATACAAATGTTCAAAATCCCGGATTTTGATAGCAACAATGAAGGGTGAACAATTCTGCATGCACTGCAAAAGACACTATCCTAGATATAAGTGTTGGATACACATTTCAACGGAAAAAATCTGAAAATTTCTTGTGTATCTTCATGTTAAAATATTAACAATGCAAAAACATGTATATAAAGTATCTTGGTATGTGCGTCGTAAAGAAAAGAAACAAAAGAGGCAAAAACATGTATACAAACTACCTTGATATCTGCATTGTAAACAAAACAAACAAAAGAGAAGTTTTCCTTGCACAAACGATAATCCCTACCATCATTTTTCCCGCATGGCACCTGTGAAATTATTTATAGGAACGCACATATTTAGCATGTTTAAACGTAAAAATAATCCCTGATAATATTTTAAAATCCGCGTGTGCTAGACTTTGGAGATGTAGTCTGGAGGTGTTGATACAACAAAACGTAAAAATATTTAAAGAAAATGAAAGGTACATGTACATGTTTAATATAATATTATGGTTACAGTAGGATAGTTAGGCTGTTGCTCCCCTAGAGCTTTAAGAGATTTAGACCAGGGAGATAGCTAGATCGATTATAAACTGCTTGCCTTTATTCATTGACCTCGCTGTGCATATATAGCCGGCTGGATTACAAACATAATTGACTCTAATAACCGAATTCTAAACAACTCCATCTAGACAACCGACTCTGGACTCTAATTACTTGGCAAGCAATCAACCTAGGCATTTAAGCCATGTCCTCTTGGATTTCTTCTGACACCTGGTGTATGATTTTCCTCACATAACATTTTAAGGTGTATTCGGGTGGGTTTAGCGTTAAATGTCGTTGTTATAGAATTTGTAATTTGTTAGCAAGAAGATGAGTACCACATTCGTCCAATTGTTAGATTAGGCTACCAGATAGTTCATGGTCTGCGTACATCTGCAAATGAACATATAAGGATGAGATGATGCTTATAGCATGACAGTATACCACAGCTGTACTACTTAACATACATGATGTGTCATACCAGCTAGGCAAGGCAATGCAACAAAAAAGGCATGCATTGTTATTTGAAGTTGTGGTTAATTACGAAAGAAAAAATTACAACAATCATCAAGAAGGCCGACCAACGATAAGAAAATTAAACTGATATATACCCTGCTAATATTAGAGCAATTGTGAGCATATTTCAACAATATGACACATGAAGTTCAGAAACAGAATATACTAAATCTTGAAATGCTGAAAATATTACTAATCTCTATTGCCTATGTCATGTCCTTCCTCCTTCAGCCAATGCCTTCATCAATCAACCACCAGGAAGTTCCGTCCTCGTCGCTCTAGCTCTACACCTTTGTTCAACATTTCAACAACTCCGTATATATTATAATTTCGGCTCCATCTCATTGATATATGCAACAAATTTTCCCATGTAAGACAGCCCAGCTATCAGCCTATCACCCCTATCTCAGGCGACATTCTCCCAACGCTTCTCGACAGTCACAACCTCCCAGCAGCTTACCGATAACCTTTTGTTGTATGTGCTTCATGCATGCAGTGATTACCTCTACTGATATTATCTGAATGCAAATGTACATGATAGGGGAAAATGTTCATTAGTCTCTATATTTCGTCAATTATGACATATAAATTATGTGTTACATAAGTATGTTGAAAGTGCATCCCTTTTGAAAATGTTTGATGCTTATCCTTCACGCCTGACATCACTACTATATATAACAAAATGGAGATGTAGTTCTAAGAAAGATGCTAGAAAAGTTTAAAGTAAGCCATCAAATTAATAAGCTCAACCCTTCAGGTAGCTTCTCGGGAACGAGACGCTACTGAATCCGAGGACCACAGTGATTACACAGGTCATGTAATAATATGGGTTTATATATGTCTCCATTCACCTGCATAGCATCCTTCAGTATATTTGCATCATCTTACCAAAAACGAGTGTATAGAGGATAGAGCCGAAGAACAGCTGTACCAAGTAATAAGCTCTCGTTCTAAAATAATGGACACACATGTTCTCCAGATAAAGATCGAAGTGCTTAGTTCCGTATCGATCTAGATCTCTCTAGGGAGCCTGTCGGTGTGCAGACATCAAAGGCAATTGTGTCTTCAAAGGAAAATTCGTCCATGGGTACGGTAGATTTTATTGTATAGAGATAAGTACGAGACGTCACCAATGGAACAGTGTATCAACAGCAACCTAGTCCCTTACCCATTTCTGAGGCTATGAGAAGACAAATGTGTTATCGCCATTACTGCTACAGCAACATCAGCACGTGCGGAAAGTGAAGAACAAAAGGACACATCATGCACAGGATCTGCAGCTAGCTCCTACTACTGACCGGAGTATACAGTATGTATACTGACCTGACAAGAGGAAGCAATAAGCAGATCTGAGACCGAGAGACTGGAGGACACTGGAGCCTGGTAGTGATCCATGGATCTGGAGTGCTCGTGAAAGAGAGAAGAAACATCCTCTCAAATGGAATAAAAGGAGAAAGGAGCGACAGATCTGGCCAAAATTGCACTGAATCGAATCAAAATTTCTGCACCTTCATCGGTTACCTTACGATCGAAATGGAAATCAAAATCAACATATGTACTACTGGTAGCAGTAAATAGCTCTACCTTCCCAATGCAAGCTGCAGACGGTCGTTATCCCTTGGAAAATTAAGACGAAGATCGCAGCAAAAGCTCCTGCTGGGGTCCGTGCAAGAAGGTCGTACACACACGCGCGCCAAAAAGGCTCAGATCCAACCGCGCGGCCGTACATACGAACCGCCCGGAAATAGAAACTCGGCAGGCCAGTCTGCTTCGAGAATTCCCGCGGCTTGGCACAGCATACAATGATACTGGCAACAGAGATCGACGGAGATCGCTCTGTACAGCGTATAGCTTAGAGGCGTATATATCGCGCCGGCCAGCCGGTGCGGCGGTCGCGCGCGGCGGTCGCCGTTGCGGGGACGTCGGCCGGGTCCGGCCGGTGGAAGGGGAGGGGGAGGGGGGAGAGTGTGTGTGGTGACAGGAAGAGCAGTGAGCACGCGGCCGCCGACGGCACACCCGCCGGTGCCGTTGCGCCCGGCCGTGTGCTCACTCTCTTCTGTCACCGCGTCCTCCACCGTACCGCGCGCCCCCCGACAACCGCCGCCGCGATCAGCGCACGCAGCCAGCCGGCGCCGCAGGCGATGCGGTTAGCTGCACTGCGCAGGGTAGGATGGGGAGACGAGAGGCGAGCGGGGTCGCGGTCTATATAGGCGCGCGCGGGCCGGACATTCCGCGTGGCCGTGGTCTGGCTGGCAGGCAGGCAGTCAGGCTAGGGTTTCCGTGTGTGCAGGGGAAGCAATGACACGGTACGGCGCCGCTGCACTAGCTAGCTGTGCAGATGAGCGCCAGGTCGGTCGGTCGGTCGGTCAAGGTGGGCGGCTGAGCGGGGATGGACGGGCATGCGTCGTCGGTCGGGTCGGGCAACTCCACCGATCATATCGGGCGGGGGCCTCATCTATCTCCTCGAAGCGATAAGCCGCTCGCGACTTAAAGCTGCGCCGCGCCGCGCCGGGGCCGGTGGCATCATCATGGGCGCCGATGCCTAGCCTTTCCACCCCCTTGGTTTTTGACCATGCATCATCATGGGCTTTCCACTCTCAGACTCTCACTCTCTCTCACACACACTCTCTCTCTCTCTCTCTCCAACCACCGGGTCGCGAGTTGAGCAGGTGTAGTTGATCTGTGAGCTGGTCCTGCAGGTCGGGTTGTGTGCAATAATCGGTCAGGCTGGCTTTTTAAGGAATGCACGCGTCTCGGGTAGTTTTTGCCTTTTCTGGTCGCGTGACGAGGTCGATCGACGTTTTAAAGCTCTGATGTAATGACAGGCCCAGCGATCGATGGTGTACGTACGTCTGCTTAACTGACAGGGGCTCTCGTACAGGTGTCGATCACCTTCACCCCGGTCTCTGCCAAGTGGAGCACTCGACTGTACAGCACAAAGTACCCATGCATGCATGCATAGTACTGTACTAACTTATCTTAACATCATATAAATGTAAATTATTTACCTAACTTTTCTTTCTGCGAGGGAAACTCTTTTTGCAACTTTGTCTAAAATACTGCTCACTTTGTATTAATTTGTGAAGTCAGGCCGTTCTTATTTGCGAGACGGATCCATGTGTTCCCCGTTACAGTCAACCGCTAGCAAGCATATATAAGAAACTCGTTGGGTTAGCAAGGTACTACGGTAAACGTGCGCAGAGTTGGCTACTGTAGTTCCATAGAAGTTACTGTCCGTACCCTTAATACGGGGGTATCCCGCGCACAGGGGAAACTGCCTAAGAACCTCGCTCCTCTCCGCATGGAGAGCTCCGAGGGCGCCACGTATCCCGCGGGGCTGGACCTCCCTCTCCTCAGAGGATAGCTCCGGGCACGCCACGTGGCCAACAGAGCCGGACCTCCCCCTCCACGGGGAGAGCTCCGAAGGCTCCACGTGTCCAGCGGGGCCGGACCTCCCTCTCCTCAGAGGAGAGCTCCGGGCCCGCCACGTGATCAGCAGAGCCAGACCTCCCCCTCCGCGGGGAGAGCTCCGAAGGCTCCACGTGTCCAGCGCGGCCGGACCTCCCTCTCCTCAGAGGAGGGCTCCGGGCCCTCCACGTGGCCAGTAGAACAGCGCTGCCTGCCCCCGCGCGGTAGACAGCAAGAGTAAAGATGCGCCATAACTTGCCCGTACAAGGTATTCAAGACTCGCGCCTTCCCAAGGCGCGGAGACGCGGAGCACGCCTCTGTCAGGTGCCGTTGCGCCCAATCACATCGCAGTGAAGTCTGGCGCGCCGTGTCAGAGGCTGTACGCCAATAAACACAGCGACAAGGCATCCCCTGCCGCCCCTGTCATCATCAACCACTACGACTAGCTTGCGCCATGGGTAGGGCAGCAGAACGAAGACTTAGAAGCCCTTGCCAGAGACAACTGCCGGCGTAACTACGGATATGGTAGATGGCAGGCAATCTCCCCGGGACCACCTGTCGGGTCCCGGGCCCACCTTGTAAGCCGCCTGAGCCTTGGACTATAAAAGGCTCGGGTAGGCGATGTTAGCAAGGGTTCGCTCCTTAGCACACTCTCACGCAGGGTTCGCCTCCTCAGCCATTCACACCTGAGGGTTCGGCATTTGACCCACTCTCACCTAGGGCACGCTTACGCACTAGCATCCGAGCACCCAACTCATCCTCAAGCTTAGAACTCCGATTCTGAGCGCTAGACAATACAACGAGCATCTCTACTCACCGTGGACGTAGGGTTTTACGCTCCGGCGGCCTGAACCACGTAAAAATCCCTGTGTCAAGCTTCTCCTTCTATCGTCCCTAATGCGTGAGCTCTCCGTGAGTGACTAGCCCCTTCCCGGTGCGCCAAATGTCGAAGTGTGTTGTCGACACTTCCCCCGGGCCTGCTCTGGGCAGCCCGCGACCATCAACAAGCAATCCGCAGTAAAGTTCATCAAGTCGATCGTCTGCCGGTTCGGGGTCCCGAACAGAATCATCACCGACAACGGGACCCAGTTCACCCAACGCAGCATTCCAAGACTCCTGCGAAGACCTCGGCATCCAGGTGTGCTATGCCTCCGTTGCTTACCCAAAGAGCAATGGACAGGTCGAGAGGGCCAACGCCGAGATCCTTCGGGGCCTCAAGACTCGCACCTATGCCGGCTTGAAGAAACATGGCGCCAAGTGGGTGGACGAGCTTCCGAGCACACTGTGGGCTAACCGGACATCCCAAAGCCGGGCCACCGGAGAGACACCCTTCTTCATGGTATACGGGGCCGAAGCTGTGCCTCCCCCAGAGATCACCATGGGGTCTCTCCGTGTGTAAGCTTACGACAAAGCCACGCAGGACAACCTCCGGCGTGAAGACATCGACCTCGTCGACGAGGCTCAATTACAGGTAGCGCTCCGCAACGCACGGTACCGGCAAACGCTCCGGCGCTACCACCAAAGGTCCATGCGTGTCTGGGAGCTGGAAGAAGGCGACCTGGTGCTATGACACATACTTTCTCGCGAAGGGACCGACAAACTCTCCCCCAGCTGGGAAGGTCCCTTCCGAGTCACGAAAGTTTGCCGCCCCGGGTGCGTACGCCTTCCACCGAGGATGGGGATCCGCTCCCGAACCCTTGGAACATAGAATACCTCCGTAAGTTCTATCCCTAGAGCAATAGTAGGACAATACTTTTTCTTTCTGTAATAGATTCCATAGAGTCCAGGAACAACGCTCGGAGCAGCTAAGCCTCAAGGGACGGTCCAGGACTATGTTCAGCTTGGCCTGGTTCCGACCCTAAGCACGTAGAGTCTTGCTTCCCTTCTTAATGGGGCGGGCCGTTGCCTCTATGTTTAGCCTACCTTCCTCCTATGGATATTTATATGGAAAGAAACTTGTCCTACTTTGCTCTTACCCTTGTGCTCATTTAATTACGCATTAATTTTTATGACCACACTTTTTGTGTATGCTCACCATAAACTCAGCTCTCTTTTCCCATTCTCATCCCTAATCGGCATTTGCTATCCTACCGAAGACGGTCGCGCTTGAGGTACCTGCCAATGGCCAGGGGGCCTCTCGAGCCTCCCCCAGTCAGGTGTTGCGATGCCAGTTAGTCCAGTATTATGGGTCAGACGGTCGTACCCTGACCTCGGAGGGAGCCTGTCGGTACCCTCGATACGGGGTACCCCCGCGCACAGGGGGAAATGCCTAAGGACCTCGCCCTTCTCCGCAGGGAGAGCTCCGAAGGCGCCACGTGTCCAGCGGGGCCGGACCTCCCTCTCCTCAGAGGTAAGCTCCGGACTCGCCACGTGGCCAACTGAGCCGGACCTCCCCCCTCCATGGGGAGAGCTCCGAAGGCTCCACGTGTCCCGCGGGGCCGGACCTCCCTCTCCTCAGAGGAGAGCTCCGGGCCCGCCACGTGGCCAGTAGAAGCCGGACCTCCCCCCTCCGCGGGGAGAGCTCCGAGGGCTCCACGTGTCCCGCGGGGCCGGACCTCCCTCTCCTCAGAGGAGAGCTCCGGGCCCGCCATGTGGCCAGCAGAGCAACGCTGCCTGCCCCCGCGCGGTAGGCAGCAGGAGTAAAGACGCGTCATACCTTGCCCGTACAAGGTATTCAAGGCTCGCGCCTTCCCAAGGCGCGGAGACGCGGAGCACGCCTCTATCAGGTGCCGTTGCGCCCAGTCACATTGCAGACTGGCGCACCGTGTCAGAGCCTGCCCGCCAATAAACACAGCGACAAGACATCCCTGCCGCCCCTGCCATCATCAACCACTACGACTAGCTTGCGGCATGGGCAGGGCGGCAGAACGAAGACTCGGAAGCCTTCGCCAGTGACAACTACCGACATAACTGCAGATACAGTAGATGGCAGGCAATCTCCCCGGGACCACTTGTCGGGTCCCGGGCCCACCTTGTAAGCCGCTCGAGCCTTGGACTATAAAAGACTCGGGTAGGCAACGTTAGCAAGGGTTCAAACTCTGTTGACTCGCCTCTTACACACCCTCAAGCTCAGGACTCCGGTTCTGAGCAGCAAGCAATACAACGAGCACCTCTGCTCACCGTGGACGTAGGGTTTTACGCTCCAGCGGCCTGAACCACGTAAAACCCCCCGTGTCAAGCTTCTCCCTCAATCGTCCCTAACGCTGAAGCTCTCCGCGAGTGACTAGCCCCTCCGAAAAAGAACCTCCGCGGGCTGCCCAGAGCAGGTTTGGGGGAAGAGTCGGCTACACACTTCGACATTTGGCGCGCCAGGTAGGGGGCTTTTCCCTTGTGAGACGAGCTTCTGCCGGCGAAGATGACGAAGCTTCCTTCAGCGGCAAGCTCTCCTCCCCCGCGTTCACGACGAATGGTCACTAGCGGGGACTACGTCTCGACACACTCTGGACGGAGTGTGTCGGCGCAAGCTGGAAGCCAGCAGCCGACTCCGGCAACGCAGGCTCCAGCGAGCGTGAGATCCTCAGCAGCGCTGAGCGTCCCCCATGGGGGCGCGCTAGCTGCAGCAAGAGCGCTACTGCGGAATCCGCCTGCTGGGGATGCACCTCAGTCAGCGACCCTGCAGTGGATTAGCGAGGTAGACTGTCTCGTCGTCGCCACCGCAAACCCTCGGCTTCGGTGGAGACGACGTCCCGACCAACCGGTGTGTCGCTGACGCGCACGCCAACAGTTGACGGGCAGACGGCGGATTCCTGCTCCACCAGGCTCCCATCGACGGACCTGAAGTCGGAGCTGAAACGATGCCACTTGGGCAAAGATGCCCGAGTGTTCATCGAGCGACGACGAGAAAGGCGTCGCAACCAGGAGGCCGCCGACAGCATGTCGACTGCCTCAACCCATCCTGAGGCGCAGACGTTTGCTACGCGATCTCTGCCCCAGGCATACGCCGTGCAGCATATGTCCAAGCCATATGCTCTGCAAGCGGTGCCCCCGGTCTATGGCGCAGCCTGTTCCATACCGGGGTACACGGTGCCGGCAGCGAACCAAGCGTTCACGGCACCAACGCCTGCAGCAACAGGAGTAGGATGTGCAGCCCTGGCGCCACATCTTCGCTTCGCGAGGTGGCCGCGCAAGTTTCAGCTGCTCCTGCCCGAGAAATACGACGGCAGTGTCAACCCGGCGGAGTTCCTCCAAATCTACTCCACCACCGTCCTTGCTGTAGGAGGGGACGAAGCCGTCATGGCCAACTACTTCCCCGTCGCCTTGACCGGCCCAGCCCCGTCTTGGCTCATGAACCTCCCCTAGGGTTCCATAAACTCTTGGGGAGAGCTCTGCCGGCAGTTCACTGCTAACTTCGGTAGCTCCTACACCCGGCCCGGCACGGAGCTCGACCTCCACGCCATCCGGCAACAACCAGGAGAGACGCTGCGCTCCTTCATCCAGCGGTTCTCCCAGGTACGGAACACCATCCCGCACATCCAAAATGCTTCTGTGGTGGTGACGTTCCGGCAGGGTGTACGGGACAAGAAGATGCTTGAGAAGCTCGCAACCAGAGAGGTTCGCGACCTCTGAGAGCTCTTCAACCTGGCGGACAAGTGCGCCAGGGCAGCAGAAGGGCGGAACTGGCACTCACTGCCAGCCTCCGAGTCAGGACGACAGCCCGGATCTGGTGCTGCTTCCTATGGAAGCGCCAAGAAGATCAAGAACCGGGGCGGCAACAAGATGAAGCCACCACCCGCGGCTCCCGTTGCTGCAGCAGCAGCACCCAGTGGAGCTCGGGGGCCACACCCCGACAAAAGGCAGCGACAATCACCAGCTCCCGGGGGAGACCAAGGTGAGCTATGCCCCGTGCACGGCACCAGCTACCATACTGCTGCTGAGTGCCAGGACATCCAGAAGCTCGCAGAAGGCTTCCGCAAAGGGAGGCAGCTGCGAGCTGATGCACCACCCTTCCGTCAAAGGGAGGGCAAGCAGAAGGTCGACGCCCCAGACAACGTCGGCCACCAGGTGGGGTTTCAGGAGCCTCAGCGCGCCATAAAGACGGTGCACAACGGTCAGGACTCTAGCTCCAGTGACGACGAGCCAGGACAGTAACCGACTATGGCTGCCCCGAAAGATCTGTAGAGATTGCACTGCTGCATATCAGCCTTGGAGAAGCTCCAAGCAGTTGCAGCAGCCCAAGCACCAGCTCCGGCGGTGCGGAACCGGGCCAGCTCTATCCGAGTGCACGTCTCTGTGCCTCGGCCTCACCTCCTGAGGGCTGCCAAGGATCTGTCAACCTCTTGACGGCCTTAGACAGAAGGGGAAAGACATCTTGGGTCTCCCAAGAAGAGTTCGGGTCCTCCTACCTCTTGACGGCCTTAGCCAGAAGGGGAAAGTACCCCGGGGCTCCCGGGAGAAGCCGCGCAGGACGTGCTCCAGCTGAAGATATCAACCTCGTCGGCGAGGCATAATTGCAGGCAACACCCCACAACGCATGGCCCGGCTGGTGTTCTAGCACTACCGCCAAAGGACCAAGCGCGTCTCGGAGCTGCAAGAAGGCAACCTGGTGCCGCGGCACACACTTACCCGCGAAGGACCTATAAACTCTCCCCCAGCCGGGAAGGTCCCAGGTACATACGCCTTTCCACCAAGGATGGGATCTGTTCCCGAACCCTCGCAGCATGGAACATCACAGTAAGTTCTACCTCCTGAGCATTAGTAGAACATGCCTTTGCCTTTATGCGATAAATCTCGTAGAGTCCAGGAACAGCGCTCGGAGCAGCTAAGCCTCAAGGGACGGTCTAGGACTACGTCCAGCTTGGCCTGGTTCCGACCCCAAGCGCGTAGAGTCTTGCTTCCCTTCTTAATGGGGCGGTTCGTTGCCTCCATGTACAGCCTGCCTTCCTCCTACGGGCATTTACACAGAAACCTGTTCTACCTCGCTCTCACTTATGTGCTCATTTAAATTATGCATTATTTTTTATGACCGCACTTTCTATGTATGCTCACCATACATTTAGCTCCCCTTTCCCGCTCTCATCCATAGTCAGCATTTGCTATCCTACCGAAGGCGGTTGCGCTTGAGGCACCTGCCGATGGCCACGGGGCCTCTCGGACCTCCCCCAGTCAGGTGTTGCGATGCCAGTTGGTCACCTCTAGGAAAGGCCTACGCCGTGCATGGGGGTCTAGGGTGTGTATCCCGCTTAGCCGGCTCTGTACCCAAAGCGTGCGCACCCTGCCCTCCGGAGGTCCAGGGGAGTACAGCCGCTTTGCCTGGTTCCGTACCCAAAGCCTGTGCACTCTGCTTCCCCGGCGTACGGTCCGGTACTAGGGGCCGGACAGTCGTACCCGGACCTCGGAGGGAGCCGGAGCCCCGGTGCCTCGCGCACAGTATTGCCCAAGCCCCGTATACCGGACTAGGACCGTAAGCCGAATAAGACTAAGAGGCAGCGAGGGGAGAACCCCCCGAGGAGAATTACGCTTCCTCTACCTGTGTGCAGGACCTCCAGGTTCTAGCTACGGGGACCGCATGAAGGGGGGGCAAGGAGCTATCGCCTTCTCCAGCACAATATTGGAGGATCCGGGTTTCGCCCTTTCTGCAGGGACGAGTCCCGAAGGCCCCACGTGTCCAGCGGGGTCGAAGCTCCCCTCTCCTCAGGAGGAGCTCCGGGCCCGCCACGTGGCCGGCAGAAGCCGGACCTTCCCCTCCGCGGGGAGAGCTGTGAAGGCTCCACGTGTCCCACGGGGCCGGACCTCCCTCTCCTCAGTGGGGAGCTCCGGGCCCGCCACGTGGTCGGCAGATTCGGACCTCCCATTCTCATGGGGCGAGTTCCGGAGACCTCCGAGGCCCTTAATACAGTAAGTACGCGGGGAAGGTGTCTGTGGAGGGCTTCGAGATTGGTGAAGGCCTCTGAGTACCTTGCGGAGCTAAGGGCTCGGCCAGACAAAACCAAGAAGAAGACAAGAGCACACAGACACAAAAAGTCACAAGAGTCTATTTATTCAAGGCTCCATGAGCTGGACTACAGACTCAATAAAAAAAAAGAGATACAAGTCCTAGGGTTCCCCTGGCTCGCACCGAAACCTAGAGGCTACAAGGGTGGCCACGTCCCCGACTTTAGCCCTGGCAGCTTCCTCCCGCTCTGTGGCAGGGCCCTGCCTCGCTGGCTCTAGTGAGAAGGAAGGATCCCGGCTCTGGAAGCTTGCCAACACGTGCGTGGCAACCTCCACGGCCAGGCCCCGTCCCTCTGCCTCGAGCTCGCCGGTGACCACTGCATCTAGCCTGCTCAGCTTGGCACCGATTGACTCGAGCGCGGGGATCACCTCGGCCACCTTCAGCGCAGGGGCCGCTGTCTTCACCGGGCTGAAGCCAAGGGGGACCAGGGAGGACCCTGCCTGGTCGACGAAGCTCGAGACCGCACGGTCCTCGGAAGACCGCGAGGCCAAGAGCTCCTCTACCTCGCGGCAGGCTGCCAGCAAGGCGTCGTGGCTCCCCTCGGAGAATTCCTTCTCCTTGGCGGCCAGGGAGATTTCCCGAAGGCGGAGAGTCTGGGCAAGCCGCTCCAACTCTGAAGCCCGGAAGTCGACAACCAGCTCCCGATCCAGGATCGCCTGGCGCTCCCGGGAGACCTGCTCCTCCCTCGTGGCAAGGTCTGCCTTCCGGGCCTCTAGATCCGTTGCCCGGGCTTGCAGGTCGCCCTCGCCCGCCGCCAGCCGCGCAGCGACTCTCTCCGCCTCGGCCGCCACGGAGGGCTCCTGATCCTCAACGGCGCGCTCACGGCGCGCCATCCTCTGCCGCACCTCCTCTAGGGCAGAGAAGTTCTCCTCGTCCCGGGCATGCGCCTCAAGGGCCTCCTTGTGGAGTCGCCGCGTTTCGGAGTCCAGACGGTCGACAGCCCGCTTCTGTCGGTCGAGGAGCGCCTCCATGATATCAAGCGACTCCCGCTTGGAGTATAGCTCCCCCTTGACCTTTGAGGTCCGCTCCCTCAAAAGGTTCCTCCAGGTGAGGAGGCGATCCCTCTCAACCACTTGCTCCTCTCGCTCGCGACCGAGCACGGCCAAGACCTGCCAGACGCTCATCTGGGCGAGCACGAGAGCGTCTGCCAGGGGCAGTGGGGCAGTAGAGGCCGGAGCGGCGCTCCCGACCTCCTCCATCACGTCGTCTTCAAGAGAAGACGACGCATCGACAACCGGGATGAGACGCCGGTCAGGAGAAGCCGGCGCCGGGACGGGCTCGCTCCCATCACCCCTTGGTTCGATGCCCACCGAAAGGCCGGTGGCAGTTCCTTCCGCTCCGGCAGCAGGAGGCGGGACTTCAACAGCCTGACCCGCCGAACCCTCACCGACAGCTGGCTCCTGAGCCGGTGAAGAAGGACGAGTGCAGGGAGTCGACGCTGCCATAGAAGTCGGGCCGCCTGGTACAAGAGGAACCTGCGCTTGCTTGGGGGCCGCGGCAACCGTCTCGGCAAGGGGAGTCGACGTTGCCATAGAATCCGGGCTGACCAGTACAGGAGGAACTTGCACTGGCTTGGGGGCCGCGGCAGCCGTCCCGGCTTCCGAGCGCTTCGGCGCAGACCCCCCGTCAGTCGGGGATGGCCGGGAAACGGGAGCGTTACCGGTACTCGGGGAGCCCGTGCAAACATGGGAAACTCCTAAATTAAGAAAAGACGAAGACTGCACAAGCTCTAGAACCCGGTAGCCGTAGCTTACCGAGAGACACGGGCACTCCAACTGGCTCTGAACCCCGGCTTCCGAGCTGGGATAGGACCACTAGAGCCTGCCGTCGCCGCCGACGGCTGCCCCGCAGTCGCCCGGGCTGACGGAGCAGGGGATGCTTCTGAAGCCCCCCTCGATGCGTCAACAGTTTCCTTGGAGACTCCACACCCTGAAGCTCCCCTCGACGCGTCAGCAGTTTCCTTGGAGACTCCACCGCCTGAGGGAGGACGCGACGCCCGGGAAACTTCAGCCCGTCGTCGCTCAAGAGGAGTCCCGTCAGGATGATGAGCCCGAGACCTCTTGGGGTCGCCAACATACGGGGCGCCATCTCCGGAAGCAGGGCGCGCAGGCGCCCTGGATCCCTCACTCGGCGCAGGCGCCGCCGCCGGAGGAGATCGAGCGCGCTTCTTCTCCGGAGGCGGGTTGGAAGCCATGGCAAAAGACAGAGGCGTAAGAACTCAAGGAAGGTGCAAGCGCTGGGAAGTGCGAAGGGAAGCTGCGATGCGGGTAAGATCCCCTTTTAAAGCTTCCCAGGTGCGATTCAAAGCGATTCGAAACTCTTCGAATACGCCGCTTGTGCAACCGCTTCGGCTCCAAGACCAAGCGTCAATGGCAAGAGGACCCAAGTCGTCCAGCTGAAGCGGTGGGCCAAGAAGTCAGTTTCCCAAGGAGACGAGCCGGCAAGACACTTCGGCGGTTCCCGAAAGAAGCGCTGCGATGTGCAGAAGTGGCAGCCTTGGGAACCGCCGCAGTAAAAGCAACCATCAAGTGGGCACACGCTCCCACGATCCCGCGACTGTTCGTGCTCCGGCAAAGGTCAATGCGGGACTTAGAGAAAGTGCACGGAGTGGAAGAGACGGAGGCCCCACCTCGGGCTCGCTATCTCCCCCGAGATGGGCCCGGGGGCCACTGTCGGTACCCTCGATACGGGGTACCCCCGCGCACAGGGGGAAATGCCTAAGGACCTCGCCCTTCTCCGCAGGGAGAGCTCCGAAGGCGCCACGTGTCCAGCGGGGCCGGACCTCCCTCTCCTCAAAGGTAAGCTCCGAACTCGCCACGTGGCCAACTGAGCTGGACCTCCCCCCTCCGTGGGGAGAGCTCCGAAGGCTCCACGTGTCCTGCGGGGCCGAACCTCCCTCTCCTGAGAGGAGAGCTCCGGGCCAGCCACGTGGCCAGCAGAAGCCGGACCTCCCTCCTCCGCGGGGAGAGCTACGAGGGCTCCACGTGTCCCGCGGGGCCGGACCTCCCTCTCCTCAGAGGAGAGCTCTGGGCCCGCCACGTGGCCACCAGAGCAACGCTGCCTGCCCCCGCGCGGTAGGCAACAGGAGTAAAGACGCGCCATACCTTGCCCGTACAAGGTATTCAAGGCCCGCGCCTTCCCAAGGTGCGGAGCACGCCTCTGTCAGGTGCCATTGCGCCTAGTCACATCGCAGACTAGCGCGCCGTGTTAGAGCCTGCCCGCCAATAAACACAGCGACAAGACATCCCCTTCCGCCCCTGCCATCATCAACCACTACGACTAGCTTGCGACATGGGCAGGGCGGTAGAACGAAGACTCGGAAGCCTTCGCCAGAGACAACTACCGGTATAACTGTAGATACGGTAGATGGCAGGCAATCTCCCCGGGACCACCTGTTGGGTCCCGGGCCCACCTTGTAATCCGCTCGAGCCTTGGACTATAAAAGGCTCGGGTAGGCAACGTTAGCAAGGGTTCGAACTCTGTTGACTCGCCTCTTACACACCCTCAAGCTCAGGACTCCGGTTCTGAGCAGCAAGCAATACAGCGAGCACCTCTGCTCACCGTGGACGTAGGGTTTTACGCTTCGGCGGCCTGAACCACGTAAAACTCCCCGTGTCAAGGTTCTCCCTCAATCGTCCCTAAGGATGAAGCTCTCCGCGAGTGACTAGCCCCTCCGAAAAAGAACCTCCGCGGGCTGCTTAGAGCAGGTCCGGGGGAAGTGTCGGCTACACACTTCGACAGAGCCGGACCACCGGCGCCGGGCGCACTGAATTGCCCAAGCCCCATATACCGGATCAGGACCGTAAGCCAAATAAGACTATGAGATAGGGAAGGGAGAGCCCCAAGGAGAATTACGGTTCCCTTACTTGTGTGCAGGACCTCCCGGCCTTATCTCCCCCGTAGGAGTATGGTAGTTGTGCCCAATCCATTGGCCACACCTACCAGGGGGCCACTACGAGGACCGTGCAAGGAAAGACCGGAGCTCCAACGCAAGACCGGAGGATCCGGACCTCGCCCCCTCCGTGGGGGCGGGTTCCGAAGGACCACGTGTCCGGCGGGGCCGGAGCTCCCCTCTCCTCAGAGGGTAGCTCCGAGCCCGCCACGTGGCCGGCAGAGCCGGGCCTCGCCCCCTCCGCAGGGGTGAGCTCCGAAGGCTCCACGTGTCCCACGGGGTCGGACCTCTATCTTCTCAAAGGAGAGTTCCGGGCCCGCCATGTGGCCGGCAGATCTGGACCTCCCCGTCCTCACGAGGCGAGCTCCGAAGACCCCTTGGGATCTTAACACAATAAGGACCCGAGGAAGGTGTCTGTGCAAGACTTCAAGATTGGTGAAGATCTCCGAGGTCCTTGCGGAGCTAAGGACTCGGCCAGGCCAAGCCAAGAAGAAGATAAGCACGGACACAAAAAACAAAGAGTGTGTTCATTAATTCAAAGCTCCATGAGCTGGACTACAGACTCAACAAAAGCAAAAAAGAAGAGTTACAGGGCCTTCTGGCCGCAGGGGCGACTACCTAAGAGTCCCCGGACTCCCGCTGGAACCTAGAGGCCACGAGGGCGGACACGTCCCTCACTTCGGCCCTGGCAGCTTCCTCCCACTCGGCGACAGGGCCGAGTCTCGCCGGCTCCATAGAGAAGGAAGGGTCTTGACTCCGGAAGCACGCCTGCACGTGCGTAGCGACCTCCTTTGCCAGGCCCCTTCCCTCCGCCTCAAGCTCGTCGGTGATCATAGCTTCGAGCCTGCCCAGCTTGGCGCCGATGGACTCAAGCGCTGGGATTTCCTCAGCCACCTCCTGCGCCGGAGCCTCCGTCCTCACTGGGCTGAAGCCAATGGGAACCAGCACGGACCCCGCCTGGACGACAAAGCTCCAGACCGCACGGGCCTCGATGGACCGTGAAGCCTGGAGCTTCTCCACCTCTTGGCGGGCTGCCAGCAGGGCGTCGAGCCCCTCCTCAGAGAATCTCTTCTCCTTGGCTGCCAACGAGCTCTCCCGAAACTGGAGATCTTGGGTGAGTCGCTCCAGCTCAGATGCCCGGAGATCAGCTGCATGGCGCTCCCGGGAGGCCTGCTCCTCCCTCACGGCAAGGGCCGTCTACCGAAGCCCCAGCTCCTCGGCCCGGGCCTTCAGCTCACCCTCGCCGGCCTCCAACCGTGCGACGACCTTCTTCTCCTCGGTCGCCACATCGCGCTCCCGATCTGCGACGGCACACTCACGACGCGCCACCTGCAACCGCAGCTCCTCCATGGCAGTGGAGCGCGTCTCGGCCCTGGCGTGAGCTTCGCGGGTCTCCTGGTGGAGCCACCGGGTCTCGGAGCCCAAGCGGTTGACAACCCTCTTCTGAGCGTCGAGCAGCGCCTCCATGGCATCAAGCCTCGACTGCCTCGAGTCGAGCTCTGCCCCAGTCTCCTGAGTCCGCTGCTTCAAGAGATGCCCCGAGCTAAGGAGGTGGTCCCTCTCTCCAGCCAGCACCTCCCGCTCTCGCTCTAGGGCGGCCTGGACCAGCCGAACGCCAGCCTCGGCAAGCCCCAAGGCATCCGCTAGGGGCAGCGGGGCGGCGGAGGCCGAAGCCGCGCCCCGACCTCCTCCATCACGTCCTCGACCGGTGGAGTTGCCGGTGCCTCGGCAACCAAGGTGAGGCGCCGATCTGGGGAAGCCGGAGGACCAGTAGCTGCACCCAAAGCTGCCCCTCCAGCCTCAACACCGGAAGGTTGGGCGTCGCCAGCTGGCTTCGCCGAACCCTCGACAACCGCCGGCTTCGAGTTGGCGAAGGGGGACGAGCGGGTGCTGCCGCCGCCACCGCGGGGGATGGTCCTGCCGGCAAAGAAGAAGCCCCCACCGACTTGGGGGCCGTCGGAGCCGCCACAGCTCCCGGACGCTGCGGCGCAGAACCTCCGCTAGCCGGAGATGGCCGGGGAACAGACTTTCCCCGGCAGCTGATGAGTCTCTACCGACATAAGAAGCTTTGAGGCTAAGAAAAGAAAAAAGAACGCTAGTTCTAAATTCCGGAAAGAGCAACACTTACCGAGGGACGTGAGCGCTCCAACGGGCATGGAGCCCTGGCTTCCAAGCCGGGACAGAACCACAGGAGCCTGCCGCCGGCGCGTGCGCCTGCGCCGCAGGTACCCGGACTGACGGAGTAGGAGGCAGAGCAGTAGGGCCCCCGTCGGTGGAGCCCCTAGCGCTGCTCGCCGATCCGGCTTCTGAGGCCCGGGGCACCTGCGCCCCCGGATAAATCCCAGCGCTGCTCCTTCCGACGCCGCTGCTTGCCGAGCATGCAGCCGGGACGCTCGCTAGCTGTGGCGCCTGAGCCCTCAGCTCACCTCCGGGCATCGCCCCACCGGCGTCCCTCCTTAAAGCTCCTCCGCCCGAAGAAGGAAGGCGGGACGCCCGGAGCTCCTCGGACCGCCGCTGTCCGAAAGGAGCCCCGCCGGAGCTGGAGACCCGAGGTCTCTTTGGGTCGCCGCCCGACGAACCAGCACCTGCGGGAGATGGGTGCAAGGGTACCCTGGCCCCCTGTCTCGGTGCAAACGACGCCCTCGGAGGGGACCAGGCACGTTTCTTCTCCGGCTGCCCGGGGGACGGCTCCTTTCCCTTCCCCTTGTCGACGGTCCGAGCTCTGTCGACCCTTGGTGCGGGTTGGGCAGCAGCTGACGCCTCGCGCTCCGCCCCGGAGCGCTCGACCCCGGGGATCGAGATCCCCCGGAAGGCATCCCCAACATGACGCACGGCGATCCCTATGTCATCAAGGTTCGACATCTTCCGCAACAACTCCGCCCTCCACTGCGGCTCCAAGAAGAGGGGAGTGCAAGAGGCCGGGAAAGTGAGGTCGCCGCTCACCCTGGCCACAATCTCGTACAACACCTCCTCAGATGGGTCGGAGCCAAGACCCGTCTCCATCCTGGTGCAGTCGTTCTCGTCGGTGTAGTACCATGTCGGGCGCTTGCACTGTTGCAAGGGCGCAATACGGCGTGACAGGAAGTCTATCAGCACCATCAGGGACGTAAGCCCCTCATTGGCCAGGAACCGGATCCGCTCCAAGACCGGCGCGTACTCCAGCTCCAGCTCCGGGATTTCCTCTCAGAAGCGACGCTCGGTGGTCGGGCCGGCAGTTGGCAGTTGCAGGCGATCATGCTCGTCGGTCTGCACGATCACCCAGTTCTCCCTCCAGTTTTCCCACCTCGCCGCGCCGAAAGGTAGAAGGTACCAAAAGGCCTTCGGATCCTTGCAGCGATGCTGGAAGTAGTACGCCCCGAGCTGATTCTTCGAGCTGCGCCCGGTCGTCCGCAACACGAAGAAGTAGCGGAAGAGTGTAACTGAAGTGCGCACCCCCACGAACATCTCGCGGAAGTGCACGAAGACGGCGGCCATCGCGAAGGAGTTGGGGGAGTGGTGATGGAGCTGGAGACCGTACGTCTCCAGCAGCGTCACGAAGAAGGAAGAAATCAGCGAGACAAACCCCGCCATGGCGTAGGCGGTGAACAAGACTATCTCCCCCTTCTCCAGAAGCAGGGGGAGAGATCCCTGCCAGAGCCAGTGCTTCTGCTCCTCCGCGTGCTAGCCCAACAGCCTGCGCACTGTCCCGAGCTCGGCTGGTCGGGTAGACCGTGGCGGAGGCAAGTTGGAAGCCATGGCAGATGGAAGCTCAAGGACTGGGAAGACAAGGGCGCAAGAGCTCAAGGAAACAACGAAGATTCAACCGCGGGGAAGTGCGAAGGGAAGCCGCGATGCGGGTGAGATCCCCTTTTCAACTTCCGAGGCGTGATTCAAAGCAATTCGAAACTCTTCGAATACGCTGCTTGGGACAACAGCTTCAACTCTAAGACTAAGCGTCATTGACAAGTGGACCCGAGCCGTCCAGCTGAAGCGGTGGGCCAAGAAGTCAGTCTCTCAAGAAGATGAGCCGGCAGGACGCTTCGGCGGTTCCCGAAAAGGCGCTGCGACGTGCGGAAGTGGCAGCCTTGGGAACCGCCGCAGTAAAAGCAGCCATCAAGTGGGGCACACGCTCCCACGATCCCGCGACTGTTCGTGCTCCGGCAACGGTCAATGCGGGTCTTCGAGAAGGTGCGCGGAGTGGAAGAGACGGGGGCCCCACCTCGGGCTCGTTATCTCCCCCGAGATGGGCCCGGGGACCACTGTCGGTACCCTCAATATGGGGTACCCCCGCGCACAGGGGAAACTACCTAAGGACCTCGCCCCTCTCCGTGGGGAGAGCTCCAAGGGCGCCACGTGTCCAGCAGGGCCGGACCTCCCTCTCCTCAGAGGATAGCTCCGGGCCCGCCACGTGGCCAACAGAGGCGGACCTCCCCCCTCTGTGGGGAGAGCTACGAAGGCTCCATGTGTCCAGCGGGGTCGGACCTCCCTCTCCTCAGAGGAGGGCTCCGGGCCCGCCACGTGGTCAGCAGAGCCGGATCTCCCCCCCTCCGCGGGGAGAGCTCTGAATGCTCCATAGGTCTAGCGGGGCCGGACCTTCTCTCCTTAGAAGAGAGGTACGGTCCCGCCACGTGGTCAGCAGAGCCAGACCTCCACCCTCCGCTGGGAGAGCTCCAAATGCTCCACGTGTCCAGCGGGGCCGGACCTCTTTCTCCTCAGAGGAGGCCTCCGGGCCCACCACGTGGCTAGCAGAACAGCGCTGCCTGCCCCCGCGCGATTGGCAGCAAGAGTAAAGACACGTCATACCTTGCCCGTACAAGGTATTCAAGACCCGCGCCTTTCCAAGGCGCAGAGACGGGGAACACGCCTCTTTCAAGTGCCGTTGCGCCCAATCACATTGCAGTGAAGTCTGGCGCGCCGCGTCAGAGGCGGTACGCCAATAAACACAGCGACAAGACATCCCCTGTCGCCCCTGCCATCATCAACCACAACGACTAGCTTGCAGCATGGGCAGGGCGGCAGAACGAAGACTTAGAAGCCCTCGCCAGAGACAACTGCCAGCGTAACTACAGATACGGTAGATGGTAGGCAATCTCCCCAGGACCACCTGTCGGGTCTCGGGCCCACCTTGTAAGCCGCTCGAGCCTTGTACTATAAAAGGCTCGGGTAGGCGACGTTAGCAAGGGTTAGCTCCTTAGCACACTCTCACGCAGGGTTCGCCTCCTCAGCCATTCACACCTGAGGGTTCGACATTTGACCAACTCTCACCTAGGGCACGCTTACGCTTTAGCATCCGAGCATCCAACACATCCTCAAGCTCAGAACTCCGGTTCTGAGCGCTAGGCAATACAACGAGCATCTCTGCTCACCCTGGACGTAGGGTTTTACGCTCCGGCGGACTGAACCACGTAAAAATCTCTGTGTCAAGCTTCTCCTTCCATCGTCCCTAACGTGTGAGCTCTCCGTGAGTGACTAGCCCCTCCGAAAAAGAACCTCTGCGGGCTGCCCAGAGCAGGCCCGGGGGAAGTGTCGATAACACACTTCGACAGTTACCTTTACCGTCATTCGATCACAGCGTACGGGCCAGGCTGCATTTATCTTCGAGAAAGTAGTTGCTACGGGGTCAATCTTCAATTACAGATATGTAGACGCCTTCATGCCGCTTGACCTGCTGGCTTGGATTTGCTAGATCCCCGGCACAACTGAAGTATCATCAGGTCTGTCGGTACCCGCGATATGGGGTACCCCCGCGCACAAGGGAAAATGCCTGAGGATCTCGCCCTTCTCCGCAGGGAGAGCTTCGAAGGCGCCACGCGTCCGGCGGGGCCGGACCTCCCTCTCCTCAGAGGAGAGCTCCGGGCTCGCCATGTAGCCTACAGAAGCCGGACCTCCCCCCTCCACGGGGGAGAGGTCCGGAGGCGCCACGTGTCCAGCGGGGTCGGACCTCCCTCTTCTCAGAGGAGAGCTCCGGGCCCGCCACATGGCCAGCAGAAGCCGGACCTCCCCTTCCGCGGGGAGAGGTCCGAAGGATCCACGTGTCCTCCGGGGCCGGACCTCCCTCTCCTCAGAGGAGAGCTCCGGGCCCGCCATGTGTCCAACAGAACAGCGTTGCCTGCCCCCGAGCGGTAGGCAACGGGCGTAAAGACGCTCCATACCTTGCCCGTACAAGGTATTCAAGACCCGCGCCTTCACAAGATGCGGAGACGCGGAGCACGCCTCTGTCAGGTGCCGTTGCGCCCAGTCACATCATAGACTGGCGCGAGGTGTCATAACCTGGCAGCTAATAAACACAGCGACAAGACATCCCCTGCCGCTCCCGCCGTCATCAACCACTACGACTAGCATGCGGCATGGGCAGGGCGGCAAGACGAAGACTCAGAAGCCTTCGCCAGAGACAACTACCGACATAACTGCGGATACAGTAGTCGGCAGGCAATCACCCCAGGACCACCTGCCGGGTCCCGAGCCCCCCTTGTAAGCCACGCGAGCCTTGGGCTATAAAAGGCTCGGGTAGGCGACGTTAGCAAGGGTTTGCAGTCCAGCAACTCACACCCTAGGCATAACTCATCCTCAAGCTCAGGACTCCGGTTCTGAGCAATAAGCAATACACAGAGCACCTCAGCTCACCGTGGACGTAGGGTTTTACGCTCCGGCGGCCCGAACCACGTAAAACTCGCCGTGTCAAGCTCCTCCCTAACTCGTCCCTACGCTTAAGCTCTCCGCAAGCGACTAGCCCCTCCGAAAAAGAACCTCCGCGGGATGCCCAGAGCAGGTCCGGGGGAAGTGTCGACCACACACTTCGACATTTGGCGCGCCAGGTAGGGGGGCTTTTCCCTTGCGCGACGAGTTTCTGCCGACGAAGATGACCAAGCTTCCTTCAGCGGCAAGCTCTCCTCCCCCGCGTTCACGACGGACCGTGACTAGCGGGGAATACGTGTCGACACACTCAGGACAGAGTGTGTCGACGCAAGCCGGGAGCCAGCAGCCGACTCCGGCAACGCCGACTCCGGCAATGCAGGCTCCAGCCAGCGTGAGATCTTCTGCAGCACATGTGCTCATACTCAGTAAACCTCATTAGTATCTTTAATTGTCGTCATCAATCATCCAAAACCCACGGGGATTATCTAGATGCACTTTCAATCTCCCCCTTTTAGGTGATTGATGACAACTCATTAATATTTTTGATAAATAGACATAGTAGATTGTTTTCATAACACATATGTATATGATTCACTCCCCCTAAATATGTGCACAAAGGACTGTCAAGGAAAAATATGCACAAGAGTGAGTTCTTTTGGGAATTTCATACATACATGTGTTATGGTTGGGTGGCTAAGTGTGATATTTGAAGTGAGCATTAACCGCATTAAGAAAGATATAACATTTACGAGCAAACACCTTTTAATATGGCATAATATGAAGACATAAAATAGCATAGTCATTACAAAATAACATAACGTGGCATAATGTGGCATAGTTATTACAAACCAACATAGAGTGAGTGTTTAAAGAGCAAGACTAAAGACTAAAGACTACGACTAGACTACTCCCCCTTATTCTCTCCCCCTTTGGCATCAAGGCACCAAAAAGGGAAAGAAAAGAGAGAGAAAACCTAATCGCTATCATCTTGATCTTCGTATTGTCACTTTGAGTCTCCTTGTCCTCATCTTCATCTTCGTATTCATTGTCATCCTTTTGATGAGTGTGGGAGGTAGGAGGAGGAGCTGAGGAGGATCCAAAGTAGGCAAACTCGTCCTCGGTGAGAGTGGGAAATTCTGTCATTTCATCATCATCTGATGACGGTGGAGACATAGGTATCTCCATCTTGTCGCACATGGCCTTGAGATACTTCTCTTGGTGTTGCTTCATTTTCTGCGTGCGAACTTCCACCTTCCGGCACGAGGAGAATATGGCCTTGAAAATTTTGAGCAGCCCACTAGAGGAGCCACTCGATGATGGAGGGACGGATGGTCCATTTGAGGAGGATGGAGCTGCAGAGGAGATCCTGCCTAAGGACGCAGGAGGGCGAGGAAGAGGAGTCGGCATCTTAGGACGTAGCTTCCTGTGCTGCACATCCTTTGCAAATTCTAGGCCTGTGACTTTTTCAATCATGCACATGATGTACGGTGCATATCCACACGACCTGTTCGGGGTGTGGGAAATGTTGAAGATATCATTGTATATGTAGTCGAAGACATTGAATCTCTCTTCTTCATTGAGTAGCTTCAACAAGTTCCTGAGGTACCTCTATATCATCCCCGCATCCCCATCTTTTGGAGCTAGAGTCTTCCTCAGAATCCTGTTTAGCCCTCCAAAGAAGGGTTTGATGTTGTGGGTTGAGGATGGCTCATAAGTGAAATATGGGGGATACATGAAATCCAAGTCATGCTTTTCCAAGGTCTTCTCATTGTGAACTATGATCTCATAGTTCAAATGCTCCTCAAGTTCAAGGATCCTAGCAAATTCAGCATACAACACCGAGTAGACCACACCATTTGTCATCCAAGTGATTTTTATGTCTCCATAGGTGTGGAAATAGTAGGTGGTGTAGAATTGGACTATCACCTCTATGTTCCAATCATACTAAAAAGCCATTAGGTCCTTGATCCCATGGCGTTCTACTGCTTCAATCACTGCATCAAAAGCTTGATGCCTCTTGTTTGCCATGTATGGCCAATCCACCCACTGAGCATCAACTACCGGTGTCTTCATTGGGAGATAAACGAGCTGGTAGTAGTCACAATGAAAGTCGCACCAAAAACAAGGGTCTGGTGTGGACTTGTCATACTTGTAAACCTCCTCTTCTCGGAACCTTCTGGCTTTGTCGGCTCCTTTCCCCATGAAGGTTGCACTTGCCAAATTGGCTTGGTGGTTTGTGTTGTGCATAAGAGGTGCCCTCTCAAGTGGCCCAATAGGTCCTTGAGGGGGATTATCCCTTCCCCGTATAGGGTTATCACAAATGACGAGTCCCCTGTTGACCAAGGCCTTTTTCTTGGGAGGATTGGCTGCTTTGCCTTTTCCTTTGTCTTGGGTTGAACTTTGGGACTCAACATGTTGTTTTTCTTCCAGGGTCACTAGCCTCTTCCTCTTTGGAGGATCAACGGTCTGAGAGGCTTGTGCTTCCCTGTCAGGCCGTTTCATTGTCCGAGCCTCCCTTGCTGCAGCCTCTCCTGCCTCTGCCTCGATTGTCGCACGATAAAAGGCTTGGCGAGCCGCTTCGGCCTTGGGGTTCGGAAGAGTACTGTCTCTGGGTCCTGACATGATCTGGTAAGAAAAGGTCTTAGATGCTAGAGCATTACGTCTGAACTAGTTTATAGCCCCAAACTTAGGAGCTAAAACTGTATTAGCCGGACTTGTCCGGGCGGCGGGCAGACTAGTCCGCCCTGGACGGACTTGTCCGGTTGGAATAAACTCTAACTTAGGTGATTTGATCACTAATCCAGTAAAGTTGACACAATACTATGGGGATTTGCAACAATATGGAGTAGGAACATCAAGGAAGGCCTAAGGCACTAAAGGTATGACTTAAAACTAAGATTTTCGTGAAAAGTTAAGGCTAGGTCAAAAAGTACCTTAGAGTGAACAAATTTGATGAAATCCGCGGATCGAAGGAGCGGAGATGGTCGGAGAAGGATTCCCCGCACTCCACAAGCCTTGAATTAGGGATTCCTTCGAGGGATTTTAGGGAGGACACCAAAATTGCCAATGGGGGCGAGTTTTGGAGCAGAGGAGTGGAGTGGAGGTGAATAAGAGAGAGGGAAGAGGTCAGCCCGACCCTCGGAGGTTAAGTCTCCACGGCCGGACTAGTCCAGTCTTCAGTCCGGACTAGTCCGGTCTGTCGGACTAGGTCCAGACTAGTCTGCTGTCCGGACTTGTCAAGATACCCGGACTTGTCCGTCCTCCAGAGCGGACTAGTCTGGCTTTTAGAGGCTGAGAAATTCTTATATATTAGGATTTTGCCCGTGATTGCGGTGAATTTACTTGTACCTTCTATTAGGTAATATGAGAGAAGAATTAGAAAGGGAACAAGCTTTTCACGATCGTGCACATTTTTTGAAATTAAAAAAAATTGAAGACTTTTAATTGTTAGCATTAAGATGCACAACTTTTCAACTCACATTCCTAGAGTCTAGGATATTCAGCTCATTTCGAAGTTCACAAAATCGTTTTTCATCTAGTGGTTTGGTGAAAATATCGGCTAGTTATTTTTCGGTTCTTACATGTGAGATAGCTATGTCCCCCTTTATAGAATGATCTCTCAAAAAGTGATGTCGGATGTCTATATGCTTGGTCCTAGAGTGCTCAACGAGATTATGGGCTATCTTAATTGCACTCTCATTGTCACATAGGATTGGAATGTGGTTCATATTGTAACCATAATCCCTTAGAGTTTGTCGCATCCAAAGAAGTTGAGCACAACAACTTCCGGCTGCGACATACTCTGCCTCGGCTGTGGAGAGAGCAATGGAGTTTTGTTTCTTGTATGACCATGATACTACGGACCTACCCAAAAATTAACAAGTCTCTGAGGTGCTTTTTTCTATCTATTTTACATCTGGCATAATCCGCATCGGAGTATCCGATGAGATTAAACTTAGATCCCTTTGGATACCATAATCCTAGGTTAGGTGTGTGAACTAGATACCTTAGTATCCTTTTAACGGCTGTTAAATGACATTCTTTAGGTGATGCTTGAAATCTTGCACACAAACATACACTAAGCATGATATCGGGTCTAGATGCACAAAGATAAACAATGAACCAATCATAGAGTGATATACCTTTTGATCCACGCTTGTTCCATCTTCATTGAGTTCAAGGTTCCCATTTGTTGCCATTGGTGTCTTGATGGGTTTTGCTTTGTCCATGTCAAACTTCTTGAGTATGTTTTGTGTGTACTTGGTTTGACTAATGAACGTGCCTTCCTTGAGTTGCTTGACTTGAAATCCTAGGAAGAACTTCAACTCTCCCATCATGGACATCTCAAACCTATCCGTCATTATCTTACTAAACTCATTACAAAAAAATTTGTTAGTAGAACCAAATATAATGTCATCGACATATATTTGGCACACAAAGAGATCATTGTCTACTTTTTTTGTGAAGAGTGTATAATCTACTTTGCCTATCTTAAAGCCATTATCAATGAGAAAGTCTCTAAGACACTCATACCAAGCTCTAGGAGCTTGTTTGAGACCATAGAGAGCTTTATGCAATTTAAACATGATTAGGATATTCTTGATCTTTAAAGCCGGGTGGTTGCTCCACGCACACCTCCTCCTTGATTGGACCGTTTAGGAAGGCACTTTTCACATCCATTTGATAGAGTTTAAAATCATGGTGAGTAGCATAGGCTAATAGAATACGAATGGACTCAATCCTAGCTACGGGAGAAAAGGTTTCATCGAAATCCAAACCTTCGACTTGAACATATCCCTTTGCCACAAGTTGGGCCTTGTTTCTTGTCACCACTCTGTGTTCGTCTTGCTTGTTGCAGAACACCCACTTGGCGCCTACCACATTTGCATTTGGTCTTTTCACTAGCTCCCATACTTGATTTCTTGTGAAGTTGTTCAACTCTTCTTGCATGGCTACCACCCAATCCGGATCCTTAAGTGTATCTTCCACCCTAAATGGTTCCAAGGACGACACAAAAGAGTAATGTGCATAAAAGTTAGCTATTCGAGAACGTGTTGTTACCCCTTTTGTGATATCTCCACGGATGTTTTCAACGGGGTGATCCCGTTGAATGTTTTGATGAACCCTTGGGTGAGGCAATTGATTTCTTGAGTGGTTTCTTCTTCTTCTCCCCCTTGATCAACATCATGGTTTTGATTTTCTTCTTCTTGAAATTGACCGTCTTGATCTTGGGGTGCTTGCGTTTGATCTTGAATGAGAGGTGTCGATTGTGATGAGCTTGTAGCATCTTGTCCTACATTTTCTTGGGGACAGACTTCTCCAAGCCCCATTCTTCTTAGTGCTTCACATGGTGCTTCTTCTACATCTAGCACGCATTGATCAATTTGCTCCACTTGAGAGCCATTAGTTTCATCAAACACTACGTCACGTGCAATTTCAACACACCCGGAGGTCTTGTTGAAAACACGATAAGCGTAGGTGTTTGAGTCATAACCAAGTAGGAAACCTTCATCGGTTTTGAAGCAAACTTCGAAGTCCTAGGCTTCTTGTTGAGAATGTAGCATTTTCTTCCAAAAACTCGAAAGTAAGAGATGTTGGGTTTGTTACCGGTTAGGAGCTCGTATGAAGTTTTCTTCAGAAGTCGATGGAGGTAGAGGCAGTTTGTAGCATGACAAGTGGTGTTGACTGCCTCCGCCTAAAATCGATCCGAGGTCTTGTATTCATGGAGCATGTTTCTTGCCATCTCTATGAGTCTTCGGTTCTTCCTTTCAGCCACCCCATTTTGTTCGGGAGTATAGAGAGCCGAAAACTCATGTTTGATGCCCTCTTCATCCAAATATTCTTCTACTTGAGTGTTCTTGAATTCGGAACCGTTGTCGCTCCTTATCTTCTTGATTTTTTAGGAAAACTCGTTTTGAGCTCTCCTCAAGAACTTCTTGAGGATACCTTGAGTTTCTCCTTTATCATGCAAGAAAAATACCCAGGTGAAACGAGAATAATCATCAACAATTACTAGACCATACTTGTTACCGCCAATACTTATATAGGTGATAGGGCCGAAGAGGACCATGTGAAGCATCTCCAATGGTCTTGTTGTCGTCATCATATTCTTGGCGGGATGAGCTGCTCCAATTTGTTTTCCTGCTTGGCATGCACTACATGGTCTATCTTTTTCAAAAAACAACATCTTTTAGTTCACGGATGTGATCCCCTTTAGAAGTTTTTGTAAGTTTCTCATTCCAACATGGGCTAGTCTTCTATGCCACAACCATCCCATGTTGGTTTTTGCTATTAAGCATGTGTCAAGTTGAGCTTTATCTGTGGAAAAGTCCACTAAGTAAAGCTTTACCTTTAACACACCTTTAAAGGCAATTGAGTTATCACTTCTTCTAGGGACGGTCACACCCTCGTTAGTAAACAAACAATTATAACCATTCTCACATAGTTGAGATATGGACAATAGGTTATAATCTAGTGATTCTACATGTAGAGCATGTGAAAGAAAGTGTTGAGAAGAGATTGCAATTTTACCAATACCGAGTACCCTTCCTTGTCTGTTGTCACCGAAATAGATGCCTTCACTTGGATCATCATTTTCTTCATACTCGACAAACATTTTTCTCTCTCCGGTCATATGGTTAGTGCACCCACTATCTAGCACCCATTTAGTGCCACCGGAGGAGTAGGCCTGCAAAACAATTTAAACTTTGCTTCTAGGTACCCAAACTTGGTTGGATCCTTTGAGGTTAGTTACAAGGCATTTGGGCACCCACACACAAGTTTTTGGGCACTTGTGGAGTGGCCCAACATATTTTGCATATACTCTACTAAACTTGCTTTTCATAAGAACATAAGATGCATCAAAATTATAAAATACGATAGATTTTACATTTTTGGCAATTTCATGTGAGGTACATGCAAGGTTGTCACTCTTGACTTGACTTGAGTTTTCTTTGACAAAGGCTACGCATTTGCTATTGTTTTAAGGATTCTAGTGTTTTGCTTTCCTCCCCTAGTATAACCAAGTCCATCTTTGATGAAGGGAGATCTTGTGATTGAGTATGCACTACGTGCATATTTGATCTTCTCCTTATTAAAGATCCCACTTTTGTGTGTATTCTTACTTTGTGCTTCTTTGAGCTCACTTTTCAAGTTTAAAACAATGCTAGCACATTTGCAAGTTTTAGAGTTGGACTCTTTACTTGTTGAGAAAAAGTTTTTGGAGGATGAATTAGTTGAGACACTTGACTTAAGTGAGTCAAGTTGTGCTTCAAGATTCTTGTGAGCTTTGGTTAAACTTACAAGTTCACCTTAAAGTACTACATTCTCACTTTTAAGCTGAACACAAGTCTCCTTGCTCATGGCAAGTTCGCTTTCAAGTGCTCTACTCTTTTCTCTCTTGAGTTCAAGGAGCTTCTCAATCTCAAGTTTTCTTTCCTTTTCAAGGATAAGCGATTCTTCTTGTTGATTAAGAAGCTCTTCTTGTTCAAATATTTCATTCGATAACATTTTTATTTTAGCTATAGCCTTTTGTTTAATCCTCTAAACATGAATTTGTTTTCACTACTACTATCAAAGTCACTATCATCTTCAATATGTAACTTGGAAGGTTTAGACATTACCTTGCGCTTTCCTTCCTTTGCCATGAGGCATGTGTGACTTCGGATCTTCCAATCACCCTTGTTTGGCAAGAGTGATTTCTTCATGGTTGGCCTCTTGATGGCTACGGTTGCTACTTTTTCTTCATCTTCGAAGGAGGATTCTTCGTTTGAGTCCCATTCTTCTCCGATGTGGGCTTGTCCATAAGTCTTCTTCTTTATGAAGAATTTCTTATTTTGAGGCTTTCCATCCTTCTTCTTTTTCTTGTCATCTTCTTTGCTATGGGGGCAGTTCACAATGAAATGCCCATGTTCTCCACTGTTGTAGCAAGTCTTCTTTGTTCTTGACTTGCCCTTGTCTTTGCTCTTGTTCTCATAGTGAGGGCTTCTCCTTCTCCTCATCAAACTTTTGAATCTTTTGATGAAGAATGCCATTTCTTCATCATCCATGTCCGTGCTCTCATCATCACTTTCTTCATCTTCACTTGTGAGTTGTGTTTCTTTTGCCTTGGACTTGGATGTGGCCTTAAGAGCAATGCCCTTCTTCTTGGATGAAGTGATCTTTGCTAGGTCATTGACGTGTTGGGCTTCCTTCTCCATCATCTCGTGGTTAATGATCTTTCCTAGCACTTCATCCGGAGTCATCAAGTAAAAGTTTGTACTTTCCCGGATTAAGGTGCATAGTGTCACATTGCGAGGCATAAATGCTCTTATCATTCTTTTGACCACCTCATGGTCATTCCATTTCTTGCATCCGTACGCTCGACTCTTGTTGATAAGTTTTGAGTCGGTTGTACATTTCTTGAGGTGTTTCACCTTCTTCCATGGCGAACCATCCAAGCTCTCCTTCTATCATCTCAATCTTGGCTTCCCTCACGGATCGGTTTCCTTCATGTGCGATCTTGAGGGTGTTCCAAATATATTTGGCGAGTTCCAACCCATCTACCTTGTTAAATTCTTCAATGCTTATAGATGAGTTGAGCACGACTGCCGCTTGTGCATTGCGATGGATTTGTTGTTCTTGTTCTTGGGTGAGTTCATCGTTGTCTTCAGGGATATCTATACCTGTACATACCACATGCTAAAGACTTGAGTTCAAGGAAATTAGATGCAACTTCATGTTGTGTTTCCATATTGTGTAGTTAGTTCCATCAAAGTGAGGTGGTTTGCCTAGAGGAATTGATAAATAAATAGGATTGGAATTTAGACGTTCATAATTAAAAGGATATCACGAGTAGTCTTGTTGACTACTTTTGAGCTTCTTCTCCAACTTCTCCTTCTTTTTTTCTTTTTGGCCTCCTCCTTCTTCTTTTTGAGGAGTGCCATGAGACGAAGAACTTCTTCATCTTGTTCTGAGCTTGAAACGTCTCGTGGAGGAGTAACTGCTGGAGGCGGGTTAGAACCTTATTCTTCAAAGTTGCTCTTACTTGCTCCTTTTCACTTGATGAGATCAATTTGGCTACCGGCCTTGTCCCCCATCTCCTCGCCAAGCGGTTAAGCTTTTGCAGAGAGTTAGGCTCTGATACCAATTGAAAGTTGGCTAGAGGGGGGTGAATAGGCTAATAAAACCTGAAACTATTGCAAACAGCGGATTAAACTTGAAGGAGGCCGGACTAGTCCGGTCTGAGGGCGGACTAGTCCGGTCTACGTATAAAATTGCGTTTTAGTTTTTCTTTTTAAGTTTGTTTGAGCGGAAGATATATGGTAGTCAAATAATATCACTAATTAGTTGTGAATGATTAGATTGCGAGATAGTAGAACAATTCACGGGTGTTAACAAAAAAAAAGCTTAACAAGTAATTCTAGTGAGCGAGTGAGATAGTAAAGGAACCAAGAGACACGATTTATCCCGAGGTTCGATTCCACACAGGAATCTACGTTCTTGTTGAGGAGTCCACCAAGGACCGGGTCTTTTCTAACTCTTCCCTCACCGAGCGATCACCAATATCAAGCCCCGGATCTTTCACTATCAATCAAATGTGAATACAATGCTCTTAGGGGCTACTCACAACTTGAGGCTCCCTACACCAACCTAGCAGTTCTAGAAATCAAAGTACAATTGTTAAGAACTCAAATTAATAGTTAGAGTGCAAGAGAATCAAACCGAGATCTCAAACGTCGATCACCATGTCTTCCCTCTCACAAAAACCACAATCTTCTTAAGATCCACCTTTAGGAGTCTAGGCGGTGACAAAAGAGGCTTAGAAGAGCTCTAGGAATGAGTTTTCAGCGCTTGTGTGGTTATCTTATTGATTCTCAGCTGAGGGGGTCTCCTTTTATAGAAGTCTTGGCATTTAGCTGTTACCAAATAAAGTCCGGACTAGTCCGGTCCTAACCACGGACTAGTCCGTTCTTGAGGGACCACTCACGTCACATGTTACCAAATAAAGTTTAGTGACCGCTGGACTCAAACAGTCACAAAATCCCAGACTAATATGGCCAAGAGCGGACTAGTCCGATCTCAGTCAGGAACCTTTGTTCCGTATGAGAACGGACTAGTCTAGTGAGGGTGGACTAGTCTGGTCCCAAGGGCGGACTAGTCCATTTTTACCAGACTTCGTCTAAGAACTCTCTAATCTAGTGCTGCGGACAAGTCCAGCCAACTTCGGACTAGTCCAAGTTCACACAGGAACCTTTGTTCCGTCCTAAATCGAACTAGTCTAAAGGGACCGGACTAGTACGGCCTACGGAGCGGGCTAGTCCGATGTCACTCAGAGACTTCTTCTCCGGACCAAAACGGTTTAGTCCGCTTAGCGGACTAGTCCGGCTACTCGGGCAGACTAGTCTGGCCCTTTGAGACTTAGTCTCATAATGGCTCAGACTCACACGATAACGGACTAGTCCGAACTCACTCAGGGACTCTTTGTCCGGTCGAAAACGGAGTAGTCCGGGTTGGAACGGACTAGTCCGGCCCATAGTCCGGACAAGTCCGGTCTTCCTTTTTCACCCATACCTATAACTACTTCGTCTCACGATTCTAACTTTCTAACGTTAATTTGAGCTCTCTAATGATTCTCAAGCACTCTAAAAGAGAAGACCCTGTACACAACTAGAAAATTTGAGAATTAATAGAAAATTCTATTTTCTACTCATTCAAGTCTTCTTCTTTTCCTTTTTGCTTCTTGAGAGACTCCACATCTATTCCTTTTGATAAGCACTTGTGCTCATACTTAGTAGAACTCATTAGTATCTGTAATTGTCGTCATCAATCATCCAAAACCCACGGGGATTACCTAGATGCACTTTCAGTGGCGTCCCTGGCCCGTGAACGAAGCATCCTCCCAAGTCGTGATACATGATTTTCAATTAGTATACATATAAGGCTAAAAGTATCTAAAGTGGATTGTTAGACATTTACTTACCTATCGCCAACCGGACGAATAATGGCCCGATTGTTTGGGTCTGCAGAAGCCGGAGGAGGACGTGGCTCCTCCTAGTCCACCGCTATGGAACCGGCTCCGAACAAGAAGGCTCCGAAGAAGGGTGCTCTAAAGGAGGCTCTGAAGAAAGAGGCTCCGAAGAAAGACACTTTGAAGAAGAAGGAGGCACCGTAGCCTCTGTGTCCTCGGACGTAGAGTCGTCCTGACAATTTTAAAAATTCATATTATAGAATAAAGAATTACTTATATCATTTATTTAATTAAATGTTCTTTACCTGTCGTGGCCGCTGTACAGAACCAGGTGACGACTCTAGTAGATGTCTTAACAACTGAGCCCATATACCCCCGCTAAGCTGAGTCCCGTGGAAGACCTCGTCTTCTCTCGTGGGTGTCGGTGACAGAAAGCTTCGCGCCCCTGTACGTCTCGTCTGCTGCTGCTCGACGACATCCTGTCTAAAGGAAAATTTGCTGATGAATGAAATAGGAAGTACAGAAAAGAAAAGAAGAGATGAAAGAAACGTTACTTGTACTCAATTTTAAAATCCATCACCATCACGATGTACTCTACTACGTAAACCGGACCATCGGTCTTCTGTAGTAGTAGTTAGCCGTTTTCGTTTTCGTTTTCGCATCTCACTAGTATCTATATCTTCTGTATCTCTAACTAAGTCATCGAGTCCTAAATCAGGCTCAACGGCAAAAGAGTCCGGCAACTCTTGTTCTTGGTAAATAACATCAACCTCATCATCAAGGTATCCAGCATTGTCTGGTGTATATAACCGCTCACGAGGATTCACCTAGTGTACAACCCACCAAGATTTAAGCTTTTTCGCATGGATAATGTAGATAATAAACTTGCTCGACTTAGTGAACCACTCCTCTGAGTGTCTCCCATCCTTTTTCCAACTAGTATGCATCCAAGTGCGGTCTTCAGCCATTTTTGAGAGTATACCTTCAAAGCAGACAAATCATTTACGAGAGAGGAAAGAACGATAGAAAGAGAAGAAAGACAGTTGGTCTTAGATGATAATTCCACATCCGATGCATATATTGCGTGTCGTGTCGGGCCGTGCCGGACCGGGTCAGCTTGAAACCCCTTTATGTCCATATATTAAATAATAACAACGAATAAACTACTATTTTGAAAGCATAACGCCGTCTATTTAACACTACATCCCCCTATCCGGTGCAGTTATTCAAGTAAAAAGGGGAAAACTATACGGTTATAGCCGTCATACGTATGTTGCGAGTCAAAGAAGAAGCGAGAGTTAGTTCTCGCTTTGAGGAAGGACACGTCAAAGAAAAAGATTCAAAACAGTGTGCGGGCTACTGTGCACGGTCATCAAAGTCAAAGCATCTTTGCTCTGCTCCTTCTCGGACTTCTCTCCGGACTTCTCATTTTGGTTTGGAGCTCTCTGGACTTGAGGGAGCGGGGTTCGGAACCAGTCGAGTCACTGCTATCTAAGAGTTTGAAGTAGTAATCAGGAGAGGCGTACGTTGCGGGGTGTGTTATGTGCTGCACCAGCTTGCCGACTCTTCGAAACGAAAGAGGAAAGAGAGAGAGAAGGAAGGCTTGCTGGCGACAGCGGGGGCTGTTCAGGCCCACCAATCCAACCTCCACGACGCAGTCGACGCTTGCTGTCTGGGCCTCGTGGGCTGGGCTGGGCACGAAGATCGCACGGCCCGGCCTAGCACGTCATCGTCTCCTTCGTCTGTCCCATCGTCTTCGTCGTAGATTTGGCTGGACTCATCCCCAGCTTCTCGCTCCGGCTCCTGCCTCTTGGTGAGGAAGCTCCTCCTCACCCTATGTTTTTTACAAACCTCCTGAATTCTTCCCTTCCCAAATCAACTACTCACTTTTTGGCCTTGCTAATCAGCAGTTGGTTGGGTAACAAGCCTGATGCTGCAGCCCAGTCCCAGTTGTCTGATACGAAGCTCGATGCCGTTTATGCTCTTTTGTATGAGCTGGTTAAGGCAACGACTGCCGGATTATTTCACTACTATGTGTGCACCAGTGTCTACCAGGCTCGTAGGGGCCTGCCCCTCTAGTATTTACCAACAAAAATATATGTTTACCAGGCTGAACTGTATCCATCTGAACTGAACGTGTATTGATCCCATGAATGCAATGGACCGGTGAGGTACGGATGACCATGAAGATGAGCAGTCAGAAGAGTCTGATTTTGATGAAGTAGTTGAGATCATGGAGGGTCTAGCAACAAGGAGTCATTTTATTGGGAATCCTGGTGATTATATCAATGCAAGCAATGTTTCTAAATCACCTATTGACCCTAGTCGCCTAAGGGGCGACTAGGTCGACTAGGGTGACTAGTCGTCGACTAGGACGACTAGTCGACCCTAGTCGACCCCTAGTCGACCTCCAAGTCGTCCAGGTTTTTTTAGCAGTTTCTAGTCGATGCTATATATAACACTATGGTAGCAGTAAGCCAGTAATACAAATAGAGATTGAGCATTGTAATTAGCAAACAAACCTTCCAATTAGCAACAGTTAAGTGTAGGATTAGCTTAGAAAACAGAAATTGCATACTGATTGAGGCTCTAGATTTATAAAAGTTGTTGTCTATCAAAATGAGGCTTTAGATTCTAGACCTGATGAACAAAATTTACACATAATTGTTAAGTATCATAATAAACAAGATGAACAGTCAATAGTCTATTAGGAGAAGAAAATACTCTCAGTTTAGTGCAGAAGTAAAACATGACTTTCAGTTCAGAATTCAGATCAGCAACATAATTTCAGATCAACAATAGAATTTTATATCAGCATTCAACAACATTAGAAATAGACAATAAAAACAGCAATAGTTAAATAAAATTGACAAGCAACAATATTTAAGTTCAGTCCAACATTAAACTAACAACAGAACTTTCAGTTCAGCAACGGGCGGCCCCGGGCGGCGCTGCACGCGCAGGGGCAGACGGGGGGAGGGGGCGCGACCGGCAATGGTTCAGGGCGGCGGGGCGGCCGGCGGGGCAGCGGCTGCCGGCGTGGCGGCCCCGGGTGGCGCTGCGTTCAGGGGCATCCGGGGGGAGGGGGCGCAGTCGGTGAGGGCTCAGGGCGGCGAGGCGGACTACGGCTGGAGGGGGCCAGCGGGACGGCGGCTGCCGGCAGAGCGGCCCGGGGTGGGAGGCGGGGCGCGGCCGGGGGGGGGGGGAGGCGGGGCGCGGCCGTGGGGGAGGCGGGGCGCGGTCGGCGCGGGGCAGCCTGGGGGGGGGGAGGCGGGGCGCAGCCGGCGAGGGGCGACCCGGGGGAGGCGGGGCGTGACCAGCGAGGGGCGGCCCAGGGTAGGTGCGGCGTGGCCGGTGAGGGGCGGTCCGGGGGAGGCGCGGCGCGGCTGGTGAGGGGCGGTCCGGGGGGAAGCAGGGCGCTGCCGGTGAGGGGCAGCCCGGGGGGAGGCGGGGCCGGGATGCACGGGCGAAGAAGGGGAGGAGGGAAGGAGGGGCATGGCGTACCTGCCGGAAGTCGATCGGCGGCGTCGGCGGCGGTGGCGTCGGCGGTGTGAGAGGGAGGCGGCGCGGGGAGAGTGAAAGAAAGAACCGAGGGGGTGGCCGAGTATTGGGACCTTAAAGACGACGGTGGGTTTACACCGTCGTCAACAAGGCTTAATTGACGACGGTGTAGGTCAACCGTTGTCTATAAGTTCCGGGAAGGCCCAGGTTACGGCCCATATTGATGAGGACCATTATTGTCGATGGTCCAACGTCATCTATAAGGCTCCAAAGATTATAGACGACGGTGCTAGATCAACTGTCGTCAATAAATTTATAGACGACTGGGTCGTCGTCAATTAATCTGGCCGTCGTCCATTGTCGTAATTCCTGTAGTGTTTTATTTTATTTGCGACGGGCGACCGTCGCAAATAATTTTAGCCGTCGCAAATGATCGGGTTTTAGTTCGCAAAACGGTTGACCAGATCTAGATTATGTGGAGATTATTAGGCGTACATACTCGAAATCACAACCATCCGATATTACAAGCTAACATCAGGCTACTACTGTATTGTACACAGTGAGCGCGAACCCACATGAGTGCAGAATTTTCCTCGCACAGTTCTCCAGTCTCGCTATATAGCTAGGCTCGAATTGGAAAGACCAACCCGTCTGCTTCCTCCAGGCTTTCCTATTTCGGTTTGCTCTCCTAACGACGACGATCTATAAGCATCACATGTGGCCGCACGTAGCACGAAAGTACAGCGCATGTTCCACTCGTGTTCATTCGTGCGTGCTGTCCTGGACGAAAAAGTCTGGGGGCGCTTCGAGGAAAGGTCGTCACCGGCCATTTAATTTAGCCTCCGATCGATCGAGCTATACACAGGTACGTGTTGACTAAGGATTGGTCAGGGCGGCCTCCCTAGGCCACCACTAATTTAATCGGGGTCAGATCGCAGTACTTTATTATGATCATTAGGCGATAAGTACGTGGTCAGTACATTATGTTTTTTTTGTCGAACTTTTTGAGCCATCGATCGTCATTGGAGTATCATGCTTGCGGCATGAGGAAGATAATCTTGATCGATCCTGATTTTAAGCTGGTAACACGGGATAACGACGACATCATGCATGGTGTGTGTGTGTGTCTCTGCGCCTCGATCTGAATAGAATCGGTACTATCGTCTGGCGAGGTAACATGCATGCGTGCCGGTTAGGGATGGCAATGGGTCGGGTTCGGGTCGGGTTGAGCAAAAACCCGCCCGAAACAAAAAAAACTTACGGGTGGAATTTAAGACCCGCATCCGCGGGTGAAAATTCGCACCCGCATCCATCGGGTTTTGTGCGGGTTTCGGGTGCCCGTCGGGTTTGACTTTTTTATTAACATACTGGAACATTTAATAAAATAAGTCTAAAAAATCATCCATTTTGAATGACAATACAACAAAAAATATTAAGTTACTTATAAAGATTATAAATATAGGTCTTGATAAGTAATATCAAACAATTAAATAATATAACACAACAAATTTGACTTTAAAATTATAAACATAAATCATTTCGGATGTCCGTCGGGTACCCGCGGGTGTAAAATAAAACCCGCACCCGCGACAAGTCGGATCGAGTGCGGGTTAGACCCGCGGGTGAAAAATCTCACCCGCACCCGTCGGATGCAAAACCCATCGGGTACTCCACCCGCAGGTGCGATTGTCATCTCTAGTGCTGGTATAAGTTTGAAGGCTGTACTGTACGACGCATGCATGGAGCCTTTCGTGGTCCGGTTGGCTACTCCAGAAAAGGGTCAGCATTAGCGTGGTCCATCCAACCCAACGCTAGCTCTCCCTTTTCTTGGAACGGCGGTGGCATCTAATAATCACATCTCGAGCAGCTGACCCCTTTCAATTCCAGGCTGCATGCGCTTATATTAGCGACGCGCGCATCTCAGCTCGATCGGCCGCCAAGGTCAACAAGCTTGCTGATGCTTGTGTATACACACACACAGAAGCATACAGGCCGCATACGCTCGCACGACGACCGAGTACTCGACAGGTGTACAGGGGGGGGGGGGGGGGGGGGGGTCTCCCGTCTCTTCTGGCTCCGGTGCCTGCTGCTGCACGCGGGCTTATTACTTGTTAATTGGGCGCGTGATTGGTCGGTCAGGGGGTAGGGTGGTACCCACGCAATAAGTGCGTGCGTGTGTGATCCGCTCTAGCCAGCTGTCACTCGCCGCGCAGCTTCAGCTTAGTAGTACATCCTGCTGGGAATGGGAACTCCCTAGCTCGGCTCGTCCCAGATCGATCGCGCCGTGATGAGTCCGACGATGCATGAGCCGGCCGGCCGTACCCATACACGGTGGCGCGCGGTGGTTCCGGCTGCAAGCAGGCGGCGCCCGGGCGGTCAGGGGCCGCGCCGGCCGTGGATTGGGACCCGCTTTATTTGCAGCCGGGACAGCACAGTGCCGCGTCCTGATCATGTACGCATCAGCTACCTTAGCTATCTACTCCGTCTCCGTGCAAGTGGAAGTGGTCCACGGACCGGATGGCCGCTGGCCGGCCGGGCCGATCGGTCGGGCGACAACGCGATGCGATGCGTATCTGAAAGATTCAGCAGCTCGCTACACAACACTGCGGGCAACAGCACCGTACCCACGCCGTGCATCAATCATCAATGCATGTGTCTGTGAGTTAACAGTAACTAGCTATACATGCCTGCTGTGGGAAAGAGCCGTGTGTGCACAGTTACTTCTGGTTGCTTCGATCGACTGCAACCTAACTGTTGTGGACCAGCTGAGAGAAACTCGCATGGGTGTTCAGCGTTCACATCCTATTGCCATTTGTTTTTTCTTTTCACTCTTACTGCAGGTCTTATTAGCTTTTATTAGGAGTAGGTCGTCCGAAGCAGACACATATGATGATGTCCCCTAGCTATACTGCAGTTCTTCTGGAACAAAAGGACAAAAAGGGGCGGTGATAATGTACTATTGAATTGTAGCTATATATACTGTGTTCATCATGTCCTCATCAGTTCTATTACCTATACTGTAAATTAAAATAAAACAATATGCACAAAGTAATTAGTAATTAAATCAGTATGCTGCGGCAGCTTCTAGCTAGCGGATGATGACCTCTCGCGCTCATGCATGTCTTACTTCTGTGCGTGCTAGTTGACAGTAGCTAGGGCCAGTATAAATTCCTGCCTCATTGGAGGGAAACCTGATGTGGGTTTGGTGCTCTCATTATCTCCCACCCACCGAATTGTTTCCTCATCACCTCCCATGCATCCCCCGAGAGGAAAAAACATAAGAAGATCTCCTCGTCTTGATTCGAGAACAGTTTTTGTGCTTCACTGAATCACTGGTGAGAAAAATGGCATCTGCATTCATTACACCCATCGTGGGGGAAGCCTAGCTATGGTTGTTGCATTCTATAACCTGCAAATTTTATTATTTCCATATCACTTGTTGACAGCTAGCTTTAATTGGTCAACAAGACTCTTTGTTTTTCCTCTGATTAATATCAAGAGCCATGTGGTACAATCAACACTTAGAAAGGGATCGGATATAGAAATTCAAGAAAATGGAATAATATAAAACTCATGCAACTTATATATATCAGACTATATGTAGCCAAGATTCTTGTAGCTAGGTCGGTAGATAAGAATGCCTAGGAGGTTTCCTTGCAATTTTCCCAAGAGGATCCCAATTAACAAGGGAACATAAGCATTGGATGAGCCCATCCATACACGTAAGGTCCCAAAGAGGGCAGCAGGGAGCCCATGGTTTTAGCCGTCCGGCGGATCACGAGCGTCGCCACCCACGATCACGAGCGCTCCCGAGTCTGGGGCAGATGCTGAATGAAGGCAAGTGTCTCGCAGAGTTCGTGGGTTGGGTTGGGTTTGGAGGCGGCACGCTGCTGCACGCTCGGAAAGCAACTGCTCGTACTTCGTCGTGGCGAGGATCCCGAACCACTCACTACTCTCGAGCAGCGCGGCACCGGGAATAGTACTCAGTAGCTCCAAAGTCCAAAAGCAACAGACCGCAACCAGGTTCAGAGAAGTTACCGGTAGCAGCTAGAACAGGATGGTCGAGTATTAGCTAGAGGGATGGTTGCGGTTTAGTTGACCACAAGAACAATACGCTCGTTCCCATTTGTTTGGAATCGTTGAACTGGTGGCCACTGATCCTGATGCTGTGATGTATGGTGCATGGCGGGTAAATCAGTCGGTCCGGTGATGTTTGACCGGGTTCGGCAGTTAAATCGGATCCGTTCCGTACTGCCATCACCGTCTGGATATTCTCGAACATCGAGAGCGAGCAGAATCCGATCTGAAGACCTACACATTTGAGTTATCAGCGCTCATTCAGATTTCAGTGGGCAGATTCGCGTTCCTTAACGGCGTATTTGTGGTTTCCGTAAAGAAAAGGCCTATCATGACAGGAAAACATGCCAAAATGAGCTTGCAGCGAGACGCAGGGAAACCAAAGGTTTTCGGGTGCAGCGGCGAGGACATATCATTGATCGTCCAATTCGCCCACCACCACTTACGATGGCACATTTGCTACAAATCTCACTGCTCGGATGGCCTATATAAATAAAACATCAGTAAGCTACAACACCATCCGACATGACATCAAGGGCCTCATGGCAACAATGGGGACCCATTCTCGCCAGAGGCATGGCATCATGCATCCAACCACAACGAACTTTTAAGTCACGCCTAACATTACAACTAGAGCAAATGTTGCTACGACCCGGACCTACTACATGCACAATCTGACGACAATTCAAATGGCAACTAAACCCGAAGTTACAATCCATACATGGTGCACTGCCGAACACCTTTTAGACTACACAGAGCCAATCTAGGGAGCAGATCCATTTACAAGAGAATCATAGCCCGCTAACTTAAGCCTTTCTTCTGCGCTTCTTCCCTGTAGAAGCATCGGCAGAAGCATCCTGCCCTATATCCGCTGTCTTGCTTTCCTTATCCTTCTCCTTCTCCTCCTTCTCTTTCTCAGTATCGCTCTCTACAGGGGTACTAGCACTCTTTGGTTTGCGACCTGGCCTGCCGCCTTTTTTCCCTTCAGTGGATTTGATCACATCTTTTGGATCCTTGCCTTTTCTACCAGCTTCCTCTGATTTGCTCGTGCTTTTGTCACCGCCTTTAGGCAATTCATCCTTTTCACCAGTTGATCGAGTAGATTTGTCCTTGGAGCTCTTCTCAAGTTCCCTCTTCATGCTGGTTTCAGTTTTTGGTGTTTCTTTGACATCCTTGCTTTCAGCCTTCCCCTTAGAGCTTGGAGTTGCGAAGTTCTTGTTACTTGGTGTTCCATTGCCAGAACCTTTCGGACGTCCCCTCTTCTTTGGAAGATCCACTCCATCACTGTCACCATGCAGAAGACAGTAGTCTAAGAAATACTACAGGCACAAAATACACATGTTTCATTGCATTAATTGTTTTACCTTTTAGGTGTTTCTGTATTTTCTTCCTTGGTTGCCTGCACAGAACTCCCTTTTGGTTTCCTGCCTCTTGGCCTGCTCAAATAACCAGTAGCACAAAATTAGCAAAAATAACTCCTTTTCTGGTGGGTGGTTCCAGGTTTAGAATTAGTATGAGTTAGCAATGGCAGGCAGGGCCTCAAACATAAGAATTGGAAGCACAACAAAATTCTTTTTTTTATGAAGCAAGATTAAAGTCTTCTTGAAAACTTCATTCTTAGCATTTTGACTGAGTGACACCTGAAATTTTAATGTGCTAGTTTTACATTTTAGGAATTAATTGAAGAAATGAAAAGATGTATTATCAACAGCAATAAAAAAATCTGAAAGCGTGCAATTGCACTAAGCTTGACTACTCAGGACTTGTGAGATTTAGTTATTGCTTGCACCCATGCAGGCACCTGCAGACATAGTGGTTGTGAGGGCTGGAATAGGTTCTCCTTTTCTAGCAAATTCATAGGGACCAACTGATTTCAGTTAGCCTACAGATGCATGCGGGTTCTTAATATACAATATGGGACCCTGGTTCTACAGCCTACTGCTGCATATATTGGTACACAAATATGTAGCTTAATTACTAGCAAAATAAATGTGTCAATTAAACATATAGCATGTGTGAAGGGGGGCCTTGGCGCAGCGGTAAAGCTGTTGCCTTGTGACCATGAGGTCACGGGTTCGAGTCCTGGAAACAGCCTCTTGCAGAAATGCAGGGAAAGGCTGCGTACAAAAGACCCAAGTGGGTCGGACCCTTCCCCGGACCCTGCGCAAGCGGGAGCTACATGCACCGGGCTGCCCTTTCTTTTTTAAACATATAGCATGTGTAAAATACACACAAAGATGGGTTTTGCTTACGTGTCAGATGCCACAGTAGCTTCTATTTCCTGCCAGAGTAAAAGGTAATCAGAATTACAACAACAACAACAAAGCCTTTGTCCCAAGCATGTTGGGGTAGGCTAGAAAAGGTAATCAGAATTAAGGAAATGAAATAGAAATAGTTTAACTAAAAAGGTAAAATGTCCATACCTCACTGATGAATTCCCACTTTTCATTCCTCAGCATTAATACCTCTACATCCCCATCATCATATGCAACCTAAGCTCCAAAAATTGAAAGAAGCATGATGAAAAGTTATAAATATTTACTAACCAACCTAAATTTAATGTAAGGCAAAGAAGTATTGCAGAAGATATGACATGCCTTGTGCCTTTTAGAAACAGAATCATAAGAGTCAACAACACCACTGTAGAACCTGCAAAATATGAAAAATAAAGGCTTACCAAATCTGAAATTGAAAACAAAACTATATGGCAACACAATGTATGCACCATGGGGTATATCAATAATGAGTAGCAATAAACAACAAATAAGATTTTATAGAATAAAAAAGGACATTATTTTTTAAAGAGCATAAACTATGATAAGGAAAACTTAACTCCTACAGTGTAGACTCAAAGCCATTACAAAGAACAAGACATTATAAATAATTTTAAAAATGGGTTGACTTTTATCTTTTATCACTGCTTCATTGTGGTACCTCAATGGAATAAATACAAGGTCACAGCAACTCCATAAGATATCTATATTTAAAATATTCGTTGTTACTTACTCTTTATCATCTGGCCACCAAACTTTGATTCTTGTACCCACTAGGCTTCCATCAAGGCCTTTGTTTTTCCTTGATTGAGGAGTCTGTCAAAAGGAACATAAAAGTCAGATCAAACTGCTACATGACAAGACAAAATATAGCTATAAGAACTGATGATGTGGAAAAATAAGACAAAATAAAAAGAAAGCCAATGTCGAGGCATCTATACTGCTTGACTAGATTATTTTAATAAGAGCGTAAATACACATGGATAAGTTTTTAGGTGTCAACATGAAAATGATTGACTTGCAAAACACATCCAAGCATTCAAAAGTACTCTAATACAAGTAAAATATAATACTTCTACCACAAAATTCACAAATAAGAAAGGATCCAAAGAGGTCATCCCAATTGTGTACAAGAAATGTATTTTTATGTTCAACCTATCATACTAGTAACAAAATGAATTATGGGCACAAGATAGTTGTAACAATAAGGCATAATAAAAGAAGACACTGGCATTGTACATTCATAGTCAAGTATGCATGTGTAAGTAATCAGGTACACATATAAAATTACCACTTCAGTTTCTTGCTCTCGCTTCCTCTTAGACGTACTCTTCTCCACACTTTGCTTGCTATTTTCCGCACTTTGCCCTTTGGTTCTACCTGGCCCCTTGGTCAAAGATTTTGTCGAAACCATTTCCTTTGTTGTAGAAATAATGTCAGAAAAGAAAAGTAGAGATGATGCCACATTTACTAAGTTTGAATTGCAATGCATATGAATTGTCGATTTCTCATAAAACTGAACCTAAAGGTTTGAATTTGAGCAGAAACTATAATGAAACCAGAAGGAAAAAGAACAAAAAGAATAACGCTATATCTGGAAGAGTAAAAATGCACAATCAACAGAATATTCAATGGCATGTTACTATATCAGACTACTAGACACAAGATTATATGCCTGACAACATTAACTCATGCAAGTATGGCTCCAAAACATTAAAATGGAAATGAGAAGAAAAATTAAAATCAGGCCATGATATACTAGCTACAAGACATCTGAGGCAACACTTCTCATGTTAATATATACACAACTATTAAAAACAGACTTATATAAACTGAACATGAACATGCTAATAGAGACTGACCTTTAGGCTCAGATCTTTGGAAGGATCTTCCTTCAAGAGTGTTTCATTTTTTTCTTGCTTTGAACTGATCTTTTGATGCTTCTTTGATGATTCTCCACCAGTATTCTTCACAGTAGACTTGACATCATCCTTGGCTGACTGTTTTCTTAACTTCCCTGCTGAATCAGTAGCCTCCTGATTTTTCAAATCACTTGAAGGTTGGTTATTCCCAGCAGCCTTCTTCTCCAATGACTTTTGTCCAGGAGGTCGGCCTCTTTTTTTAACAGGCGTAACAGCAGCTGGCTCTGATGTATCATCAGTTGCTCCAGTAGCAGCCTCTACAGAAGATGCAGGATCTTCTTTTTTAGTATCAGCATGTGCTGTTGCTTCAGATTTGTCAGAAGGATTGAGCTTATTTTGGTCTGTCACAGGGGCAGACGACTTTTTAGGCTTTTCAGCAACAGCTTCTGCACCTTCAGAGTTGCCAGATTTCAAATAATTAGCATCGACTGTGTTTTCAGAATAACAAGGTCATTAAAGAGAATGTGGAATGTACAGTTGTACACCCTGTTTAGACTAACCATTACCAGCTGGGGTTGCATCACTGCTAACAGCATTGCCTGGAGCACCATTCATAGAAGTACCATCTTGTTCAGGACAGCTAACATCTTGATCAATCTTGTCAGGTTCCTGTCAAAATATACACATGCTAGTGTACCATCAATCATTTATAGAAAAAAAAAATGCAGAACATACCTGAGGTATCTCATCAGAAATAGTCCTTTCAGAAAGTTTGCCATCATCACCCTGAACATTAAAAAAACACCCAATTCATCCTTAACATTTTTTACATTACATCCACATCTCAAACATAATAACAGAATAAAGTATCAACAAGTCTGTCTGCTACAGCACACGAAATTATACCTTCCACAATCTGATAAGTATACTTAACTTCAAATATTATTCACTTCAACAAAATATCTCTATCCATACTCCATAGTCCTTGCAATTTAACTTACCATGTCTTTCCTTGGATCAGCATTATTATCTTCCTTGTCATCTGAACCCTCTTCACAAACTGATGTGACAATTTGGCTGTATTCACTCAAGGAAGTGTCTTTTAACAATTGCAGAAATACTGGCTTCAGTTTTTCACGACACATGCCTATCACTTTATCAGCAAGCACAAAGGATGCTGAAGATGATTCCTGCAAAATAAAATAAAGAAATAGCTATCATGATAATCCTTTCCTTCTGCTATCATCCACATTGCTTACATGAAGAAAGTTTATATGAATATACCTTTTCTTCTTTCCTAACATTCTCAAGTAAAAATGATGCGATCTTTGGTTGGACATCTTCACTCTCTTCAATTACCAAATTCATTATTGTTTCCATGCAGGATCTGACAGCTTCTGGGTGTTCAGGACTGAAAATATGAAACAGAAAAAAATAGAATGTGCATGATGAATACAACATGTACACCTGAATCATAACTTCTTTTCCTATCATGAGAAAACGTTATTGAAGAATTAAACAAACATTATGCCAGTAGAATGTAGTTAAGAAAAAAATGTGACGAGGCTTCTTACGAGACAGTCCTGACGAAGTGATGAAACATTTCGAGTATTAAATCATCACATTCAAGGTCCAGCATTACCATGCAGGACCGGACTTTTGCTACCGTATCAAGAATTGAAGCCATTCTTCCGAAGAAGGGGCTCTCTATTTTATCCAAATGCTGGAAGGACCCAACAATAAGAGCAAACACATCCTGGAACCAAGTAGAAAGTAAAAACATAAGTCAAGAAACAAAACACAGCAGAAAATCATTTCAGTTAGAGCCTAAGAGAACACTAAACCTTCATCGTATCATCATCATATGGAGTGTTAGGTGCAGTAATTCTTGTGATCTCAGATATACATGATGCCACAGAAAGTCTGACATCTGGATCATCATGGCCCATCAGCTCTTTCTTGACCAGTGCTTCGGTTGCTGGTTGAATAGCATTCCATGTGCTCTCATCAGGTGACTGTTCCACCTTAAGTAAACATTCCTCGACTTCCTGCATGAAGAAACAATCAATTTAATGCCTTTGTAGACTCCTGTTGAATCCATGAGACCATTTGATGCCTTTATGGGCAGTAACAAACTAACAACTGTGAATCCAAGAAACAAAAAAAGGAAATAAAATAAATCAACAACATATCCCAGGAACAAACCACTAACTGAAGGAAAAAACAACAAAGAACAAACTGCAATGGCACTTGTAACGTGTTATGACTAGTTTTACCATTTATAGCAATAAAGAAAATCATTGCTAGGAAATTATATCTGGTAACGTACTTCATGACAGTGGCTCAGTATGAAAATACAATACAGAGCACTGAAAATACTTCTAGTTTTCTCTAGGAAAAGAACGATGAACAGAGTTGAGAGCAGCAGAGAACAGATAACCTGAAGCTGAACTCCTGTATGACTAGCATCTCAACCTGAATCCAGTAAATCCTCAACCAAAAATAAGATACTAAGATGCTATCTCCAAACAGAAAAATCAAACCAACAAGAGAAGTGAAACATACCCACGAAGCGAAACCCTAACTGAAAGAATCAAGGAAACAAGCCTAGGCCAGAAATTCCAGGTGGCTTGATTTCTTGAATGCTACAGTTTTAAATCGTTCCAAGGAAACCATATCTAGAAAACTCTAGATATCAACAGCCCAGCATGGACAATACTAAACGCTGAAGGCACTTGCCTATTATGCCAGAACAAAAATCTAGAGGAAATTCAGGGCATTCTATACAAAAAAACAAAACCTAACATCCAAACCGAGTGGCATTCCATCCCCAATCCATTCAAGCATCGCAAACAAGTACAAGCACAGAGACCCAAATATAGATATTTCGACTAATGCTAACACGATAAACTAAAACAGACATCACGGAGGACGTAACCCTAATCGATATAGAATCAAACATGATTAAAAAAGCGCTGAGCGGGGAGAAGGCTCACAGAGAGGAGCTTGAGCAGATCCTCCGCGGCGTCGGGGGGATTCTGGAGGCGTTCCCCGACCTCCCTGGCCTTGTCCTGGAGCTGCCGCAGCTCCTCCTCCTCCTTGTCCCCGTCCTCCAGCTGCCGCACCTCCTCGTCCTTGTCCCCGTCCCCCGCCATTTCGCCGCCGAAATCGGGCGCCTACACGCCCGAATCGAAGCCCCCGCGCGAGATCTACGGCCGCTAGGGTTTCCCCTCGCGACAGGAGCCGGCACGCGGAGGAGCAAGACGAGGGGGAAGGGTTTAGCGGTGGAGCGGCGTTGTGTGCGGAGGAATTTCGCGGCTGTATCTGTATTCCCTTCCTTCCCCCACGACCCCACCCCCTCTCTCTTCCTTCCACGACCAGGTTTCGGCGCTCGCTTTCTGGGTCTTGGCTGGCTGGCTGGCTGGCGCTGGATCCGTGAGGTGAGGTTTGGCAGCATCGGCGGGCGATTTATGGAGGGCGGGTAGTGGTTTGGGCTGCGCACTTCCGCGCGGCCTGCCAAAATTGCATACGTCCGTTGGCTATGGAATCTTGTTCACTCGGGGCCTCGCGTCCGGCTCGGGGGACGGCCTGGCGCCATCTAACTCCGCGCGCGATCTCGGCCGTCGCGCGAGGGGCGGGGGCAGGCCTATGGCTGCCACGGCGCTCGCTGTGGCCGAAATGGCCGTTCGGCCCAGATATGTGGAACTTCGCCAAGCAGGAGGCCTACTGGCACAATTTTAGAGAAAGGAAGAAATTCAGTTTACCTTGCCGAATGCGGTGCGACCAGGCCACCATCTCGTGCTTGAGGTATGAAATAGCAAATGTGTTGGTGATCTATGACGTGACAAGTATACATATCGCCGGCGTCGGAGAAGACAAGAGGCAAAAGAAGAATAACGGTTCGTTCGATGTGTCGAGAGGTAGAAGACGACCGCTACTCGAGACGGGGTATATATAATAGTAGGGTCTAACGGTATTTTAGATCAATAAAATTGAACGGTTGTGAAGGCTCTATCTAAAAAAAGAAGGTAGTGTGCGCAATGTCGCCTTGTGTTGATCGTAATTAATAAGAAGTTTATTGTGTTTTAATATAATTTATATCTTTCTTTGTCATGCACCTCATTATGCATTGCATTCTATCGTGGTATGGATGTTTAAGAAAATCACCTCATAGCGAGAAAATCAAAATATTTTTGAGTATCTAATGATGTTTTAGAACCAGACACCTGATTTTGTTCACGTTGTTATCTTAACATGTTTTCTCTAAAAAGAATAAGTGACTTTCGATGACATGAACATCTTAGACTTTTCATGATCCATCCCAAAGATTTAACTTGCTTAAGATTCCATTATGGAATCAACGGTGAAAAGAAGGGGTGTATATGCACCAAGAGCATGTGTGAATTGGAAGGGGAAAAGGTCATATTGATAATCAGGCTTGTCATCCAGATTGGCCCGAATAAATTATATAAAGTGAATGATACGTAAAGTTCCAGCTCACGGGCTTGTTACAGGCCTGATTTTAACCCTTTTTAAAAAAACTAATTTTAGCCTTTTCTTAAAATTACATTAAGGGACACTTCTCAGATAGACAAAAAAAGCTTCATAAGGGACGAATTTTGTGTTAGAAGTGCCACGGTGGAGCTTTTTGGATGCAACCAGAAAAAAATATAGTGGAACAACATAAATTCATTCAATTGTCATTCAGATCCATAAATTTTTATTTTGTATTTATAGATTCATGAATCCCCCCCTTCTGTATCAATTGGATTCATGAACCTTTTTAGTTGTAGGTGCATGAACTTTTTGAATGATAAGTTACAAATTCATACCCTTCAATCAAACATTTAAATCCGAAGTCCAGATTCACTGATTCTTGGTGGAAAAAGAGTGGTGAGCTTCCAACTACTTTTGCCATGTCTCAAGGTTCGTGCACAAGCGGCTACGATCACTATTTTCAACATCAACATTCTAATGCAAGCCCACACTAAATATATCTACTCTAATACGCTCTATGAAATCTGAATCGATGAAGCGTAATATAATGTATGGAGAGGCGAGGGAGTCAACCATATTGGTTGGAGTGTCAGTCTCAAAAGATAACAACAATCGTAGTGATTTTCTGTTAGTAGCGTTGTTGAGCCAGGGAGAGAAAGTAGTGAAATGCTTATATCAAGACCGAAATAATCTGAGTCACGTGCTTCAGTAATATTATATTTATAATTTACAAGTATTTATCAAATTCATTTTCCATTCCCCCCCTTTCTTTTCTTCTCTTCTTTTCTCATTTTCACTCTCTTTCTCCTTTTCTTCTTCTCTTTTTCCCTTTACCTTTCGTTCTTTTTCCTTTGTTTTTTTCTTTTCTTTCTCAGTTTCTCTCAATTATCCTATCTCTTATATTGTCCTTAGCGCTTCTCTCCTCTCCTCTAAGTTTGTTTTCCAACCGCCCAACCTCTAACCCAACGGGGGCTCTGACCCGCATCGCCGTCTAAGAAGACGTTGCTCATCCGCATCTCCGACGGCCTCGTTCTTCTCGCTGACGGCCTCAAGGGAAGCATCAGCGTGCCATCCTCACCATCGTCGTCTAATGAGTCGATGTGATGTCTGTTGGTGATATGCCCAAGAGGCAATCATAACAATTTGGATAAAGGTCTGATGGATATTTGATCCATAAGAAATTAGGATACTAATGGGCCTGTGACCTAAAATCCCATTAGCGCGCCTATAAATATGAGGGGTAGGGTTAGGGGCAGATCACTCCACCACATAATAGCCCCAGCCGCCGCCCCTCAAAGGCCAGCCGCCGAAACCCCTGTCGCGCGCGGTGCTAGCGCACCTACGCACGACGTTCCTCCCTGTACGTGTGGACTCCGTGGAGGCGCTGCTGTTACTGCTGCGCTGATCGGCTACGACGCACATCTACAATCCGTTGCGCTGCGCGTCTAGTGGTAACGATCCATGACCTTCTTACTCGCATGTTTCCTGGATGATACGGTCAAATTGCTAGAGTAGCACATCGCCTATTTCCTTACAGTGGCATCAGAGCCGACTTGCGTAGTTTTTGGTCTCGATCTTAGATGCGATCTACTGCAGACAAGTTCATATGATGATTTTTTATTGTTCGGCTTTTGGGGTTTGGAATTGGTTAGAGTAGATTGCCATCATATGACTAAAGGATTAGTTTATGCTCCTTCTCTGCTGTGTGCGTAACCTGTCCCTACCGGCTGGAATCACCATCGAGACTAATAGTGTACATAGCTAACAGATTGAGTCAAGAGATCATGGTCATGTGTCGCGATCTTCTCGTGGATAAACAGTCACAATGAAAACTGAGGCATTCTGAATGGCTCAGATTCGGGTTGATTTGATCAATTTGATGAGATTTTCATAGTGATTTCATAGATACGATCTATGTAATTCCGTTTGGTATTGAGGGCGCTGCACTGAAACCCGTGGGGGGCGGCTCCCCCCTCGACCCCCGCCCGCTAACCGGCTAGCGGGACCGAAGTTGTTGTCTGCTATAGTGACATTATTAAGTTGTTTCGCGATAGACATCGTTCTACGCTTAACTTGTTTTTGCAGGGAATGATGTGAATGGTATGGCGTAAATATGATGTGATGATATGTGTGTAAAATTCGTGCAGTCTGCGTGTTGCAAATTTAACACAACTAGGTTGAGGTTGTCATATAATTGTATAACGACCTATGTGTCGCCCTGTGATGCCTGATCTCTCATGTAATTTATTTGATAGCTATTAGATGTATTAACTTCTTTTATATTCATTGAGAAACCTCAAGCATGATGGCGATGGTGATCACCATAAGAAGGGAGACATGGCGGTATAGATCATGATGGAACCATGGTGATGGAGACCACTATGATTCTAAAGGCCATACTATTCACAGATATGATATGATCGTATGCCTGTGATGTTTTACTATTCTTTTCATGCTTTTCATATGGTGGATGTTTTGTCATGATAGAATAGCTTCTCTCGAAAAAGTTGAGTATTTGATGCCATTTACCTATAGCTGCACCTATGTTGTTTTGACCGTTGTATGGTAGGTTTGCCAAAGCAAAATATCGTCATCTATCATAATGAATAGGGTGAATATTGGATATTCACATGCATAGTATTGGTTTACTTAACAAAGCTATCGAAACGGTTTTGGGCTTTATGGCATAGTGTTGGGAGTCGGGACATTGTATGTCACCCAACAAACAAGAATCATATAGATATATGATTAACAATGATTGTTTACCTATGTCACTAATTTTCTAGCAGTGAAGCCAAAGCTCACTAGAAATTAGTGAATATGGATCTTGGACCACTATATGTCGTTAGAGGGAGGACGATGCTCATATAGTGGTGGTGTCCTTTATTAAACTGTTAATAAAAGATTGGTACATAACATAGTGCTAAAACCTTGCATATTTATTTTCTATTGTAGATCATGTCTGCTAGTAACAATTCCGGTTTCAATTTGCGATCTGTGCTTGAGAAAGAAAAGCTCAATGGAGCTAACTTTATTGATTGGTACCGCAACCTGAGAATTGTTCTCAGCCAAGAGAAAATTGAGTATGTTCTTGAGCAACCATACCCCAATGAACTCCCCGATGATGCAAATGCTGTAACTCGCAGGACTTATGAGAAGCACTACGATGATGCGCTTAATGCAAGTTGCCTCATGCTTGCCACAATGTCCCCTGATCTACAGAAATAGTATGAGCATACAGATGCTTATTCTATGATTCAGGGACTATGTGGAATGTTTGAGAACCAAGCAAGGGCTGAGAGGTACAACATCTCAAAGTCCTTGTTCTCATGCAAGCTGGCAGAAGGTAGCCCGGTCAGTCCCCATGTAATCAAGATGATTGGTTACATTGAGACTTTAGACAAACTTGGTTCTGAACTCAAGGATGACCTGACTATTGACGTTATTCTCCAGTCACTCACACCGAGCTATGAGCCATTTATATTGAATTATCAAATGAATGGCATGGAGAAAACATTGACTGAATTACATGGGATGCTTAAAACAGCCGAGGAAAGCATTAAGAAAAACACCATTCATGTGATGATGGTTCAAAAGGAGAATAAAAAGAGGAAGTGTGTGATGCATCCTAAAGGCAAGGGAAAGGTTCCCAATGAGCCTTCAAGCTCAAAGCCAAAGGGCAAATCAGGCCCTTCTCCTAATAATGAATGCTTCCACTGTCATGCTAAGGGGCATTGGTCTAGGAACTGCAAGAAGTACTTGGAGGATAAGAAGAAGAAAGGGAGTGAGACTTCCACTTCAGTTATAAATGTTATAGAAATCAATATTGCTATATCTTCTAGTGGATCATAGTATTTGATACCGATCAATGATTCACACTTGCAAATCGTTGCAGGGTCTAAGTGAGACTAGAAGATTTGCAAAAGGCGAGTTGGATGTTCGGGTCGGCAATGGAGCAAAGGTTGTTGTCATAGTTGTCGGAACTTATCACTTGTCATTACCCTCAGGATTAGTCTTGAAATTAAATAATTGTTATTGCATTCCTTTTTTGAGCAATAACATTATATCTTCTTTATGTTTGGAAGAAGTTAATGGTTATGAGATTATAATAAAGAACAAATGTTGTTCTATTTATTATAACAATATTTTATATGCTCAATATCCATTAGTGAATGGATTATATGTTCTTGATCTTCAGGATAAAACAGTCTATAACATTAATAAAAAAGGGCTCGACGAAATGATCTAAATCTCACTTGTATTTGCCATTGTCGCTTAGGTCATATAAATGAGAAACGTATTGAGAAACTCCATAAATATGGTTTGTTAAGTTCATTTGATTTTGAATCGCTTGACACATGCGAGTCTTATTTGCTTGGGAAGATGACCAAAGCATCCTTCACTCGTCAAAATGAGAGGGCAAGTGACTTGTTGGGACTTATACATAGTGATGTATGTGGACCAATAAGTTTGGTAGCTAGAGGTGGTTTTCAGTATTTCATTACTTTTACCGATGACTTTAGTAGATATGGATATGTCTATCTAATGAGGCACAAGTCTGAATGTTTTGAAAAGTTCAAATAATTTCAGAATAAAGTACAAAATCAGTTGGGCAAGACAATTAAACTTCTACGATCTCATGGTGAGGGTGAATATTTTAGTCATAAATTTTATGATCATTTAAAACAATGTGGAATTGTTCCAAAGTTGACTCCACCTGGAACGCCTCAATGGAATGGGGTGTCCGAGCGGAGGAACCGAACCTTGTTAGACATGGTTAGATCGATGATGAGCCAGACTGATCTTCCACTATCCTTTTGGGGTTATGCTCTTGAAACTGTTGTGTTTACACTAAACAGAGTCCCAACTAAGTCTGTTGAGAAGACACCATATGAGATGTGGACCGGAAAACGTCCCGGATTGTCTTTCCTCAAAGTTTGGGATGCAATGCTTATGTCAAACGTTTGACGTCAGACAAACTTACTCCAAAATCAGACAAATGCTTCTTTGTGGGATATCCTAGGGAAACCAAAAGATATTATTTTTATAATAAAACGAGGGGGGGTAAAGTGTTTACTGCTCGCAATGGTGTCTTCTTGGAGAAATAGTTTCTTTCAAAAGGAGTTAGTGGGAGCAAGGTGCATCTTGAAGAAATTCAAGAAATAACAATAAATGTTTCGGCACCCTCTAATCCTATACACGATGTACAAGATGTTGTACAAATACTTGATGAAACACCAGCCCCACGAAGGTCTACAAGGGTACGTCGTGCAATTGAAAAGTTGACACTCCTAACCACGGAACCATAGGACATGATATTGTTGGACAATAATGAGTCTGTGACCTACACTGAAATAATAATGGGACCCGACTCTGAGAAATGGCTTGAAGCCATGGAATCCGAAATAGAATCCATGCATGAGAATCAAGTTTGGAACTTGGTTGATCCAATCAATGGTGTGAGACCGATCGATTGCAAATGGATTTTCAAGAAAAAGACTGATATGGATGGAAAAGTTCACATCTATAAAGCACGATTGGTGGCGAAAGATTTCAAACAAATTCAAGGTGTTGATTATGATGAAACATTTTCGCCCATCGCTATGCTAAAGTCTGTTCGGATTATCCTAACTATTGCTGCATATTTTGATTATGAAATATGGCAGATGGATGTCAAAACAACCTTTCTTAATGGGAGTCTGACTGAGGATGTGTACATTACACAACCTGAGAGTTTTGTCGATCCTAAAAATGTTAGAAAAATATGCAAACTTCAAAAGTCCATCTATGGATTGAAGCAAGCATCTCGGAGTTGGAATCTACGTTTTGATGAAGTGGTCAAAGGTTTTGGTTTCATCAAGAATGTAGAAGAACCTTGTATTTACAAGAAGGTTAGTGGGAGCGCACTCATATTTCTGGTCCTATATGTAGGTGACATATTGTTGATCGGAAATGACATTCCAGTACTAGATGGTGTTAAGTCCTCATTAAGGAAAAGTTTCTCAATGAAGGATTTAGGAGAGGCAGCGTACATTTTGGGCATAAAGATCTATAGAGATAGATCTAAAAGGCTAATTAGATTAAGACAAGACACATATATTGACAAGATATTGAATCGGTTCAATATGCAAGATTCTAAAAAAGGTTTCTTGCCAATGTCACATGACATCACTCTAAGCAAAAGTCAGTGTCCTTCGACGCCTGATGAGAAAAAGAGGATGAGAGCGATTTCTTATGCTTCGGCTATTAGATCTATCATGTATTCCATGTTGTGCACACGCCCAGATGTATCCTATGCTCTAAGTGTTATGAGCAGATATCAATCAGATTATGGTGAGGCTCATTGGACAGTTGTCAAAAATATTCTTAAGTACTTGTGAAGAACTAAGGATGTATTCCTAGTGTTTGGAGGTGAAGAATAGCTCGCTGTAAGAGGTTACACCGATGCTAGCTTCCATATAGACAAGGATGACTCTAGATCACAATCCGGTTTTGTGTTCTGCCTCATTGGAGGGGCAGTGAGCTGGAAAAGTTCCAAGCAAGACACAGTAGCAAATTCAACGACGGAGACGGAGTATATTGCAGCTTCTGAAGCTGCAAAGGAAGTTGTTTGGATCAGAAAATTTGTTTCTGAGTTGGGTGTTGTTCCTAGTGCATTCGGACCTGCGGATCTCTATTGCGACAATAATGGAGCCATTGCACAGGCAAAGGATCCTAGATCACACAAAAGATTCAAACATATACTACGACGCTATCATCTGATTCGAGAGATTATCGACCGAGGTGATGTGAATATATGCAAGGTGCATACGGATTTGAATATGGCAGATCCGTTGACAAAGTGTAAGGATCGAAACGCCCAAGAGGGGGGGGTGAATTGGGCTTTTTAAAATTTTAGCGCAATTTAAAACTTTAATGGTTGAAGCCCAATTCCCTATGCAAACTAACTACGCAAGCAAGAGAGTTATGTGCGGAATAGTAAAAGTGTAATAGTAAGGGGTGAGGAGAAGAATGCAAACTCCCGCGGAGACTCGGAGACACGGCGATTTTTCCCGTGGTTCGGTAAGATCACAAAAATCTTCCTACGTCCACGTTGTGGCACCCACCAAAGGGTATAGCCACTCCCAAGTCACCAAGACGAGTGAATCCACTATTCTTTCTCCGTTCGCCTTCACCGGCAAGGTGGAGCTCAAGCCTTGTACAACGATGATCTTCCGGGCTTCCACAAACACCTTGGTAAGCTCCGGAGTGATCTCTTCTTCCTCCAACGTTTACAGGGTGAGAGAAGTCACCAAGACACTCTCTCCCACTAGCCTAGAGATTCCAATCACCAAGAATGGACGCACACAAGCTTCTCTCTCGCTAGATATAACCTATAGTTGGAGTACAAGAGGTTTTGAAGTGTGGAAGTGGTAGCTCTTGGTCTTGAATGCTTGAGAATGTCTAGAGAGGCTCTGGTGATCAAGACTTATCGAAATGGCCGGTTGGAGGGGTATTTATAGCCAGCCCACACGAGATAGCCGTTGGAAAAGTGGGCAGACTTTTATCAGTTAACATCGGATCCTCCGATGCACCCCTTTATATGATCATCGGTCGAATTCCAAATTAGCTGATGTCATGTGTCAGATGTGACCGTTGGATATAACCGTTGGATCTTTTAATCGACCGATGTTACTTTAACTCATCATCGGATGATCCGGTGAGTTGATCTTCAGAATTGGTTCAGAAATAATGTTTCGGTTGAAATTGACCGATGTTCACTTACTTTATCATCGGATGATCCGGTGAGTTGATCTTCAGAATTACTCATAAATTATCCTTCTGTTGGAATCAACCGATGTGCCACTTCCTTCACATCGGATGATCCGGTGTGTACTGGGCTCTGAGGTCTTCTTCTTCTGCCAACTCAAATTCGACCGATGTAGTCATTTTGCAAGACATCGGACGATCCGGTGAATGCAACTTGTTTGCTTCGAGTTGTTTTGAGTTGGTCTTTTAGAATCTTCTTGAGTGACCTCTTTGACACTTGTTTGAAATGATAATACGATGAAGTGTGAGCTCCTTGTGTTGCCAATTTTGATAAAGTAGAGTCGTTGTATGATTTCTTCATTTAGTTTTCATGAGTATCGAATAACCCCTTAGAATAGATCGTTGAGGGGTCTCCATTTGTATCCAATGAGCAGTAGATGGTGTGAATAGATAGTTCATTTAATGTTTGATGTGATGTACGTGAAACCTTGCATCCACAAACTCATTAGTAATTACAAACAGTTGTCATTAATCACCGAAACCATATCTCATGGGGGCCTAGATGCTTTCAATCTCCCCCTTTTTGGTGATTGATGACAACACAACGAGTAGAGTATGAAATTAAAACGCAATGCTCAAAAAGGAAACATAACAAGTACAAGTTGCAGCACAAGTGACTCGAAGGCTCAAATAATAATTAATAAAGCGTAAGAGCACAGAGTAGTATCCGGAGTACAATAATAGCAAATAATAATAATCTCCAATAAAGTAGCAAAAAGGGATAGACACTCCCCCTAGAACCAAGTACTCCCCCTAGAACTAAGCTAACCTCCCCTCTAACCTCCCCCTGACTCTAACTCTTCTCCCCCTTTGGCATCAAGGCACCAAAAAGGAAAGTCGAGTGACTACGACTCAGGCGCGCTCCTGGCGATGGTGAAGCGGTCGGCGTCGACGGTGCTGTCGCCGGAGCTGCTGGAGGTGGAGGTCGCTGGTGCTGGAGCTGGAGCGGGAGCTGGAGCTGGAGCTGGAGCTGGAGCTGGATCCGCTGAGACTGCTGGCGCTGGTGGAGGAGGTACTGCCGGAAGGGGTGAGGACTGGAACGGCGTCGGCGGCAGTACTGGAGCTGGTGCCAGTGGCAGTGCACCTGGAACCTGACCGAGTCCTGAGTGCTGAGGTGGAAGAGCGACTCCTGTCTGCTGATAGATGTTGGTGACCAACCCCAGGATGCCCAACAGCATCTGCTGAGTCTGCTGCTGCTGGTCCAGAGTGCGTCGCGTCATCTGATCGACAAGGTTGGTGAACCTGTCGGTGTCCTCTCACCTCTGACGGGCGATCTCCAGCTGCATCTCCTGCTGCTGCCTCTGAAGCTCCTCCTGTCGAGCTGCCTGCTGCTCCTGCTGCTGAGCCATCCGCTGAAGTAAAGCAGTGAGCTCTGACGGCTGAGTCACCTGAGCCTCTGACACTGGAGGAGATGTAGGTGGTGGAGCAGCTGAGCCTCCTGCCTCTGCGTCGTGCTGCCTTGGTGAGGGAGGAGCAGGAGGGAAGTACTCCTCGACACTGTCACTAGTGTCGCTATCCGACCATACGTGCTGTAGGTCTCCTCCCTGAGCCTCTGCCTGTGCCAGCTCTGCGTCCTCCTGAGTCAGCTCTGCCCAGTCCTCCTCGGACAGTCTGGCTCGAACCTCACGCTCGACGGGACGGCCAAGGCGGCGGTCTCCCGGAGTGGGGACTCGGTAGTGGCTGAACCGGGTCACGTGCATCTCCGTCAGCTGAGAGACTCCTGGAGTGTCCTCTAGAACCAGCTGGTGAAGAAGGTGACAGATCCAGTGACCGAAGACCAGCTGTCGTAGCATCCCAACTCCATCGGTGATCACGTCCTCTATCTCGCAGATCAGAATGTCTACTATGTCGAACTCCATCCCGTTCATTACATAGAACAGGATGGTCTGCTGAAGGCTCGTGAATCCCTCCAAGTAGCCGGACCTCGGTAGCAGGGTACGCCTGAGGACGTGGTGAACTGTCCGGGCTGCTGGGGTGAGAAGCGCTGGCACCCTCGGCTGGTCAGGTGTGAACGGCTGTGTGAACAGACCTCTGATCTCCTCGAAGGGCGGTGCCACTCCTCCAGTCAGTGGCCTCCTCGGCGGGTCTGCGTCTCCGTAGACTATCTGGTGCAGGCACGTAGTGGAGAGCTCCACACCAAGCAGTCTGCCCATCAGGTCTCGAGATACGTCGTGGATTCACCCCATGAACATGAAGTGAATCGAGCGACGACACTCAGAGACGTAGAGTGTCGCGTAGAACACCCTAACCCACTCCTCGATGTAAGCACTCCTCGGGTGTGAGAGCAAGTCTGCCAGTCCTCTGTATCTCTCAAAAAGGGGCCTGATCCCGTGTCCTGCTGCCACTGCAAGCTGATCCCAGTCAATGCTGTTATGTTGGAATAGCTTGTGACCCCGACGCCTGTACGTCTCGTACAGTGACGCCTGTGTCAGGGTCCAAAACCGGGAGTCAACTCGAGCATCCCTAGGCCGCGGGAACCACTCCTCAATCAGCGCTGACCATCTGAGCTTCTTTAGTTGCCTTGCCTTCGTCTTCCTGTAGTCGGTGAGTCTGACATCCTCGGCAACACGGACAGCTGTGTCCATCAGGTGGATGGCCCTTTCGGCCTCTCTGTCCTCGGCGCGGTCAGCCGCAGAGGGGCGCCGACTCGCCGTAGGAGTCTGTCCACCTCCCTGAGTCCTCGGGGTGCGCCGGCGGATGAGAGGCGGCACCTCGGTCTCCTCCTCATCGGAGCCCTCGGGAGGCACCGGCTGGATCGGAGGCTGCTCCTGCCTCTGCCGGGACTCGCGGATCCGTAAGGAACCGTGATGGCCGCGCTCACGCTCCTCGGCGGCGCGAGCGGCCAACTCCGCACGACGCGCGTCTTTGGACATCTTGCGCTTCTTCGCGGCGGGCTCCTCAATAGCCTTGCCCTTTCCTTTGCGATCGCGACCCATCTTGATGCAATTGAGAGCTAGGGTTAGCGACGGTGAAGATGAACGACGAAAACAACGAAGGGCGTCGCGCGGCACGGAGCAAACCTTATCGACGAACGGCGAACCACGGCGAAACCCTAGCGGAGAGGGTGATGCGCGCCGGCGGCGAGTGGTGGAGGGGAGACGGCGAGAAAGGCGCGGCGGTGCGGTGGAACAGCGGCGGCACGTTCGGGAGAGGCGGCGGCGCGGGCACGGACGACGCCTAGGCGGCCGAAAGGTGGCGGTGGCGGCTCCTGGGAGGAGGGGAGGCAGCGGCGGCTGGGAGGCGGCGCGCGCGGGAGGCGGCGTGCGCGGGAGAGGCGGCGGCGGCGGCGCCTGGGAGCCGGCGGCGGCGACTGGGAGACGGCGGCGGTGACTGGGAGGCGGAGGCGCGTGGGAGAGGCGGCGGCGAGGGCGTCGGGCGGCGGCGGAGGTCGGGAAAGAAGAAGAAAAGGAAGAAGGCGGCCGAGCCGTTTTTAAACCGTACGGGCAAACCCTAGCTGCGCAAAGAACACCGGATCGACCGATGATCATCGGAGGATGCATCGGTCGAGTTCAACAGAGAGTTATTCCAAAAACTCTCTTTGAACACCGGATGATCCGATGTTGAGGTGTCGATCATCGGTCTATTTCTGCAGGGCACCAGAAAACTGAACACCGGATGCTCCGATGTCTTCTGAAATGAACTCATCGGTTGATTTGTGACGTCTGACTTGATCTGAGCACAAATTGATCCAATGATCTGCTGGCCCTCGCATCGGATAATCCGATGACTACAGAAAACCTAAGACTGCCCATATGTGTCCTTGGACTTAAAACACACGAAGATAAGGATGGGTCCTCGGACTTTTTGGGCAACTCCTAACATCTAATATAAGGCCTTAAATATAGTGCCACATATTGGCTAAGCCCTTAAGCAAAGAGAACACACAAGGTTAGGAGTGAAACCATGAAAATGTAAGGCCCATGCTTTGTGAGCTAGAGTGTAGAAAACTTCTATCTCTTTAAAGCATGTACCTTTAGAATTTTGCTCCATCCACATCATATGAGTTGAGATATTGCATTTTGAACAAGTCTCCTTCTCATGGTGTGGGTTCCCCTTTGTGACAATCTACCGTATGCAATGCCAAACAGAATAATGCAAGATATTGAATGAGTGCAAGTCTATATGGCAGGAATCATGCAAGGCGTAATGTAAATCTATCTTGCCAAGTTTAAACCTGCCAAAGGCTTCCTCAGGAAAAGCTATTTCTAGCTTGCCCCTATCCTTTGGGAGTTAGACAAGACCTATTTGATATGCAACCTTACATGAACATGGCAACTTACATGACGTTAGATGCATCTAGCACATTCAATTCACTTCTAAGTCTAGAAAAAGTTTTCTCATCAAGTGGTTTAGTGAAGATATCCGCCAATTGTTCTTCGGACCTAACACCTTGCAAAGAGATGTCTCCTTTAGCCTCATGGTCCCGCAAGAAGTGATGGCGAATATCAATGTGCTTAGTGCGGGAGTGTTGAACAGGGTTTCTAGCTATCTTAACCGCACTTTCATTGTCACAAAGGAGAGGCACGCAATCAAACTTAATTCCAAAGTCCAAAAGGGTTTGCTTCATATATAGAATTTGGGCACAACATGCACCGGCCGCTATATATTCTGCCTCCGCGGTGGACAAAGCCACGGAGTTTTGCTTTTTGCTCGACCAAGATACTAGGGAACGCCCAAGTAAGTGGCACCCACCGGAGGTACTCTTGCGATCCACACGGCATCCGGCAAAGTCCGAATCCGAGTAACCCAAGAGATAAAAACTAGCGTTCTTGGGGTACCACAAACCTACACTTGGGGTATGCTTGAGATACCTAAGTATCCTAAAGACCGCCTTACGATGCGATTCTTTAGGTGCCGCTTGAAAGCGAGCACACAAGCACACACTAAACATGATATCGGGCCTAGATGCGGTAAGATATAATAATGAACCAATCATGGAACGGTAATGAGATTGATCAATAGGTTTACCGTCCATGTCCGCGTCGAGATGACAATTTGTTGCCATTGGAGTACTTCTTGAGCTGCAATCTTCCATTTCAAACTTCTTCAAGAGGTCTTTGGTGTACTTTTCTTGGTAGATGAAAGTCCCCTCTTGAAGTTGCTTGATTTGAAATCCTAGGAAGAAATTGAGTTCTCCAATCATTGACATCTCGAACTCCCTAGACATCATGGTGCCAAACTCAAGACTAAGAGATTTGTTAGTTGCGCCAAAAATAATGTCATCAACGTAAATTTGACAAAGAAATAAATCCCCGTTGATGTCCTTGGTGAAAAGTGTGGTGTCCACCCTCCCGATCTTGAATCCTTGCATGACTAGGAAATACCTAAGACGTTCATACCATGCCCTAGGTGCTTGCTTGAGCCCGTAGAGCGCCTTGTGTAACCTATACACATGGTTAGGATTCCTCGGATCTTCAAACCCGGGAGGTTGCTCGACGAAAACAAGCTCGTTAATATAACCATTGAGAAAGGCACTTTTCACATCCATTTGATAAAGCATAATATTATGATGTGAAGCAAAAGCAAGGAGTATGCGAATAGCTTCTAACCGTGCGACCGGGGCAAAGGTCTCTCCAAAATCTAGTCCTTCTACTTGTGAAAAACCCTTGGCCACAAGCCTTGCCTTGTTGCGGACCACCACGCCATTCTCGTCTTGCTTTTTGCGGTACACCCACTTTGTTCCGATGACGTTCTTGTTATTGGGTCGCTCCTCCAATACCCAAACTTCATTTCGGGTGAAGTTGTTGAGTTCTTCTTGTATAGCCATCACCCAATTGGGATCTTGGAGTGCTTCCTCAATATTTGTGGGTTCTACACACGAAACAAAAGAGTAGTGCTCACAAAATGAAGCAACATGGCGAGAACGAGTACTTACTCCCCGTGACGGACTTCCGATGATTTGATCCATCGGATGTGCCTTGGAGATGCGCCCATGCCTCATAAGAGGTTGTGAGGCACTTGGTGGTGGTGAGTCATCTTGCTCGTCTTGTGGTTGGACTTGACCTTGGACTTCTTCTTCTTCTTGGTGTTGTGTGGCATGTGAATCTTGCATTGGCAATGGATCATTTTTCTCTTCTTCTTCATCAATTTGAGGCGCCATGGAGGTGTTGATGTTGGAACTTGAGGCTCCCCCTTGATCATGGCTCTCCCCAACTTCGGGCTTGATGTCTCCTATGGTCATGTTCTTCATAGCTTCTCGTAGAGGCTCATCATCTATATCATCATGACCAAAACTCTCCTCTTGGGAGCCATTAGTCTCATCAAACTCAACATCACAACTTTCTTCAACTAACCCGGAGGTTTGGTTGAATACTCGATATGCTTTTGAGTTTGACGCATAACCTAGAAAGATGCCAACATCACACCTTCTTTCAAACTTACAGAGCCTTTTCTTGCGGTAGATGTAGCACTTGCACCCGAAGACTCGGAAGTAGGAGATGTTGGGCTTTCTCCCAATGAGGAGCTCATATGGGGTCTTTTGAAGTAGTCGATGAAGGTAGACCCTATTTGCGGCATGGCACGCCGTGTTGATTGCTTCGGCCCAAAACTTTTCCGACGTGCCATAGTCATCAAGCATTGCTCTTGCAAGGGTGATGAGAGTCTTGTTCTTCCTTTCAACGACACCATTTTGTTGAGGGGTGTATGTGGCCGAAAACTCGTGCTTCACGCCTTCTCGATCACACCACTCCCCAATGTTGTAGTTCTTGAACTCGGTGCCGTTGTCACTCCGGACCTTGATGATAGGAAGTTGAAATTCCCTTTGCGCTCGTTTAGCGAAGGTCTTGAAGATTTCCGGAGTTTCACCCTTGTCACCTAGAAACAGTGTCCAAGCATACCGAGAGTAGTCATCAACAATGACAAGACAATAAAGGTTACCGCCAAGGCTTTGGTATGTGGACGGTCCGAAGAGGTCCATGTGAAGTAGTTCAAGTGGCTTGGAGGTTGACACCATTGTCTTCATCGGATGGTGTGAGGCAACTTGCTTCCCGGCTTGACATGCGCTACAAAGCTTGTTCTTTTCGAATGTGACATCCTTCACGCCGGTTACCATCCCAAGCTTGAATGACTTCTTGAGCTTGCTCATCCCAATGTGAGCAATGCGCCGATGCCATAGCCATCCCAAACTTGTCTTGGTGAAAAGACAAGTGGTCAAGCTAGCATCCTTGTTGGAGAAGTCCACCAAGTAGAGATGTCCATGCCGAAACCCTTTGAATATTAGTTCTTTGCTTGAATCACTAGTCACCACAACACCATTCTTGTCAAATGTGCATGTTAGTCCAAGATCACATAATTGTGCAATAGAAAGTAAATTAAAACTAAGAGACTTAACGTAAAGCACATTAGAGCTAGACAAATCGTGAGAAATAGCAATTTTACCCAAACCAATCACCTTCCCCTTTGAGTTATCACCAAAGGTGACTTGTTCATGATTGCCTGGGTTTTCCATGGAGGTGAACATACCATCATTACCGGTCATATGTTGAGTGCACCCACTATCGAGTACCCAATGCTTTCCTCCGGCTTTGTAGTTCACCTACACACATGAAGTTAGTTTTTGAGTTTAGGAACCCAAGCCAACTTAGGTCCTTGTATGTGTGATACAAGTGTTTTTGGAACCCAAAGTTGCTTGGGGAGCTTCCCCTTCATGCCCTTGATGTCTTTGCCGATGAACCTTGCCTTCACTTTTCCACCTACTTTGCTCAATATATAGTGATAATCATTGAATGTAGATTTATAGTTGGGAGGCAATTTGGGAGAAGGACGGTTGGGAAGAGGACACTCCCTCGTGTGATGTCCGGTGACCTCACAATGTTGGCAATAGGAACCAACTTCCTTGATGAAGCTTGTCCTAAGCTCCGGTGAGGGCACCTTTCCTTTGTTGGGCACCGGGAAGGATCCAAGTCCCCTCTTGTGGAAGCCTTTAGCTTGTTGGTAGAGGATTTCCTTGTGCTTGTCCTCCCCCTTAGAAAGTCTTGCCACACTAGTGCGAAGACTTTTAATTTCGTCCATTAGCTCCTTCTCCCTAGGGCTTGCTTTCAAAGGCAAAGACTCATCCAAAATATTAGTGGCATGTGAATTAGGTGATATTTTGCCATCAAGGGTTTCTTTCTTTGTGTTTTTCACTTTAAGTTCAATCGCTTCATAAGCAAGGTTAAGCACTTCATGTTCTTGAACCAACTCATTGTGCTTTGCCAAGAGTGCTAAGTTAGCTAAGTCAAGCTCATGATACTTAAGCTTGATTTGAGCATTCTCCTCCTCGATTTGCTTAACATTTGATTTGAGCGTGTCATGCTCTTTAAGTATGGTTACATACTTATCATGCAAATCGAGGTTGGCACTTTCAAGCTTAGCTCGAGCTAGCTCAAGAGCCTTAACCTTAGCCTTTTCCCTTTTTATAATGGCATGATATTCATTAATCATAGATGCTAATTCATCGGGTGAAAGCTCATCATCATCATCGCTAGAATCTTCACATACCTTTGAGTTACCTTTCGCCATTAGGCACATGGGAGGTGGACGAAGAGGTGAGTCATCCTTGTTGACGACGGCGAGGCCCGCCAAGTTTTCTTCATCTTCACTATCTTCGTCACTTGATTCTTCATCCGTGATCCACTCATTGGCTTCACACATGAAGACCTTTTGAGACCCTCTTCTCTTCTTTGGAAAGAGCTTGGTTTTCTTGCCTTTGTCAAATTTCTTCTTTCCAAAAGAACGTTTGGGCTTAACCTCCTCTTCATCATCACTTTCTTCTAGCTTGTAATGCTTCCCATTTTCCTTCCTTTTGTCCGGTCTTGGACAATCATATGATATGTGGCCTAGATCACCACAATTGTAGCACGTTTTGTTTTCATCTTTTCTTGGCAAGAAGGCTTTCTTTTTAGGATCAAAAGAGTATCCCTTATTTGCAATCTTGGAGTTGAGGCGTGAGAATTTCCTCATCATCAAAGCAAGTTCATCATCATCATCTTCGCTTGTTTCTTGCTCTTCTTCACTTGAGCTAGGCTCAAGCACTTTCTTCTTCTTGGAAGTTGTCTTCTTGGTTGAAGCCTTGAGAGCAATAGTTTTTGATGATGACTCCTCCATCATTCCAAGTACGCTCATCTCATGAGCATGAATTTCTCCAATGAGCTCTGAAACTTCCATGTTGTCTAGTGACTCCTTTTGGAGCATTGAATTGATAATGTTGTACTTGGGCTTGGGTAGAAGCATGAGGATCTTGCGATTGATAAGTCCCTTGCCAAGAGAAGCAATGTCAAGTGCTTTAATTTCCTCAATGAGCACATTTAGACGAGAAAACATTTGGTTAACGTTCTCATGAGGAAACATCTTAAATTCATCATATTTTGATTTAAGCATGTGATATTTGAGTTCTTTAACCCGAGATGAGCCCTCATGTATTTCAATTAGACATGCCCAAATTTCACACGCTTTTTCTTTACTAGCAATCCTAGCAAAGACATCTTGACTAATGCATTCATATATGGCATTTCTAGCCTTAGCATCCCATTTTAATTGGTCACCAACATAGTCAAGATTTCCAAACCCCGCATGGGTTGCTTCCCACACTTCGGGAGCAATTGCCTCAAGGTAAGCGCGCATGCGTGCTTTCCAATAAGCAAAATTCTTGCCCTCGAAGGTAGGAACCGAACCCCCATTCTTGGTCATTTTCGCTCTCTAGCGGTGAAGCTAGAATGATCCAATGAGCAACCTCGCTCTGATACCAATTGTAAGGATCGAAACGCCCAAGAGGGGGGGGGGTGAATTGGGCTTTTTAAAATTTTAGCGCAATTTAAAACTTTAATGGTTGAAGCCCAATTCCCTATGCAAACTAACTACGCAAGCAAGAGAGTTATGTGCGGAATAGTAAAAGCGTAATAGTAAGGGGTGAGGAGAAGAATGCAAACTCCCGCGGAGACTCGGAGACACGGCGATTTTTCCCGTGGTTCGGTAAGATCACAAAAATCTTCCTACGTCCACGTTGTGGCACCCACCAAAGGGTATAGCCACTCCCAAGTCACCAAGACGAGGGAATCCACTATTCTTTCTCCGTTCGCCTTCACCGGCAAGGTGGAGCTCAAGCCTTGTACAACGATGATCTTCCGGGCTTCCACAAACACCTTGGTAAGCTCCGGAGTGATCTCTTCTTCCTCCAACGTTTACAGGGTGAGAGAAGTCACCAAGACACTCTCTCCCACTAGCCTAGAGATTCCAATCACCAAGAATGGACGCACACAAGCTTCTCTCTCGCTAGATATAACCTATAGTTGGAGTACAAGAGGTTTTGAAGTGTGGAAGTGGTAGCTCTTGGTCTTGAATGCTTGAGAATGTCTAGAGAGGCTCTGGTGATCAAGACTTATCGAAATGGCCGGTTGGAGGGGTATTTATAGCCAGCCCACACGAGATAGCCGTTGGAAAAGTGGGCAGACTTTTGTCAGTTAACATCGGATCCTCCGATGCACCCCTTTATATGATCATCGGTCGAATTCCAAATTAGCTGATGTCATGTGTCAGATGTGACCGTTGGATCTTTTAATCGACCGATGTTACTTTAACTCATCATCGGATGATCCGGTGAGTTGATCTTCAGAATTGGTTCAGAAATAATGTTTCGGTTGAAATTGACCGATGTTCACTTACTTTATCATCGGATGATCCGGTGAGTTGATCTTCAGAATTACTCATAAATTATCCTTCTGTTGAAATCAACCGATGTGCCACTTCCTTCACATCGGATGATCCGGTGTGTACTGGGCTCTGAGGTCTTCTTCTTCTGCCAACTCAAATTCGACCGATGTAGTCATTTTGCAAGACATCGGACGATCCGGTGAATGCAACTTGTTTGCTTCGAGTTGTTTTGAGTTGGTCTTTTAGAATCTTCTTGAGTGACCTCTTTGACACTTGTTTGAAATGATAATACGATGAAGTGTGAGCTCCTTGTGTTGCCAATTTTGATAAAGTAGAGTCGTTGTATGATTTCTTCATTTAGTTTTCATGAGTATCGAATAACCCCTTAGAATGGATCGTTGAGGGGTCTCCATTTGTATCCAATGAGCAGTAGATGGTGTGAATAGATAGTTCATTTAATGTTTGATGTGATGTACGTGAAACCTTGCATTCACAAACTCATTAGTAATTATGAACAGTTGTCATTAATCACCGAAACCATATCTCATGGGGGCCTAGATGCTTTCACAAAGCCTCTTCCACAATCAAAGCATGAGACACACACGAGATCTATGGGTATTAGATACTTACATCAGCTATTCTAGTGTGTAATTGGAGACTTGTGTCATAGCTATGTTTATGTACTATTTGAGTAACTATTATTCACATTGATCATCAAGTATGTGACTTGTTCGTGAGACTCTTTGTTAATTATAATGTTACTCAAAATGATCCCTAGTCTACATCGTTATATGAGATAATGATAGTACGCAGACTAGCACATGTATTAATTGATGATCACGTTTCACGGATCATAGATATGGAGATATCAAATTAATAATGTGAACACATGCTAGTGAACATGGTGTTGGATAGACCCATTCCGAGACACTGTTGGGATTGTTATTTACACATGTGCTATCAGTTGGTCTTGAGTGATACACCTGCTAGATTTTTAGACTTGAGATCGCCATTGTTTCTCACTATGTGTAGTTGTGCACTTTGAAACTATCAAACACTACTCCGTAACTGGGTGGTCATAAAAATAGTCTTTAGGTACATGATAAAGAATGGAATGAGATATGCGTGGATCAAGATGGGATTTGCCCCTCCTAAATAACAGGAGAGATATCTCTGGACCCCTCGAGATAGTTGGATTAAAAGTGCATGGCCATGCCAAAGTGATTAAAGAGTTAATCATTATGACTAAAAGTTAGTCATAGATTGAATCCACTATTTGATCGAGTGAATGGTCGAGCTATCATAAGGATGGCACGATCTCGCCTTGAGCTTGACTGGTATCGTGTGGCAAAGGAATTAGCATGTGAATGTATCTAGGTTCAGCCGATATGATCTTTATGTACATTCGGGAGTCAGAATGTCCTGCTAGGTACCTCTACTGAATTGTGTTTGAAAACGGTTTTCATTCATAACCGACTGTACATGAACCTAACGGGTCACACACTTAAAGGGATGGAATATTGAAAAACTTGGCTATATAATTGTCTCTAGTGCAAGTGAGAGATTGTTGGTGATATGCCCAAGAGGCAATCATAACAATTTGGATAAAGGTCTAATGGATATTTGATCCATAAGAAATTAGGGTACTAATGGGTCTGTGACCTAAAAGACCATTAGCGCGGCTATAAATATGAGGGGTAGGGTTAGGGGCAGATCACTCCACCACATAACAGCCCCAACCGCCGAAACCCCTGTCGCACGCGCGGTGCTAGCACACCGACGCACGACGTTCCTCCCTGTACGTGTGGACTTCGTGGAGGCGTTGCTGTTACTGTTGCGCTGATCGGCTACGACGTGCATCTACGATCCGCTGCGCTGCGCGTCTAGTGGTAACGATCCATGACCTTCTTACTCGCATGTTTCCTGGGTGATACGGTCGAATTGCTAGAGTAGCGCATCGCCTATTTCCTTACAATGTCTTCCCACACGCGCAAAGCAACCATCGAGCTGCCCCTCGATCGTTACGGTGCATCTCCACCTTTGACCTAACGCTTTAGCGGTGAAGAGCATACATGTGTTTTTAGCGATTATCGCTGCGGCCGACCCGAACGCCAAACCCCTGAAATCTCGAGGCCAGTCGTTTTACCTTTGCCCGTTGCGGTCAGTCTGAGGATTAAACATTCAAGGTTGTATCCGAGTGTTCATAGTGGACATTCAGGCCCATGCGGAGGACTAACAGAACATCCAACAAATATCCACAACTTGGTTGTAGACATTCAAATTTACGATGTTGGAGGATTAAACATTCAAAAACATGCAACGAAACCTCGAGGTCCTCCAGGAGAGATGAGCGCTGGCCTTTTGTCTACTGTCCATCCTCCGTTTTGCAAAATTCGACTACTAACAGATTCAAAAAAAATCGGTTGCTGCCAACTTCCGGAACGACGCATCACTGATGCTTTTTCCTCACGGCGCTCGAGGTTGAGCGGCGGGGAGGATCGCAAGCCAACAGAGGCGGTGGCACAATCTGGAGGAAAAGATGATGTCGCCGATGGCGGACCTCGCGATGGTTGACGACATTGGGTAACCCCTTTTTCCGTGAGGACTCGAGGTCCAAGGTTCTTATCATCTCATCCGCTTCGCTTGAGCGCGGGCCGGGGTGGCGACGGCCACACGGCGGGTTGGGATTCCTCGGTGCCAGATTCTTGCTTCTTTTTTTTTGGGATTCCAGGATTGAAAACGATCTCAGCTTCACTGCATTGCCGTCGGCCAAAACAACTGCCAGCCGACAGAGGCGGCGGCGCAATCGGGAGGAGAAAGATGATGCCGCCGATGGCGGACCTCGCGATGGCTGCCGAGATTGGGTAACCCCTTTTCCTTGAGGACTCGAGGTCCAAGGTTCTTATCATCTCATCCGCTTCGCTTGAGCGCGGGTCGGGGTGGCGACGGCCACGGCAGGTTGGGATTCCTCGGCGCCAGATTCTTGCTTCGTTTTTTTGGATTCCAGGATCGAAAATGATCCAAGCTTCAATGCATTACCGTCGTCCAAAACAACGGGAGAGGGGCGGCGGGGCGGCCGGCGGCAGAGAGGGGCAACGGAGGCAGCCGGGCAAGAGGTGGGACGGGGCGGCGGGGCAGCGGGGTGGGAGGGGGGTCGTGGCGGCACGGGGGTGGCGGTGGTGGCCGACGGCAAAGAGGGGCGACGGGGGCAGCGGGGCGGGAGGGGGGACGGGGCGGCGGGGCAGCTGTGCAGGAGGGGGGCGGGGCGTCGCGAGGGCGGAGAGGGGCGGCGGGGAGAGGGGCGGCGGGGCGGCCGGCAGCGTGGCGGCAGAGAGGGGCAGTCGGGCGAGAGGTGGGCCGGGGCGGCGGGGCAGCGGGGTGGGAGGGGGGCCGTGGCAGCGCGGGGTGGCGGGGGCAGCCGGCGGCAAAGAGGGGCGGCGGGGGCAGCCGGGCGGGAGGGGGGATGGGGCGGCGGGGCAGCGGGGCGGGTGGGGGGACGGGGCGGCAGGGCAGCGGTGCGGGAGGGGGTCGGGGCGTCGCGAGGGCGGAGAGGAGCGGCGGGGAGAGGGGCGGCCGGTGGCGTGGCGGCAGAGAAGGGCAGCGAGGGCAGCCGGGCGAGAGGTGGGCCGGGGCGGCGGGGCAGCGGGGCGGGCGGGGGTCGTGTCGGCGTGGGGTGGCGGGGGCGGCCGGCAGCGCGGCGACAGAGAGGGGTGGCGGGGGCAGCGGGGCGGAAGGGGGGCCGGGGCGTCGCTGGGCAGAGAGGGGCGGTTGGCTGCGCGGCGGTGGAGAGGGGCGGTCGGCTGCGCGGCGGTGGAGAGGGGCGGCGGGGAGAGGGGCAGCGGGCAGGAGGACATATCTCGGGAGGCGGCGACCGGAGACGGGGCGGCAGAGACCGGCGACGGCGACGGCCAGTCGGGAGGCGGCGCACGGGGTGGCGGAGACCGGCGACGGCGAAGCGCGCGGAGTCGGGAGGCGGCGCGGGCGGGAGAGAATACCGCCTCTCGACTCCTTGGGAGTATAACAGGCTTATTGACGATGATAGTTCCTCACCGTTGTCAATAAGCAACTTATTGACGACGGTTGTGTCTCCCCATCGTCAATAACGCCTCTAGTGGGGCCGGATCTCGGCCAAATTTGACGATGGCCGTTATAGACGACGACCGTCGTTTTTAAATTTATTGACGACAGTACTAGGTTAACCGTCATCAATTACAACATTATTGACGATGGTTGTATCTAGCCGTCGTCAATTAATTAAAAGACGATGGCCCTGTCGTCAATATATTTAGCCGTCGCCAATGGTCGCTTTTTCTGTAGTGGTTACACGTAAGGTCCCAAAGAGGGCAGCAGGAAGCCCATGGTTTTAGCTGTTTCGCGAATCAAGAGCGTCCACCCACGATCAGGTGCTGAAGGCAAGTGTCTCGCAGAGTTCGTGGGTTGGGTTGGGTTTGGAGGCGGCACGCTGCTGCACGCTCGGAAAGCAACTGCTCGTACTTCGTCGTGGCGAGGATCTCGAACCACTCACTACTCTCGAGCAGCGCAGCACCAGAAATAGCACTAAGTAGCTCCAAAGTCCAAAAGCAACAGACCGCAACCAGGTTCAGACAAGTTACTGGTAGTAGCTAGAACAAGATGGTCGAGTATTAGCTAGAGGGATGGTTGCGGTTTAGTTGACCACAAGAACAATACGCTCGTTCCCATTTGTTTGGAATCGTTGAACTGGTGGCCACTGATCCTGATGCTGTGATGTATGGTGCATGGCGGGTAAATCAGTCGGCCCGGTGATGTTTGACCGGGTTCGGCAGTTAAATTGGATCCGTTCCGTACTGCAATCACCGTCTGGATATTCTCGAACATCGAGAGCGAGCAGAATCCGATCTGAAGACCTACACATTTGAGTTATCAGCGCTCATTCATATTTCAGTGGGTAGATTCGCGTTCCTTAACAGCGTATTTGTGGTTTCCGTAAAGAAAAGGCTTATCATAACACGAAAACATGCCAAAATGAGCTTGCAGCGAGATGCAGGGAAACCAAAGGTTTTCGGGTGCAGCGGCGAGGACACATCATTGATTGCCCAATTCGCCCACCACCACTTACGATGGCACATTTGCTACAAATCTCACTGCTCGGATGGCCTATATAAATAAAACATCAGTAAGCTACAACACCATCACACATGACACCAAGGGCCTCATGGCAACTGTCGATGTGTGTGGTCGACACTTCCCCAGGCCCTGCTCTAGGCAGCCCGTGGAGGTTCTTTTTCGGAGGGGCTAGACGTTTGCGGAGAGCTTCAGCGTTAGGGACGAGTGAGGGAGAAGCTTGACACGGCGAGTTTTACGTGGTTCAGGCCGCCGGAGCGTAAAACCCTACGTCCACGGTGAGTAGATATGCTCGCTTTATTGCTTGCTGCTCAGAACCGGAGTCGTGAGCTTGAGGGTGAGTAATGTCTAGAGTGCGAGTTCACAGAGTTCGAACCCCCGCTAACGTTTCCTCCCCGAGTCTTTTATAGTCCAAGGCTCGAGTGGCTTACAAAGTGGGCCCGGGACTCGACAGGTGGGCCCGGGACCTGACAGGTGGTCCCGGGAAGATTGCCTGCCGACTATAGTATTTGCAGTTATGCCGGTAGTTGTCTCTGGCGAAGGCTTCCGAGTCTTCGTTCTGCCGCCCTGCCCATGCCGCAAGCTAGTCGTAGTGGTTGATGATGGCAGGGGCGGTAGGGGATGTCTTGTTGTTGTGTTTATTGGCGGGCAGGCTCTGACACGACGCGCGAGTCTATGATGCGACTGGGCACAACGGCACTTGACAGAGGCGTGCTCCGCGTCTCTGCGTCTTGGGAAGGTGCGGGCCTTGAATACCTCGTACGGGCAAGGTATGGTGCGTCTTTATGCCCGCTGCCTACCGCGCGGGGGCAGACAGCATTGTCCTGCTGGCCACATGGCGGGCCCGGAGCTCTCCTCTGAGGAGAGGGAGGTCCGGCCCCGCGTGACACGTGGAGTCCTCGGAGCTCTCCCCGCGGAGGGGGGAGGTCCGGCTTCTGCTGGCCACGTGGCGGGCCCGGAGGTCTCCTCTGAGAAGAGGGAGGTCCGGCCCCAAGGGACACGTGGAGCCTTCGGAGCTCCCCCCACGGAGGGGGGAGGTACGGCTTCTGCTGGCCATGTGGCGAGTCCGGAGCTCACCTCTGAGGAGATGGAGGTCCGGCCCCGCTGGACGCGTGGCGCCTTTGGAGCTCTCCCTCCTGAGAAGGGCGAGGTCCTTAGGCATTTCCCCCTGTGTGTGAGGGTACCCCGTATCGAGGGTACCGACAGTGTCCCCCGAGCCCATCTCGTGGGAGATAGCGAGCCCGAGGTGGGGCCTCCGTCTCTTCTATTCCGCACACTTTATCTAAGTCCCCCGTTGACCATTGCCGGAGCATGAATAGTCGCGGGATCGTGGGAGCGTGCGCCCACTTGATGGTTGCTTTTACTGCGGCGGTTCCCAAGGCTGCCACTTCTGCACGTTGCGGCGCTTTTTTCGGGAACCGCCGAAGCGCCTTGCCGGCTCGTCTCGTTGGGAGACTGACTTCTTGGCCCGCCGCTTCAGCTGGACGACTTGGGTCCACTTGTCATCGGCGCTCGGTCTTGGAGCCGAAGCGGTTGCCCATGCGGCATATTCGAAGGGTTTTGAATCGCTTTGAATCGCACCTGGGAAGTTTTTAAAAGGGGATCTTACCCGCATCGCGGCTTCCCTTCGCACTTCCCAGCGCTTGCACCTTCCTTGAACTCTTGCGCCTTTGTCTTCCCTGTCCTTGAGCTCTCCCTTGCCATGGCTTCCAACCGGCTCCCGTCGCGTCTCTTTCGTTCCGCCGAGCTTGGGCTAGTGCGCAGGCTGCTGGGCTGGCACACGGAGGAGCAGAAACACCGGCTCCGCCGGGGATCTCTCCCCCTGCCCCTGGAAAAGGAGAAGATGGTCTTCTTTACTGCCTACGCCATGGCGGGATTCGTCCCGTCAATTTCTTCCTTCTTTGTCACATTGCTAGAGACGTATGGTCTCCAGCTCCACCACCTTTCCCCCAACTCCCTCGCGATGGCCGCTGTCTTCGTCCATTTCTCCGAGATGTTTGTGGGGGTGCACGCTTCAGTGACACTCTTCTGCTACTTCTTCGTGTTGCGGACGACCAGGCGCGGTTCGAAGACCCAGATGGGAGCGTACTATTTCCAGCATCGCTGCAAGGACCCAAAGGTCTCTGGGTACCTTCTACCTTTCAGTGCGTCGAGGTGAGAAAACTGGAGGAAGAGCTGGGTAATCGTGCAGACCGACGAGCACGATCGCCTGCAGCTTCCAACCGCCGGCCCAACCACCGAGCGTCGCTTTTGGGAGGAGGTCCCAGAGCTGGAGCAGGAGTACGTACCGTTCTTGGAGCGGATCCGGTTCTTGGCCAACGAGGGGCTAACGCCCCTGATGGTGCTAATGGATTTCTTGTCGCGCCGTATTGCGCCCCTGCAGCAGCGCAACCTCCCGGCATGGTACTACACTAGTGAGCAGGACTGCACCAGGTTGGAGAGGGGTCTCGGCTCTGATCCTTCCGATGAGGAGCTGTACTAGATGGTGGGCAAGGTGAGCGGCGACTTCATCCCAAGTGGCGACCCCGCCTTCCCGCCCTCTGCCACTCCCCTCTTCTTAGAGCCGCAGAGGAGGTCAGAGCTACTGTGGAAGATGCCGAACCTTGACGACATCGGGATCGCCGTCCGTCAGGTTGGGGATACCCTCCGGGGCATCTCGATCCCGGGGACCGAGCGCTACGGATGGGAGCGCGAGGCGTCTGTCGCCGCCCAACCCGCCCCGAGGGCCAGCGGAACTCAAGCCGTCGACAAGGGGAAGGGGAAGGAGCAGGCCCCCGGGCAGCCGGAGAAGAAACGTGCCCGGTCTCCTCCGAGGGCGTCGCTTGCGCCGAGTCAGGGGGCCGGTGCACCCTTGCACCCATCTCCCGAAGGCGCTGGTCCATCGACTCGCGACCCAAAGAGATTCCGGGCGTCCCACTCCAGCGGGTCTCGTCCCGGACAGCGGCAGTTCGAAGAACCCCAAGCGTCCCGCCACCCTTCCTCAGGCGGAGGGGCTTCTAGGAAGGACGCCGGTGGGGCGACGCCGGGGAGTGTGCCGGAGGTCCAGACGCCACAGCCCGTGAACGTCCCATCCGCAGGTCCTGGCAGTTCAACTGCGGCCCAGAGGTCGGGGCTACAAGCCCGTTGGAGCGCTCACGTCGCCCATTAAGTGTTGCTCTTTCTGGCTTGTAGGAGTAGCGTTCCCTTCTCCCCTCTTAGCCTGAGAGCTTTCTTTTCCTGCAGGGACCGACCGGCTGCCGGGGCCGGGCCTATTACCCGGCCATCTCCAGTTGGCGGAGGTTCCGTGCTGCAGCATCTCGGAACTGCGGTGGTTTGAACGGCCCCCAAGTCGGCGGGGGCTTCTTCTGTGCCGGCGGGTTCGCCCTCTGCGGTGGCTGCGGCAGCACCTGTTCGTCCTCCTTCACCAGCCCAGAAGTCCGGTGCTGAGGCTAGAAGGGTCGCTGTAGGTGCAGTTGCTGGCTCCCTGGCTCCCCCGGGCCAACGTCTTGCTTCAGTTGCTGAGGCACCAGCACCTTCGCCGGTCGTAGACGCGACAGGGGAGGTCAGGGGCACGACTCCTGCCCCCGCTGTCCCGGTGCCCATGTGGGATGCCTTGGGGCGTGTTCAGACTGGCGCCCGACAGTTCTAGGTCGCCTTTGAGCGGGAGCGGGGGGCGCTGGCTGGAGAGAGGGAGCGCCTTCTTAGTTTGGAGCACCTCCTGCTGCAGCGGACCCAGGAGGCTAAGGCAGAGCTCGACTCGAGGCAGTCGAGGTTTGAGGCTATGGGTGCTCTGCTCGACGCTCAGAAGAAAGTCGTCGGTCGCCTGGACTCAGAGACCCGGCGACTCCGCGCTTCCTTCCGCGAAGCTCTAGCCCAGGCCGAGGCGCGCTCTGCTGCCGCGGAGGAGTTGTGGATGCAGGTAGCTCGTCGAGAGTGCACCATCGCCGACCGGGAACATGCCGTGGCGGTCGAGGAGGAGAAGATGGCCGCACGGCTGAAGGCCAAAGAGGGCGAGCTAGGGCCTGGGCCGAGGAGCTGGAGCTCTGCGAGTCGGCTGCTGCTGCGAGGGAGGAGCAATCCTCCCGGGAGCGCCAGGCGGCCCGTCAAGAGGTAATGAAGCTCCAGGCTTCGCGGTCTGTCGAGGCCCAGGCGGTCTGGAGCTTTGTCACCGAGGAAGGGTCCGCATTGGTTCCTCTTGGTTTTAGCCCGGTGCGGACGGGAGCTCCAGCGCAGGAGGTGTCTGAGGCAATCCCGGCGCTTGAGTCCATCGGCGGTAAGCTGGGCCGGCTAGAAGCGGTGATCGCCAACGAGCTTGAGGTGGAGGGACGAGGCCTGGTGAAGGAGGTCGCTACGCATGTGTTGGCGTGCTTCCGGAGCCAAGACCCTTCCTTCTCTCTAGAGCCAGTCCGTCTAGGGCCCTCCGCCGAGCGGGAGGAAGCTGCCAGGGCCAAGGTCGAGGACGTGGCCGCCCTTGTGGCCTCTAGGTTCCAACGGGAGTCCGGGGACTCTTAGGCATCCGCCCCCGTGGCCAAAAGGCCCTGTACCATCTCTTTTTTTTTTTGTGTTGAGTCCGTATCCCAGCTCATGGAGCCTCGAATGAATAGACTCTTGTTATCTTCTGTGTCTTGTGTGCTTTAGTCTTCTTCTTGGTTTTGTTCGGCCGAGCCCTTAGCTCCGCAAGGTACTCAGAGGCCTTCACCAATCTCGAAGCTCTGCAGAGACACCTTCCCCGGGTCCTTACTGTATTAAGGGTCCCGGAGGTCTCCGGAACTCGCCCCATGAGAATGGGGAGGTCCGGATCTGCTGGCCACGTGGCGGACCCGAAGCTCCCTTCTGAGGAGAGGGAGGCCCGGCCCCGTGGGACACGTGGATGCTTCGGAGCTCTCCCCTCGGGGGGGGGGGGGAGGGGGGGGGAGGAGGTCCGGCTTTTGCCTGACACGTGGTGGACCCGGAGCCCCCCCCATGAGGAGAGGGGAGCTCCGGCCCCGCTAGACCCATGGGGCCTTCGGGGCTCGCCCCTGCGGAGGTGGTGAGGTCCGGATCCTTCGGTCTTACCTTGGAGCTCCGGTCTTGCGCGATCCCGTAGCAGCCCCCTGGTAGGTGTGGCCCATTGGTTGGGTGCTCCTACCATACTCCTGCGGGGAGCTGAGGCCGAGAGGTCCTGCACACAAGTAAGGGAAACGTAATTCTCCTTGGGGCTCCCCCTTCCCTATCTCATAGTCTTATTTGGCTTACGGTCCCCATCCCTTTGTACGGTGCTTGGGAACTACCGTGCGCGAAGTGCCGGGAGCTCGGGGCCCCCTGGCCATCGGCAGGTACCTCAAACGCAACCGCCTTCGGTAGGGCAGCAAATGCCAACTAGAGGTGAGAATGAGAAAAGGCAGCTGAGCGCATGGTGAGCATACGCCGGAAGTGCGGTCATAAAAATTTAATACGTAATTTAAATGAGCAAGGGAAGAGCAAAGTAGGACATATTTCTTTTCATATAAATTTCCATAGGAGGAAGGTAGGCTAAACATGGAGGCAACGACGCGCCCCATTAAAAAGGGAAGCAAGACTCTATGCGCTTAGGGTCGGAACCAGGCAAAGCTGAACGTAGTCCTAGACCGTCCCCTGAGACTTAGCTGCTCCGAGCGCTGTTCGTGGACTCTATGGAATCTATTACAAAAGGAAGAGATTGTCCTACTATTGCTCTAGGGGTAGAACTTACGGAGGTGTTCTATGTTCCAAGGGTGCGGGAGCGGATCCCCATCCTCGGTGGAAAGGCGTATGCACCCGGGACGACACTTTTTTGTGACTCGGAAAGGACCTTCCCAGCTAGGGGAGAGTTTGTCGGTCCCTTCGCGAGAAAGTATGCGCCACAACACCAGGTCGCCTTCCTGCAGCTCCCGGGCACGCACAGACCTTTGGTGGTAGCGTCGGAGCGTCTGTCAGTACCGTGCGTTGCGGAGTGCCGCATGTAATCGAGCCTCGTCGACAAGGTCGATGTCTTCACGCCGTAGGTTGTCCTGCTCGGCTTCGTCGTAAGCTCAGACACGGAGGGACTTCATGGTGATCTCTGGGGGAAGAACGACCTCGGCCCCGTACACCATGAAGAAGGGTGTCTCTCCGGTGGCCCGGCTCTGGGATGTTCGGTTAGCCCATAGTGTGCTCGGAAGCTCATCCACCCATTTGGCGCCATGTTTCTTTAAGCCGGCATAGGTGCGGGTCTTGAGGCCCCGAAGAATCTCGGCATTGGCCCTCTCAACTTACACATTGCTCTTTGGATGAGCCACGGAGGCATAGTAGACCTGGATGCCGAGGTCTTCGCAGTATTCTTGGAACGCTGCGCTAGTGAACTGGGTCCCGTTATCTGTAATGATTCTGTTCGGGACCCCGAACCGGCAGACGATCGACTTGCTGAACTTTACTGCAGATTGCTTGTTGATGGTGACAATGGGTGTGGCTTCTGACCACTTGGTGAACTTGTCGATGGCGACGTAGAGGTACCGGAATCCCCCGACGGCTCTAGGGAATGGTCCCAGTATGTCCAACCCCCATACGGTGAACGGCCATGAGGGCGGGATCATCTGTACCGCCTGAGCCGGTGTATGGATCTGCTTGGTGTGGAACTGGCAAGCCTTGCAGCTCTCGACCAGCTTGACGGCATCCTGGAGTGCTGTCGGCCAGTGGAAGTCATGCCGGAAGGCTTTACCGACAAACGTGCGTGAGGAAGAGTGACTCCCACATTCGCCTCCATGGATCTCAGCGAGCAAGTCGCAGCCTTCCCCCTAGGTTATGCACCGCAATAGGACGTGGTTGGCGCCACACCGGTAGAGATCCCCTTCTACAAGCGCGTACCTCTTAGCCATGCGCACGATCCGTTCAGCGGATACACGTTCATCAGGGAGGATGTTATCTTTCAAGTAGTCCCGGATCTCTGTGATCCATGCACCGGGTCTGACTTGAGCTTCTGGATCTTGAGCGCTGGGTTGCACGGAGTCCCTAGTGACGCTTACGATCCTTGGCAGCGTCCATGGATGCAGGGCCGCCGGGACCGCCAGCTTCGAGGTGCTGGTCCAGCCCCCTTCGCCCGGCTCGGCAGGCCGGGCTGTGGGCCGCAACAACGTCCTCTCGAAGACTCCTTCGGGCACAGGGGCTCCAGTGGAGGCCTTCGTTGAGAGGTCGTCAGCTGCGGCATTGCTAGCGCGCGGTACATGGCGCAGGTCCAAGGCGAGGAAGTCTTTCTCCAACATGTGCACGTGGAGCAGATAAGCAACTAGCTGTGGGTCATTTTAGGAGCATTCACCCTTAACTTGCTTGATAACTAGCTGGCAGTCGCCCTGTGCCAACAACTGGCGAGCGCCCAGAGACAGGGTTGTCTTTAGGCCAAAGATGAGTGCTTCATACTCCGCCATGTTGTTGGTTGCCTTGAAATTGAGATGCACCATGTACCCAAACTGCTCCCCCGATGGCATGAGAAGCAGTATGCCGGCACCGGCCCCCTGCTTTCGCGAGGAGCCGTCGAATAAGAGCGTCCAGTGAGGCCCGGTGCAGATCGGAGCTCGGTGCTTTGGTTCATCGTCTTCGTGGACCCCTGGGTCAGCCTTCGTTGGCGTCCACTCAGCCACGAAGTCAACCAGTGTTTGGCTCTTGACTGCATGCGAGGAAGGAAGTCCAGCTCAAACTCCGCCAGCTCCGCTGCCCATTTAGCAACATTGCCACTCGCGTGGGGGCTGTGAAGGATCGCCTTCAGTGGATAGGAGGTGACCACCGAGACCCGGTGGGCTTGAAGGTAGTGGCGGAGCTTCCTGGATGCCACGAGCACTGCATACAGCAGTTTGTGGACCTCCAGGTACCTTGTCTTGGCGTCATGGAGGACTTCGTTGATGTAGTAGACAGGCCTCTGGATGGTCCGGACTCTCCCTCCCAGGCCAGAGATATCTTCATCCATTGGCTCAGGCCTACCAGAGGTGGGTGGGTCCAGGGGAGCTTCCGGGAGCTGGGACTCGAAGGCTCCTAAGCCGCCTTGGACCTCCGGGAGGTCCCGCTGGTTTTCCGGGAGCTCCGGGAGGTCCCGTTGGGTCTCCGGGAGGTTGTCGTGGAGGTCCAGGGGTCCGTCTTGGACCTCCGGGAGGTTGTCTTTGGGGTCCGGGAGGCCGTCTTGGACCTCTGGGGTTTCCTGGTGCCTGTCTCCTGCTACCGGAACAGGTTGTGGTGACGAGAGGTCCGGCCACTCTGCGACGAGGACCATACTCACCACTTCAGTTGTCGCCGCGATGTAGAGCAACAAATGCTCTTCGGGCTCGGGGGCTACCATGATGGGTAGGGTCGTCAGGAGTTGCTTCAACTCCTGGAAAGCTTCTTCTGCTTCGTCGGTCCAAACAAATGGACTGGATTTGCGCAGGAGCTTAAAGAAGGGGAGCGCTCGCTCTACTAGCCTCGGTATAAACAGACTTAGCGCGACTAGGCATCCCGTGAGTTTCTGGACTTCTTTGATGCGGGCGGGAGGCCGCATCAAGTCGATGGCCTTGATCTTCTCTGGGTTGGTCTTAATTCCTCGGTGTGAGACCAGGAATCCTAAGAGTTTTCCAGAGGATACGCTGAACACACACTTGTCGGGGTTTAGCTTGGTGCGCGTGGAGCGCAGTTTGTCAAAGATCAAGGTCAGGTTATCTAACAAGGATGAACTCTGCCTGACCTTGACAACGATGTCATCGACATACACCTTAACTAAGTCTCTTATTAACTCTCCAAAGGTTTTGTGCATTGCACGTACAAAGGTGGGAAGAGCATTCTTTAGGCCATAAGGCATAGAGACATAACAGTACAGGCCGTCTACTGTGATGAAGGAGGTGTGCTCTTCATCTTCTCTAGACATAGGGATCTGATGGAAACCCGAGTAGGCGTCTAGGAAGCATAGCATATCGCAGCCCGATGTCGAGTCTACTATTTGATCTATTCTAGGGAGAGGGAATGGATCTTTGGGACATGCCTTATTGAGACTGGTGTAGTCGATGCACATCCGGAGCTTCCCGCCGGCGTTCGGGGCAACAACCGGGTTCGCCAACCACCGGGGGTGGTGGACTTCCCGTATGAAGCCAGCGTCCAGCAGCTTCTTGATTTCTTCCCGGATGAAGTTTTGCCGCTCGTTGGACTGCTTGCGAGGCTTCTGTTGGACTGGTCGGGCGTCGGGGAAGACCTTCAAGTGGTGCTCGATCACCTCCCTAGGGATCACCGGCATCGGTGACGGCTACCATGCAAACACGTCGACGTCGTGCCGAAGGAAGGTGACGAGCGCGCCTTCCTATTTGCTATCCAGGCCCCCGGCTACCCGGGTGGTTTGGGTGGCATCGGCGCCGACTCGGACGACCTTCAAGGGGACGTCGCCCTCGTCGAGGGGTTGCACACGGGGTGCTGCGGTAGAGGCACGGTGGCTTGCACTCGGGTGGAGCCGATCAGGTTCTGCACTGCCAGGGGCTGGTGCTCGAGCTGTTGCAAGTGCTTGGAGCTTTTCCAAGGCTGACACTGCAGCAGTGCGATCTCCACGAATCCTGAGGATGTCTGTTGGTGTAGGCATCTTCAAGACGAGGTAGCCATAGTGGGCTACTGCCATGAATCGGTACAGGGATGGCCTGCCAATTATGGCGTTGAAGGGGAGGTCGATCTCCGCCACATCGAACAGAATGTACTCTGTCCGGTTGTTGTCCGGTGCCCCAAAGGTCACCGGAAGGTTGATGTTGCCGTAGGGAACGACCTGTCCCGGCCCTACCCCTGAGAATGGGCTCGATGGGGTGAGCTTGGCCATCGGTATCTGCAACTTCTTGAAAGTTGCGCGACTGATGAGGTTCAGTCCAGCTCCACCATCCACCAGAACGTGATACATCCTCACGTTGGCGATGGTGGGCGCTACCAAGAGCGGTAGTTGGCCGGCCTCAGCCATGTTCCTGGGGCAGTCGGTGGCATCAAAACTAATGGGGGTTCCCATCCACTTGAGGTGCGGCGCGACACTTGGGAGGGGAGCCACCAAAGCTACCGCTCGGCGCAGGGTATTAACCGCGCTTCGGGATGAGGGGTCAGCGGACCCACCGTAGATGACGTAGAGCATCTTCCGACGCTCGTCATCACTGGAGCTGGAGTCCTCATGGTTGCGCACCGCCTTCACGGCGCGTTGAGGCTCCTGGAACTCCACTTGGCGGTCGACGTTGTCTGGGGCGTCAACCTTTTGCTTGCCCTCCCTTTGACAGAAGGGTGGGGCATCAGTTCGAAGTTGCTTCCCTTTCCGGAAGCGCTCCGCGAGCTTCTGGATCTCCCGGCACTTGGCAGCAGTATGGTAACTGGTGTCGTGCACGGGGCATAGCTCACCTTGGTCACCATCTAGAGCTGGTGACTGTCGCTGCCTTTTGTCAGGACGTGATCCCCGAGCTCCACTGGGTGCCGCTGCTACGGCAACGGGAGCCGTGGCCGGTGGCTTCATCTTGCCACCGCCTCGGTTCTTGATCTTCTTGCCGCTTCCATAGGAAGCAGCGCCAGATCTGGGTTATCCTCCTGACTCGGAGGCTGGCAGAGAGTGCTAGTTCCGCCCTTCTGCTACTCTGGCGCACTTGTCCGCCAGGCTGAAGAGCTCTGAGACGTCGCGGACCTCTCTGGTCGCGAGCTTCTCAAGCATCTTCTTGTCCCGGACGCCCCGCCGGAACTCCACCAACACAAAAGCATTTTGAATATGTGGAATGGTGTTCCGTACCTGGGAGAACCGCTGGATGAAGGAGCACAGCGATTCTCCATGTTGTTGCTGGATGGCGTGGATGTCGAGCTCCGTGCCAGGCCGGGTGTAGGAGCTGTTGAAGTTGGCGGTGAACTGTCGGCAGAGCTCTCCCCAGGATTTTATGGAACCCTCAGGGAGGTTCATGAGCCATGACCGGGCTGGGCCGGTCAAGGAGACGGGGAAGTAGTTGGCCATGACGACCTCGTCCCCTCCTGCAGCAAGGACGGCGGTGGAGTAGATCTGAAGAAAATCCGCCAGGTTGACGCTGCCGTCGTACTTCTTGGGCAGGTGCGGCCGAAATTTGCGCTGTCACCTCGTGAAGCGAAGGTGGGGCGCCAAGGCCGCACATCCTGCTCCTGTTGCCGCAGGCGTTGGTGCCGCGAACGCTTGGTTCGCTGCTGGCACAGTGTACCCCGGTATGGGCAAGCCTGCGCCATAGACCGGGGGCGCCGTTTGTAGGGCATATGGTTGTGGCATATGCTGCGTGGCGTATGCCTAGGGCAGAGATCGCGTGGCGAAAGTTTGCGCCTCAGGCAAGGTTGAGGCAGACGTTATGCTGTCGCCGGCCTCTTGGTTGCGACGCCTTTCTCGTCGTCGCTCGAGAAACACTCGGGCATCTTGGCCCAAGTGGCATCGTTCCAGCTCTGTCCTCAGGTCCGTCGATGGGAGCTTGGTGGAGCTGGAATCTGCCGTCAGCCCGTCAACCGTTGGTGTGCGCGTCAGTGACACAGCCGGTTTGCCGGGGCGTCGTCCCCGCCGAAGTCGAGGGTTTGCGGCGACGACGACGAGACAGTCTACTTCGCGAATCCACTGTTGGGTCGCTGATTGAGGCGCGTCCCCAGCAGGTGGATTGCGCAGTAGCGCTCTTGCTGCAGCTAGCGCGCCCCCGTGGGGGACGCTCAGCGCTACAGAGGATCTCACACTCGCTGGAGCCTGCGTCGCCGGAGTCGGCGCTGCCAGAGTCGGCTGCTGGCTTCCAGCTTGCGCCGACACACTCTGTCTAGAGTGTGTCGAGACGTAGTCCCCGCTAGTCACCGTTCGTTGTGAACGTGGGGAGGAGAGCTTGCCGCTGAAGGAAGCTTCGTCATCTTCGAGGGCAGAAGCTCGTCGCGCAAGGGAAAAGCCCCCTACCTGGCGCGCCAAATGTCGAAGTGTGTGGTCGATACTTCCCCCGGACGTGCTCTGGGCAGCCCGCGGAGGTTCTTTTTCGGAGGGGCTAGACGCTTGCGGAGAGATTCAGCGTTAGGGACGAGTGAGGGAGAAGCTTGACACGGCGAGTTTTACGTGGTTCAGGCCGCCGGAGAGTAAAACCCTGCGTCCACGGTGAGCAGGGGTGCTCGCTGTATTGCTTGCTGCTCAGAGCCGGAGTCCTGAGCTTGAGGGTGAGTAATGTTTAGAGTGCGAGTTCACAGATTTTGAACCCCCGCTAACGTTGTCTACCCGAGCCTTTTATAGTCCAAGGCTCGAGTGGCTTACAAGGTGGGCTCGGGACGCGACAGGTGGTCCCGAGAAGATTGCCTGCCGACTACAGTATCTGCAGTTATGCCAGTAGTTGTCTGTGGCGAAGGCTTCCGAGTCTTCGTTCTGCCGCCCTGCCCATGCCGCAAGCTAGTCGTAGTGGTTGATGATGGTAGGAACGGCAGGGATGTCTTGTTGCTGTGTTTATTGGTGGGCAGGCTCTGACACGGCGCGCTAGTCTGTGATGCGACTGGGCACAACGGCACCTGACAGAGGCGTGCTCCGCGTCTTGAGAAGGCGCGGGCCTTGAATACCTCGTACAGGCAAGGTATGGTGCGTCTTTACGCCCGCTGCCTACCACGCGGGGGCAGGCAGCATTGTCCTGCTGGCCACGTGACGGGCCCGGAGCTCTTCTCTGAGAGGGAGGTTCGGACCCGCGGGACACGTGGAGTCCTCGGAGCTCTCCCGGTGGAGGGGGGAGGTACGGCTTCTGCTGGCCACATGACGGACCCAGAGGTCTCCTCTGAGAAGAGGGAGGTCCAGCCCCACAAGACACGTGGAGCCTTCGGAGGTCCCCCACGGAGGGGGAGGTCCGGCTTCTGCTGACCACGTGGCGAGTCCGGAGCTCACCTCTAAGGAGAGGGAGGTCCGGCCCCGCTGTACACGTGGCGCCTTCCAAGCTCTCCTTGCAAAAAAGGGACGAGATCCTTAAGCATTTCCCCCTGTGCGCGAGGATAACCATATTGAGGATAACGATAGCAACAATGGGGACCCATTCTCGATAGAGGCATGGCATCATGCATCCAACCACAACGAACTTTTAATTTACGCCTAACATTACAACTAGAGCAAATGTTGGTACGACCCCGACCTACTACATGCACAATTCAAATGGCAACTAAACCCGAAGTTACAAAACAAACATGGTGGACTGCCGAACATCTTTTAGACTACGCAGAGCCAATCTAGGGAGCAGATCCATTTACAAGAGAATCATAGCCCGCTAACTTAAGCCTTTCTTCTGCGCTTCTTCCCTGTAGAAGCATTTGCAGAAGCATCCTGCCCTATATCCGCTGTCTTGCTTTCCTTCTCCTTCTCCTCTTTGTCAGTATCGCTCTCTACAGGGGTACTAGCACTCTTTGGTTTACGACCTGGCCTGCCGCCTTTTTTCCCTTCAGTGGATTTGATCTCATCTTTTGGATCCTTGCCTTTTCTACCAGTTTCCTCTGATTTGCTCGTGCTTTTGTCACCGCCTTTAGGCAATTCATCCTTTTCACCAGTTGATCGAGTAGATTTGTCCTTGGAGCTCTTCTCAAGTTCCCTCTTCATGCTGGTTTCAGTTTTTGGTGTTTCTTTGACATCCTTGCTTTCAGCCTTCCCCTTAGAGCTTGGAGTTGCGAAGTTCTTGTTACTTGGTGTTCCATTGCCAGAACCTTTCGGACGTCCCCTCTTCTTTGGAAGATCCACTCCATCACTGTCACCATGCAGAAGACAGTAGTCTAAGAAATACTACAGGCACAAAATACACATGTTTCATTGCATTAATTGTTTTACCTTTTAGGTGTTTCTGTATTTTCTTCCTTGGTTGCCTGCACAGAACTCCCTTTTGGTTTCCTGCCTCTTGGCCTGCTCAAATAACCAGTAGCACAAAATTAGCAAAAATAACTCCTTTTCTGGTGGGTGGTTCCAGGTTTAGAATTAGTATGAGTTAGCAATGGCAGGCAGGGCCTCAAACATAAGAATTGGAAGCACAATGAAATTCTTTTTTTATGAAGCAAGATTAAAGTCTTCTTGAAAACTTCATTCTTAGCATTGACTGAGTGACACCTGAAATTTTAATGTGCTAGTTTTACATTTTAGGAATTAATTGAAGAAATGAAAAGATGTATTATCAACAGCAATAAAAAATCTGAAAGCGTGCAATTGCACTAAGCTTGACTACTCAGGACTTGTGAGATTTAGTTATTGCTTGCACCCATGCAGGCACCTGCAGACATAGTGGTTGTGAGGACTGGAATAGGTTCTCCTTTTCTAGCAAATTCATAGGGACCAACTGATTTCAGTTAGCCTACAGATGCATGCGGGTTCTTAATATACAATATGGGACCCTGGTTCTACAGCCTACTGCTGCATATATTGGTACACAAATATGTAGCTTAATTACTAGCAAAATAAATGTGTCAATTAAACATATAGCATGTGTAAAATACACACAAAGATGGGTTTTGCTTACGTGTCAGATGCCACAGTAGCTTCTATTTCCTGCCAGAGTAAAAGGTAATCAGAATTACAACAACAACAACAACAAAGCCTTTGTCCCAAGCATGTTGGGGTAGACTAGAAAAGGTAATCAGAATTAAGGAAATGAAATAGAAATAGTTTAACTAAAAAGGTAAAATGTCCATACCTCACTGATGAATTCCCACTTTTCATTCCTCAGCATTAATACCTCTACATCCCCATCATCATATGCAACCTAAGCTCCAAAAATTGAAAGAAGCATGATGAAAAGTTATAAATATTTACTAACCAACCCTAAATTTAATGTAAGGCAAAGAAGTATTGCAGAAGATATGACATGCCTTGTGCCTTTTAGAAACAGAATCATAAGAGTCAACAACACCATTGTAGAACCTGCAAAATATGAAAAAATAAAGGCTTAGCAAATCTGAAATCGAAAACAAAACTATATGGCAACACAATGTATGCACCATGGGGTATATCAATAATGAGTAGCAATAAACAACAAATAAGATTTTATAGAATAAAAAAGGGACATTATTTTTTAAAGAGCATAAACTATGATAAAGAAAACTTAACTCCTACAGTGTAGACTCAAAGCCATTACAAAGAACAAGACATTATAAATAATTTTTAAAATGGGTTGACTTTTATCTTTTATCACTGCTTCATTGTGGTACCTCAATGGAATAAATACAAGGTCACAGCAACTCCATAGGATATCTATGTTTAAAATATTCGTTGTTACTTACTCTTTATCATCTGGCCACCAAACTTTAATTCTTGCACCCACTAGGCTTCCATCAAGGCCTTTGTTTTTCCTTGATTGAGGAGTCTGTCAAAAGGAATATAAAAGTCAGATCAAACTGCTACATGACAAGACAAAATATAGCTATAAGAACTGATGATGTGGAAAAATAAGACAAAATAAAAAGAAAGCCAATGTCGAGGCATCTATACTGCTTGACTAGATTATTTTAATAAGAGCGTAAATACACATGGATAAGTTTTTAGGTGTCAACATGAAAATGATTGACTTGCAAAGCACATCCAAGAATTCAAAAGTACTCTAATACAAGTAAAATATAATACTTCTACCATAAAATTCACAAATAAGAAAGGATCCAAAGAGGTCATCCCAATTGTGTACAAGAAATGTATTTTTATGTTCAACCTATCATACTAGTAACAAAATGAATTATGGGCACAAGATAGTTGTAATAATAAGGCATAATAAAAGAAGACATTGACATTGTACATTCATAGTCAAGTATGCATGTGTAAGTAATCAGGTACACATATAAAATTACCACTTCAGTTTCTTGCTCTCGCTTCCTCTTAGACGTACTCTTCTCCACACTTTGCTTGCTATTTTCCGCACTTTGCCCTTTGGTTCTACCTGGCCCCTTGGTCAAAGATTTTGTCGAAACCATTTCCTTTGTTGTAGAAATAATGTCAGAAAAGAAAAGTAGAGATGATGCCACATTTACTAAGTTCGAATTGCAATGCATATGAATTGTTGATTTCTCATAAAACTGAACCTAAAGGTTTGAATTTGAGCAGAAACTATAATGAAACCAGAAGAAAAAAGAACAGAGAAGAATAACGCTATATCTGGAAGAGTAAAAATGCACAATCAACAGAATATTCAATGGCATGTTACTATATCAGACTACTAGACACAAGATTATATGCCTGACAACAGTAACTCATGCAAGTATGGCTCCAAAACATTAAAATGGAAATGAGAAGAAAAATTAAAATCAGGCCATGATATACTAGCTACAAGACATCGGAGGCAACACTTCTCATGTTAATATACACACAACTATTAAAAACAGACTTATATAAACTGAACATGAACATGCTAATAGAGACTAACCTTTAGGCTCAGATCTTTGGAAGGATCTTCCTTCAAGACTGTTTCATTTTTTTCTTGCTTTGAACTGATCTTTTGATGCTTCTTTGATGATTCTCCACCAGTATTTTTCACAGTAGACTTGACATCATCCTTGGCTGACTGTTTTCTTAATTTCCCTGCTGAATCAGTAGCCTCCTGTTTTTTCAAATCACTTGAAGGTTGGTTATTCCCAGCAGCCTTCTTCTCCAATAACTTTTGTCCAGGAGGTCGGCCGCTTTTTTTAACAGGCGTAACAGCAGCTGGCTCTGATGTATCATCAGTTGCTCCAGTAACAGCCTCTACAGAAGATGCAGGATCTTCTTTTTTAGTATCAGCATGTGCTGTTGCTTCAGATTTGTCAGAAGGATTGAGCTTATTTTGGTCTGTCACAGGGGCAGACGACTTTTTAGGCTTTTCAGCAACAGCTTCTGCACCTTCAGAGTTGCCAGATTTCAAATAATTAGCATCGACTGTGTTTTCAGAATAACAAGGTCATTAAAGAGAATGTGGAATGTACAGTTGTACACCCTGTTTAGACTAACCATTACCAGCTGGGGTTGCATCACTGCTAACAGAATTGCCTGGAGCACCATTCATAGAAGTACCATCTTGTTCAGGACAGCTAACATCTTGATCAATCTTGTCAGGTTCCTGTCAAAAATTACACATGCTAGTGTACCATCAATCATTTATAGAAAAAAAATGCAGAACATACCTGAGGTATCTCATCAGAAATAGTCCTTTCAGAAAGTTTGCCATCATCCACCTGAACATTAAAAAAATACCCAATTCATCCTTAACATTTTTTACATTACATCCACATCTCAAACATAATAACAGAATAAAGTATCAACAAGTCTGTCTGCTACAGCACACGAAATTATACCTTCCACAATCTGATAAGTATACTTAACTTCAAATATTATTCACTCCAACAAAATATCTCTATCCATACTCCATAGTCCTTGCAATTTAACTTACCATGTCTTTCCTTGGATCAGCATTGTTATCTTCCTTGTCATCTGAACCCTCTTCACAAACTGATGTGACAATTTGGCTGTATTCACTTAAGGAAGTGTCTTTTAACAATTGCAGAAATACTGGCTTCAGTTTTTCACGACACATGCCTATCACTTTATCAGCAAGCACAAAGGATGCTGAAGATGATTCCTGCAAAATAAAATAAAGAAATAGCTATCATGATAATCCTTTCCTTCTGCTATCATCCACATTGCTTACATGACGAAAGTTTATATGAATATACCTTTTCTTCTTTCCTAACATTCTCAAGTAAACATGATGCGATCTTTGGTTGGACATCTTCACTCTCTTCAATTACCAAATTCATTATTGTTTCCATGCAGGATCTGACAGCTTCTGGGTGTTCAGGACTGAAAATATGAAACAGAAAAAAATAGAATGTGCATGATGAATACAACATGTACACCTGAATCATAACTTCTTTTCCTATCATGAGAAAACGTTATTGAAGAATTAAACAAACATTATGCCAGTAGAATTTAGTTAAGAAAAAAATGTGAAGAGGCTTCTTACGAGACAGTCCTGACGAAGTGATGAAACATTTCGAGTATTAAATCATCACATTCAAGGTCCAGCATTACCATGCAGGACCGGACTTTTGCTACCGTATCAAGAATTGAAGCCATTCTTCCAAAGAAGGGGCTCTCTATTTTATCCAAATGCTGGAAGGACCCAACAATAAGAGCAAACACATCCTGGAACCAAGTAGAAAGTAAAAACATAAGTCAAGAAACAAAACACAGCAGAAAATCATTTCAGTTAGAGCCTAAGAGAACACTAAACCTTCATCGTATCATCATCATATGGAGTGTTAGGTGCAGTAATTCTTGTGATCTCAGATATACATGATGCCACAGCAAGTCTGACATCTGGATCATCATGGCCCATCAGCTCTTTCTTGACCAGTGCTTCGGTTGCTGGTTGAATAGCATTCCATGTGCTCTCATCAGGTGACTGTTCCACCTTAAGTAAACATTCCTCGACTTCCTGCATGAAGAAACAATCAATTTAATGCCTTTGTAGACTCCGGTTGAATCCATGAGACAATTTGATGCCTTTATGGGCAGTAACAAACTAACAACTGTGAATCCAAGAAACAAAAAAAGGAAATAAAACAAATCAACAACATATCCCAGGAACAAGCCACTAACTGAAGGAAAAAACAACGAAGAACAAACTGCAATGGCACTTGTAACGTGTTATGACTAGTTTTACCATTTATACCAATAAAGAAAATCATTGCTAGGAAATTACATCTGGTAATGTACTTCATGACAGTGGCTCAGTATGAAAATACAATACAGAGCACTGAAAATACTTCTAGTTTTCTCTACGAAAAGAACGATGAACAGACTTGAGAGCAGAAGAGAACAGATAACCTGAAGCTGAACTCCCGTATGACTAGCATCTCAACCTCAATCCAGTAAATCCTCAAGCAAAAATAAGATACTAAGGTGCTATCTCCAAACAGAAAAAATCAAACCAACAAGAGAAGTGAAACATACCCACAAAGCAAAACCCTAACTGAAAGAATCAAGGAAACAAGCCTAGGCCAGAAATTCCAGGTGGCTTGATTTCTTGAATGCTACAGTTTTAAATCGTTCCAAGGAAACCACATCTAGAAAACTCTAGATATCATCAACAGCCCAGCATGGACAATACTAAACGCTGAAGGCACTTGCCTATTATGCCAGAACAAAAATCTAGAGGAAATTCAGGGCATTCTATACAAAAAAAACAAGCCTAAACCTAACATCCAAACCGAGTGGCATTCCATCCCCAATCCATTCAAGCATCGCAAACAAGTACAAGCACAGAGACCCAAGTATAGATATTTCGACTAATGCTAACACGATAAACTAAAACAGACATCACAGAGGACATACCCCTAAGCGATATAGAATCAAACATGAGTAAAAAAGCGATGAGCGGGGAGAAGGCTCACAGAGAGGAGCTTGAGCAGATCCTCCGCGGCGTCGGGGGGATTCTGGAGGCGTTCCCCGACCTCCCTGGCCTTGTCCTGGAGCTGCCGCAGCTCCTCCTCCTCCTCCTCCTTGTCCCCGTCCTCCAGCTGCCGCACCTCCTCGTCCTTATCCCCGTCCTCCGCCATTTCGCCGCCGAAATCGGGCGCCTACACGCCCGAATCGAAGCTCCCGCGCGAGATCTACGGCCGCTAGGGTTTCCCCTCGCGACAGGAGCCGGCACGCGGAGGAGCAAGACGAGGGGGAAGGGTTTAGCGGTGGAGCGGCGTTGTGTGAGGAGGAATTCCGCGGCTGTATCTGTATCCCCTTCCCCCACGACCCCACCCCCCCTCTCTCTCTCTCTTCCTTCCACGACCAGGTTTCGGCGCTCGCTTTCTGGGTCTGGGCTGGCTGTCTAGCGCTGGAGCCGTGAGGTGAGGTTTGGCAGCATCGGCGGGCGATTTATGGAGGGCGGGTGGTGGTTTGGACTGCGCACGGCCTGCCAAAATTGCATACGCCTCTTCACCGCAGGCTTCAGTTGGCTATGGAATCTTGTTCACTCGGGTTGTCTCGCGTCCGGCCCGGAGGCCGGTCTGGCGCCACCTAACTCCGCGTCCGATCCCGGCCGCCGCGCGAGGGGCGGGGCGAGCCTATGGCTGCCACGGCGCTCGCGGTGGCCAAAATGGCCGTTTGGCCCATATATGGCCATCCTACGGTGGAACTTCGCCGAGCAGGAGACCTACTGGCACAATTTTAAAGAAAGGAAGGAATTCAGTTTACCTTGCCAAATCAGAGAGGATGGCGGTGCGACGTGGTGACCATCTCGCGCTTGAGGTATGAAATATCAGATGAGTTGGTGATCTATGAAGTGACAATTATACATATCGCCGGTGTCGGAGAAGACGAGAGGCAAAAGAAGAATAACGGTTTGTTCGATATGTCGAGAGGTAGAAGACAACCGCTACTCGAGACGGGGTATATATAATAGTAGGGTCTAACGGTATTTTAAATCAATAAAATCGAACGGCTGTGAAGGCTCTATGCAAAAAAAGAAGATAACTCACACAATGCCGCCTTGTGTTCATCGTAATTAATAAGAAATTTATTGTGTTTTAATATAGTTTGTATTTTTCTTTGTCATACAACTGATTATGCATTGCATTCTATTGTGGTATGGATGTTTAAGAAAATCACGTCATGGCGAGAAAATCAAAATGTTTTTGAGTATCTAATGACATTTTAGAACCAGACACCCGATTTGTTCACGTTGTTATCTTAACATCTTAAGTTTTCTCTAAAAAGAATAGATGCCTTTCGATGACATGAACATCTTAAGGTTTTCATGATCCATCCCTAAGATTTAACTTGCTTAAGATTCTATTATGGAATCCACGGTGAAAAGAAGGGGTGTATATGCATCAAGAGCATGTGTGAATTGGAAAAGGAAAAGGTCATATTGAAAAATCAGGCTTGTCATCCAGATTGGGCCGAATAAATTATACAAGGTGGATGATACATATAGTTCCAGCCCGTGGGCTTGTTACAGGCTTGATTTTAACTTTTTTTTTAAAAAAAAACTGATTTTAGCCTTTTGTTAAAATTACATAAAGCTACACTTCTCAGATGGACAAAAAAACTTCATAAGAGATGACTTTGTGTTAGAAGTGCCACGGTGGAGCTTCTTGCATGCACCCGGAAAAAAATATAGTGGAACAACATAAATTCGTTCAATTGTCATTCAGATCCATAAACTTTTATTTTGTATTTATAGATTCATGAATCTGCCCCTTCTGTATCAATTGGATTCATGATTTTTTTTAGTTGTAGGTGCATGAACTTTTTGAATGATAAGTTATAAATCCATACCCTTCAACCGAACATTTAAATCCGAAGTCAAGATTCATTGATTCTTGGTGGAAAATGAGTGGTGAGCTCTCAACCACTTTTGCCATGTCTCAGGGTTCGTGCGGAAGCGGCTACGGTCAGTATTTCCAACATCAACATTCTAATGCGAGCCCACACTAAATATATCTACTCTATTACGCTCTATGAAATCTGAACCGATGAAGCCGAATATAATGTATGGAGAGACGAGGGAGTCAACCATGTTAGTTGGAGTGTCAGCCTCAAAAGAAAACAACAGTCCTAGTGATTTTCTCTTAGTAGCGCTTCTGAGCCAGAGAGAGAGTAGTGACATACGTGAAATGCATATATCAAGACCCCAACAATCCGAGTCACGTACTTTACTAATATTATATTTACAATTTACAAGTATTCATCAAATTCATTTTTCACTTCCTTTTCTTCTCTTCTCTTCTCTACCCATTTTCCCTTTTTCCCGGTTTCTTCTTCTCTTTTTTTTTTCCTTTACCTTTCATTCCTTTTCCTTTGTTTTCTTATTTTCTTCCTCTCAATTATCTTCTCTCTTATATTGTCCTTAGCGCTTCCTCTCTTCTCCTCTCAGTAGTTTCTTCTCCAACCGCCCAACCTCCCGCCGACGGGAGCTCCAACACGCATCGCCGTCTCAGAAGACGTTGCTCATGTGCGCATCTCCGACGGCCCCGTTCTTCTCGCCAATGGCCTCAAGGGAAGCAACAGTGTGCCATCCTCACCGTCACCGTCCAACGAGTCGATCTAATGTCTTCCCACACGTCGAGCTCTCCCTCGATCGTCACAGTGCATCCCCACCTTTGACCTAACACTTTAGCGGTGGAGATGAATCAAACCCTAACGCCAAACCTCCAGAAATCTCGAGGCCAGGATTAAACATTCAAGGTTGTATCCAACTGTTCATAGTGGACATTCAGACCATGCGGAGGACTAAAAGAACATGCAGCAAATATCCACAACTTGTACTATAAATTAGGATGAAAGCGGGACAGTCTGCGGCTGCCCGCCCCGCCGGCGCACAACCCGCAACATCCACGCGGGCCGTTGCGGCAAATCCGCCTCGCAACAGCGTTTCACGCGGCAGCTCACGGCGACCGCTAGCCCGCTTCGAGGTGTATTTTATTCGTTCGCTATTGTATTTTATTCCTGAGGCTGTTGTACTCAGTGTCTGCAGACTGCAGTTGCCAACCGCTCGCCGGCATCACTCAGCCTGATGCAGCTGCAGTAAAAGCGAAGCGAGTCTTGCACTGTGCTATTCGGCTTTCGCCACACCGCCAGCCCACACACCGAGGTCCCGACCGCAGGGCTCGCTCGCACGTGGCTCTCTCTCGCGCATTGACGCGGCGCCCGGTGGACTGTGCGGGTTACCTTAGCAGCGCCACAACTTTTCACGGGCCGATCGAAAATGACAACGCGGGATACGGCGCGGGCCAGCCCAGCGGGCCAGTGGCGCGGCCTGCGCCATTTTCATGTCTAACTATAAACATTCAAAACTACGATTTTGAAGGATTAAACATTTAAAAATATGCAACGCAACCTCGAGGTCCTCAAGCAGAAATGAGCGCTGGCCTTTTGCCTCCTGTCCATCCTCCGTTTTGCCAAATTCGACTGCTGCCAGATTCAAAAAAAAAAAGAATCGGCTGCTGCCAACTTCCAGAACGACGCATCACTGATGCTTTTGCCTCACGGTGCTCGAGGTTGAGCGAGGAGCACCGCCGGCCGACAGAGGCGGCGGCGCAATCGGGAGGAGAAAGATGATGCCGCCGATGGCGGACCTCGCGATGGCTGCCGAGATTGGGTAACCCCGTTTCCTTGAGGACTCGAGGTCCAAGGTTGCTTCGCTTGAGCGCGGGCCGGGGTGGCGACGGCCACACGGCGCGTTGGGATCCCTCGGCGCCAGATTCTTGCTTCTTTTTTTTAGGATTCCAGGATCGAAAACGATCTCAGCTTCACTGCATTGCCGTCGGCCAAAACAACCACGGATTCTTGCCTTACATACAGCAGCGTTAATCTGCGGCGATGACCTCTCTGCGGAATCTAAGCCGTGTATCGAAGCCGGGATTCATCCCGTCCCACCAGTGGTGACCGTCAAGCAATTAGCAGAGCCACCATGATATCCGACGACAACCGCTTGAACCAAGCAATATATACGATGATATATACGGTAATAAGCCATAACAAACTTGCTGATTAAACCATGAAATTAGTTACAAATCTCTTGACTAGCTCCATGTACCTAGGCACACGTACGCTGTATAAACAGAACAGGAACAGGGCACACTAACAACAGACAGGTATATATACTGCGATCGATTCGATTTCTACAACAATTTTTTTTTTCTTACCACATACATACTACAGGTCCCCGTTATTGGCCGCCGTGCGTGCGCGGCAGAGAACATATATGGACAGACACATACACTAGCTAATGCTAGCATCATACTACGTGTATGCGTGTTGGGCCGATCGAGATCACTTGCCGAAGAGCGACCTGATCCACCAGACGCCCTTGCTGTCGGTGGGCGCGGTGGCGGCGTCGTCGCTCTCCGGCGGCGGGTCGTCCTGCGGCGTCTTGTGCAGCTTGCTCACGTCGTAGCCTTCCTCCCTGGCCTTCTCCACCAGCTGGCTGTACACCTCCTCGTCGATGCTCGTCTCCCTGCACAGGATCTACGTACACGCACGCATCCGAAAGTTAGTCACGCCGCCGAACGATCCACGGCGGCGGCCGGCGGGTACGTAGTTGAACGGCCGGCTCAAAACTGACATGCATGACTGCTTGCTTGGACGATCGACGGCTAGGTTAATTACCGTACCCAGAGGTTCTTGCGGCGCGGCTCGCCGACGAGCGCGTGGCGGTAGTCCTCGTCGACGTAGAGCACCCAGTAGTCGCCGACGACGGGGATGACGGGGAGGAAGGGCGGGAGGTAGAACTTGACCTTGAGCTTGGCCTCGTCGCTGGCCGGGTCGGCCTTGTACGCGGTGCCCTCGATGTAGTCGCGCTTCCCCTTGCTCCACGTCTCGTTGAGCACGTGCACCGTCGCGCCGTCCTCCTGCAGCGCGTAGGTGGCGCGCGTGCTCCGGCCGTCACGGGGCTGGAAGAAGTTGGGGAACGACGCGATCTCGTACCACCGCCCCATGTACCGCGCCAAGTCCAACCCGCGCACCACCGTCATGTCGCTCCCGCTCTTCGCCTTCGCCTCCGCCGCCATTGCCGCTGCTGCTGTCCTCAGTAGTCGACCGAGAGAGCTAGCTTACCTTGCTGCTGGTCGTCGTTGCCGTATGATTTTTTTTCTTTTTTCTCTTTCTTTCTTTTGGCTTTGAAATTAAAAACCTTTGCTTCTTCAGGAGTTCTGTTGAGTTTTGCGAAGGATATATAGGAAATGGAATAGGGTTTTGGGGGACGTTTGCAGGGAAGGGATGAAAAGCTAGGAGAGGAAGGAAGAGGAGAGGATAAGGTGGTGGTGCGAGGAGAAGGACGTGGACGGCTCTGGAACGCTTAACCTGCGTTTTGTTCGCTTGCTCGGGGTGCGGGACCGACCCGGGCTACACTGCAACAATGTTTTTTTTCCCCCTTTGCAAATGCATCACTGGAACAAGGTTAACGCGGCCATATTACACCGGCTGAGTTTGTCCGTTCATATATACGTCTCACTGTTACAGAGTCACCTTCTGATCCTCTTTTTTTTTTTTTTAAAAAAAATGAGTCACCTTCCGATCTTTTTTTTTTAAAAAAAAGAGAGAGAAATTGAGTCAACTTCTGATGCCAACAAGTAGCATTTGTGCAGGGACAGAGGGACGATATTAGCCTGAACCACAAAAGATCAGTGAGTGGCACCAAAACAAGTTTCCACACGGTGAGATTAGCCGAGACCGCTCCAGAGCACTCGTGAGCACTCCAGAACCGGAACGTGAAGTCGACGAGAGACTACGTGGCCGCTCCCATGATCGTCGCGCTTGCTTGCTTGCTCCCCAAGGTCGAAGCTGCCAAAAAACGCGATGAGAACACGCCGTAGTCCAGCTAGCGTTGGAGCTTCGCGGCCATGTCGTTGTCCATCATCGAGGCTGGAGGACTGGAGGTGGAGGGAGGGAACGGGCCGCTTCAGGTGCGCGCGCCGGAAACCAAGAAACGCGTCACTGTTCACCGCTCTGTATCGGAGAAGGTTTCTTGCACGTCTGCGTTTCGTCTCCAGTCCTTCTAGGTGCACATAGCCGTTGCATCGCGAGAAGGAATCACAGCAGAGCAATCCCCCTCCCCCCCCCCCCACGGAGGGACACTGCTGTCTGAAAGGTTCACGAGTTTTGACCAAGGACACTGGCTGACTCGCACCTCATATGGCCGTATGGCAGGGTTCTGATTTCTGAACAATATATGGTTTTTGGCTTTTCAATGGAAAATCGAAAAGTGTTTCTTTTTTTTTTGTGAAAAAGTGTTTCAGTGAAAAGACGTCCTAATTCCTAGCTCTTTAGTTTGGTTTCTCTAGTTTTTTTTTGGCGATGCAAGAAAACGAAACTACGAATCAGCCAAACCAGCAGACCTCATAGCCCCAAATGCCGCCTATCTGATATTGGTATGAATAGGTCATCCGCGTGTTATTACCGCGACAGGCAGAGGAGCATGATTTTGCTTTGTAGCCGCAACAGAACGAGAATGCCACATCGTTAGAGAATCAACAATTAATCACCGGCAAGGCGGCATGAAGTCGAGCATTTAACCAGCCTTTTTTAGAACACAGGTTCCTACGTTGAAGAACACGATCCATGTCCGGTGGTATTGCAACTCCACCAAGAACCTAAACCGGTTTAATCACACGAATGCACTGCCCTAGGATCGAGGCATGCAGATTGACTTACGAGACTATGACATGTATACACTCATGGTCTGACAAGAAAAGTTGAAACACACAGGATCACAACAATCAGAATCCGGACATCCATTCAGACAATAGTATCCCAACTTTTGGACTTTAACAATATTGCTGAATTCAGCACTCAAAACTGTTGCATCTCACAATATATATCAGTAAAAAATCTTAGTACAGATGGAATACAGAAAGTGGCATCAAAATCTCTATGTTGGAGCTATCAAAAATATTTGATGTCTTACTCAGGCACCAGTGAATGCCTTCTTCACGGCACCACTTTTAGACCCGGCAGGGATGACCTTCAACACATTGAACCTCACGGTCTTGGACAGCGGCCTGCATGGGCATAAAACCAGGTTTTCGTGACTTAAAAGAAGCATCGATCAGAAAATATTAACAAAATAGCAAGTGTTGAATCATGTTACAGTTCTCAATGGCATAACAAAGCAGCGCATTTCAAGATACTGGTATTGGATCAATGAGCATAAATCAATGTTTATATCCATATAAAAATGCTGAGCTCAGTTTGAAAATGAACAATAGCACGCCTAAGCTAAAAACATATTTAGCTTTCCAAATAAGCTTAGCTAAATCAATTGTTTTCTGTAAAACAAGATAATTTATAAACAAAACAACTATGATTTCTTTTACCTGCACTGGCCAATAATTACATGGTCTCCTTCCTTCACACGAAAGCAAGGGGCAATGTGTGCAGGGATGTTAGAGTGCCTCTTCTCATACCTATATGTAAACACAATTAATGATCAATACGATGTGATAGCCCCATAAAAAGAAAAAAAAACAGTTTAGACCGGCATGCCTCTGATATTTCTTAACAAAGTGAAGATAGTTCCTGCGAACAATGATAGTCCTGTTCATTTTAGCACTGTGGCATGTTCCAGCAATGATGCGACCTCTAATTGAAACAGTGCCAGTGAACGGGCATTTCTTATCAATGTAGGTTCCTGCAATATAAGGCAAACACAGGATTCATCTCCAAGTACAGTAGAGGTTTCTACATTGCACAAGATATAAAAGCGATAGGGCACTGTGAAAAAAGCAAAAGACTTACACACACAACCACACAGGTATCATGCCTCAAATATTCCAGCTGTAACATAGGGTTTTACTACTCAAGGACAAGAACACAAACAAATTGAGGTCATCTTCATCTGATGCCCTAATTAAAGGGAAAAACATAGCATGGATTCATGACAGACAAACTAGATAAACAGGTAATGCCATAAATAGGCCTAACAAAAAACTAGCAATCTAATTGTCGCTATAATCACATCATCTCGCCAAGGCAGCTTCTAGGGGAATATCAAACATAATAACTTAATGATGATGCCATTGTTTTAAGAGAAACAGGAATCCCAGTTATCTGTTATTAACATAAAACATGCTAAAAGAAGTTGTAAACAAACATGCAGCATGCTTTCTTACGATTTCTATTCCAATTAAGCCCAAGGATTGCATAAATATATTAGTAATCTAATTTGGTAACAGCAATGTATCATCTAAGCTAGCATCTGTCAGCCAAAGGTGTGGACAAACCTTCAATAGCTTCCCTGGGAGTCTTGAAACCAAGGCCAATGTTCTTCCAGAACCTGTTGCCCCCCTTCCCGGGCTTCTTGCCCTTGGTCGTCTTCTTCGGGCTGCAATAACTCAAACAGTCATGATTAGCAATCAATCCACACAGACACCAAAAAAGGAAAAATAAGGTAGGATTAGGATCGTTCCTTACCAGAGGAACACCTTAGGCTGCTTCAAAAAAGCTCTCTCAGTCTGCAGAAGCAAGAGGAGCTGATTACTTTAACTGCTTACTATAGCCCTTGATAAATATGCCATAGATGGTTACAAGCTATGTTGTTGTCGTTGTATGGTTAAAAGCTAGTTGCATTTAACTACAAGGTTCCGCAAAAACCAAGACAGCTGCGATGGCACAGAAACAAGTTCTACTTCGGAGCATCAGACCCGAATCACTAGGTGACCGATGAAGCTAATATGCGATTTTTTGTTAAAGTCGTTGTGCTCGTCGAAACATCAACTCTAGATCATAATCAAACTGTTTACCCAGAACCACAAGGTCGTACTAGATCCTCGTAAGGGCAGACTAAACACGAAACTGGCCCAGAAGAACGCTCCGAGGGTGTGAGCCACCGACTCCGAAGTGTCGCGGAAGACGAAATCGATAGACAGATCAGTGGATGAACGGGGGGGGGGAGGTACATACCTGCTCCGCCATGTTGAATTGTTGATGCCCGTAGGGACGAAGGCGACAGCGGCAAGGCGCGGATGGCGGCGGCGGGAGAAGATGGAAGGTGGGGTGCCCGAAGCCGAAAACCCTACTCTTTCCGCTGCCTATAAGTATGCTGTATGCAAGTTTGATGGGCTTTCTCTTGGCCTGGATCTCGCGCTGGTTAGACGTTGGGCCTCATTAGCCACGAGAGAGTACTAGTTTTCTGATGGGCTTTATACTGGTTGCCGTGCTTTGTATGGGCTGGACTCAAATGAGGAGTCTATATTAATCTATCCCGTTCTCCCCCTTCCTTCTATCCCTCTCTCTCTCTCTCTAAAAAAGGAATATATAAACGAAGAAAAGAGAAATTATGCGAGTCATGATTGGTGATTTGGCTAGAGCGTTGGGTGAACTATAATAAGTTTTTCACGGTCGCCTAGCGGAGGGAGCGCCGTTTGTCAGAGTAGTCCCTGTTATTTTAATTCGCGTCGATATACGCGCTTTAGTTGTGTCGCGATGAATAATTCCCCACTTGGGACGAGTTTGATCCGTCAGATCAATGCTGTGCGGCTCGTGACGAGGCAGGAACGCAGGGTTAAAGCACCAACTACCGTTTAGGCTGTTCGCTAAGTAGGTACTATTTTGGTTGATGTTCAGCCGAGCTGGCAAAGCTCTGTTTGTGTCGCGACTACGATGGTCAGCTGACATTAGGTTGGTTTGGTCCAACGTAATTTTCGTGTTCGCAAAATGCCGTTGGCTAGTCAGGCAAGCGTTTTATTTTTTTTTTTTTGACATATTACACATTGGGAAACAGGAGGACAATGGGCGACTGGTTATACTGTGATAGTTTCTTTTTTTTTCCTTCGTGCATATTAGTTATTAGAACAACATTTTTCGCTACCTAGTGAGAGCAACCGGGCAAATGTACAACAGTTCAAACCGGATAAACGAATTGACAACTGTGAGATCAGTGAGCAGAAAAACATCATTCAGCGCCATTTGTTTTTTTGAACACGTACTTCTTTTGCAATGATTTTAAACAACACATTCAGCTCCAATAACAACAGTCGTTCCAGATGGCGTGGAAGGGCGCTATATACAATTTTGCATCTTCCCTTCGCGTCTTGGAGGACACATGGAGCAAAGCAACTACCAGTCCAGTTCTCCAGGTACCACGAGACGAAGGGCTCACAAGCGGAGAGCACGACACGCACACTAACTAATAACTAATAGTATTGTACTAGAAGCCTTCATTTCAGGCTTTTCCAAGATATATACAGAACGGCCTGCTCCAGCCTGATTATTATTTACAGAGATTCTCAAGCACCATGCTACTCGGGTCGCATACTTATCAGATTAGGAAGCGTCGTTGCCTGGAGCTTCTTCATCTCGTTAGCTGTCACCCTGCTGGAATCGAGAGACAATGACCGCAGGTTCTGCAGGTCCTTCAGGTGTTTGAGACCTGCATTGGACACCCGCGAGTTCGAGGCGTTCAACGAGACCAAAGCCGTCAAACCTGTGCAAAATGGATATCCATGAGGCCTTTCAAAGGTCCATAGGGAAAATAATGACCTTATTTTGCACACTATAGTAGTACCAGAAATCAGCTCCAAGGTTTTGTCTGTCAGGTTAATATTTTGCGAAAGATTCAGGAACATCAAAGCTTTCAGATCCTTGATATTTTTCACTCCAGCATCAGTAATTGACCCACCACAGATTTCAAGAGACTGAAGGTTCTTAAAATCTGCAATAGCATAAATGGTCCCCTTTAGCTATAGAAATTTTCAATAATGTTTGCTGATAATAATCTTCAGATGGAAACAGGGATCCAAATAACACCACATAACAAGCTGACTGAACCCAACAAGGTCAGGAAAAAGCGATATACAGTGCAACTACTTAATAGTTCTGCACATATGACACCTACAACCAAGGTACATCAGACAAGTGTCGAAACAATTGGAAGGAAAATGTGAATTCTATTGATAATGCCAAGAGGGGTGAGTTATATATATAGGGTACACACACAGTTAACATCCCTCGCAATCGAAACTCTGGCTGCGATAGATGTTGAGACTGGACAACAACACACTTCCTACATGAGGAAACACAAACACACTCTAATAAGACCCCCTCGTAGTCACAACATCTAGCCGTGGCACCGCTAGATGTTGAAACTGGACCAAAAGACACTACAGACATAAGTAAACACACACTCTAACAACTTCCCGCGAAGAACACCGTATAAGAGCCCACTCACGCTCCCGAGCGACGACGAAGACGTAGTGGACTGCAAACACCTCGCCACGAGGGGCACGGCCGGTAGAGATGGCCCAAGTGCGCGTGGCGGAGGGCGGCGACACATGCGAAAGGCTGGCGGTGCGGAGTAGGAGGAATGCACGCGGCGAAGGCCGACGGCGCGGGGTAAGAGGAGCAGGGACGCGCGCGGAAGGCCAGCAACACGGGGTAGGAGGGACGCGCGCGGCGGAGGCTGACGACGTGGAGTAGGAGGGCAGGGACACGCGCGGAAAGCCGGCAGCGCGGGGTAAGAGGGACGCGCGTGGCGGAGGCCGACGTCGCGGGGTAGGAGGGCAGGGACGTGCGTGACGGAGGCCGACGTCGCGGGGTAGGAGGGCAGGGACGCGTTCGGAAGGCCGGCAGCGCGGGGTAGGAGGGACGCGCGCGGCTAAGGCCGAAGACACGGGGTAGAAGGGCAGGGACGCACGTGAAAGGCCGGCAGCGCGGGGTAGGAGGGACGCGCGCGGCAGAGGCCGACGACGCGGGGTAGGAGGGCAGGGACGTGTGCGGAAGGCCGGCAACGCGGGGTAGGAGGGACGCACGCGAAAGGCCGGCAGCGCGGGGTAGGAGGGCAGGAACGCGCGCGGAAGGCCGGCAACGCGGGGTTGGAGGGCAGGGACACGCGCGAAAGGCCGGCAGCGCGGGGTAGGAGGGACGCGCGCGGTGAAGGCCGACGGCGCGGGGTAGGAGGGCAAGGACGCGCGCGGAAGGCCAGCAACGCGGGGTAGGAGAGACGCGCGCGGCGGAGGCCGACGGCGAGGGGTAGGAGGGCAGGGATGCACGCGGAAGGCCGGCAGCGCGGGGTAGGAGAGATGCGCGCGGGGAGGCCAACAACGCGGGGTAGGAGGGCAGGAACGCACGCGGAAGGCCGACAGCGCGGGGTAGGAGGAGGGACGCGCGTGGAAGGCCGGCAGCGCTGGATAGGAGGGACGCGCGCGGCGAAGGCCGACGGCGGGGGGTAGGAGGGGAGCGCCAGCCAGGGGCACAACCAGGTCAGAGGAGCACCGGCAGGAGGCGTGCCGGCCAGGGGCACCGGCGGCAGAGGCAAGGAGAGGGGCGGTGCTCCCAGATCGGGCCGCCACAGGGCCATGGAGAGGGGCGGCGGCCCTAGATCGGGCCGCCATACGCCCGACTAGCACCTGGATCGGGCCAGAGGCCCTTGCGAACGGAGGCAGCGCCGGCCTGGCTTGAGCGGCGCCGGCCAGGCCAGGGTTGGCGGCGGCAGCTGCACCCATGGAGGAGGTCGCGGAACGGGCGAGCGGGCGGTGAAGGAATGAGCGCGGCAGGAGCGCGAGCACGACAGCGCCGAGGCCAGCCCGACGTGCGCCATGGCGATGTAAAGCGCCAGTCGCGCGTCGTGCTCCAGCGACAGACACGTCGTTCTCGGGCGGCAGAGGGGGCGGAGCCTTGCGCCATGGGCTGGGGCTGCGGCGGCTGATCCCGACAGGGAGGCGAAGGGAGGCGGCGGCGGAGGGCACAAAATTAAAACCACAAGGGCATTTTTGTCTTTTTTTATCAACATTTAACACCGTTAACAACACATACGGAATAGGGGTATACTTTGGCTTCGTTTCCAAAAAGCAGGGGTAAAATCACAAACTCTAATTTTAGAGGGTAAAATCACAATTAGACTTTCAACCAAGGGCATAAACACAATAGCCCCAAATAAAAATGGAGTATTTGAATGATTCTAGAATAGCGGAGTGAAATAGTACTAAAGATTAAAACTCTCAAAATAATTCACAAGCAAGATCTGTAGTTAAGCAACCAAGTCCACGACACAGATAATTTTGAAGCATGCTCTTACATCTCAAGCAGTTAGTTCCATAGTCACTTATACGAGCTCCAAAAAGGTCAAGATGAGTCAACCCGCTAAGACCTGCATTAGCACCACATGGATTAAAAGTAGAGTTAAATGAAGTGGTACTGAAAGTCGGGTCTGCAACAACTCGAGCATCTATGGAGAATTTACATATTAAACCATGAAATTGATCAAGTCAAATATTTTTCACATGGTCATATTAACATTCTAGCTGAGGCAACAACAACAACAACAACCAAGCCTTTATCCCAAGCCTGTTGGGGTCGGCTAGACATGAAACCCAATATCAATGAAGTAAAACAGAGGAAGAGATATGAGAACAAGGGGAAAAAAGGGAAAAAAAGAAAAAAAGGAAAAAAGAAAAAGGAAAAAGAGAAAAGAGAAAAGAAATAAGAAAAAAGAAAAAGAAAAAGAGAAAAGAAAAAAAAACAAGACTATGATTCTGGCACATGAATTGCTACTTTCCATGCGGTCCTATCATGAGCTAAGTCTCTGGATACATTCCAATCTCTCAAATCTCGTTTTACCGCCTCCTCCCAGGTCAACCTTGGTCGTCCTCTACCCCTCCTAATATTTTCTCTACCTCTTAAAATCCCACTGTTAACCGGTGCTTCTGGAGGTCTCCGTTGGATATGTCCAAACCACCTAAGCCGATGTTGGACTAACTTCTCTTCAATCGGCACCACCCCTACCTTATCACGAATCGCCTCATTCCTTATTCGGTCTCTTCTCGTGTGCCCACACATCCACCGTAGCATGCGCATCTCTGCGACACTCATTTGTTGGACATGTTGCCGTTTAGTTGGCCAACATTCCGCCCCATAGAGCATCGCGGGTCTGATCACCGTCCTATAGAACTTCCCTTTTAGCTTTTGTGGGACTTTCCTATCACATAGGATTCCAGAGGCTTGTCGCCATTTCATCCACCCTACCTTGATCCTGTGGCAAACATCCTCATCAATATCGCCATTGCTTTGTAACATTGATCCTAAGTATCGGAAAGAGTCCCTTCTAGGTACTATTTGTCCTTGTAGACTAACATTTCCCTCTTCACGACCAACACCACTAAAGTCGCACCTCATATACTCGGTTTTGGTCCTACTAAGTCTAAACCCCTTGGACTCTAAGGTTTGTCTCCATAACTCTAATTTCTTATCAACACCATCTCTAGTTTCATCTACCAGCACTACATCATCAGCAAAGAGCATGCACCAAGGGATATCCCCTTGTATATCCTTCGACACCTCATCCATGACCAAGGAAAAGATGTATGGGCTCAAAGCTGATCCTTGATGTAATCCTACCGTGATAGGAAATGCATCAGTCTCACTATCACTTACGCGCACACTTGTCCTAACATTATTGTACATATCCTTGATAAGGGTAATGTACTTTGTTGGCACTTTATGTTTCTCTAGTGCCCACCACATGACTGACCTTGGTATCTTGTCGTACGCCTTCTCCAAGTCGATGAACACCATATGCAAGTCCTTCTTCTGCTCCCTATATCTCTCCATAAGCTGACGAAGCAAGAAAATCGCCTCCATTGTAGACCTCCCAGGCATAAAACCAAACTGGTTTTTAGTGACATTGGTCACTTTCCTCAGGCGGTGTTCAATCACTCTCTCCCAAAGCTTCATAGTATGACTCATAAGCTTAATACCTCGATAATTAGTACAACTTTGAATATCTCCTTTATTTTTGAAGATAGGTACTAATATACTTTTCCTCCATTCTTCAGGCATCTTGTTTGACCGAAAAATGTGGTTGAATAGCTTTGTGAGCCATACTATTGCGACGTCCCCAAGACATCTCCACACCTCAATAGGGACATCGTCAGGGCCGAGGGCCTTTCCTCCTTTCATCCTTTTTAAGGCCTCCTTAACCTCAAACTCTTGTATCCTCCGCACGAACCGCCTGTTGGAGTCATCAAAGGAGTCATCCAACTCAACCATAGTGCTCTCATTCCCATCATTGAATAGCCCATTAAAGTAATCACGCCATCTATTCTTAATCTCTTCATCCTTCACTAGAATGCGGTCAGACTCATCTTTGATGCATTTAACTTGATTGAGATCCCTCATCTTTCTCTCGCGGATTTTTGCTACCTTGTATATGTCTTTTTCACCTTCTTTTGTCCCTAGTCTCTCATATAACTTATCATAGGTTTGTCCTCTTGCCTTACTCACAACCCGCCTTGCATTCTTCTTAGCCTCTTTGTACTTAAACATGTTGCTTGCGTTTCTATCATTATGCCAACTCTTGTAACACTCCTTCTCCTTAATGGCCTTTTGTACATCCTCATTCCACCACCAAGTGTCTTTATCTATAAGTTTCTTTCCCTTTGTCACACCGAGCACCTCACTAGCTACCTTCCTAATGCAAGTTGCCATCTTCATCCACATACTATCTGCATCTCCATTTTCTGCCCAGGGTCCTTCTGTGATCACCCTATTTTTAAAGGATTCTTGTGATTCTCCCTTCAACTTCCACCACTTTGTTCTTGTGATTTTGACACCTGTCCCGCAAAGAACATGTATGGAAGCGAAAGTCAGCTACCACAAGCTTATGTTGTGTCACAACACACTCCCCCGGGATCACCTTACAATCTAGACACTCCCGTCTATCCTTTCTCCTAGTGAGGATAAAGTCAATCTGGCTAGAGTGTTGGGCACTACTAAAGGTCACTAGGTGAGATTGCCTCTTCCTAAAGAGGGTGTTAGCTATCAACAGATCATAGGCTACGGCAAAGTCTAGGATGTCCTTACCCTCTTGATTTCTATCGCCGCATCCAAAACCTCCATGTACTCATTCAAATCCTAGGTTAGTTGCACCCACATGACTATTGAGATCCCCCCCTATGAGGAGTTTCTCAGTTATCGGTACACTACTAACCAATGGGTAAAAATATTGAAGCCAAAAGAACATGCCGATGCAATATTTAGAATGTGCTGGACTTTTTGCCAAAATATCAGTGGCACCTAGACCTAGCACATAGCAGTACAAACAAAGAAAAGAAGGATCGTGCATGAACAATCACTGTACGGTACATACTTGTAAGTGTTGCCAAGCCTACATCAGTAATTTGGCGATTATCAAGATTAATTGACTTCAGCGAACTCAATGCGGCAACCTTCTTCATACTATCATCCGTGACCAAGGTAAATGAGAGATTAAGACTCAGCAGATTGCGAAGACCTGCAAAAGTGGAATATCGAAGTCCTCCCTAATGATTATGTTTGAATTGCACATGCTATAAAAGAGGCATATCCGGAGACTACAAAACATCCTCAAAGGGATTCTGAGGCAATTTTGCCGATGAGAATTAGCAATAGAGCCAAGTTATATTAGGAGGCAATACAGGCTCAACAGAATCTAGAATCTAGAGCTACCATATCAAGTTGCTCAACAGAACATTCGCTAACACCTCACGTTGTTAGAACATGAAAAGTAAACACAGAAAACTCCAGCCCTGAACTTCAGCAGAAGATTCAACTACTAGAGAAAAAACAATATATTCAATAACCTTAACTATGTTAATAACTGATATACACACGTCAAAAAACAATATGCATACGAAACAATTACAACATGAACACGGGGCACCACAGTAGGGGCTTCCCTTACTGTATATTCCCTAAAGAAACATGAACATGGCATGGGGCTCTGATATCCCATAAACCATTCTTTTAAAAAGGAGAAAGTTTGTTTTACTACCCTCAAGTATCTTTGTTGTTCACTGAACCCCTAAACAAAATTTTAGTCTAATTTACCACCTTAAACTATTTAGATTGGTTCGATTCATCACCTTGTGAGGTTTTACTTTTTTGTTTCTCTATGGTCATGTAATGTTTGAGGATAAAATTTTATTAGATTATAAGTTACAACATACCAGATGTTAAAAAATAGTTCAAGAATTGGTTGTAATTTTCTTTACGTTGGAAGCATCTAATATAGATTTAACATAGGAGATGAAATAATGCAAGAAAATATTTATGAATAATTTTAAAAAATTATTTTAACATTGTGTACGATGTCATATACCATGCTACAAAATTGTAACTATAAACATAACCCATAAAGAGAAACAAAAAAAGAAAAATATCACAAATTTTGTAACACATCTCTCTTCCTCCATTTTATTTTTGGTGAAAGCACACATATCAGTACATCAGTATGTCAATTGTCAAAGCAGGAAATCCTAATCATGGACAACCAAAATATCATATATAATTCTTCTCACATTTCTAAAATGTCTAGGAACCCAATGGCATCAAAATGCTAAAAGACAAAAACAACATCAGAAGTCAAGACAAACCAGACAGATGCCGGAGTCCATTGCTTCCAACTTCAGTATCAGAAAGCACCAAACTTTGTAATAGCATAAGGTCTGCATATAACAGGCACATACTGTCACAAGAATAGGAAAGTAAAGTATAGCCATGATTACAATTTAGTAGAGTCAAAAGTCAAAGAAGCAAGTTCACAAGGTAACATAAGATTTGTGTTAAATAAAGATTGCTTTCAACAAAAGATCACATTATTGATCCCAAAATTGAGTGGTTTTGACACGATCAATGGAAAGACAACAGGATAAACAACAGATGAAGATGACAACAATGTACTTAGTGTTATAGTAGCCTGAAGATGAAAAAAGTAACTCACTTTTCAGATGTGAAAGACCTTTGTCCCCAATTTTGCATGAATCCAAGTTTAAGGACTCTAACTTGTTTAAATCTGGAAGAAACACAACAATTCATTACTACATTGAGTGGAATACTATAATAATTTTGTGGTTTTCGATTATCTCTAAAATAAAAGAAAACATAGCAGAAGATGGTAATCAGTGGTTGAGAACAACGAGAGCATGATGAATAGAAATCTACCAGCCAAAGTGAAAATCTTGTTCTGAGTTTCTACATATCTTTTTTTGAAACATTCTTTTATATCTCCAAAAAAGGGCGGGCGTACCCAGTGCCGAAGGCTCCCACACATTGTGGGGACTGGGGGAGGGTTATTTCTAGACAGCCTTACCCCTGCTTTTATGTCTCTGATGAACGTATTTTTTTAGAGACTCCGTGGAGAACAATAGTACCAAGACCATTACAAAAAAGAAAAAAAACACTCAACAATTCTATACTAGAACCACTAAATGGTTGGCCATTTTCATCATTAAGATCACCATTTTTATTGATATCAGGTGCTTTGGTGTTTACCAATCAAGGAATCAGCAAGAGAAAATCAAACCAATTTGTTAATGAAGAAATGAACTGAATCAAGCCGTTGAAAGAAATCAATATGATTAGATAATCTAACAAGGTGATACATGCCGTTGTATATGGACTATTATGTACACATTAAAATCATAAAGACACAAGTGTTGAGCAAAATTATAGCAGCCTTACCTTTCAGATGCATCAAACAAGCATCTGTTATAGAGTTAAACCCCAAGTCTAAGACCTTCAAGTTTTTGAGACCTGCAAAGCAACAATATGTAATGAATTAAATTTTAGCCAAGCATGCACACTAACAGTTTAAAGTAGTGACAATAAATGCTCAGCGGCTAACTAACGCAAAAAATGCAGGTAACCATGTAAGCTTATATACATCCTTCCAGCTTAGATGCATCCTTTTGTCCGACGTCCAGAAAGAATCAGGCATAACTATTTTTTTACCTCTAAAATTTTCACAGCCTTCATCATATATGCCACACCGATTCAAATTCAACAATACCAATGAAGCCAAACCTGCAAAAGTCAATACTCCATGATATCATAAATTTTTTATTGAACTAGCTACAGTTTGGTGGATGTATTTAACACCACCAATGGCAATCAAAAGAATTGGAACTCAAGAGGACCCTGAATACACATGGATACACAAGTGTCAAGGACTCGTACAAATCAGTGCTCAACACAAAAGCAGCATAATCATGTGTTTCTGTAACACCGTTAAAGAAAAGGTGTTTCTGTAACTGAGTACTAACTCCATGAAGATGACATTTATCTTCGCATTATCAGGGACTTCATTTACAACAAAGGGAAGGAATCAAACACTATTTAAAACGAAGAGATCATTGCTTCTCTGTCTATTTTTCGAAATCTGATTGCACGTCTGCCCTCGTTTTTTATCTTGGCACAATTACCCTTATGTTTTGAAAAAAATCCGGCACATTTGCCCCTATAGTTGTGTGTTTGTCCCTGTTTTCCCTGAAAGTTAGTGACAACCATGCCATAACTTTCTAAGTCTGGGGCAAACGTGCTATTAGAGATCAAAACTTGGGCAACAATGCAAAATACCCAACTAAAATGAAACCTAGCTCTAATAGCTACCTCCACTAGAAATGCCTCAGATAACACATTGATCTGAGAATCAGCAGTGAAACTTAGCTCTAGTAGAAATGCCACGTGTACCTAAGCATTGGTCTGAGAATATGACCGTAGCAACAAGTATCAAATGATTGGACACTTTTTTATATAAATTGGTCATGCCAATCTCACATAAATCATGAGTTGTTGTATATAGGCACATAATCGGATAGAAGAGCAAAATTTAAAGAAAGGAAATTAGCACTTCAATATTCCACATACAACCAAGGTTCGGCAGAACATTGAGAGCAGATGAACCAAGCAAAACATGGAAGAATTGTGAAGCTTTAAAAAGGTCAAAAACTATGAATTCATATCGAGTAGATACTGTCTTTGTGAGAACTCTTAATTCATGAGTTGTAGAGAGTGATTTATGCCACCACAAACAGAAACTAAAGCAGGTGTTGAATTTAAAGAAAGGAAATTAGCACTTCAATATTCCACATACAACCAAGGTTCGGCAGAACATTGAGAGCAGATGAACCAAGCAAAACATGGAAGAGTTGTGAAGCTTTAAAAAAGGTCAAAAACTATGATTTCATATCGAGTAGATACCGTCTTCGTGAGAACTCTTAATTCATGAGTTGTAGAGAGTGACTTATGCCACCACAAACAGAAACTAAAGCAGGTGTTGAATTTAAAGCAGTCGGTGGCATAGTCAGGAAAAGATGCAATACCTGAAATAGCTTCCAAACAAGCAGCAGTCACTGGGCAGCCCTCAAGATTCAACTGTGTGAGTTTTGACAGTCCTAAGAATGACAAATATTGAAACTGTCAAGTTGTATATCGACATAAACATCGCGAAAGCAGACTCTGAAATGTCAAACAAAGTATACTCAGAAGTAAATAGATCAATCTTTTAGCTAAAAATGAGAAAAGTTGTGATCCTGTTTACCTCTAAGATAAGATACACCAAGATCTGTGATTCTACAACATGACAATTGCAGATCTTTCAAATTTATAAGATCTAGAAAAAGGAAAGTGTTTGTCAGATTTACAAACATGGGGAAAATTGAACGAGACATCATAAACTTTAAGACAAGCACCTTATTTCTTGACAGACATCATTATACATAAGAGCAAAACTCAGAACAACTGCATATGTTATTACCTGATATATACTTGATGTCTGAATCTGCAATGTTATTGCAGTATCTCATATTCAGTGACTCCAGCTTTGTCATGTCTGAAAAATAATAATCACAACTGATGTAAATAACAACTCAAAAAACAGTCAAAGTTCACGATCATTGAATTGATAAACTAAACTTAGAACTCTGGAATTAGTTAAAGACAAAAATGATCGGCAGGAGGCACCAGAGAAGGTAACGGCACTGCGTAAGAGAAGAGGACCCCAGAGGGTTCTGATATAAAAGCGCATAAATAATGTTCAGGGAGGATCAGGACCTCCAGAAAATGTACCTTTCAAGTGAATGAGGCCACCATGAATCTTTGGGCACCCTTCAAGATCAAGTTTCACCAGATTCATTAGATTTGCAAGTGCTCTCATTCCATCAGATGTAACAGCATTACTTCTTTTGAAACTTAGAGAAGTCAGGTTTGAAAGTCCTGCAGATTTAGAAACATAAATGGGTTAGTTTGACAGAGATACAAGTTCTCAAAAGAAATTTATCAAACCGTAAGGTTAGGACACAACTTAGAGAAAATGAAACAGTATTGGAAAGACAACAAATAACCAAGGGAGTGTTGCACTTCTCAAAGCAAGTGAGTTCCATAAAGCCATTCCAGAACAGAACTGATCGGACTATATTCTTGCAGCATTGGCGACAGTTTTAAGCTCGTTCTTAAATCCATCTGTAACATTCTAGAGCAATTCAAGTATAAAAAACCTCAGTAAGGAGCATGTGACTGACCTGAAAGTATTTCTAGGCCATCTTTGGAGACTTGATCACAGTAATTACATGCCAAGCTTTGCACGTTTGAGCAATCTTTAAGAAGAGCTATTCCACTATCAGTTACTTCAGAGCAAGAAATATCAACGGACAACAATGATTGCCTTTGAGATGCCACTACTTCCATCCAAGAATCGTTCACTCCAGGATACTCCCCCACGAAAATGTCCTAACAATGAGAAGTATAATGGAACAGTTATCTGACAAATGAACTATCCTCAATATCAGATAGCTATAAACATTAGAACAGAAGCGTTACCTGCAGAGCACAATCCCGAAAACATTCAAGCATTTCCTCTGCAAGGCAGTTTGATCCCACCAGTTCACTGAAAATCTGCTGGCTTAGATCCCTCGGCAGCATTGCAAAACTAGAATACTTATCTATATCCTGCAAGTATTACAGTGTGTAAAAAAAACATTTCACGTAAAAATTCAAACACAAATAGCCACAACACTACCTTGCAGACTCTAGCCACACAAAGCTCCATGAGGGACGGGCACCGCCCAGGCCCCTTCCCCTGCCCCTTGCGGGAGACGTCAGAGCTGCTGCGGGGCAATGCAAGCAGCAGCCATTTCAAGCTGCTAGTCTTCGACAACCTTGTGGGTGTCTGGGAACCGTCTCCCTCATCCACCAACTGGCTCCTCTTCCTGGAGCAGACACCACCCATGATCGAGGTAGTTCAAGTACCGAAGAAAATCAGTCAAGTCGCTTGGTACCAACGATTTCAGTTCTAAAATGCTGGTAGCTGCACTGCGATTATCCAATCATTCATATGTGATGTAGTTAGAGCCCATGGAACCCTTAGTCACCTTTCACTTCGTTCTGCAACATGAACATCTTTTCAGAAGAATTGACAGTGGACGAGAGCTCCCAGATAATACTGACCGACAGAGTAGGTCAAAAAAAACGTTATACCATTCATCCCACTTATCCTAAATGACTCAAAATAAAATCGAGACAGAGCGGAACTAAAAAAACCAGCATAATTTCTTCACGATGCTATCGGAAACCATATTCCACGGATCGAACTACAGACCAGCATGTACCCAAATAACAGAGCCCCTGCCAGGTAGAACGACCTGAAATTTACTCAAAACATGGAGCAATCCACCACAGCGATCGAACTCCAGTCAAAATCCCACCGCGCATAGAGCCGATGAAAAGCATCCTCCCAAAACCTCACCGATCAGTCTCACCCGGGGTTAAACAACGAATCCCAGGCTACCAAAGGCGCAAAGAGCTGAGCAAATTGGGGGAAAGCAACAGCGGGCAGCGAAGCCCGCGCCCCAGAGGTCCAGCAGAAGAAAACCGAGCCAGGCGCAGAATTCTCACCAGCCGCAAATACCGGCGAGCCGCTCCGCCGCCACCGACCGAATCCCCGAGTAGGGTTTATAGTCACGCAGGCAGCGGCCCAAACACACCACCAGTTCACTGCTGCAGCTGGTACGCGAGAGAGAGAGAGAGGAGACACGACTACTGCGCGGCAGCGCCCTAAATATCTGACGAGCCCCTCTCGCGGGGGAGGACGGGACGGGAAGAGAAAGGAAGGGAGGAAATGCAAGTCGGGGGAAACTGACGCCGCGCGAGCCGGCGCGGCGCGGTGTCCCGCCACGGAGCGGGGTTAGTGTTGCTGACGAGCGGGCCCAGGACGTCGCTGGGAGGTGGCGCGGGTGGCTGGCTAGTGGGTGGATAGCGGAATGGATGCGGGGGTTGGTGTGGGCCCGTGAGGCGGAAAGGATAAGGCAAAGGGAGCACGCAACGCAAGTGAGCGGCCACCCGCACGATTGATTGTGCGGCCGTACGAGTGGCCGCTTTTTTTACGATTTACCGGGCCCCTTGTTTTGGTCCCACGGCTGCCCACTTTTTGTCTTTATTATTATCTTTTTCTGCTGCTACTACTATAAAAGCTAATACTACAAAAGCTCGTTTGGAACGCAAGAATGAAAAACATACGAATAGAAAAACACGCGGAAAAATAGAAATAAAGAATGTGAAAAAAACCAAATAATTGAAAACAAAAGAATTAAAAACTTTTGTTGTTTGGGCCGAAGACGCTGGCTCGGCCCGTTGACCTGGTACGTGCGGGACAGTCCAATCTTCCACGCACACCGCCGAGTCTATCCAGTGCAGGCCGACGGCGGCTGCAGAAGATCATCCCAGACGCATCGTGGGCCCAGAGGACAGTCGACACGCCAGTCCGTACTCGACCTAGTATAGTAGACCTGTACGAACAGCAGCACGGCGCAGAAGCGAAACAGCGCGACAGGAACGCTTGTTCGAAGAAGGCTCTAGAACTGAAGAGCCTAGTCACGCTCTGCCGTCCGCCCGTAAAACTCCAAACCGCAGCGCCGGAGGCGGCTCAAAATCTCCGATCTGGCCGTAGCCGAAGAGGGAGACGCAGACACGATGTTGCTTCTGCAGGAGCAACTGTGGTGTCTGCCAGCGAGCGCCGAGAGCGCTTCCTTTTGCTTTTCCGGCAGAGGGCGCGCGGCGTGAGCGTGACGACCCCTCCTCCCATTTCCGGCAAGGCACGGGCACCGGTTACCCGCCCCATGCCGGGGCCAAAGGCGAAAGCTGCTGCAGAGTCGGGTGAGCGGGGTGCCGACTTCCCGACGTGGTTTGCCGCTCCACTCGCCATCGGCATCGAATCATCTCGTCAACTTTTCCCCGAAACAGAACCATCGACCAGTGCACGCTGAACTTGCCGCGACTATCGATCAGTCACCACTCGCACACCCACCGCCACCAGAGAGAGAGATCGCCTCAGGACGCAGGAGAGGGCTTCGTGCGCACGGGTTAAATCCTAATGAAAAAAATCTGAAGGTCTCGACACGAGAGTTCGATGGAAGGTACGTGCTGGCTGGACCAACGTTTACAGCTGTTGATTAGTTCTGTGGACATTAGACACGCGTCGGAGACGAATCAGTGACTCATCATCAGGCCTGGCCTTGCTGTTTTCAGTTTCTTCTTCCTTCGAGGACCATCTAGGCCATGTCTTTTTGTTGTTGTTGTTTGTTGCCCACATTCCCGCTCTCAGTCTCAGTGGGGCACGCGAGAAAAGAAGAAGGAAAAGACGTCGGTTGCGGGCCCATATATTCCGGCCGAGACCTCACCGGCTCGCCGTAGGTTTTGTTGCACGGCAGTTAACCCGACCCAGCATTGCTTTCTACGGCCCATCAAACCGGACACCGCATTGCATTTTTTTTTCCTGTAAGCAAAGGACAGCAGGAAGTAGCCCGTGAGGTTGTGGGCCTATTACCGCATGAGAAGGGGGCAAGAGGCCGAATCAACACTGAAACAAAGCACGCGATCTGGGTTTGATGGACCCTGCCTCGTCATCGTTCCCCAGCAAAATAAGGATTACCTGTTGACCTGCAACATGGAAATCTCGACAGAAAACGCTGGACAAGAAACGGGAGCACGATAACCATGAGACTCGTCATTATATGGCACTTTTTCCTCAAAAAAAAAAGAAATACCAGTATACCACCAATGCTTCTTAGAAGTGAACAAGCTCAACCATTCCCATACTTCTCCACTTGACCTGATAGTGGTAGTTCCATCGGATTTCTTTGATTATTGCACAGTATCTAAGCCCTTTACCCCTCACGTGATATCAAGCCGACGGTACTACCAATCACTTACAAGGGGAAAAGCCCTGACGAAGAGGCCAAGAACAAAAAGGCTATCATTGGCTTGCTCGGCGGATGCAAAATACGTCCAGGCAACGAGAGGCCCATTGAATCGAATGCACAAAACGGACACCTTCCAGTTCCCACTGTGCCATCCCGCTTATGTTGGATTGAACCAGGGGCTCACCGCACCGTTCACACGCCCATTCCCATGGATGCCTGCGCCATTGGGTGCTATCGGGGAAGAGGGGGTCAATGAAGACGGCAGGCCAACTGCCGCTGAATGGGACGAGGAGAATAAGCCAGGGATATGTGCGAGCGAGGTGGCACCCAAGAGATGGCTGCTGCCTTTCCTTCGCTGAATTGCATGGATCCGTCTTAAACTCTGCTCGTGGATGTTTGCGAGTGCCTCGAGCTCATCCAACGACAAAGCTTCAATACCAACACCATACATCGGGGCATGTCTAGCCATCTCATCTTGGAGTGATGTCTCAAGTGTCCGAATGTATTGCTGAAAGATGATACAAAAGTAAACACAGTATAAGTTGTGATATAAAGTTCCAAACTATAAAATAGTAAAAACAGAACACGAGCAGGACAAACATAGTGAAATTGCTCATCATACAAGCACCATGAACTACCCATAGTTGCAAAGTTAAGCAGCATCTCAGGCGGCAATAATTAAGATATCAAAATAAGTTACTGGTATGAAACCCGCCACAGAAATTTGCATGTAGTTTGCTAACCAGGTATCTGCGTGGAATCTCTCTGAGCATTAATTAGATCCTTTTGCAAGAGAGTACTTTATTGATTACATTTGCCAACCAGTTATGTCCATGGTATTACTCAGGAACATGATTACAGTTTTTTTTCAAGAAGCTCTTGAATACGAACTGATGCTTTTGGGTCCACCATACTTAAAGATGTGTCTTAAATCTAGATAATGGGCTAACCCATGAACTCCGCTATAGAAATTGTTAGACTGTGTGTGTCAAGGGGTATTTTGGTCCTTTGAGTTGGGTTTCATAGCCTATATATATGTAACCCCCTTTTGTATTATCAATAGACATTATTCCAATATTTCGTTCCAATATGGTATCAGATTAGGGTTTCTGGGCCTTTCCCTCTCTCCTCCCACAGCCGCCGCTTCTCTCCTCTCCCCACAGCCGCCGCCTCTCTCCACTCCACCACAGCCGCCACCTCTCTCTCTCATGTAGCGGGCGCCGCAGCAGCCCTGCCAGCATGCCACCGCCGTGCCTCTGGACCCCTCCGCCGCTGCGCAGTGGCCGCGCGACGCCGTACCCAAGCGACGCCGCCAGCTTCCCCGGCCCCAGCGCGACCGGATCCGCCGCCGCCGTGCCTCTGGCCGCCGGGAGAGGCACCTCCGCCGCGGCCCCTACGTGCCTCAGTGGCCCAGCGCCGCGCCCCTGCCGACCTCCCTCGCCTCTGCCCGCCAGGAGAGGCAGCGCCACCGCTGGATTTGCCTCCCCCCTCCTCCCCCAGCAGCTGGGCTCTGGCCACCGGAGGCTGCTGGATCCGCGCCCGCCGGGTTCTGGCTGCCGGGGGGCCCTTGGCTCCGCGCCCGCAAGGTCATGGCCGCCGGGGTTGCAGGATCCATGTCCGTCGGGCGTCATGGCACCTCCATCGCCCCTGCACCCACGCAGTCGTCATCAATGAATCCCGTCTCTGCACATCCTGGTGGGTCGTCGCTGGCTCGGGCTCTGCCCTTGTCGCCGGCCCTGGTGCTGCTGAAGTCGAGTCTCTGGCGCTATCGGGCTTGCTGTCTTTGATGTACGCACCATGCGTAGTCCGCCTCACCGCTCGATTCCCTTCTACCCCGTGTTGCCGGCCTTCCGCGCGCGTCTCTGCCCTCCTATCTCGCGATGTTAGCCTTCCGCACGTGTCCTTGCCCTCCTACCCCGCGCTGCCAGCCTTCCGCGCGCGTCCTTGCCCTCCTTCCCCGCGCCGTCAGCCTCCGCCGCGCGCGTCCCTCCTACCCCACGTTGCCGGCCTTCCGCGCGTGTCCCTTCTCCTACCCCGCGTTGCTGGCCTTCCGCGCGCGTCACTGTCCTCCTATTCCACGCTGCCGGCCTTCCGCGCGCGTCCTTGCCCTCCTACCCCGCGCTGCCGGCCTTCCGCGCGCGTCCCTTCCCTACTACCCCGCGCAGCCGGCCTTCCGCGCGCGTCCCTTCCCTCCTACCCCGCGTTGCCGGCCCTCCACGCGCGTCCCTGCCCTCCTACCCCGCGTTGCCGGCCTTCCACACGCGTCCCTCTTCCTCCTACTCCGCGCTATCGGCCTTCCACGCACGTCCCTCTTCCTCCTACCCGCGGTGTCGGCCTTCCGCGCGCGTCCCTCCTCCTACCCGCGCTGCCGGCCTTCCGCGCGTGTCCCTCTTCCACCTACCCCGCGCTCCTACCCCGCGCTGCCAGCCTTCCACGCGCGTCCCTGCCCTCCTACCCCGCGCTGCCGGCCTTCCGCGCGCGTCCCTGCCCTCATATACCCCGCGCTGCCGGCCTTCCGCGTGCGTCCCTGCCCTCATATACCCCGCGCTGCCGACCGTACGCGCACGTCCCTCTTCCTCCTCAGGGTGGGCAAAATTAACCGAACACCGAAACAAAAAAAACCGGAACCGAAACCGAAACAAACAAAACCGGCCAAACCATAACATATTTCGGTTAGCATTTTGCGAAAACCGTTTTTTTGCCTAGAAATTCCCTTCCCCAGACCCCACAACGTGTGGGAGCTTTCAGCACTGGGTATGCCCCCTTTCGGTTTTTATTTACGGTACCGGGTTAACCCAAATTTAGCCCAATAAACTATTATATACACAATCAGCCCAGCCCATTCCAATAAAACAAGCAGCCCAGCCCAACAATAACCCTATGTCCCACGCACCCTCACACCGCCTCGTCCCACACGCCCTCACGCCGCCGCCGCCCCCGCCGCCCATGCGCCTCGAGCACTAGACGCAGCAGCGCCCGCGCCTCGACACCGGTGGAGATTGGAGTCCACCCTCGACGCCCCCGCTGCTTCCGTGCTCCGGCCGCGTCGTCCTAGCCCGCCACGCGCCACCCTGACCCACCGCCCAGGCCCGCCGCGCGCCTCCCCAGCGGTCGCGCCACCAGGCCTCCTCACGATTGCAGCCGCCGCGCTCTGTCTGTGAGACATAAGGTTTGGTCGGTTTAACCAAAAACCGGATCGAAGTTTCCGGTTAACCGGGGTGCGGTTTTTCTTTTTTTGTGTTAATATTTCAGTTTCCAGTTTTCAATAACCAAACTTTTTAAAAAACAGGAAAACCGAACCGACCGGTTTGGTTAACCGTACACCCACCCTGACTTCCTCCTACCCCGCGCTGCCGGCCTTCCACGCGCGTCCCTTCCTATCCCGCGCTGCTGGCCTTCTGCGTGCATCCTTGCTCTCCTACCCCGTGCTGCCGGCCTTCCGCGCGCGTCCTTGCCCTCCTACCCGTGCCGTCGGCCTCCGCCGCGCGCGTCCCTCCTACCCCGCGTTGTCGGCCTTCCGCGCGCATCCAATCTCCTACCCTGCGCTGCCGGCCTTCCGTGCGCGTCCCTCCTGCCCCGCGCCGCCGGCCTTCCGCGCGCGTCCCTTCTCACTCCGCGCTGCCGGCCTCTGCCGCACGCGTCCTTCCTACCCCGCGCTGCCGGCCTTCCGCGCGCGTCCTTGCCCTCCTACCCCGCGTTAACGGCCTTCCGCGAGCGTTCCTGCCCTCTTACCTTGCATCGCAGCCATCCATTGTGCGGCGTCATGACTCTCCTTCCACGCTTCGCCGGCCTCCGCCATGCTCACTTGGGCCATCTCTGCCGGTCGTGCCTCTCGTGGCGAGGTGCTTGCAGCCCACTTCGTCCTCGCCACCGCTCGGGAGCGTGGGTGGGTTCTTTTACGGTGTTCTCCGCGGAAAGTTGTTAGAGTGTGTGTTTACTCATGTTTGTAGGATTTTTTGGTTCAGTCTCAACATCTGCCACGGATAGATGTTGTGACTACGAGGGGGTCTTATCAGAGTGTGTTTGTGTTTACTCATGTAGGAAATGTGTTGTTGTCCAGTCTCAACATCTGTCGTAGCCAGAATTTCGACTGACGGGGGGTGTTAGAGTGTGTGTGTATTGTGTGTGTCAAGGGGTACTTTGGTCCTTTGAGTTGGGCTTCATAGCCTATATATATGTAACCCCACCCCCCTTTGTACTATCAATAGAGATTATTCCAATATTTCATTCGAATAGAAATTTCTTTTGATCTTTGTGATCTTAATTAGATAATTTTAATTCATTTTCAGAAACATCTTCTCATTCTATTGGAAGTACCCTTCTGAATTTCGAAGCACAAAATACAAGTCCGGTTGATCTACATATATCAAATAGTTCGTGAACAAATCCCTTGGTTTTCCTGGAAAAGTTTAAAACATAATATGGAATAATTACCATCTTTTAATAAGGCATCAGAGAAAATCAGAACAAACTGCTATTACGGAAACATAAAAGATTAGCAAGGTGGAGAACCTGGCAAACTTGCAGTTTTGATTCCATCCCATCAATGTATGCTTCACAGCGAGCAATTTGTTCTTCTTTTTCCTTTTTTTCGCCCTCAGTTTGCCCGACTGTCTGTGTCAGCCTTCTCACTTCATTCTCAAGTGATTTTCGAATCTCTTCACGACTCAGTGTTTCAGCTGCATAACGTTTTAATTCTTTATCAAATCTTTTCCTTGAAGTTTCAGCATCCTTCAGCCTTTCTGCTAGTGTATTTTTCTCCTTTGTTAATTTCTGCAGCATATAAAAACATTAGCATTTTTAAATGTAAAGCATCAATCCTGTTATTAGTGAAATGCAAATAGCCACATCAAGGTAACGATAAATTTAACAAGAAGGCCAGCATTGCCTCATACAAATCCATATTATATATGTAGTTTGTTGGTATGAGTATCTTCTGACATAAGACTAAGCCAGTAGTATAAATCAGTAAAATGACTTCTACCAAATTATGTATACACACTGATACAGTCATTGATCTTGAACTCTTGATCCACATAAATTGTGATTCTTCTTATAAAATAAGAAGGCAAGAAATCAGTAGTCAAGCAGTATGCAGGCATGCAGCCACTAACAATTACAGTACAGGTGTAGAAGATCAGTCACTTGACCTTAGAATGTGTCCGAGGAACAATATTACTGGTTGATCCCATGGAACACATTCCAGAAACTGAGAAAGGTATACCATGGATTCTAACAAAGTAACAAATGATGCTTCAGCATTAGCACATTAAACAGGATAATTACAGACATCAACAAAATCGTCATTGATACTTTCAGCATATATGTTCATATAGAACTATCACCGAATACCTTCATCATGGAATGCAAAAAAAAGCATATCTGGTCAATAGTCACTTGGGAACAATTAAATAATCTATACGGAAAGGATTATCAGATGTGATGAAAGGCTACTTAACTCATCAAATGTGAATCATTATCATGATATGCATGTTTATGATATCAGATACATGAGATAATCTTATGAAGGAGTTATCAAATTATGCATCAAATATGAATGGCTCATTCTGATTACCATAAACACATCTGAAAGCACATATCATGTAGGATTAATATAATTTGTACCTTTAGTTCTTCGTGCTTCCTAGCTTTCACCATTGCCAGTTGTGATTCTGCATCATTAAGACGGTCATGGAGAGCCTTCTTATCAGCAGACAACTTTCTGATTTGCTCATCTTTTTCTGACCGCACCCAGTCCACTTGTTTCTCCATCTCCAGCATCTGATCCGATAGCTTCTTCTTCTCACGAGTAAAACGATCCCTCTCGGCTTTTAGCTCAGACTACAATGAAAATCAACAAGTATAGGCTAATGAACAAACAGGAAAAACAAGGTTAACAGCTAGGTCAAAGCAAAAAATTACCCTTAGACGGGCAATAGTTGCCTCTGATTCAGTAAGTCGTTGGCTCAATGCAGCTTTTTCATTGGTGAAGTCCGTTTGTTCCATTTCCATTTCCTCCCGTAAACGGACATTTTCATCTTCAGTGGCACATATTTTGTGCCAAAGATTTGAACGATCAGCCTGAGCAACTTCAGCAACTTCACGCATCATGTTCAAAACAGGTCTTCCGATCCCATAATCCTCCTTAATGAGAAACACCAAGACATCCATATCGATGTCGACTGCCCGGCAGTTACCAGACGTATTTGTTGCTCGTTCAACAAGACCCTTCAGAATCCTATATCTATAATGATCCTCAGCATAAATCTTAAACATGATAGCATAAAGAATCCGCACAAAGTCTTGAATCTTGGTTTCTGTAGATAAAGATAACACCTCGCCTAGAGCAAGAACTGAAGTGAAATCATCTTCTTGGACAGCCAAAGACTCAAACTGCTCATCTAAAATAATTTGTTTGTACTGTGAATCATTCACAACAGATCCCGACTTTAAGCTTGACCTGTGAGAATGCCTTCTTTCCAGCACCATAGCTACTAATTGTAGACCAAAGGCTCCTCGCAATAAAGCCCTCTCAAAAGTCTGTGCAACTTCGACAAACAACCTGGGTATTGATAACATCTCTATCAGTACAAAAACATCTGATAAATGATGTCTACCATGCACCGTTTTCCCTTGCCAAGAATGCATCCCTTCAGATGAAAGCCCATCTGTAGTACAGGTACTACAAGACGATGAAAGACAATTGTCATCAGGCTCACAATCAGAATCAATATCCTTCAATATAGCTTGAGCTATATCCGGCTGGCTTTGTATCGTTTTAGACAAAAGGTCAAACACGCAATGTGGAACTTCACTTCCCAGATCTTTTAATCTCCATCGAACAGCTTTGGCCTTTTGGGAACAAAAACCGAGTTATAAAAACTAAGAACATGATTAACGAATAGGAAACTATCATGAAGCATGACTGGCAAACGTACCGCTTGAGAAAGATGTTGGCATTGTGATGCCACCTTCAGAACATAAGTAATGGCAGCTACAAGAGACTCGTCACTTGAATCAGATAATAATTCAAGTGCATGAACAGATGCTCGTTCCCAGATATCACTTTCAAACTCTAACTCAGAAAGGGCACCAAAAACCTGCCATGGTTACAATGAAATCAGAACCATATCAGGTATCAGTTATACAATCATTTAAGTCACAAACTTACGGTACAGTTGTACAAATACATACAAATCAGCTAATCATTCCAAAAATACTAAAATAGTGGAAATGATATGGTTCCAACAATGAAACTGTTTAAGAACATAGCAATAGTCTAAGGGGACCAACTTACAGGTAATCGCAATGAAGGTTCTGCATCTGGCTTTTGAAGATGATCTAACAGTACACAAGCTGCGGTAGAATGTTCAGAACCATCAACTAACTTTGGTAAGAGGGCAATCAAATCTGGGTGGAGTTGTTTTGGAGATTTCTCTAAGACAAGTGCAATCTTCTGGACAGCTTGAGGCCACCTTCTTGGTTCAGGGCATCCATGCGAAACAGCGCTATCCAATGCTCTCAATGAATTAACAATCAAATGTAACAGTTCCTCTGACTGCTCCGGCCATTTTGACTAACAAAAATATTGGCAAGACAATGCATCAATATAAGGGAAATGTAAAGAACTAATGATAAGGTTAAAAATCATATGGGACATCAAATCATACTCATACCCGAGAAGCCTGCTCTGACTCTTCATCTGCAGGCAAATCAGTAGCAGAGGTTTCCAGCGGAAAACAGGAATGTTCCAATGTATTTGCAGTAACATCATCTGTATCCAAATCTGCATCTTGTGATGCATAACTGTCTCGAATATCATTACTATTAGGTTCCGCCCTCTCATACACATTACTGCATGCATGTTCTGTTAGTTCACCTTCAACACTAAGCTCTGGTGAAGAGCTAGCCCCACTTGAATCGGGAGAAGTTTTAGTACTTGCTGAGGAGCCATAGGTAGATCTTCCTTCTAAAGGTTGACAGCACTCAACCATTATATCTAGAAGCAAATCTATGATAGCCTGCTTCAAGGCACTAACCCCCATCAACAAACTAATGAGACTTGTGGAGCTTGAATCACATTTTGAGCCATCTTTCTTTCTGCCACCTTTGGCGGATACTTTGGTTGGAAGAAGCATACGCTTAACTTTTGCTGGATTATCCAGATAAACACGCAGGCCAGTGAGGAACCCAGCAATTGCACTAGTGTCCGTCGGAATTTTCTCTCTTACGGTAACTTGCGGTTGAGTATACTTATCACCATATCTAACTGAAAATCCAGCTCTGGAGAGGAGGTTTCGGAACATATCTTCGTCGTCACCACTAATATCTTCGCTTTCTTCAGAATCAATAAGTTCATCAGGATCTGTTGACAATTCATCCTGGTCATCATCTGAAGCCAAAACCTGCAACACAAGTACACATCCAGTTATCAGTTCTCAAACAGACTTTACTGTCACAGCATAAGATAGATCGACTCGACTATAACATAACATGTAAATATAAAAAAAACATGCTATCACCCAAACCCGTTGAAGGTCAGAAAGCCTACGTCTATTACTGAACAAGGATTAACTAATCCTGCATATATCAGCATCTTAAGAAGAAAACCTAACCTCACCTCAAGATCAGAGAAATCAAACCATGGACAACAGTCAATGATTTCACAAACAAAAACAACACTGTCCCGGACAAGAAAGCCAGCATCAGTATCCAGCATGTCTGAAACCTTCATGAACTGGAGAACTGAATTGTTCCATGTTTTTGTGCAGATTGAAGATTCCTTGCATACAGTTTTTGCAGAATTCTTCTGGTTAACTATAGCCATCTTATAGCGGACCCAAAAGTTTTTATCAGGATCACTCCCAGATGATTGATCACTCTCCAGGTATATGCAGATTGTATCAAATGACTCATATACACCTGCAAGTTGCGGTGAGGTAAACACAAATTATGATTTTGGTACAGCTGTATAAGATACAAAAGTAAATAAACTTCCTTTACCTATCCGCAGCTCACAATCCCCAGCTTGAAAAAATTTACTAAAAATCTTTCTTGTCTCGATAATCTCCTTAAATGACAAGAAATTTTCCACTTTCCATGTAAATGATAGTCGTTTTGGCAAAGCTTCAATTTGACATCCAGAACTTGAGCTGCATATTTCAGGTCCTTCATTGTTGAGATCTTGCATAGTTGTAGTTTCCTTCAGAATGAGAACTTCTGCAGAAAACACAACACTATCCTGTACAAGAAAACCAGCATCCTGATCAAAGAGGCTAGTTAATGTCAAAAATTCACGCCAGCCCCAATCCTTGGCAGACTTAGAGTACCGATTCTGGGACTCTTTCATGATTGACTTCTCCTCTGCTTTCTGATTGATGACAGAGAGTCGATGGCTCACAAAGCAACTCCATTCACTGGTCGTATTTCGTGGATCTGTCACTTCCAGAAACACTGATAGGTGGCATGGAGGTTGAGACTGCCCTGGTTACAGCAAAATAAAAAAAATACACTGAAAGAATCAGTACAAACATCTTAAGAAAGCTTAGATATGTGACTTTAGCAAATAGTAATACTCAGGTCTACTCACAAGGAGACTGACCATTGCTTATTGTGAAAACAAGAGGACACATTAAGAAGACCCAAAAGCCCGGGTTGTAAACAGTGTAATCCGAATCCAGTAAAATGCATGCTCAGTGACAGCGGTCAATGCACCAAAAGAAATAACTATTGTCTACATCATTGATCCAATATTGACGGAAGGAGCCTAAGGAATGTTGGAAATCTGATGCTGATTCTCATTGTCCAGCAGCCCCTCTATTCCATTTCTTATATAGGGGTACATGTGTAGTCCTACTAGGACTTGACTCATGGTCCAACTAGAACTGTTTATTACTGCTTTACTAGGACTCTTTAAGTCAATTTCAAAACTGCACAACTATGTTTATCCCTAAGATTTTTTTATTTCTTTCCTAAACTAGAGACGTAGACCAATATGCCAAGGGCTCCTTAGCTGCACCTGCCAGCCCCAATCCGACTTACATCCAGAAACAAGATTAACTCTAACGATCACTCCCTTAATCTTGTTTTCTTCATGAACTCTAATCTTCACATGCCTTAATCAGGATGACAAATACTTCTTCATCGTCCCACACCACACTCGGACTAATTTTAGGATGACGAACACACCTTTTTCACCCTAGAATGGCTAATACACCTCTTCCACCCTGCACTCAAACTCGGGATAGGATGGTGAACACGCCTCTTCCACCCTGCACCTAAATTTGGGATGGCACAAATCTTTACATCCCTTCAACTTGATCTTGGGATGGAACAAATCTTTACATCCATGCACTCAATCTCGGGATGGAATACGTCTTTGCATCCTGAGCACACCTCGATAGAGATGCTCATGGCCACCCCTGTTGTCACGAATGGAGCATACTTCTCTTGCTGAATCCACCTCTGCCACGCCCTTGGCAAAGTCATTGATTAGCTCACTCAGCCACACGTCCCTGTGGCGCTTGTGCTCCACCCGTCGCACGAGCGACTCCACCTCCTGCTGACCTTTTGCCTTTAACCTCCTGCCTCCTCTGTTTCTTGGAAAAGCAGAGCAGCTTGGGCCTCGCACACCCTGCACCACGAAGTGCGTCTCTAGGGCCGCCACCACAGCGCGTTGACCACGCGTGCCGTCACGTGTAGCACCACCCACGAATGTTGTGCAAGTCTGGCACAGCCTGCAATGCCCGCCTCAGCACGCTGCTGAATCGTCCGCACCTCGCTTCAATCTCGTCACGCCTCCGCAGCAGCTGGTCACGCCTGGCAGCCGCTCGCTGCCGAGCTCGCGCAATCCGCTTCCAATCTGTGCCGCAACTCCCCTGCATGAGTGTGCCGCTGCCCAGACTGGCTGCCATGGCCACACCGCCTCCCAGTCGCAAGGCGCGCGACTCTACCTAGGTCCGAGGCCACGTGCGTGACAGCCGCTTCTCTTGGAGCAGTTGCCACCGGAGCCTTGCTGCTCGCACGCACCACCATGTCTAGGGACGAGGTGCTCGACTTCGACAACTTCCTCTCTCCCCATTTAGCACGCCCCAGCTCGACACTCGGCCTTCCCGATTGGCTGCCTTGCATGGAGTCGACGCGCCACTGCCATTCTTGGAGATGCAATGCCCTGCAGCACCTAGAGCCGCCTTGCCCATCCACGCCTTGAGCCATCGCGCCCTACCGGGCCTAGATTGGCCACCCCCGGGAGCGCTCCTCTCGAGGGCAGTGAGACTGGATCTTCAAGTGAAGATCTGAATACTAAATGTTAAAAGTTTGTCACTTGTTCTCATTGTCCAGCAACCCCTCTATTCCATTTCTTATATAGGGGTACATGTATAGTCCTACTAGGACTTGACCCACAGTCTGACTAGAACTCTTTATTTCTGCTCTACTACGACTCTTTAAACCTATTCCAAAACTGCAACAACTATTTTTATCCCTAAGATTCTTTATTTCTTTCCTAACCTAGACACCTAGACCGATACGGCGAAGACTCCTCAGTCGCAACGGCCAACTCCGACCCGACTAACGTCCAATAACAAGATTGACTCTAACAAGGAAGTCAAATTTGCAACTGTATTCACAAACTAAATATTCTATTTCTATTTGAAAAGTCAAATCTAAAATTACTTTACTAGTTTGGTCTAGGATAATCATGAGTCGTAACTCTTGGATCATCTCATAGCAAAATCGACTTTGTTTATAACCTAAGGGAAAGTAGGGAAATCTGTAAAACTAATGAACAAACAACATTTCACTGTGTTAACATATGGCTGTTTCTACTGGAGGGGAAGAGTGAACAACACTTTTCAACGGCATTTCACTGTGTTAATCTATGTCAGATCACCTCAAAGTGGCGACCTCAAATGCTCACATGAATAAGCACTATTTAGCAGGGATCTTGGGTGGGCGGGATGAGAAATGGACACAGTATATTGTTTTGTAATAAGTAACAATAACTAAGAAAACAAATATGTCTGCCATCCATAAGTCCAGTCACCCAGCCCAGGTCCTAAGAAGTGAGGACAGTCCAGCTGAGAGTAATAGTTATAGACTGTGTCTAAGGGGGGAAATCACAGAATTTGTCACAAGACAAAAAAAGATTACCTGTATTATTCTGACAGGTTCTTTTCTTGGAAGGATCTGTGATGTTCTTACCTATGTATTTGTTGATAGGGGTATTTGATGGAATTGATGCACCAATAAGATCATCTATAATGTTATGTTTTATCAATTTATTCCTTTAACAAAGATTTATGAAATTTCTGCCAATATATTCATTGATTGCATGGTTACTTGGTTAGTACGCTATCTATTAGCTATCTCTTGTAAATACAAACTACTGATGTTGAATTTCATGGTGAGATTGCATTTACTCCTAACAAATGGCAAAATTCATTACCAAATCCCAACTTAATCAGGAGTCCCTCAGCTTGGTACATATAACCCTATAATCGTTCAAGTATGTAAAAGATCTATGCAAACCATTCAAGTGTACAGGAGCCTAATTACCAACAGTTTCTTGCCAAGTTTTAATCCCTATAAACAGTTTCATGTATGTCAAAAGTCAGAACTAAATTAATCAAGTTGATTTTGACGTTACCAAATGGATATGAAGAAAACATACACGCAAACACTCACCCCGTGGATAGACAATAAGACAGCAGTCCCGACTTCCAACTTGAAATCGTCTGCTTTTGATACACAGACCCGTGATCTTGCGCTTCTTTAGAAGTTCCTTCAGTTTTGTGAAGCTATCAATCCTCCACATGAACTTCCCAAAGTGTCCATCTGACTTCCTTGCCCCGGCACGCCCAACACCAGTACCACCTATTCCCACAACCATTGGCAAGCTACGAGTGAAAGAGTTCGACTCCTTTATCGCATGCACTGAGGCACTAAACACCACAGCTCCATCAACCAGGTATCCACTATCAACAGCCAAAAACTCATCCATCTTGATGTAATCCCCCCATCCAAGGCTGGCATTATCCGCCCCGAATCGACCATATGAATCCTTGTGGATATGGCTCCCACCAGATCTCTGATTAAGGATCGAAACCCGGAAAATACACCAGCATCCACGATCAGCATCTGATACTCCACCCCCTGCACTGCTTGCTGCCAATGCCGACGCCGATGACCCAGACGCTGCCTGCACCGAGTCCTTACTTTCTAGACAAACTGACAAATGATCAGCGCCAGATACATTACTCTGGTAGACACTGATCCGGAGCCCGCAGTCGCTCCCACCAGCCACAGCGGCAGCAGGGAAGAATGCAGGGCTCATGATCTTCTGTGTGCGAATCATCTCCCGGAATAGGCTAAAATTAAGCACCTTCCAGGTGAAACGGCCGTCCGCATCAGCAAAGGAGGTCTCGGATAGCACCGATATGTCAGCTGCAATGACGAGCGCGTCGTGGGGCTCAAAGAGAAAGGCGGCGGAGGAGGAGGGCGCAAAGTCGCACCAGCCGTGGGAGCGCTTCTTCGACGAGAATCGGTGCCAGGAATCGCGCCCCACCGACTTGGCGGGATCGGTGGGGTGGACGACGGAGAGGCGGTAGCTGAGGAAGCAGTCCCATTTGGAGGAGGTGCTGGTGGTTGTGGAGGACGACGACGACAACGGGGTTTTTGGGTCGAGGACCTGGAGGTAGAGGGAGAGGTACCCCGGCAGCGCCTGCGAATCGCCGCGCGGGTAGAGGAGGAGGCGACAGTCGAAGCCGCCGACCTCGAAGTAGCGGCTGTAGAAGGTGCGGGAGCGGGTGCGGGGGAAGTCCGGGAGGGTCCACCGGCAGGATGCGGAGGCGTCACCGCGGCGCTCGACCGAGAACGTCGCCGAGGTGGAGCCCGACGGCGACGGCGAAGGGTCATCGGTGACGGCCGCCGCCTCGACAGCGGCGGCGGCGGCGGCGGCGGCGGGAGTGGTCGACTTCATAGATTGGGGATTTCCCGGTGTTTTTCTGGAGTGCTTTTTTCGCTCTCTTTTTTTTTTCTCCTTGGTCTTGGGGAGGCAAGAGCTGGACGAGCGGTATTCCAACTGTGCTATTGTACTGCGATGCTCGCTTTATTTTCATTCATTTTAGATTGGTTTGTAGGTTTTCCGTTTTGAAATAAATAATATTTAAAATAACTAATTTAGTTTAAATTAAATTACATGTTTTGTGTTAAACATCATTTATTTCAGAACAGAGGTAAAACGTAAACATATAATTTTAGAACAAATCAGGTTGAGTCCTTAAAGTTAACTAGGTATTTGATTTTGATATTAGTTTATCTCACTAAGTCCTTAAGTTATAGAGTGTTGATGCAATATTTCATCTTATTTAGGCAGCAATCATCATAAGAAAAATGCCAAACTATTGGCTCTGGAGGCACTTATGATAAAAATAACCATGATAGAAATTATGATTATGGTTGGAAACCTTAAGCCAATATAGTTATAGCTAGCTGTCATACGTGGGTGCATCACTAGCTACTAATACATGATACATCATGTATATTTAGTTTTCCTATCACACATGTCATTTTTCAACGTCCACCACCTCCAACTGTTTTTTGCTGTTTCTAAATTATTCTTTTTTATTTTTTTTGGTTGTGCATTTTTAAAAATTTACGAGTACATGACATATGTCTAAATATTATCAGTGATGCATGGTGTCAAAGTAGACCAATCCACTTATATTCACATCCATCATTTCATCTCCATGCTCAGGCTACAACAATGAACGATACTAAAGACCTCTAGCAAGGGTGTCCCGGCTCTAGTTGTAGGTAAGATTATTTCCCTACCTCAACCTATCATGAGGTCTACCAGTACATCTAGGGTTGACTGACTTCTTTATTTGCTAATAACCGGTCTTAGATTTTGCATGTATGAACTGCTCGAAGGGTAGATTTTTACTAAAGTTACCAAGAATCTTTCTTGGTTTTGATAATAAAAGTTACCAAGATCATGGTCATTCTTCATCAATGATGGACATAGCTCAAAATTTTGGATAGGCGGACCTAATTATTATAAAAACTTATATTATCATTTGTTGATAAACATATATTATATTTTAATCTCATAGTTTAGTGAATGCTATCATTCGTTAATAAACGTATATTATTTTACATAGCACAAGGAGATAGATAAAGATCAATTCACATCGATGTCTAAATATAGCTAAGCTAAAAGATATAAAACTCTTTTGCATAAACATGTTATATCTAGAAACATCCATAAAGTATAGTATCTTAAAAAGATATAATTATTTCAAGGTACCAATATTTTAGAATATTTTTATTGACGGTAAAAAGTCATCAATTTTAAAAAGTACATGTTAGTATCAACCACAAATTAACCGTGTAGCTTCACATCCTTATAGGAACAAAGGAAGAGAAAGAAAAAATAACTCATATGGATTGATGGTTTTATATTTCTAATCGCTCTGTTGGGTAATAAAACTTACCTTTTGACCATCATGACATCCGGTCTACACTCAATGACACACCATTCATAACAAATATGTCGAGAAATGTTTTCAACGGTGTAAACAGATTAGATCTGCACAGCTCTAGACCTTTGTTTATTGAGATCAACATAGTAATAAAAAAGAGAAGTGTATTTTAACCTCTAAATAGTCCACTTTATATTTTGAACTATATAAACAAAATATTAACTCAATTTACTCCATTAAACTATCAAGTGTAATTTGTTCCTTATATATTTTTTCTTCTTTTCATTACTTTTTGCAATATTTCATGATAAATTGTTTTTTAACTTGAGTAGTCGTACTCATACCATAAAAATTAGGCAAAAATTAATCTTTTAATTATATTATAAAAAAATATATAAAGTGATACATTGTGTGTCGAAATAGTTTATAAGAGATCGAGTTTAAAAATTTTAGTTCCATGAAACAACATCGCGTCTGCTTTCCTCCCTCCTGCCTACCCCTCCAGGAGGGCCGCACCAGCACCATAGCAAGGCAAGGACGGCGGTGGCAGGCACCCAGCAGCAGCTCGATCTCGTGCGAGCCTCCTCTAGCAGGTGAGAACCGAGCTCTCCTCTCCAATCCTCTGGAGAATCTTCCTCCTTCCTTTTGTAGTTGACATTTAGGCTGGATGTAGCGGGGATAGATCGATCCCTGCGCGAGGGCAGGGATGGGGATTAGGATTGGGTAGGGAATTTTCATCGCTCGAAGGAGAGGGGGGAGAGGGGCCTCGTCTCTCCGTTGGCGTTAGGTAGGGGGGTGCCTATTGCTCGGTACGCCTCTTAGTCTCCCCGTTTCATATCTGACCAAAACTAGGATTGGCTCCTGTCAAATTATTTGCTACGACACTTTTCCTGGTCTGCTCAGAAGCAGCCTGCGGAGGTTCTTTTTTTGGTGGGGCTAGTGGATCTCGAAGGTCGAAGAACAATAGCGAGAGGGACACGAGAATTTACGTGGTTAGGACCGCCGGAGCGTAATACCCTACGTCCATGGAAGTGCTTGTTGTATTGCTTGCGTGAGTGAGAGCTGAGCCTTTTTGGTGCTAGAGGGATCTGAGTGCGAACCCTTTGCCCGGAGGCTGTCCCAATCCTTTTATAGCTCAAGATCGGGGCAGTTACAATGTGGCCCGGGGCCCGACAGGTGGCCCCGCGCTGTCTGCACCCTATACATGAGATAGTTCTATATGTAATGTCGTTGTCGGAGGAGTTAAGGCGCGCCGCCTGACACGTCGGGTACTTCTGACCGGGTTGCAGGTTATGATGAAGACCCCGTATTGTCGTCGTGTCTTCTGCTCTGCTGAGCAGCTCTGTGCCGTTGGGCGACACCGTTCCATTGCCACACCTCGCCGCACTGTCTCGTCACCATAATGGTGAACAGGCGGAGGACGAAGGCGTGCGTCGTGAGCCATGCTTATGGGGAAGGCGCGAGCCTTGAATGCACGGTCTGACGTCACACCTTCCTCTTTACTTCTTGCCTTCGTCGACCCACGGCCCCACGACGGATCGTGGGGCACGTGGCGGCTTCGGAGCTCTTATCGACAGGTTTGGAGCCAATTGACACGTGGCAGCTCCAGACCTCACCTCAGCGGGGAGGCTCGGCCTAGAGCCCAAGGTGTGTGTCGGCTTTGGAACTCAAGTGCACGTGGCAGCCCCAGGGCTGACCTCGGGGCCAAGAGCACGTGGCGGCTCTGGAGCCCTCCTCAGCGGGGAGGTACCGCCCAGAGCCCAGAGAGACGTGGTAGCGATGGACCTTGTCTCAAGGGGGAGGTCAGATCCGAGGCCAAGGACACGTGGCCGTGTCAGGGCCCACCTCGACACGGAGGCGTGACCCGAATTGTTTTCAACCTTCCACCTGGGGTACCTGGTCTTGAGGGTACCGACAGCTCCATTTGTGCCCGATGTCCTGCACTGACAAGTTGCAAAGAAACGTAATGATTAGTGATTTAAATTACATTTTGTTTGCTCTGGGGCTTCAATTTCGTCCATGTTGCTTGGAGTAACAATTATAGTTTGTTCGTGAAAGCTACCTGTTATATTGTTCAGGAGAGGCAAATAGGTTTTTATATATTAAGAATAGTTACTGACCACAAGGACTGCAAATCTGGTGGTAATGGTTCCCCTAGACGGGCTGCATGTCCTGGCAAATGCTCAGGTTTTGTCTCCCATTTAATCTTTGTTAGAAGGTTTAATGTAGTGGATTTTCTATTGCGGAAACCCTTGCGCTCTGTTCTCTGCACACCTAAAATGTGTCTAGATTGAACAGCGATGCTTTAGTCTCCATTTGATGGTATACATGATATGAATGTCCATGATTCGTAAATTGTTGTGAACAATGTAGTATGTACAGGGAGGTTTGTGGTTCCTAGCCAGTCGGTGCAATTTGCCCCTTATGCCCCTGCTTATGTGATTTTCAAATACGCATATTGGGCTTCTTTGTATGGTAATGATATTGGTGTTCACAACTATTTTAAACTACTTTCAGATCGTTAAACTGTTATCTCACATCTTGGAATGGCGAGTACGGCCTGCTTCGTGATTGTTAGCAAGAATGACATCCCAATTTACGAGGCTGAAGTTGGATCGGCTCCAAAAGTATGGTTCTTACATCTAGGCGACGCCTAGTCACCGCTTAGCCATCCAAGCGTTCCCGCCTGGACGCCGCCATGGCTGGTCGCCTAGGCGGGCACCTTGGCATCCAGGCGCCCTTTTAAAACACTGTTTACATCACATGCTGATTAGAAAATTGTTTTATCTATTGAGGTTCGTTCCTATGACATTATTCATCTCTAGCAGCATTTGTTCATAGACCACCATATTTTAGAAGGTGACTTCACTTGTGTCTCAAGGTTTTAGGTTCGAACCAGTCTTTTTGCAAAATTAGGGGTAAGGTTGTATAGAACCCTTCTAGTCTTCGGCACTGTGTAGTGTGTACACCCTTTTTTAAGGAAAATTAAAAACCTACTAGAGTATGTGTTACTACATATCTTGTGTATGCTTTAAGAGGCACAGCTTCACTTCATTTACTTTTCTGTTTAATTATTCTTATCATTTTATAATTTCCATAAACTTTGTTTTATTTCACTATGACTTCTGTTTGCTGGTCATTATGACCCTACAGTTTACTTCATCCTGCAGAGAGAAGATTTAGCTTATCAACATCAGTTCATTTTGCATGCTGCACTGGATGTTGTTCAGGACCTTGCATCGACTACAAATGCAATGTGAGTAGCTATTTTTTTGCCACTTCCCTATACATCGAGACAAATATTTAGTATCGAAAACAATATGGTTACATTTAACTTTAGGTTTTATACATTATTTGTGCTTCACAAAATTCATCCATCATTTTATTCATCATTTTCAGGTTTCTGAAGTCAGTTGATAGATTCAACGATCTTGTCGTGTCTGTTTATGTAACCGCCGGCCATATCCTTCCAAGACTGATATATTATGTTTTATACAAATCTTATTGATCATTGTTTTGAAAAATGGAACTAGAGATACAGAAAATATATGCACTTGTTATGTAGATACTTAACTGTTCCACACTATTAAACTGGTCATATCTACACAATTTTTGATATGTAAATACCATTATGTTTCCACTTTTGATAGATACTGAACTGTGCCACATCATCGAAGATTTACTCAGGCTTATCTATATTTGTGGTTAGGGTTGTAATTATGGGGGATGACTATAATATAGACAACTCTTTGGTGCAATCGTGTAAATAGCTCTCTTAGACAGCACAATCTCCATCCTACGTTAACTACATTTTTTCTTAAGCCCTTCCACCTAGCAACGCAAGTCGAAAAAAATGAAGTGTGGACACAATTGCTAGGTCGAAGGGCTTAAGTGAAAAAAGCAGTGACTTTAGGTTGAAGATCGTGTTGCATAGAAAAGTTATTTGCACAATTGCACCAAAAAGTTGTTTGCATTCTAGTTGCCACTATAATCATGTGGTTTTATTCTCTCTTCCTTTTGTCCTAGACTCCTAGTAGTTTGCTTTCTTAACAATGTGAGACATACTAGATTTTTGTTGCTTCATGATTCCCGAAGCGACGATGGAATAAAAAGTTTCTTTCAGGAGGTTCATGAACTTTACATCAAGGTAAGTAATTGGGTGTTTTCTGTTCCATAGCTTCTTCCAATTACTTCTGTATGAAGCAGCTTCCAAAATCGAATATCTGATGAATATGTTGATGTTGGTATTAAAGCATTTTGCTGCTGCTTCATTTGATAAGTTCATTACGCAATCTGAAAAATCCGATTTCTTCTTTCTCGTGCAATAGTTAAGATCTCTTTTGTGAATGCTTTACTGTGCAGATATTCCTTAACCCACTCTAGTTGGCCGGTTCTCGTATCACATCCTCCCATTTTGATACCAAGGTCAGGGCTCTTGCAAGGAGATACCTGTAGCATACATACCGTTGAAGGTTCTGATGCCCTGTTATTGTAGTGACACATTTGTTTTATTCCCATTAGTTAGTTCTCGCGACTAGTCTATTAGGTCTACATCTTGGCTATATATGTGCCATTTTATACCAACCAAACCTTTCCTAAACCCCTAAACCTGGGCTTCTTTCGTTTCTATCGTTCTGCTACTGTCTTTCCTGGAACTTCTAATTGTATGTGACGCAGCAAATATGGAGGAATATCTCTGAATCCTTCCCATTTTTTTCACCCGCTCTGCCAATATGTCTACCTGCTCCTTGCTAACATGCCTGTAGCCCTGCGATTCAGTGGCGTACCAACCTAGATGATTTACACAGGGTATGCACTAGTGTATTAATAAAGTACTAACTTGTATAGGATCTAACTTTACAAAAAAATCTTCATTAAATGCTATAAAAATCTGGGTAAGCTAGGTCCGCCCCTGCTCTGCATGCGAACCTTACCTTGCATATCAATAGTTGCATCTGTGCCAGGCGCGCAACTAATGTCACGCCACTGCCCGTTTCAGCTGTCGATCAAAGGATTTCTTCAGGGTCGAATAAAATCAGTCCTCAGTACACACTCAGATAGTGTCCCGTCTTTGCGCTAAGCGTTGGCCTGTCGCTGCTAGTTGTTCATGCAAATAATGCAGTCGTCCCGTTTTTAACTAGGTCGCGCGTACCGGTCAGGCCGAATCTAGCCGCACTTTCAGCTTATCTGATCCCTGCCACACTCATCATTCATGCCTCTCCCTCACCTTCCTCCTCCTAGATGACCCACCCAATGCAAGTTGTCCCTAGGGATGGCAGCGGGTCGGGTTCGGATCGGGTAGTGCGAAGACCCGACCTAACAGGAAATATACATGGGTAAAATTTTTTAACCGAACCCGAACCCGCGGGTAAAAACTGTTACCTGAACCCGGCGAGTTTCGAGTACCCGCCGGGTATGAGAGTAAAATCAATAGATATGTGGCGCCGTGGCGGCAGAACGGCAACGCTACGGCAGTGGGAGGGCGGCCGGCAGCAGCCAGATTTGAGGCAGGAAGGCGCCCGGTGGCTTCTGGATCTGAGGCGGAAGGGCGGCTGGCGGCTTCCGGATCTGAGGCAGGAGGGCGGCGGGCGAAGTCGGCAGCAGCTGGCGGGAGGGCGGAGGAGGCGGCGGCCAGGAGCGCGACCCCTGCGCTGGAGCCTGGGCTGGACTTCCACATGACATGGGCTGTGGGCTAGTTTGTATTTTGGCCTAAATTTAAGAATTTGGGTACCCGACGGGTACCCGTGGTTAAAAGACAACCCGTACCCATACCCACAAAATAACGGGTTAGGTACAGGTTGTACCCGCTGGTAAAATTCTGTACTGTACCCATACCCGTCGGGTGTAATACACGTCAAGTACCCGAACCCGCAGGTACAGTTGACATCCCTAGATGTCTCGCGCTGTGATCCACTTGCGTGTAATGCTCACCGTCATTCACTCTGTATAGCTTTGCAATGCAACCTCATTCTGCTTTCGCTGGGGGGTTTGTTTGAGGCGTGACCGTCTCGGAACGTCGGACCGCGACGAAGTCGCTCGCTCTCATGCATTGCGCATGTTGTTCGTGTACAACGACCACCGGCGTGCACGTAGATGATTCGTGTTGCCCCATGTCATTTTTCTCTCCGTTTCCTCGCACGAAACGGGTAGGCGTTGCTCATCAATAGGACCAAAAAACCGGGGCTAGAGTATAGGTGGCTAAATAGGTCGGGCCAATCGGGCCGGCCCGAAGCTCAGAAAAAATGGCTCGGCACGAGCACGGCCCGACACAAAAAAAACGGGCCCGGGCCAGCCCGAAGCCTAGTGCGGGCCGTGCTCGAGCCTTAACCTCCGGCCCGTCGGGCTGGCCCGGCACGACCCGTTTAAGGTCGGTCCGGTCGCCTTGGTGGTATGGCCCGGTTAGCCCGTGGGGTCCAGTCCAGCACGACCCGTTTAAGCCCGAATAACATATTTTTTGTTATTTTTAATGTATTTAAAAATAAATAGGCCACGGGTTAGCCCGGCCAAATGCGGCCCGTTTATGACCCGACCGCATAAAATGAATTCAGGCCATGCCCAGGCCTAGACTTCCGGCCCATGGGCCAGCCCGACATGCCCCTTTTTTTTCCTGGCCATGCCGGGCCCAGGTTTTTATGGCCCGAGCCCGGCCGGGCTCGGGCCGGGCCGGCACGGCCCATTGGTCACCTATAGGCTAGAGTGAGCAACTTTTTTTTTCATCAAAAGAGAAAGAGAAGGGTACACGCTGTCGCCTAGTAGGCTAGTATAGTACTGTGCCATAAGTAGGAGGGGCGAAGAGAGAAAAAGGTGTTGCAGATGCCACCAGGCAGCTCTCGCTTCCTCCCTGCTCCGCTCGGCTATCTGTTATGTACGCAGGAGTGCCGCTGTCTTATCTCCGGCGCCTCTCGCCTCCCCGCTTCTCGGGCGCCGACGCACCCCGTCCGAAACCCGCCCCGTAACCCGCCGATGGGGGGGGGGGAGCGGGTCCGCCGGCGGAGAGCAGGTCGCGGGGGGGGCCCTTCCAGCCGCGGTCGTCACCGGTGGGGTCGCCGATTGGGGGAAGCGGGTCACCGATGCGGCCGTCGCCGGTGGGGGCCTTCCAGCCGCGGTCGTCGCCGGTGGGGGAGAGCAGCTCGCAAAGGGCCTTCCAGCTGCAGTCGTCGCCGGTGTGGGAGAGGAGTTGGCCGAGGGGGCGCCTCCGGCGGAGGTTGGCAGTTCGCCGGCGCCCTTGCAGCACCTTCCGTCGCGGAGCAGTTCGCGGACGACCCACCGTTCGTCGCCGATATGGTACCGCGAGCATCCATTGGACTACGAGCCAGCCCAGCTCTGCTATTGCAACCCCAGACAGAAGGCCGGACGATTTATTTCGTGGAAGGAGTACCCGGGGAGGAGGTACTACTGGTGCATGCGTCCTCCGGTAAGTTTTCTTCGTTTGATCTTTGTTGATTCTGGTCAATTTTTGTATAATATGCTCATATTTTTGTTTGCATTTAGTCTGACTCACAGAGATGTGATTTCTTTCTATGGCATGATCCGATTTTTGATCAATATATCACGAATTTGTTGGGGGACTTGCGAGACAGAGTGGATGAACTGACGAAGGAGAATGATGCATTAAAAAATAAGGAACGAGAACTTAAGTGCTCTTTGGACGGTATGATGCAGGTATTGAATTTGGAGTGAAGGTGTAGTCGTGTTCATGCAACCTTAGCGGTAAGCCCTTGTTTTGTTTTCTGCGTATTTCTCTTTTGCAGCCATGTCAGGTTTTTATATTTTGTTCTTTTTATGCTGAACAGTACCTTGTGCCAAGAACAAACATGGCTGTTGTACTTGTATTGACAATTTACTTTCCAGAGCGTGGTGCGGGCAATGTGGTTGAGTGCGCGTGTGGACTCCCGAAATTTAAGGTACTGTTGTATGATTCACAGCTACCTGAACTATTGATTGACAGACAAAATCACATGTTAGTGAGTGTACATTGGTTACTATGAAGCATGAGACATTTCAGTGGGTGGCATATGCTGTGCTAGCTTGCATTATTATGTGCATTAGTTCAGATAATGTCACAGCGTACACTTTTTTTTGATAATGAGCGTACACCTGATGTTAGCTGTTAGTGTAATGTAGATGTGGTTTGTGCAGCCAGTAGTTTTGTGTTACATAGCGCGGCTAGCAACAACATGCACTATTATAAACTTTTATGAGTACCATCAACATGTCCATGTCTGCTGTGTTGCAACGTCCTAGATACTCATACGTGGAAGAGCTTGGCGTCCACCAGCCATCCACAGACCAAACAAAACTACTTGAATATTGGGTATGCATGTTCTTTGTGGTTGTCTAAATAGAAAATTAGGGTAAAGGCATTTGGCTTTAGCTTGGGGCACACCATTCCCATGGCACAGAGATTGCAGCACCGATCACTCACTATAATGAACGCTGTCAGAAAATTTAGGAAACACTGGCAAATTGTACTCCTACGTGCTATTTGCATGAAGTCGTGCCATTTTTTCTCTTCAAGATGGTGAACCGAGATAACATCTCCCATGCAGGATTTCTACAAGCTCAATGAAAAGCCGGTCTATGTGCTGGTGGCGTCCCGTGACTCTGAAACCAAGAATTGATCTTCAGGTGGGTGACATTGACCTGTTGCGTCAGTGCGTGGAATCTCCCTCCATGTTAAGTACTCTCCGATTTAAAATAAATGATATTTAATAATAAAAGATCTAGTTCAATTTAAACTAAATTAGCTGTCCTGAACGCCATTTATTTTATAACAGATGGAGTATCTGTTAATCTCACAAATCCTTTTCTCGCTCTTACGAACACTGAGCTCTCTTGCATAGTATGGAAGATTCACTTCTTTTACTACTGCAAGCGAACAGTGGATGGACCTGGACATGCACGCGGTACATTATTTAAAACTAGCTGCTAAGAACTGGTGAGAGGAGGGATTAGAGTGTTTAGTCTTCTTGTAGGATGACTAGTTTTTCAGTGTACTGAAGAGCTTGTAGTTCTGCCGGGAACATGTTCATTATCTGTAACAGAGTTTCTGCCATTCCATTTCTTGATCGACTTTACCGGTTTCCGTTTGAACGGAGATCTCAAAACCTCGCTAATGCGCGAGCTGATTCGATATGATCACTGCCTTTATATGTCTCTGTGTTCCTGCTCCCCCTCCGCCGCGCAGGAAACGACATGAGGGTGCCGTGCGTCGCATTGGCATCGATCCAAGCCGCGCGTTCGGCGTTGGTTCAGAGCCGGGGCTACGTGCGTCTCGCCTCAAATCTTTCCATGCATGCGGCGCCGGTGACGAACCCTCTTCCAGATCCCCAGGCGACGTGCGGTCACATCGGCCGGCAGGCGCCGCCGGGCCTAGCCGGCCGCGAGCCGAGCAGAGCATTGCCTGCGCGCGTACGTGCGGATGGCTGCGCGCGCGGTACGCGAGGTTGCCGACACGGCAGACGCCGAGCGGGCGAGTGGTGGCGTGCGCCCGCTGCGCGCGTGTTGCTCTTTCCGGCGTCAAGCAAGCCGGACGGCGGGTCGCAGGGTGGCGCAGGCACGGTACCATGCGGTATCTCTCGCTGCAGCGGCCAGGCCGGTGACAGCAGCGCGGGAGCGGCGGTTACGACACTAGTGCAAGCTCGCGTGAAGCGTCTCCTACCACCCATCCATTCCCATTGCTTCGTGCATTTGCATGCGGGCATCGGGTTTCAGGCTGAAACCGATGACGACCCAGATTTTGCAAAGGGAGAGTTCCTATTTAGCTCCCTCAATTATCCCAAAACCTGAGTCTACTTCCTGCGCTTAAATTCAATTTTTAGTATTGTTTGCCCCCCTTCGGCGGTTTTATATTAGTATTATCACACGTAATACTAGACCCCACACGTCAAATGTCACGTCGTCTTCGTCTTTCTCTGGTGGCCACGATATGTTGCTCCTATCCCCTGGTTAGAGGTGGGAGTCGGGCTGTGCCGGGCCGGCACGGCCCGAAATTTTCGTGCTTCGGGCCGATTCAGCCCGCGGCCCGAAAGCACGCCGGGCCTTTTCGGGCCGGGCCGGCTGGCCCGAATTACCAATCCGGCGGCCCGAGCACGGCACACGGCCCGACGGGCCTATTTCGGGCCGGGCCCGGCCCAAGCACGGCCCGATAACAGAAAAATTCAAATAATTCAAAAAAAATCTGTAAAATAAAAAAATTCAAAAAAATCTGTAAAACCGAAAAAAAATCAAAAATCCATAAAAAAATCAGGAAAATTCCAAATAAATCTAAAAAACCAAAAAAATACAGAAAAAATTCCAAAAAATTCGGACTTTTTCAGACATTTCGGGCCAATTTCGGGCTGATGGGCCTTTTCGGGCCGATGGGCCAATTTCGGGCCGGGCCGGCCCGAGCACGGTCCGAAACTCAATTTCGGGCCGGGCCGCCCGAAGCCTCCAAACCTGGGCACGACACGGCCCGAAATCCCGTGCCGGGCCGGCCCGAATCTATTTCGGGCCATTTTCGTGCCTGGGCCGTGCCGGCCCGTCGGGCTTCGGCCCGCCCAAATTTGGCCCGGCCCATCTCCCACCTCTACCCCTGGTCAAATAAAAGAGAATAGAGGATGTTCGATGTAGTAATTGATTGCCTTTCCATTACAATTACGTGGCTTATTACTACTTCCATTTTTCTAAATACATTAATTTGACTTATCCGCGGGGCCAAGTGGGGTCCGGGAAGAAATATCCTCCTGCTCGACCTCGGCGCGGTCGCGGGCCGGCGGGAGAGCCGGAGAGGCGAGGCGGACCGGGAAGCTAAGAGATCTCGGGCGGCGAGATGGCGAAGGGCCTCCTGCTGCCGGTCTCGGCAGACGGGGCGAAGGGCAACGGCGGCGGAGGCGGAGCGGCCGGCGACGCGGCGCTGTTCAAGGGGTCCGCCATGACCCGGCACGGCGCCGCCGCCGCGCTCTCCTACATGGGCTGCTCCGGTACGTGCCGCGCCCGATCGGCGCCTGACCGGGTGGATTAATTGGTCCCTCGTCGGAAAGCGGCTGCGCCGCACCCAAGGGGTGGGTTGTCCTTCGTAGCGTGTTGGTGAATTTGGGTGACGGTGGCGTGTTGCTCGTACCTGTTGCTTCCGCTAGGCGTTACTAGTTCTGTTGTGGAATCCAGTTGCGTAGTGTTGGGTTCGTCAGTGCCTGCTGGTTGACTTGTGTTTGGCAACGCTACCTAGCCTTATAGCAGTAGCAACTATTTTTTGGCCGTTCTGTTCATGCGTGCTGTACGCATACTACTACATAGTACGACTTTTGGAGTTGCTTAAGTAGAAGCGGGTCGTTTTCATACAGATTAAAACCTTACGTGTTGAGGTTTACCTCTCAAGAGCAACTTACAAGATTGAGAAAGAGAACAGACAAACCCATTTCTGTGCGAAAGGGGTAGGTGTTGTCACGGCGATCTGTCAAATACATGCTAATTTCAGCTTACTTTGGGCTAGCTAACAGAATTATTGTGTTGGTTTATCTGCCTGTGGTGTATTGTTATTGTAACACGGAGCCTCTTGAAACCTGCCATTCGATGAAGTTGAAGAACATATGTAGGTGGCATCTGCATGATACAGCAATGTCCCCTGATCTCTCTTGAGCATAGGGATCAAAACGCTTAAACACTCACTTTGGATAGTGGTACATAATACTATTTAATAGAAAAGATATATCGTTGTCATCAGCTAAAAAAACTTTGACTTGAAACCTGTCCATTTGATAGTGGTTGCATGGCAGGATACATTAAAGGAAGAAGGCTGCTTTGAGAAAACAAAAGGAACATCTGCAAACTATTTGCAATTTTAGACAATTAGTGTGCTTGGTGTTTGAGTCGGGACACAATTACCATAATTGTAATCGCTATGTCAGAGATTCTGTTCTTCCTTTCGGAGACATGACTTACAATGCACTGCAAAGCAATTTTGCTCAAAATAATGTAAAACCAAGTACTATGTTGTGAACCGGGCCATTCTTTCCCTTTTGTGGATTGTCCTAGTTGAAATAGTTGAGCAAAATGCATCACAATTATTTTTATTTGATTACCCTATTTCCACTTGCGTTGCCTTACATCAGTCATTTCTTTCTAATATTCATGTATTTAAGCATCTCAATTTTTTAGCATGGAAAATATAATATAAAATTTTCTGATTCTTACGTCTTACTATACAACAGTAGTTGATCAGCAGTGTTTGGATAAATTTCAGAAATTTTGGCCCAAGTTGAATAATTCCAGTTACATAATGTGTAGCAAAACAAATGCTTGGTGCCTCGGCCATTTTTTTGTGTTGTTCTCTATATTTTGTGATTGCTGCACTCTTTATCTGATGGTGTCTTATAGGTCTGCATTATATTTAGTTTTTTCCCTTGATGATATAGTACTGCGAAAGTGTGAAATGGTTGCTCAAAATGATCCCTGCATTGTTGATATATTCATCTTTGCCCCTTCATGACAATCGTAATGTGAAATGGTATTTATTATTATTTTAGCTCCAGGAATACGATAGACCAATTTTCATAGAGAAATGTCATTTCATTTCTTCTTTTGTTCATTCATATCAGAATCATGATATTATTGTAGTAATTCTGGTGGCTTTTAAATTTGCAGTCTTGCTAGTGATCTTTAACAAAGCAGCTCTGTCTTCATATAATTTCCCTTGTGCAAATGTCATCACACTCCTTCAGGTATTGGATTTTCTGTGAAGTTTTTTTTTGTTTGCATGCTTCTGGTGCTATTCCTAATGGATATTCCACCAAAAAATCTAATTAACTTAATAAGGCAAATAAAGGTTTATATTTTTTACTTCAAATCAGCGAGAACATCTTTCAAGATTTTTAATGTTATAGATGTCTGTGTGAGTGACTGGTATTCCAGTTTTCCCGGTGGTACCAGAAGAATAAATTCCATCCAGGAGCATTTAAAGTTAAAATAAAAGTACACTCTTCGTTCTTAAATTGTTGTTACTAGGACAACAACTTTAGTTCATTTTTGAACTAGAATTGTTGTCCTAACGACAGCAATTTAAAAACGGGAGTATATTTTTGGCAGATCAATATCCTGTTGGAAACATATGAGAGCCAAATTTGGGCAGCAGCTGGCCAGGAGTTGGTCAAATTTAAGTCCAGCATATCTGGTCTGAAGACGGAAATCATGGTCTGAGACCATTTCATGTAGATTGGCAATTATACAGTTTTTATTTGGGTATAAATATGGCTTTTAATCTTGCTTTGGAAATAGTGGCTCCTGAATGTTGCTGTAATAGCTTTTAATGAGTCATAAGCTTTGTGGGACCTTCCTTTTCCTTTAGGTATCTGATGACAATTTTTTTATCTGTTATCTGTAGTTTTGCATCCTATTGTTGTTTTTCTCTTTTCTTTGCTAACACTAAAAAAGTAAGGATTTGCTCCCTTTTTCTCGTGGTGACTTTTAATTGGACATGATTTTGTAAAACCTTCTTTTGCCTAACACTAAAAACGTAAGGATTTGCTCCCTTTTCTCGCGGTGATATCTTTTATGGACATGATTTTGTAAAACCTTCCTTTGCCTTTAGAGGGTGGTTGACTAAGCATTTATTTGTGGTTGACTAAGCATTTATTTCCCTTTGGTATCAGTAATTTACGTACTCGGTTTGTTTTTTCTTCATTTTTTCTAATACTTAAGCAACATTGGCAGATGGTGTGCTCTACATGTCTTCTTTATGTTCTGAGACGGTTAAAGATCATCTCCTTTACAAATAGTGAACCATCAGTGCCTTCTGATTCACTATTCTTTGTGACGTTCAGGACACTGTTGCACATCACACCTCTTTCTTTGGCTTACTTACTCTATATGGTATTCTGATCTTCTCACATACAGTAAGAAATTTATAAAGTGGCCCATCCATTTCTATTTGCATTGAGTTCTGAGTGTTTCTTCCTATTGTGATAAAGCTTGCATCAATGGAATCTGTCCGTGGTGTCAATGTTCCTATGTATACAACTCTACGTCGCACAACAGTAGTATTTACAATGACACTGGAATATTTCTTGGCAAAGCAGAGGCATAATCCACCAATAATTAGCAGGTAGTTCTTTTTTTCTTCTACCGCATTAGTGTTGGCACGCACCATGCTTGGGAACGTGGTATTAATAAGCTTCATTTTGTATAACGCATATTTGTTCTGGCACTGTCAGAGATTCACCACTTAACATACTGTCCATGTTCTTAGAAGCCCTTGATTTGTATTTACACCATCAAATAGCAATAGCCTCTTAGGTATCTGTGATGTGCTGCTTTAACTGCACTCTCTATCTTGATATATTCAGTTTATACGCCAAACTCTTTCAGAAAATGGTAGTGCTCTGAATTTGCATGTTTCATTTTTTTGGTTGTTAACTGAGGCTTTATTAGTGTGGCTTTGATCGTAGTCGGAGCATTTATTGCTGGAGCGCGAGACCTGGCATTTGATGCTCGTGGATACGCCATTGTCTTTGTGGCGAACATTACAACAGCTGTTTATCTTGCTACTATAAACCGTATAGGTAAAGCATTTTCTTTTTGCCACATAATATTTTTCCACCTTTTATTATTTTTTAATCATAATATTCCTTTGTCATTTTTTTATTCCAGGAAAATCTAGTGGTCTCAGTAGCTTTGGTCTGATGTGGTGCAATGGTATAATTCGGATTGCTCCTTACTCCATATCAAACTCCATATGCTGTGCAAACTAATATCCTGCCCCTCGTAATTTCAGGACTTGTCTGTGGACCTTCAGTACTGTTCTTGACATATATTCAGGGTGACCTAAGGAGGGCCATGGAATTTCCTTACCTTTCTTCTCCTGGGTTTCAGGTATGCTCAAGCTATTTTTTGCAATACTAATCCTCATTTTTTCATCGGTTTTTAAGAGGCATCGAAAGATAGCATCAAGAACATGTCACAAATTTTAAAAGCACAATGATAATGTTCATTGACTTCACTGGTGTGATCATATCACTATCAATTTAGTCTGCCAGAAGCCAGTTAGCCCTTGGACTCATGCTGTTGGTGGCATGCAAGCTTGCAAGGAGTTGGTTACATAGTTTTAACTACCTTTAAGATCCGATCTCTACTCAGCAAGAAATTAACTTGGATTGCACATGTTCGTGCAACATCGGAGCACTATCTTGGATGCAGTCACAGCCTGAAATAATTAATAATGGCGCACACAACCACTAGCTTAGTTTCTGCTGTCAAGTTTTGATTATGCCACCCTCTAAGCCTCTGATATCATTAGCCATGTTTTAATTTTAGCAAAATTTATTTACAACCATAACAGGGGTTGTATTTCATCCTGTATTGCAATGATCTCTTGATAGTGTCATGACAGTGCACCCAGTTTGATGCATCAAAATCTTTCATTTGTTCAATTATACTGCACGTCTTATATCATAGCTTCTGTGGATAGCTCTGATGTCAGTTTAAATGTTAATATTTGACTCATAACAGCTAGACAAATAGAAATCGATCACATAATAGAGAAGTGTGGTATGAAGTATTTCAGTATGTCATCTGGCACCTATAATGTCAAGCTATGAAAGTCGCTAATAACGCAATTTCTCTTTTAGGTTGTGCTGCTATTTTCATGCATCCTAGCATTTCTGCTGAACTACACTATATTCTGGAATACAATCCTGAATTCTGCACTCACACAGTCAATGTGTGGTAATTTGAAGGTATGCCTTGTGCAGATATTCCACTCTGCTCAACATGCAAAATGTTATCTAATAACGGTGTTTATATCTGTTGTTTATGCAGGATTTCTTCACGGTTGGAATTGGTTGGGTGATATTTGGTGGGCTTCCTTTTGATCTGGTTAGTTTTGAGCTTGTTTCTCTTGTGCCATCGGCTTTGATACCCCCTGAATACTGAAACGAAATTTTTGCATGGCAGCTTAATGTTATTGGACAAGGGCTAGGCTTTCTGGGCTCTGGCTTGTACGCCTACTGCAAAATCAAAGGGAAGTAGATACAAATGTCAAATGTGATAAAGATCGAAGTAGATATTCATGTCTAATTTGGAGGGAGGGGTGTGTGTTTTAAGTTTTAACCGAAGAAGTAGCGTGTCCATGCTGTTTGCTCCTGCGTATGGGAGAGAAATTTTGTAGGTTTTCTTGTATCTATTTGTAAACTTCGGTCCTAATAAGCAAAAGTGACCAGCGCTACCTTGACAAGGAAATAGAGTACACGGAAGTTTAAAGTGATGCTGTTTTGTCGTTTCTCTTTTGAACTTGAACGTCCATGCAGAATACATGGCCCGAAGCATAATAATGGAAACATCTATTTGCCGACTTCAAGCGTAGTTGAGCAGAGCCAACTGTGCTAAGCAGTTGGCAGCGCAGGGTCAACTGGACTCGAGTTGAGCAACAATATAACCATTGTGCAGCCGGACGGGCAATATCTTGTTGCCACGCCTTTCAAAAAAAAAGGAAAAAATTGTCAGTGTACATTCTAAAGATAGATAAAGTGAGACTACATGCCATCTCAAACAATACATTGTTATTTGTAATCCACCGAACAAAACTTTCATAGCTTTAGAAAAGCTCAAAGGTGCTGATAACAAACTTATGCGTCTAGAGCACATATAAGCCAGCAGAAGCTGAAATCTCTTGTGCTCCAAACATATGACACATTTTTGTCCCGTGTCTATCTACCACGACCCACATTACCCAACATTACTCGGTTGGCTTGTCCGGGTCATCTTCCTCAGGTTCTTCTTTGTCTGGGTCATCCTCTTGTGGCTCCTCCTGAGGTTGCGGTTCTTCCTCTTCATCGTCTTCCAAAGGATCATCGGCTGGTAACGGATGGGGCAATGGTGTCTTCATAGGACTGAACTTTGGGAATATATCAGGTCTCCTACCAGGCTTTGGTCTCTCCCATTCCTAAGACATCCAAAAGACAATCGATATTAACTTAGATAAATGTACATGGAAAAAGAAAAGAAAGGGGTAGACTGCAATGTTATCTCTAGATCGCTGCAGCTATGTTTGACATTATTTTTTTAGGCCAGGTAAATCGTGCACACCAAGAATTGAAAATTATGTTACAGAACTAGGAGGAACTAAACTGTTAGAATTGTGAAATTATGTTACAGAACCAAAACAACAGCGGAGAATTGAAAATGTTCATAAGGATTATTTATGCCTAGTATTTAGGACTGGTTTGGGCATTTGAAGTTCCAACTGGTTTAAGCATTCAAGTTCTGAACCTTAAATTGCATGATAAGCCACACTTACAAAATTCATCTCTAGAATCCAAATAACCTATGATACAATTCCATTCACGGAACAATCTGTTGAAGTAGAAACATAACTTTATCATTCCAAGAGCGAATTACAGTCTGAAAAAATTCCTCAAAAACGGATGAACTAAATCAGGATGGCACTAACTCGGATAAGGTCTCTTATGTCACAATATGCACAGCCACGAGCTGACACGCATAACAAATTATCCTAAGTAGTAGTAAGTAGCAATAAAGAGCATATTCACCACAACAAGTACCATTTCTACCGATCTCATCAATCTCTGTCCAAGAATTCCTTCACACTGAACTTGGCTTAGCTAAAATGACCGGGACTACGCCAACAATAACACGCTGCCGGCACTAAATAGATAAATAGATAGGGAAGGGGCGCCAAACGGGAGGGATTACGATGGGGAAATCGAGGGGCGAGCGCCGGGTAATCTTCTCCTCGTCGGGGGCCATACAGACCACGAGCGCGTCCCGCCTGCGCCGCCTCGTCGCGGGGACGGCCACCCGCGCGAGGGCGACCGCCCCGGAGGCGGAGGCGGCGGCCGAGACGCCAAGGGCGCCGGTGGCGGCGGCGGCGGCTACCGGGGCCAAGAGGCACCACGCGGACGCCATGGGAGGAGAACGGGCAAGGGTCGGAGCTCTCGATTCGCTCGGGTTCCTCCTCCTCCTGGGTGTTGTGTCGAGACCCGGGCGCCGTGCGGCGGCTAGTGTGAAGCAGCAGCGGCGGCCCTACTTCGTGACCGCCCTGTTGATCCTGCGCCTGCGGGGACGATAAGAGTCGCCGAGTCGTATTGAGTTCTGCGGTTGGTCTCCGGGCCGAAAGCTAGCTGGTGGAGGTTTTCCTATGTTAGTTGGGTTGGAATGGTAAAAGCGCGGCAGATGACAACACGGTCGGCGCCTTGGCCCACGGCGAGCTGGACCCGACCCAACCAGCGAACGAGGTCGGCTCGCGTTGCCCTGGGCCGGCAGACTCCACATCCCTATCGGCCCACGTCGTCTGCGCTCAGAGGCAGGCCCGCACACCCAGCGCACCATCAAGTATCACCAACGTTCACTACCCCTACCCCCGCCGCCATACGCGCGTGCGCACATCACATCGCCGCGACGCCGCGCGTGGCGGCTGCTGCCGCGCACGCGCCGCCGCGGCGAGTACCTCAGCTGACACGCGGTAGAGTTAATCGGAGCCTACCGGTTTCTGAGCTCTGGTCCGACGAGGCCCGATCTTACGGCACCCGTACGTGTGTTTATTATTCGTCCGTCGAAAAGAAGGAGCACTTTAAACTAACCCCCGGAGTCGAGAGCCGCTGACCGAATAACCCCGGCGCTTGGACGTCGTGCGGCCCGCGGACGCGACGACGAAGGCGAGCTTGCCACCACCGGCAGCTTGCTGAATACTGGTAGCGAGCAAGCTGCTGCTGCTGCAGCAACTGCAAGCGCAGAGGCGGTGTTCTTCGTCGTCACCGGTCCTTGTTCTTTTTCCCTTTTTTTTGTCTCGTCTTCCTGGACGGAGCTGCGACTAGGAGAGTGCCGAGACGACAAGACGTATACGACCACATTTTTGGGCGTGACCGAGGGAGAGTTAAACTCAAACCTGTCGGCCGTCTGCAGCGGAGAGGGAGAGGGAGAGGGATTAAACCCGGCTAGCTGGCTGGCTGCTGCCCCTCCCGTTCAACGGAGCATGCAGCAGCGGGTGCTGCATGCATGCGTTTCACTTTTCACCGCTCCTTTTTCTTTTCAAGTTTACTTGGCTGGCTGTCCGCTCCGCCCGCCCGCTCGCCCGGCGGCCGGCTCCCTTTTCCCTTGATTAGCTTTGACGGTCAAAGCTAGCCAGCTGCTAGCCCGGGCAGGGAGCGCGGCAACCGAGCGCCAGGACCGGTCCGGACGCCAATATTCTATCGCAGGACCGATACGCCGCTCGTGGCCTCCCGCCTGTACTGTACTGTACTGCCCGCGCGCCACGGCCGGCCGGCCGGCCAGCGCGCGATCGAGGACGAGGAGGATTCCATGTACTACTACTACTACTACTGGCAGGCTGGCAGCTGCATGGGGAAAAGGGAAGCTACACTACACGGCGCGCGCCTCACGTGCACCGTGGGAAACACCAACGACTCGACCCACGCGTGTGGCCGCGATGCGCGCTCGCTACATACCGGCGATGATACGCACTCTCGTGGTTGTTCGAGAGAAAAGACGCATGCATGTTTCTGTCACCAACTGCAACGAGCCATGTCACGTACGTATGGACGGTGAACCAACGTCGATGACAGAGATTACAGCTAGCAGACGGTTCGTTCTGGAGCCAAGAGCGCGTGAGACGTGTATACCTTATTACACCCGTGCTGAAATTTGGGAATTAATGTACCAATGCATGGGAACGTAACTTTGTTAGGTGATGAGCCGATCGATGAGCACATATATATACGGGTCCTACAATAGGCATGATGTTCGCGGAGACGTCTGTTATTGGGGCACTCCTTCCTTCAGTGCATGCGTGCAGCACTGTTCAGGCTACCCTCTGCCTAGCCAGTGCGACTGCGGGTGTGTGTCCTTGTAGAGGGCACAGCTTGCAACCCCGGCCCCAGCTCCTCTACTTTATTCGGAACACCGTAACCTTTCTCGCTCCTGGTGGGGTTGGATGGGTGCTTCTCGATGATACGGAGAGAGAGAGAGAGAGAGAGAGAGCAGGAGACGCCCTACTGATGCGGGGAAGACAGTGATGGGTTTGCATCATAGTTTTATTTGATTAAAGTACCAAGGAATGATTAAGGAAAAATAACAGGACCCATATAGAACATGATCAGAGTGAACTTCACCCTATACTGCCACTTTCAGTCCCGCATGCATTTCCAGAATATGGTAAGTAGGTTTTGACGAGTCTACTACTACATTGATTATTGGAGGCAAATCGCATATATCTCTCCTTCTGCGGTACGTGTATGTCCAGCCATAAGGCTAAAAATGGCCATGTCCTTCAGTCCTCCACCTACTGCTACGTCAGGAAACCTGTATTTCTAGCACCGGGGGGGGGGGGGGGGGGGGGGGGGGGCTCACTACTAGCTACAAGGTACTTGTCAGAAGCGATCGATCTCTCCTCGTCCAAACAAGAAAGGCAAGAACATTCACATATACAGCTGGCCGACTGGCTGCTAAAATCTAGAAACTGATGATGCGCGATTTCTAGAGCTCGATCGATCGGGGTCAGCCAGCAGTCAGTCAGTCCAAGCGGGTCATATACACCAGCAGTCCAATCCGCCAGCGATTCACCTCGAAAGCAGGACGCCGGAGATATTATAGAGCGGGCAGGCCTAGGCTGCCTGCCGCCGCTGCGCGCGTAGCCTTGTGCCCTATTAGTATTAGTGGCCGGGAGTCGGAACTCGGGACGGACGCGGCCATGCACGGCGTGTCGTCGTCAGAGCGCGCGAGACCGATCAAGCAGCTGGCACTTCGCTTCGTCCCTTCCACAGCTGTGCCGCGTGCGCGTGCTTGGGCGCGCGGGGGGGTTTGACCGCCGCGGCGAGCGAGCGCGGCGCGAGCTCATTATCTTTTTTTTTCGCGCACGGCCGGGAATCTCTCGCTGGATTCGCCGACGCCGCCGTTGGACGAGACGAACCGTCCGCGCATGCAGTGCCTGGCCGCGAGCGCACGCATGCATGGCGCCTGCAGCTGGTGCGTGCGCACGCCTAGCTATACCGGATTCTTCTTCTTCTCTTCGGATTGATTGAGATCCAAGGAAGGAAATGTCCGGCTCGTTTTTAAACGGTTCGGAGTCAGCCTTGTGTTTGCAGGTCGCTTTTACACTGTGGCTGCTACTCTGGCTAGGACGCTAGGTGCGAAATAGGTAGAACACGGGCGCGCGTGGGGTTCAAATGTGACTGATGGTCTTCAAATGTGAAAGCTTCCTAGAATGTTAAGGCCAGCTCAAGAGCCACCGTACCGGTTAATAACCTTTCAGTTTTCTGCGGGCGATTATTTGGCAGTTGCCTGCAGATTGTTTCCTTCACGTTTTACCGTGTGAAACAGATGCCGAGACTGATGATATACTGCTCATCTGAAAAAAGGTGGATCATCAGGATTACTGTGACTTACACTTAAGAAGAAATCAAACCGCCTAGTTCCTCTAGTCACAAAAAGTATATGGTCTTTTGGACAAATATCTAGTAAAAACTTTTAATACATACTTTTAAATATATTTAAGTAGTTTGAAAATGTGAAAAATTATATGCGGATTAATGTGTTGACAATACACTTCCATAATATCATATACACACAGACACACACACTAGATTTGATCAATAAATTATGAACAACAAAAAGTGGCCACGTTGTAGTCACTTTCTTGTTTGAAAAAGGATCTCCAGCTCCATCAAAACAACATCCTAGTGTCTTGCGGTTTGGCTAATAAACCAAAGGATTGTGCCTGATATGTTTCTTTTATTCTTGATTTGTTTATCCTTGGAAGTAAAAAAAGGAACCGCTAAACGCTATACTTATATATACAGATCTTCTACAACTCTTTCACCTCCTCTCAGGTGGTCATGATATTTTTTCTGGCCTCTTCCTACCTTCTTCACATTGACCCAAAATGTAGTGCTGCCCCTAAAAAGCTATACCTCCCCCTATCAGCCTCTCCTTGACACCGGCCTCCTCTCCTCGCCAATGCACTTATAGCTCTGATCACAAACAAACCATCCCTCACTATCCCATCAGCTTTCCTAGATGGCTTCTGCGAGCAACTGGCTGGGTTTCTCTCTCCCCGGCCAGGAAGAAAACGCGCAGCCTAATCAGGATACCTCGCCTGCCACCGCCATCGATATCTCCGGTGGAAGCGACTTCTATGGTCTGCCGACGCAGCCAGCCTCCGATGGGCATCTCGATCACGCTTCTTACGGCATGGCCTTCAACAGGGGTCCTCAAGAAACCCAAGGTGAAGAGGATACAACGGTTTTTATTTTTATCTGATGATCTTTTTAGTTCTGTTTCGTATGGTGCACACTGTTCCATGATTTTCTTCGTCTATAGTGCCTTGATATTTGATGTGGGTGCAGAATGGAACATGAGGGGTATGGACTACAACGGCGGCGCGTCGGAGCTCTCGATGCTCGTCGGGTCTAGCGGCGGCAGCGGTAGCGGCATGAGGGCCCTCGAAGAGAGCGAGCCCAAGCTCGAAGACTTCCTCGGAGGCAACTCGTTCGTCTCCGAACAGGATAAATCCGGCGGCTACTTGTTCTCCGGAGTAGTCCCGATGGCTAGCAGCGCCAACAACAATAGTGGGAGCAACTCCATGGAGCTCTCCATGATCAAGACCTGGCTCCGGAACAATCAGGTGCCCCAGACGCAACAGCCGGCTCCGCATCAGCAGCCGCCTGAGGAGATGAGCACCGACGCGAGCGCGAACAGCTTTGGATGCTCTGATTCGCTGGGAAGGAACGGCATGGTAGCAACCGGGAGCTCGCAGAGCTTAGCGCTCTCGATGAGCACGGGCTCGCACCTGCCAATGGTCGTTGCCGGAGGCAGCGCCAGTGGAGCGGCCTCTGAGAGCACGTCGTCGGAGAACAAGCGGGCGAGCGGCGGCATGGACTCGCCTCCTGGCGGGGTAGAAGCCGTGCAGAGGAAGTCCATGGACACGTTTGGGCAAAGGACCTCTATATATCGAGGTGTAACCAGGTTAGAACATTGATTGCTTTGTGTCTTCAATACATTGTTGATGTGTTCTTGGTCCATTTCAAATCGGTCTAGTACTATAGAGCTAGTTAGAAAATGATAGTGATGGCCTTGACGAGCGGGATCAATCTATTGAAAACATGAACCATCATCGGATCTATACTAGCTAGCAGATATTAGTAGTGCAATCTTTTGATCTAGTAGGTCATATGATACATGCATGGGAAGTAAGGTTAATAAACCAGAAGCATATGGTTCATTCACTACTTAAGTGAATGCCATATCAAAATGGTTTTTGTATGCTGTGATCATTGTTATACTGTTGATCACTAAGGTTGCTGAGAATGACAAATAATAATCCATCTAAGGTAACCACACTGAATATGTTGTGAAAGCCATAAATATGTATCCAGTTGCATTTCTGCATAGTTTTTAATACTCATGCTTTTGAAATCGGTTTGCACGCACAGGCATAGATGGACAGGGCGTTATGAGGCTCATCTTTGGGATAATAGTTGCAGAAGAGAGGGGCAAAGTCGCAAGGGTAGACAAGGTAGTGAAATGTGGATCCATATATATAGTCATTTCTCCCCAGCTTAATTTGTTGCTCATCACAATATACACATCTTAGTAGATTACTAATTAAGCATTGTCTTCTATCCCATCAACACAATTGTTCCGTTCACACATTTCCTATGAATGACAAATCGACAATGTGCAGTTTATCTTGGTACGTACACCTTTCTAGCTCTTACCCTTCACATTTCCATTATTGTAACAATTCATGTTCCTATTTTTTTGTAATTACACTTTCTGTTTTGTGTCCATGAACACAGGTGGCTATGACAAGGAGGACAAGGCCGCAAGGGCTTATGATTTGGCAGCTCTCAAGTATTGGGGCACTACTACTACAACAAACTTCCCAGTAAGTGCCTTATAAATTTTGTCATGAGCATTGTTTTTCATTGTATTTTAGTTAATATCTTATGTTGAGGAATTCGTGTGTAATCTTCTTGAATACACCTGCTATATTGTGCCAAAAAACAATGTTGCAGGTAAGTAACTACGAGAAGGAGCTAGATGAAATGAAACATATGACTAGGCAGGAGTATATTGCATACCTAAGGAGGTAACATTTGATGTTCATTTAATATCATAATGCCATGCACCCGACACATTCCTGGAATGCTTCGGTTCGTCTAACACTGATATGTTCCAATACATTCAGGAATAGCAGTGGATTTTCTCGTGGAGCATCTAAGTACCGAGGAGTAACCAGGTATATATTCAAGAGCATTTTCCTTATAATTAATGCACAAATAAATCAGCACTGTAAATATGATGACATTCGCTTAACAAATATTTTCCGTATTGTGTTCAGATATTGTAAGTACATTAGATGCATGTCTGACATAGTTTTGCTAGCAATTTCGAGCAATAATATTAAGACCTTATATTGAAATCAGTATTGCATCGCGCAGACACCACCAGCATGGGAGATGGCAAGCAAGGATTGGGAGAGTTGCAGGAAACAAAGATCTCTACTTGGGCACATTCAGTAAGCTAGTATTTTCTTCTTCTTCGGAACTCAGTATGGTACCAACGTATAACCGTTTCATGAAAGATAAATCTCTTGATTCTTAAAACTAGTTAATTAATGACTAATCAGTGTGATATCCCCAAGATTTAGGTCATCGACCTGTACTTGTTTAGTCAAATTTCTTGGAATCTTCGCCTCGTAAACTGAAGATTAGATATTCTATATGTTGCCCTATGAATTGAAGGCATAAAATAGTGATCACTGCATTAACTATGTCCCAAATGTACCTTTCCAATTTTTTGTCTCAAAGTTGTCTGAGAAAATCGGGGCATGGAGTCAAAGAGCCGAGTAGAAAACCTTAGCGTTTTGAATCATCCACTTTGCACCCTGCATGCATGCATGCAATATGCAACATGCATCGGGAAGCAACCCTAATCATGCGTCTTAAACTTGCACATTCCCTCGTACGTAGGCACCGAGGAGGAGGCGGCGGAGGCCTACGACATCGCCGCGATCAAGTTCCGCGGGCTCAACGCCGTCACCAATTTCGACATGAGCCGCTACGACGTCAAGAGCATCCTCGAGAGCAGCACACTGCCGGTTGGCGGCGCAGCCAGGCGCCTGAAGGACGCCGTGGAGCACCCGGAGGCCGGCGCAACCATCTGGCGCGCCGACATGAACGGCGGCGTGATCTCCCAGCTGACCGACGCGGCCGGCTTGGGAGGCTACGCCTCGTACCATCACCACGGCTGGCCGGCCATCGCGTTCCAGCAGCCATCGCCGCTTTCCACGCACTACCTGTACGGCCAGCCGTCCCGCGGGTGGTGCAAGCCCGAGCAGGATGCTGCCGTCGCGGCCGCCGCGCACAGCCTGCAGGACATGCAGCAGCTGCACCTCGGCAACGCCGCCCACAACTTCTTCCAGGCGTCGTCAAGCTCGACGGTCTACAACGGCGGCGGCGCCACCGACTACCAGGGCCACGGTGGCAACTCTTTCCTGATGCCGTCGAGCACAGTCGTGGCCGACCAGCAGGGCCACAGCAGCACGGCCAATCAGGGAAGCTCATATAGCTACAATGACGAGGAGGGTAAGCTCATCGGGTACGACGCCATGGTAGCGAGTGCCGGCGGCGACCCGTACGCCGCGACGAGGAACGGGGGCCAGTCCTCGCAGGGCTCGGCGGCATCGACGGTGAGCATCGCGAGGGCGAACGGGTACTCCAACAACTGGAGCTCTCCCTTCAATGGCATGGGGTGACATGCATCGACTAGATCGAAGAGGGCAGAAGCTTGTGGCTAGTGATAGAGGGTTAGCTAGCTAGAAAGTGATCGATGTTTAGGTTAGAGTTGTTTCATCGTTGTGTTTCAACTCGATGTACCTGGTTCAATTTTCGTTCTGCAGAATTAACCCCTGCATGCGCGTAATTAAAGCGCAGCCTTCTGGGAGTTGGTAACTGCATGTCAGGTAAGCAAAGTTATTAGGCTTGTAAGTTATCCTGACTTGCTGTTAATTTTGGGTAGTTTCAGAAGGTCCAGTAGTTAATCTTCAGAGGACACAATTACCAGATCGTGCTGTGAGAATAACATTTCATTGTTTTTTTTCGATCAGGCTTAATATAGCTTTTTTTTTGTTACTGTTAAAACCATTTCTACTCCAAAATTTGCTTTCAATCTTGATCACCAGTTCATACATATATGAACTGTTGGATAGGTTATTTGTACTATAGGGTTTGTGTGTACGTCATACAGGCCGTGTCTCTTGTAGTGGGCCTGCCATTTCCGACGACTCTCCATCCATATGTACTCAATTATAATCATTAACGCATAATCATTCTATGCTATTATATCATATATATAGGTCCGCTGCGATCTAGCTTCCGCCCCCGCTCCTAAGCCCGTTACCCTCCGCATGCCTCTCTAAGCCGTTGCCGACAGCACAAATTAAAGAGTGAAGTGACATCGAAGTCGCTCGCACATTGGCCCTATCATCATCCTAGACGTCGTTCCGAACTTCAATGTTCCGTTCCAGATCATTCTCGATCTCAGCTCCATCAGTTACTCCCTATGGCGTGGGCGATCACTGTGCTTATCACGCTCAATACGGGTACCTCTGCGCACAGGAGAAAACCGCCTAAAGATCTCGTCTCCTCCGCGGGGGTGACCTCCAAAGGCTTCACGTGTCCAGTAGGGCTGGACCTCCCCTCTCCTCAGAGGCGAGCTTCGGGCCTGCCACGTGGCCGGCAAAGCCGGACCTCACCCCCTCCGTAGGGGTGAGCTCCGAAGGCGCCACGTGTCCAGCAGGGCCAGGCCTCCCCTCTCCTAAGAGGCGAGCCTCGGGCCTGCCACGTGGCCAGTAGAGCCGGATCTCACCCCTTCGCAGGGGCGAGCTCCGAAGGCGCCGCGTGTCTAGCAGGGCCGGGCCTCCCCTCTCCTCAGAGGCGAGCCCCGGGCATGCCACGTGGTTAGCAGAGCCGGACCTCACCCCCTCCGCAGGGGCGAGCTCCGAAGGCGCCATGTGTCCAGCAGGGCCGGGCCTCCCCTCTCCTCAGGGGCGAGCCCCGGGCCTGCCACGTGGCCAGTAGAGCCGGACCTCGCCCCCTCCGCAGGGCGAGCTCCGAAGGCGCCACGTGTCCAGCGGGGCCGGACCTCCCCTCTCATCAGAGGCGAGCCCCGGGCCTGCCACGTGGCCAGCAGTGCCGTGCTACCCACCCCGGCGCGGTAGGCACCAGGAGTAAAGGCACGCCATGCCTTGTCCGATCAAGACATTAAAGACACACGCCTTCCCAAGATGCAGAGACGCGGCGCACGCCATGTCAGAGGCCGTAGACCAATAAATACGGCGATAAGACATCCCCTGCCGTTCCTGCCATCATCAACCACTACGCCTAGCTTGCGGCACGGGGATGACAACAGGACGATGACTAAGAAGCCATAGTCAGAGACAACTACCAGCATTCACTCGAGATATGGTAGATGGTAGGAAATCACCCCGGGGCCACCTGTCGGGCCCCGGGGCCCACCTTGTAAGCCGCCCGAGCCTTGGAGTATAAAAGACTCGGATGGGCAACGTTGCAAAGGGTTCGAACCCTGTGGGTTCGGACCCCTCAGCATTCGACATTCTAGGGCAACTCAGCTCATACAGAACACCAAGCTTAGAACTCCGGTTCTAAGCTCCGAGTAATACAGCTCCCGTGGACGTAGGGTATTATGCTCCGGCGTCCCGAACCACGTAAAAATCCTTGTATCAATACTTTCACAACCAACGCGACCTTTTGAGAGAACTAGCCCCTCCGAAAAAGAACCTCCGCGGGCTGCTCCTGAAGCAGGCCCGGGGGAAGTGTCGACGACACACTTCGACATTTGGCACGCTAGGTAGGGGGCTTTTTTCTCTCGAGACAGGTCTGCGCCGACGAAGATGACCAAGCTTCCTTCACCGCTGGCTCTTCGTGCCCTCATTCTCGACGAACGATGACCAGTGAGGATCATGTATCGACACGCTCAGGGAGGAGTGTGTCGGGACAAGTTGGGAGCCCGCGTCGGACTCCAACAGCGCGGACTCTTACAACCTCAAGATCTGTTGCGGCGCAGAGTGCTACCCAAGCAAGTGCACTAGCTGCCGCACGAGCGCTCCTGCACAATCCGCCTGTTGTGGACGCTCCCCAGGGGGGCGCTCAGCAGTGGATCCGCGACATCGACCACCTCGTCGTTGCTGCCTTCAACCCTCCGCTGCGGCTGGGACGACGCCTCGGTCAACCAGATGTGTCGCTTTCACGCACCCCGACGGTTGACATGCAGACGACAGACTCCCGTTCTACCAGGCTCTCAACGGCGGACCTGAGGTCAGAGCTAGAGCGATGCCACTTGGGGAAAGATGCTCGTGTGACCATCGAGCGACGGCGGGAAAGGCGTCGCAACCACGAGGCCGAATACAGCATGTCGACTGCCTCGACTCAGTCTGGGCCTCAGATGCTCGCCATGCGACCTCTGCCCCATGCGTACGCCACACAGCATATGCAGCAACCATATGCCTTGCAGTCGGCGCCCCAGTATATGGTGCACCATTGCCCATGCCGGGGTACACCGTGCCAACAGCGGACCAAGGGTTCGCGGCACCAGGATCTGCAGCAGCAGGGACGGGGTGTGCAGCCCTGGCGCCACACCTCTGCTTCACAGTGTGGCCACGCAAGTTCCGGCCACACGTGCCGGAGAAATACGACGGAAGCGTCAACCCTGCAGAGTTCCTGCAGATCTACTCTACTGCCATCCTCGCGGCAGTAGGGGATGAGGCCATCATGTCAAACTACTTCCCCATCGCCTTGACCGGCCCAGCACGGTCATGGCTAATGAACCTGCCCCAGGGTTCCATAACTTCCTAGGGGGAGCTATGCCGACAATTCACGGCGAACTTCGACAGCTCTTACACACGTCCCAGCACGGAGCTGGACCTCCACGCCGTGCAACAGCAACCGGGAAAATCACTACTCTCCTTCATCCATCGATTCTCCTAGGTACGGAACACCATCCCCCACATCCAGAATGCATCAGTTGTGGTTGCATTCCGACAGGATGTTAGGGACAAGAAGATGCTCGAGAAGTTGGTCACCAAGGAGGTGCGAGACGTCTCGGAGCTCTTCAATCTAGAGGACAAGTGCGCGAGAGGAGTAGAAGGGCGTAACTGGCACTCACAGCCAGCCTCCAAAGCAGGAGAGCAGCCCGGAGCTAGTGCTGCGCCCCAAGGGAGCAATAAGAAGAACAAGAGGAAAGGCAGTGGCAAGGTCAAGCCGCCGGCCGGAGCTCCCGTTGCTGCAACTACAGCACCCGGCGGAGCTCGGGGGCCGCGCCCCGACAAGAGACCACGGCAGTCACCCGACGTGGTGACCGCAGTGAGCCGTGGCCGGTACACAACACTAGGGGTCACACTGCTGGTGAGTGTCGGGAGATCAAGAAGCTCGCGGAGCGCTTCCACAAGGGGAAGCAACCGCGCACAGATGGTGCTCCCTTCCACCAGAGGGAGGGCAAGCAGAAGGTTGACCCCCAGGACAATGGCGACCAAGAAATGGAGTACCAGGAGCCTCAGCGCACCGTGAAGGCGGTCCACAACCATGGGGACTCCAGCTCCGGTGAAGACGAGCACCGGAACGCGCTCCATGTCATCTACGGAGGGTCCTTGGACCCCTCGTCCCGGAACACAGTTCAAGACCCTACGCCGAGCAGTGGCGTCGGTGGCTCCTACCCCAAGTGCAGCACCACACCTCAAGTGGGTAGGGACCCCCATCAGTTTCGACGCCTCCGACTGCCCCAAGAACATGGCTCGGGCTGGACAGCTACCACTCTTGGTAGCCCCAACCATAGCCAACGTGAAGATGTACCACGTACTGGTGGATGGCGGGGCCGGCCTCAACCTCATCAGTCGTGCAGCTTTCCAGAAGCTGCAGATTCCCATGGCTAAGCTCACCCCTTCAAGCCCGTTCTCAGGGGTAGGGCCAGGACAGGTCGTCCCATATGGGAACATAAGTCTCCCGGTGACCTTCGGAGCTCCAGACAACTACCGGACAGAATATGTTCTATTCGACATCGCGGAGGTCGACCTCCCCTTCAACGCCATCATCGGCGGACCGGCCTTGTACCGGTTTATGGCGGTAGCCCACCACGGCTACCTGGTCCTGAAGATGCCTACACCCACCGGTGTCCTCAAGATCCGTGGAGACCGCACCTTCGCAGTGTCAGCCTTGGAGAAGATCCAAGCACTTGCGGCGGCCCGAGCACCAGCCCCTGGCGGTGCAGAACCAGGCCGGCTCCACCCGAGTGCACGACATCGTGCCTCGACCTCTGCACCCCGAGTGCAACCCTCCGACGAAGGCGACGTCCCCCTGAAGGTCGCCCAAGTCGGCTCCGAGGCTGCCCAGACCACCCGCATAGCCGGGGGCCTGGACAACAAATAGGAAAACGCGCTCATCACCTTCCTCCGGGACAATATCGACGTGTTTGCATGGCAACCGTCACAGATGCCCGATTTCCCTAGGGTGGTGATTGAGCACCATCTGAAGATCTACCCTGACGCTCGGCCGATCAAGCAGAAGCCCTGGATGCAGTCCATCGAGCGGCAAAACTTCATCCGTGAAGAAATAAAGAAGTTGCTCGATGCTGGCTTCATACGGGAGGTCCACCACCCCTGGTGGTTGGCAAATCCTGTTGTCGTCCCGAAGGCCGGCGGGAAGCTCCGGATGTGCATCGACTACACTAGTCTCAATAAGGCATGCCCAAAAGATCCATTCCCTCTCCCTAGCATAGATCTAATTGTATACTCTATATCAGGCTGTGATTTTTTATGCTTCCTAGACGCTTACTCAGGTTTCCACCAAATACTAATGTCTAGAGAAGATGAGGAACACACTGCTTTTATAACAGTAGATGGCCTGTATTGTTATGTCTCCAACACTTATGGTTTAAAAAATCCTCTTCCTACCTTTGTACGTGCTATGCATAAAACATTTGGAGAGCTAATCCGAGACTTAGTAGAAGTGTATGTCGATGACATCGTTGTCAAAGTCAGAGAGAGCACATCCTTGTTAGATAACCTAGCTCTGGTGTTTGATAAATTGCGCTCCACGCGCACCAAGCTAAACCTGGACAAATGTGTGTTCGGTGTCTCCTCTGGAAAGCTCCTTGGATTCCTGGTCTCACACCGAGGGATCGAGGCCAACCCAAAGAAGATCAAGGCCATCTAGCTGATGAGGCCCCCGGCTCGCATCAAGGACATCCAGAACGTCACGGGATGTCTAGCTGCGCTTAGTCGGTTTATACCTAGGCTAGCTGAGCGGGCTCTTCCCTTCTTCAAGATCCTGCGCAAAGCCAGACCATTTGTTTGGACCGAAGAAGAATAAGAAGCATTCCAGAGGTTAAAGCAGCTCCTATCGACGCTGCCCATCATGGTTGCCCCTGAGCTCGGAGAGCATCTACTGCTTTACATCGCGGCGATGAGGGAAGTGGTGAGCATGGTCCTAGTCGCAGAGCGGCCGGACCCCTCACCTCTACAACCTGCTCCTGCTGCAGAAGTCAAGCACCAGGTCTGTCCGGACCCATGGGGGCCCCGATAGCCAGGATATCTCTGAGGTCCAGGCCCTAGAGACCACAGTCGACCTCCCGGAGGTCCAAGACGGTCGAGAAGTCCCCGGGTCCCAGGCCACGGAGGTTGCCCCGGACCTAGAGGACAGGAGGTCCCAGGGTCTGGTGACAATGGATGAAGACGTCCCGGACCCCCCAGAGAAGGTCCGGACCCGTCCAAAGGCCCATCTACTACGTCAATGAAGTACTCCACGACGCAAAGACCAGGTACCTGGAGGTACATAAACTGGTGTATGCAGTGCTCGTGGCGTCCAGGAAGCTCCGGCACTACTTCCAAGCCAGGATCTCGGTGGTCACCTCCTATCCGCTGAGGACCATCCTCCACAGCCCTAACGCGACTGGCAACGTCGCCAAGTGGGCAACGGAGCTGGCGGAGTTTGAGCTGGACTTCCTACCACGTCAAGCAGTCAAGAGCCAAGCCCTGGCTGACTTCGTGGCCGAGGGACGCCATCACCAAGCAACCCAGGGAGCCCTGAAGGTGGAGAATCGGAGCCCCGGGCACCGGTCTTCACCGAGCCTCACTGGACGCTCTACTTCAACGGCCCCTCGCGGAAGCAGGGGGCTGGAGCCTACGTACTGCTCCTCACGCCGATGGGGGAGCAGTTCAAGTACATGGTGCGCCTCAACTTTAAGCAACCAACAACATGGCCGAGTATGAAGCCCTCATCTTCAGCCTGAAGACGGCGCTGTCTCTCGGCGTTCGACAATTGTTGGTCAAGGGCGACTCCCAGCTAATCATCAAGCAAGTCAAGGGTGAATGCTCCTGCAACGACCCACAATTAGATGCATATCTGCTCTACGTGCATATGCTAGAGAAGGACTTTGAAGCCTTGGACCCGTGCCATGTACCACGCGCCGAAAACACCGTCGCCGACGACCTGTCAACGAAGGCCTCCACCGGATCCCCGATGCCCGAAGGAGCCTTCGAAAGGACATTGCCGCGACCCACAGCCAGCCTGCCGAACCGGGCGAAGGGGGCGAGACCAGCACCTCGAAGCTGGCGGTCCCGGCGGCCCTGCAGCCATGGTGCCTGCCAATGATCGTATGCGTCACTAGGGACTCCGTGCTACCCAACGCCCAAGATCCAGAAGCTCAAGTAAGCCCCGATGCATGGATCACGGAGGTCATGGACTACTTGAAAGACAACATCCTTTCTGATGAACATGCATCCGCTGAACGGATTGTGCGGATGGCTAAGAAATACACGTTGGTAGAAGGGGATCTCTACCGGCGTGGCGCCAACGACATCCTATTACGGTGCATAACCCAGGAGGAAGGCTGCGACCTGCTCGCAGCAATCCACGACGCGAGTGCGGGAACCACGCATCTTCCCACACGCTGGTCGGTAAAGCCTTCCTACATGGCTTTTACTGGCCAACAGCCCTCCTGGATGCCGTCAAGCTGGTTAAGAGATGCAAGGTGTGCTAGTTCTATGCCAAGCAGATCCACACACCGGCGTAGACGCTGTAGATGATCCCACCCTCGTGGCCGTTCGCGGTATGGGGGTTGGACATCCTGGGGCCCTTCCCCAGAGCCGTCAGGGGATACAGGTTCCTCTATGTCGCCATCGACAAGTTCACCAAGTGGCCGAAATCTGCACCAGTCATCACCATCAACAAGCAATCCGCAGTCAAGTTTATCAAGTCAATCGTCTGCAGGTTCGGGGTCCCGAACAGGATCATCACCGACAACGGGATCCACAGTGTTCCAAGAGTACTGCGAAGACCTTGGCATCCAGGTGTGCTATGCATCCGTTGCTCATCCAAAGAGCAATGGGAAAGTCGAGAGGGCCAACACCGAGATCCTTCGGGGCCCAAAGACCCACACCTATTCCAGCTTGGAGAAGCATGGTGCCAAGTGGGTGGACGATCTTTCATGCGCACTGTGGGCCAGCCGGACATCCCAGAGCCGGGCCACAGGGGAAACACCCTTCTTCATGGTATACGGGGCCGAAGTCGTGCTTTCCCCGGAGATCACCATGGGGCCCCCCCGTGTCCGAGCTTATGACGAAGCCACGCAGGACCAGCTTCGGCGTGAGGACATCGACTTCATCGACGAGGCAAGATGGCAAGCAACGCTCCGAAATGCACGGTACCGGCAGGCGCTACCACCAGAGGTCCGTGCATGCTCGGGAGCTCAAGGAAGGCGACCTGGTGCTGCGGCGCATACTTTCTTGAGAAGGAGCCAAAAACTCTCCCCTAGCTGGGAAGGTCCCTTCCGAGTCAAGAAAGTTTGCCACCTCGGGTGCGTGCGCCTTGCTACCGTGGACGGGGACCTGCTCCCAAACCCTTGGAACATAAAACACCTCCGTAAGTTCTACCCTTAGAGCAGTGGTAGGACAACCTTTTTCTTTTTTCTGTAACAGACCCCATAGAGCCCAGGAGCAGCGCTCGGAGCAATTAAGCCCCAGGAGGTGGTCCAGGACTACGTCCGGCTTAGCCTAGTTCTGTACCCTAAGCACGTAGGCCCTCCTCCCCTTCACAATGGGGTGGGTCGTTGCCTCCATGTACAACCTGCTTTCCTCCTATGGACGTATATGAATGAAAGGAACCCTGTCCTACCACGCTTACTTATGTGTTCATTTAAATTATGCATTAATTTTTATGATCACCTCCCCATGCTCAAAACAGTGTATGCTCATCGTATACTCGTCCCTCCTTTCCCACTCTCTTGCCTAGTCGGCATTTGCCATCCTGCCGAAGGCGGTTGTGCTTGAGGTACCTGCCAAAGGCTCGGGGGCCTCTCGGACCTCCCCTGTTACGGTACTGTGACGCCAGTTAGTCTCCTCCAGCAAAGACATACGCCTGAACGGGAGGTCCAGGGTGTGCAGCCTGCTTGGCCTGGTCCTGTACCCAAAGCGTGTGCACCCTGTCTCCCGGGAGGTCCAGGGTGTGCAGCCTGCTTTGCCTGGTCCTGCACCCAAAGCGTGCGCACCCTGCCTCCCCAGTGCTACGGTTAAGTACTAGGGGCCGGACGGTTGCACCCTGACCAAGGAGGGAGCCGGACCTCCGGTACCGAGCGCACTGAATTACCCAATGCCGGCCAAGAACCGTAAGCCAAATAAGACTAAGAGACAGGGAAGGGAGGACCTCCGAGCAGAATTACCATTTCTCTACTCGTGTGCAGGACCTCCTCAGAGGCCTCCCAGACCTCCGGCGCTGGAGCTCCAACACCGGCGTGCTCCGGACGGTCAGGGGGCCATGGCCTTGACTCCCCCGCAGGAATATGGTAGGTGTGCCCAATGCATTGACCACACCTACCAGGGGGCCACTAAGGGGACAACACAAGGGAAGTCTGGAGCACCCAGTGGTATTGAAGTCCCAAGACATCTCAAGACTAGAGCTCCAGACTCCAACTCAAGACCCCTTGGGTTCTTATGTGAACAAGGGCCCAAGGGAGGTGTCTGTGCTAAAAAAGCTTCGGGATCGGTGGAGACCTCCTGGGGTCCTTACGGAGCTAAGGGCTCGGGCAGGGCAAGCCAAGAAAAGGAAGCAGAAAGCACAGACACATAAAACAACAAGCTTATAAGTTGAAGAGCTAGCTGTTCTACAGACAGAAGACAAAAGGAAAGATACAAAAGCCCTCCAGCTACAAGGGCAAGCGCCTAAGGGTCCCTGGCCTCCCGCTGGAACCGAGACGCGACGATGGCGGCGACGTCTTTGACTCTTGCCCTGGCTATCTCCTCCTGCTGTGCGACGGGGCCCCGCACCACCGGTTCTAGAGAAATGGTGGAGTCCCAGCTCCAGAAGCACGTAAGCACGTGCACAGCGACCTCCTTCGCCAAGCCCCTCCCCTCGACCTCGAGCTCGTCGGCGATCACAGCCTCTAGCCTCTCTAGCTTGACACCGATGGACTCGAGTGCCGGGAGCGCCTCGGCCACCTCTTGCGCTGGTGCCCCCGTCCTCATGGGGCTGAAGCCGAGAGGCGCTAGAGCAGACTCTGCCTGGCCAACGAAGTCCCAGACTCGTTGGGCCTTGACGGTCCGCGAAGCCCGGAGCTGCTCCACCGCCTGACGAGCCGCCAGCAGGGCGCTAGGTCCTTCCTCGGCGAACCTCCTCTCCTTGGCCGCCAGGTCGTTCTCCCGGAGATGGAGGTCCCGGGTGAGCCTCTCCAACTTCGACACCCGGAAGTCGGCAGCAAGTTCCGGTTCAGCACCGTCTGGCGGTCCTTGGCGACCTGCTCCTCCCTTTCGGCCAAGGCTGCCTCCCGGAGTTCCAACTCCCCGACCCTGGCCTTCAGGTCGTCTTCTCCCGCCTGCATCTATTTGGCGACCGCCTTCTCCTTGTCCGCAACGACGCACTCCCGCTTCGCGACGGCACACTCGCGCCGTGCCAGCTGCAACCGGAGCTCCTCGTTGGCGGCGATGCGGGCCCGAACACCGTCATAGGCCTCGCGGGCCTCGTGCATAATCCTCCGGGTCTCGGTGTCCAGGCGGTCGACAGAGCTCTTCTGCGCAAGGAGGAGCTCCTCCTCAGCGTTGAGCCTCAACCTCTTGGCGTCGAGGTCCTCCTCGACCTCCCTGGTCTGCAGCTTCAAGAGTCGCTCCCAGCCGCAGAGGCGGTCCCTCTCATCCGCCAAGTCCTCCCGCTCGCGCTCGAGCGCAGCCTGAACCTGCCGGCAAGCTCCATGGCGTCCGACAGGGACAGTGGAGCAGCAGAGGCCGGAGTTGCACCACGAACCTCGTCCATAGCGCCATCATCCGACGGAGGAGAATCCGGCGCCACAAAACCCGGGGGAGCCACAACGATGCGCCGATCAGAAGAAGACGACGCTGAGGCAGGGCTAGTCCCGATGCGCTCCCGCTCACCCCCCACCTGAGGAGTCGTGCCAGCTCCTTCTGCGTCAACACCTGGAGGCTGGTCGCCACCAGCCTGCTCCGCTGACTCTTCACCAGCAGCCATCTCCCGAGCTGGCGAAGGAGGAGGAACAGGCGCCGCCGTCGTCGTAGAGGCCGGTCCTGCCGAGCCAGAAGGAGAAGAGGCATGGACCTGCACGGGGGTCGATGAAGCTGCCGTGGCATCCGGACGCTGCGGCACTGGCTTCTACCAGTCGAAGCTTGCAGAGGCGCAGGCGTGTCACCGACGAGCCCCTACAAGCAAAGCGAACACTCAAGACAAGAGTAAAAGAAGAACTGGAGTACACAAGTACTAAGGCTCGATAAGTACAACTTACCAAGAGGCACAGACATTCCAGCGGGCATGAAGCCCTAGCTTGCAAGGCGGGGCCGGGCCACCAGAGCCTGCCGTTGCCGCCAGGGCCTGCGCCGAAGGCGCCGCCCGCCGTGTCAGTCCCCGAAGCACCTGGAGGCCGGAGCGCCTACGTCCCTGGTTGAGTCCCGACTGTGCCTCCGGCGCCGCCGCTTGCCGAGCCTGCAGCGGGGGCACTCGACGACCGGGGCACCTGAGCCCCCGGCTGAGCCCGAGTCACCACGACACCGGCTTCCCTCCTCGGAGCTCCACTTGTGGAAGGAGCTTGGGACGCCCGCTGCTCCTCCGACCGCCGCTGGCCGAGGGGAGTTCCGTCGGCACGGAGGACCCGAGGTCTCTATGGGTCGCTGCCTGACGGACCGGCGCCTCCAGGTGAAGAGCGCGAGGACACTCCGGTCCCTTGACTCGGCGCGAACGATGCCCTAGGTGGAGACTGGGAGCGCTTCCTCGTCGGCGGGCTGGGGGACGACACCTTGCCCTTCCTCGACGGGCTGGGGGCCGACACCTTGCCCTTCCCCTTATCAACAGACAACGCCGTGTCACCCCTCGGTGTGGGTTGGGCGTCGGGCGACGCCTCGCGCTGCACTCTGGAGCTGTCGAGCTCAGTGATCGAGACCCCCCGGGAAGCATCACCGACTTGGCGCACGGCGACACCGATATCGTCCAAGGTTGGCATCTCCCGGAGCAGCCTCGACCTCCGCGTCGGCTCCACGTAGAGGGGGAGGCAAGAAACAGGAATTGATAGTGAGCGGTAGTCGAAGATGTCACTGCTTACCCTCATCACCATCTCCTTCAGCATCTTGAAAGACGGGTCGGAGTCTAAGCCCGTCTCCAGCCTGGTGCAGTCATGCACGCCGGTGTAGTACCACGCCGGGCGGTTGCGCTGCTGCACAGGTGCAAGGCGGCGCGACAGGAAGTCCGCCAACACCATCAGGGACGTCAGCCACTGCTCCGCCAGGAACTAAATCCACTCCAGGACTGGCGTGTACGCCGGCTCCAGCTTCGGGCACTCCTCCGAGAAGCGGCGCCCGGTGGATGGGGCCTCGATCGGCAGCTAAAGACGATTGTGCTCATCAGTCTTCACGATCACCCAGTCCTCCTTCCGGTTCTGCTACCTCGAGGCACTGAAGGGTTGAAGGTACTTGGAGACCTTCGGATCCTTGTTGCGGTGCTGGAAGTAGTATGCTCCCAGCTGGTTCCTCGAGCCACGCCTGGTCGCCCGTAGCAAGAAGAAGTGACGAAAAAGAGTCACTGTGGCGCGCACCCCCACGAACATCTCGCAGAGGTGCACAAAGACAGCAGCCAAAGTGAAAGAGTTCGGGAAAAGGTGGTGGAGTTGGAGACCATAAGTCTCCAGGAGAGTCACGAAGAAGGAAGAAATCGGGGGGACAAACCCTGCCAAGGCGTAGGCGAGGAAGAGGACAGTTTCTCCTCTTCCCAGACGCAAGGGAAGAGATCCTCGCCGAAGACAAAGCTTCTGCTCCTTGGAGTGCCATCCAAGGAGCCTGCGCACCGGCCCAAGGTCCTTCATCCGCGCGATGCGTGGCGAGGGCAGGTTGGAAGCCATCGGAGGCAAAGGAGCAGGAACTTGGGCGCACAAGGAAGGTTCAGACGTAGGGAGATGTGTGAAGGGAAGCCTACGATGCAGAAGGGGTTCCCTTTAAACCTCCCTGAGGCGATTCGAACCACCGAGAGGTAATTCAAAACGTCTCGCATGCTCCGCTCGGGGCAGACGCTCCAGGTCCAAGTCCCAGCGACAATGACAAGAGGGCCCAAGCCGTCCTTCAGAAGTTGTGGGCCAAGAAGTCAGTCCCTCAAGCGAACAACCCGGAGGTTCCTGACAAGGTGCTACGACGTGCAGTAGTGGCAGCGTTGGCAACCGCCGCGGTTAAAGCAGCTTTCAATCAGGGGTCACGTCCCCACGACCCTCCGCTGCTCTTGCAACGGTCAAAAGGAGTTTCTAAGAAAGTGCGCGGGGTAGGAAAGATGAAGGCCCCACCCCGGGATCGTTATCTCCCCTGAGGTGGGCCCGGGAGCCACTGTCGGTACCCTCAATACGTGGTACCCCCACGCGCAGGAGAAAACCGCCTAAGGACCTCGCCTCCTCCGCGGGGTTGAGCTCCGAAGGCTCCACATGTCCAGCAGGACTAGGCCTCCCCTCTCCTCAAAGGTGAGCCCCGGGCCTGCCACGTGGCCGGCAGAGCCGGACCTCACCCCCTCCGCAGGGGTGAGCTCCAAAGGCGCCACGTGTAGAGCAGGGTCGGGCCTCCCCTCTCCTCACAAGCGATCCCCGGGCCTGCCACGTGGCCAGCAGAGCCGGACCTCACCCCCTCCGCAGGGGCGAGCTCCGAAGGCGCCGTGTGTCCAGCAGGGCCCGACCTCCCCTCTCCTCAGAGGCGAGCCCCGGGCCTGCCACGTGTCTAGCAGAGCCGGACCTCACCCCCTCCGCAATGGCGAGCTCTGAAGGCGCCACGTGTCTAGCAGGGCCGGGCCTCCCCTCTCCTCAGAGGCGAGCCCTGGGCCTGCCACGTGGCCAACAGAGCCGGACCTCGCCCCCTCCGCAGGGGCGAGCTCCGAAAGCGCCATGTGTCCAGCGGGGCTGGGCCTCCCCTCTCCTCAGAGGCGAGCCCCGGGCCTGCCACGTGGCTAGCAGTGTCGTGCTGCCCACCCCGACGCGGTAGGCAGCAGGAGTAAAGGCACGCCATGCCTTGTCCGATCAAGACATTAAAGACCCGCGCCTTCCTAAGACGCAGAGACGCGGCGCACGCCATGTCAAAGGTCGTAGACCAATAAATACGACGACAAGACATCCCCTGCCATCCCTGCCATCATCAACCACTACGCCTAGCTTGCAGCACGGGAAGGACGACGTCTAAGAAGCCATAGCCAGAGACAACTACCAGCATTCACTGCGAGATATGGTAGATGGCAGGAAAACACCCCGGGGCCACCTGTCGGGCCCCGGGGCCCACCTTATAAGCCGCCCGAGCCTTGGAGTATAAAAGACTCGGGTGGGCAACGTTGCAAAGGGTTCGAACCCCGTGGGTTCGGATCCCTTAGCATTCGGCATCCTAGGGCAACTCAGCTCATACAGAACACCAAGCTTAGAACTCCGGTTCTAAGCTCCGAGTAATACAACTCCCGTGGACGTAGGGTATTAAGCTCCGGCGGCCCGAACCACGTAAAAATCCTTGTGTCAATCCTCTCACATCCAACGCGACCTTCCGAGAGAACTAGCCCATCCGAAAAAACCTCTACGGCTGCTCCTGAAGCAGGCCCGGGGGAAGTGTCAACAGCACACTTCGACATACTCCCTTTGTTCTAAAATAAATGATGTTTAGGACAGCTAATTTAGTTTAATTTAAACTATTTTTTTATCCTAAACGTCATTTATTTCAGAACGGAGGGAGTATATCTTAGATGACCACGTTCTTTCGGATGATGACCTCTCCGACAATGAGGAGTCGTCTCGCATGGATGCAACCATCAAGCATTGGATCTTCAAAACTCTCTCCATTGAGTCGCTTGAGCTTGTCATGGGTGATTCAACACCGCTATGGCAGCATGGTGTTGTCTTGGAGAGCATATTACCAAATATGTTTAGTTGCTTAAAAATATATATTACACCAATGTGTAACTTATTTTTTTAACAGAAATATTTTTATATTTATAACCATGAAAGCTACCCTAATTAGTAATAATATTTTTTAAGTATCTTTAATCATAACTTAAGTTGTTGAATCATCACAAAATAGCAATAATAATTAATAACACCTAAATATAATTAAAGTTTAGATAATAATCTTTAATAACAACTGATACTAACTAAACAGGTTTACAAAAAAATAACTAAACATGACCAATTGCAAGTAATTAGCAGAGCTAACAAAATCTAGGCGGGGTGGGTTCTACATTTTTTTCTAAAATAGAATGATGCGATATCTAAAAGAATATTCCTAAATCTTAACCATCTAAACTGGTATTCAACTAACCAAACACGTGAAGTTGAACATATCCTAAACAATTCCATAAGCGTACCATTTGGTAAGGAACCAAACACTATAGCGTACGTGACCCCGTTCAAGACTCCGCCGTTTTTATCGCCGCAGCACCAACCCATTTCTGCATCCCCTCGCCGCCATATTTGCTCCCTGCTTGGATTGGCATGGCGCGGGGATTCATTCGGGCTCGGGAACCCAATTTATCCTGTACTGGTGAGGAAGCCTATGGTGCTTGGTAACATTGTTCTTCAGGCCACTATTTCTCCTAAAATTTTTTGGGGGTTTAACTGAACCCTAATGCCTCTATGTTAGGTTCCCTCTGCGCAGGCGAGATGTTTCCCTGCCATGGGTGACTATGGCGAACGCGCGACCGCTAGGTGTTCCTGCAATGAGCCGCTATGGTTTGCCTGCAAAGCCGTCTTTCCTTGCTAGGCCGGCGTTTCTGAGCCTGCGAGGTCCTGCATTTCACCCTGAGAAGAAATCCTTAGTTTTGAGAGGTACTTTATTTTCTTTATCACGGGGTAATTGTATTCTTGGTAATAAATGTGGAAGTTTACGGTTGCGCCTTGGTTTTGTTCCTGAGCGCTACCATGATAGGAGGTTTGCTTTCCTATACAAATATGATTGGATTACAGATTTGATTAGCTTAATTTCTTCAGTATCCTATTAGGCATTTGATTGAAGTATCATTGCGCTTATTGTTACCTCTGAGGCTCATACTCCATCAGCAAGACCAAGATCACACCCTTTCTTAGGGCGGAGAATGGCTAGCCTTACATAGCATAGCAACCTTTGAGAGATAGGTTAAGGTTCGTTGCCTCCCATCCTTTATACTAAAACTTCAGCATTTGTTTCTTCTTTTAGAAAAAATAGACAATCACATTATCAAATGAGTAAGTTTCTAGTTTCTCCATGCTTCCCTGGCAAAACAAGGATTGTTTGGTTCTTTGAAATATAAAAATAAGTTGATAGGATGATGTTGTGTTTCTTGCGTCGGGAAGAGTGGACGGGTGAGTGTAGATGGATCTGAGATGAGGGAATTGAACGCAGAGGGTAGGGGGCCCTGTGCGGCTGCTGCTGAGAAGAACCCCCTGCGCTGGCAGAGGATCCAGCCAGGGTGAGCAGCTGCCCCACAGGGAAACTGCTTCTATTCTCGATAATCCTTCTAGTACAGACTAGGTCTAGTTTTATAGCTGGCCGGCACCCAGCATACAGGAGTAACAAACTCCACAAAATCCTAACAATCCTAACAGATTTATTCTTCTAGAACAGATGTAACAAATTGTTCTTATCTAAACAGCAGTGGCTGGCGTCCTGCTGGTGGACCCTTTGTGGGCACGCCTGTGGTACTGGCGGCCCACAAAGGAGTCCACAACATTACCCTCTTTCCCGACAAACAGCTCGTCCTCGAGCGTTGCATCAGAAAATTGACACTTAAAATCTTTTAGCTGCTCCCATGTAGTATCCGCATCAGAACGTGCCAGCCACTTGACCAAAAGCTCCCAAACGCTTCTGTTGAGTCTTGCTTTGAGGATATGCTCTGGTGTAAGGACTACTTTCCCATGGAGCAGAGGTGGAAGAGGAACAACTTGTGCTGGAGTAGCGCCTTCAAATTTCTTCAGCACTGAAGCATGAAAAACATCATGGATACGAGCCCTGGGAGGTAGCAGAAGCTTATAAGAGACTTGCCCAATGCGCTGCAGCACCTGGTAGGGGCCAAAAAATTTGGGACCCAACTTGTAGTTCGCTGCAGGTTTCACTCCAGCTGCTGTTTTCTGCTGGAGCCGGAGCCACACCTAATTACCAATATGAAATTCTACCTCCCTTCTCTTCTTGTCTTGATAATTCTTCATGGTGACCTGCGCCTGGATCAGCCTGTCCCTGATTTCAGAGAGAAATTCATCTCTGTTCTGCAATTGCTTATCCACCGCAGCCACTTTAGAAGCCCCTGGCTGATAGGATAAAATTGTAGGAGGGTCCCTACCGTAAACCACTTTGAATGGAGAGCATTTAACAGCCGTCTGGTAGGACGAATTGTAGCAGAATTCTGCCTAAGGAAGCCACTGTAACCAGGACTTCGGTCTGTCTCCAGCCAGGCACCGCAGATACATAGTCAGAACGCGATTCACCACTTCAGATTATCCGTCTGACTGTGGATGGAAGGCAGAGCTCATGTGAAGTTTTACCCCTGCCAGTGAGAACAGTTCAGACCAGAACAGGCTGATAAAAACTGTGTCGCGGTCACTGACAATAGAGCAGGGAAAACCATGGAGACGTACAATGCCTTCAAAGAATGCCTTGGCCACTGTTGCAGCAGTATATGGGTGGCCCAAGGCAATGAAGTGGGCAAATTTTGAGAATCTGTCCACCACAGTTAATACCACTGACTTCCCCCCCAACTTTTGGAAAGCCCTACACGAAATCCATAGAAATGTCGCTCCAAACTGCAGAGGGAACCGACAAGGGCTGTAGCAGGCCTGCTGGATGCAAGTGTTCAGATTTATTGCGCAGGCATACTTCACACCCACGAACAAACTCACGAACACGGCGGAGGGCCGACGGGCTGTAGAAGGAGGCTCGCCAGCAATGGAGGGTCTTCTGAACACCTTCATGTCCTGCTTCATGGGCGTCTGCTAGCAGTAGCGGCCAAACAGAAGAATTGTCCGGAATAAATAGTTTACCCCGGTGCAGCAGCAACCCATCCACCTGTGTCCAATTTCCATTGGTTGTTCCTGCTTCAATCTGCGCCTTTACTTCAGCCACATGAGGATCCGCAGCCGCCTCCGCTCTCAGAGTACCAAAGAGCTGAAATGTCGGAGCTGTGATGCTGTGGACCTCTAGAGTGTGTTTCTCTCTTCTGGACAGTGCGTCGGCGGCTCCATTTAATCGGCCAGGCCTGTATTCCACCGTCAAGTCATACCCAAATAATTTGCTTACCCAAGTATGTTGAGGAATAGTGGACAGCCGCTGGTTCAGAAGAAATTTGAGGCTGTAATGGTCTGTTCGGACTGTAAAATGCCGGCCCCAGAGGTAGGGACGCCAATGCCGCACTGCCTTGACAAGTCCAATCAATTCCCGCTCATTGGCCGACAGTTTCTGATGATGAAGAGCCACTGCACGGCTGAAATAAGCGACTACACCATCGCCTTGGTGCAGAACAGCACCAAATCCAGAGCCGGAGGCATCGCAGTCAACAATAAATGGCTTGTCGAAGTCGGGCATTTGGAGCAGGGGTGCAGAAATCAATGCCTGTTTCAGCAGGTTGAAGGCGTCCTCCGCATCTTGAGTCCACCGAAAGGACTCTCTCTTGAGCAAGGCAGTGAGAGGGGCAGCCACGGCGCCATATCCCGCAATGAACTTGCGGTAGTAGCCTGTGAGCCCACGGAAGCCCCGAAGTGCCCGCAGCGAGCGAGGCGGTGGCCAACTCTCCACTGCGGCCACCTTGGCGGGGTCCACGGCCAGGCCACTGGAGAAGATGATGTGTCCAAGGTAGGACACCGACTCCTCACCGAAGAAGCACTTCGATTTCTTCAGGACCAACTGGTGTGTACGTAGGACCTGAAACACTTGCTTTACATGTTGTAAGTGTTCTGACCAGGACCTGCTATATATCAAGATGTCATCGAAGAAGACCAAGACACATTTGCGGATGAAGGAGTGCAACACTTCATTCATCAAAGACTGAAAGGTCGAAGGAGCGTTAGTGAGGCCAAAGGGCATCACTAGGAACTCGTAGTGGCCACGGTGGGTGCGGAACGCAGTCTTGTCGATATCATCCGGGTGCATGCGCACCTGGTGATAGCCACTGCGGAGGTCGAGCTTGGTGAAGAACCTCGCGCCCCGTAGTTCATCCAGCAACTCATCAACCACCGGAATAGGAAACTTGTCCTTGATCGTCTTCGAATTGAGCTCGCGGTAGTCGATGCAGAAGCGCCACGTGCCATCGGTCTTTTTGACCAACAACACTGGCGACGAGAAGGCTGACATACACTCGTGGATGATGCCTTGGCGCAGCATATCTGCGCACTGCTTCTCAATCTCGTCCTTGAGGAGTTGTGGGTAGCGGTACGGTCGTACGGCGACGGGGGCTGTTCCGGGCAACAACCTGATGCGGTGATCTTGGCGCCGAGGTGGGGGCAAGCCATGTGGCTCCTCAAAGAGGTCCTGGAAGGAGTCTAGGAGGGCGCCCATGAGGTGGTCAGGGCTTCCCAAGGAGGCACACAAGAGGTTGCTGGTAGTGAGACCCCTCCAACACACCTCCTGGCCATGGCGCCATATCTTCATGCTGAGGTCATCGAAGTTCCAGAGGATGGGTCCAAGGGACCGCAACCACTGAACCCCCAACACAATGTCGAAGCCGTCGAGAGGAAGAGCATAACAGTTGATGGTGAAGGCCTCTCCTGCAATTGACAAAGAAACATGGGGGCATAGTCCAGTACAGGAGAGCTTCTCACCATTGGCGACCTTGACCCCCACACTCGGTCGAGGGTGCATCATCAAGTAGAGCTCCTGGATAAGAGGCTCTCTGATGAAGATGTGGGTGCATCCCGTGTCCACCAAAGCCACCAATTGCTGTCCTTGAATCTGGACAGCAAGCTTCATCGTGTTGGCGACGTTGATCCCGGTGAGGGCATGGAGAGAAATGCCCAACTCAGCCATCGCAGCATCCTCACTATCACCATCATCAAGTTCCAGGAGATAAACCCCCTTGTTGGTACACTTGTGGTCAATGGTGTACTTCTCCGTGCAGTAGTAGCATTCACCATTGGCCCGCTTGGCTGACATTTCTTCAGGGGACAGATGCCTGAACCGCTGTCTGGAAGGTGCAGATTTCTGCGCCTGAGCAGGGCTGCGCCCAACCGCCATGGAAGCAGCAGCAGGGGCTTGCACAGGAGCAGACGGGCGGCTGACCAGGGGCGCAGCAGTAGGAGGCTGCGCAGGAGCAGGAGGGCGGCCAGCCAAGGCTGCAGTAGCAGGAGCGGTTACTGCCAGACGACGCTCATAAGCCCGTGCGAGGCTCATTGCTGTCTGCAGATTGGAAGGGAACTGTAGTTCCACATCAGTCCGAAGCGGTTCGCCGAGGCCTGCGGTGAACATATTGACCTGTTGGCGCATAGACAGGTCCTCGCAGCGGCAGAGCAGCACCAAAAATTGGCGCTAATATTCCTCAACGGTCCCGTTGCGACGCAGCTCCTTTAACTCCGCCAAGTCGTTGGAACGCAGCGGTGGTCCGAAGCGCATGTTCACAAATTCTGCGAACCTGGCCCAGTAAATAATGCCACAGTCCCGTTCCAATGCGTAGTACCACTCAGCAGCGGCACCGTCCAGATGGAGAGATGCGAGCCAGAATTTTTCCTCTGCCATTGTCCGCATACCTCGGAAATAAGCCTCACACTTATTAATCCAAGGTAGCAGATCGGTCTCCCCATCATATTTAGGGAAACTGATTTTATGGCGACGAGAGGGGGGATCCTCAGTACGGTCATGGTTCCATGGACCACGACCGTAGACTCCTGGTCCTTGAGGGAAGGTACCAGTAGGGCCCTGATCCTCCTGCGCCGATCCCGTCGTCTCAGGGGCCTTCTGCAACATGGCGAGGCGTTGATCATGCATATCCAGCCTGGAGTTCATGGTGGACAGCTGGGCCAAGATGTGAGTCATCGTGTTGTTGACATCGCCTAGCGTGGTGGAGATGGCGCTGATCTTGGAGTCCAGGCCGGCCAAGGACAAGGTCTCAGGATCAGTCTCGGGGACGGACATGGTCGATGCCCCGAGTGAATCTGATACCAAATTGTTGTGTTTCTTGCGTCGGGAAGAGTGGAGGGGTGAGTGTAGATGGATCTGAGATAAGGGAATTGAACGCATAGGGTAGGGGGCCCTGTGCGGCTGCTGCTGAGAAGAACCCCCTGCGCTGGCAGAGGATCCAGCCAGGGTGAGCAGCCACCCCACAGAGAAACTGCTTCTATTCTCGATAATCCTCCTGGTACAGACTAGGCCTGGTTTTATAGCTGGCCAGCACCCAGCGTACAGGAGTAACAAACTTCACAAAATCCTAACAATCCTAACAGATTTATGCTTCTAGAACAGATGTAACAAACTGTTCTTATCTAAACAGCAGTGGCTGGCGCCCTGCTGTGGACCCTTTGTGGGCACGTCTGTGGTACTGGCGGCCCACAAAGGAGTCCACAACAGATGAAAAGACAACATACCAATGCTTTTCTGTAACTCTTAAGAGCCAAATTGTTTGATAACCTTGATTGTTGTTTCTTTTAAAGACGAGGAGTTTAGATTTTTGATGTGTGAGATATGTTAAGTGGCCGGAACAATTTGCTATGGTTCAGCTTGCCATTGATTGACAGTACGGTAATGGCGCCTTTTTGATCCATTATTTCATTGCTATCCTTTTAAAAGCAACACTGATTTATATGTTTTAGTTCAAAGGAGTTAAAAGGTGATATTATTCTGAAGGCAATTGTACACACATGGGTGGGATCTGGTCTGTAGGTTTTCTCATATTGATAATTTATACAAAGTGTTACAAACCAATAATTCATGTTGACTTTTTTGTAAGTGTCCTAAAAAGATGAGTTATCTCAAACCATAAACCTTTACTATGTCAATTTTGATGTTCGACTTCACATCGACTCCCTACCGATATCTAATATAAATTTTCTTGCTTTCAGCTGGCGTAGGTTTTCACTCTCATGCTATATCTGTCCTTCGTGAAATATGATTCTATCAAGTGAATCAAGCCACTTCTGCCAGCGCGCAGCTTGCACCCAAGAACTCAAGTTAGCCGTCAAGCATCATTATCGTCATTCGGCCATCTTGAGCTATAATCTAAACCTAAATGCATGTGGTGGAGAACCCTGGCATGTGTACCTTATCTTCTCCCACTGCACAACATGTGGTCGCATGCAGACGACATCTACCAACTTCATCCATAGTTGCAAAGGTTTAATCTTCTTTACCCCTTCATTGATACGATGGCTCTACTCCCAGGATGGCTTTTTCTGGTGATCTTCATGACCATATACTTCTTTGTTGTGAGGCGGAAGTGGTCGCCACACTTCTTGCGGTTTCACATCGGTCATATTGGCTATCCTGCTTGATACGGGCTCAGCTCCGGAGGAGAGCTCGGGCTAAGCAGCCCTAATGCCCAACCATCACAGACTGTCGGATCGCATCCGACGCTCCACACGTTTTATGTGGGATATATAAAAGAGTCTCCTTACTCTAATACACCCATTTTCTCTCTCCCCTCTCTCTCCTCTCCAAAGCACAGGCGGCAGTAGCACCAGGCGGCGGTAGCACGAGGAGTCGGCCGCATGAGGTGTCAGTGGTGGCGGCGGCGACGACGCCGGTCCAGGCGAGGGAGCTGCCTTGGCGCCACTTTGATAACACTGCACGTGTCCAACTTATTGAGGTGCTCCAGGCATTCTTAACGTGAATGGCACGGTGATCATGGGCCCAATATTTGCATTGTACATCACTACAGGAAAGAGGTCAACATACGACAGCCGGATTAACATACGATGGCCAGTCGTCGTATATAAACTTATATGCGACGGTCCGAACATGACGTCGTATATAAGGTTATGTACGACGGTACAACCGTCGTTTATTAACTGGTTGTCGTAAATAGAGCTTATATACGACAGCCAACCCTAGGCTGTCTTACATATAACTTATTTATGACAGCCCGTTTGGCTGGCTGTCATATCTAACAGAGGTCGTCGTAAATAAGCTTATTTACGACGGTCACACCACGGGCCGTCGTAAATATGTCTTATATACCCGCGGGCCCGGGTCGGCGCGGGCATTCACGCCCGCGCCGACCCGAGCCCCCGCCGCCCGAAACGCCGCCGCCGCCAGCCAGCCCGCCCCGCCCGAAGCGTCGCCGCCGGCCCGCCCGAAGCGCCACCGCCGCCCCGTCCGCCGCCGCCCCGGACGTCCCGGCCCCGGCCACCACCCAACAGCCGCCGCCCCGGCTTTCCCCGCTCCGGCCGCCACCGCCCGCCCTGAACCCCGGCCGTCGCCGTACCGAACGCCGCATCCCCGGCCGCCACCACATGCCCTGGCCGCCGCAGCCTCGCCGCAGTGCACCGTGCCGGTCCGCCTCCATGTCGTGCGCCGCCCGCCTCGCCGTGTGCCGCTCGTCGCGCCGCCTCCACCATGAGGTAAGTCGCCCGCCTCCCTCCCCATCTAGAAAGCTTGGTTTTTTAATTATCAATTGTTTAGATTATGCTTGTTTGGTTTTGATTGTTTAGTGACTAATTGTTTAGATTTAGATGAATTGATATGCTTAGGTTTAATTATTGCCCAGTTTATTTGAATTGCTAGCTAGGTGTAATTTTTTAATTGCTTAGAATTGATGAGCTTGTTAACTATGATAATTATGCTTGTTTAGATGAGTTGTTAATTATTTAGATGATTAATACATATGAGTTAATAGTTTAATTAATTATTGTTTCGATTGTTTGAGTGTTTAAAAGTATTATATGTACATAAATGGGCTTAGCGCCCGATACGACCCATTTAGTGGTAACGTATACGTCTACACAAGCACGGTGTGAACAACCTAGGTCGCCTCGCCCTACCCCCCCTCCCCTCCCTCGCGTGCTACTGCGGTCTATAGAAGAGGTCATGCTGACCCTTCTCAGCCGGAGCTGTGTAGTCAGTACGTAGCGGAGCGCCTGGTAAGTTTCATGACCTCTCAAATTAGTTGACACTATATATGTTATTGAACTTACACAATTTCATTATTTTTCAGACTAGGTATGGGCAAGAGGCTGTGAGGATACACGGTGAAAGGTCCAATTGGAAAAACTCCCCCAACATCGACCCTCAAGCCGCGTATGCAAGCGGAGGTGGAAAAGCACACGAAAGGTGAATTCATTTACTTTCATTGTTTTCAATTCAAGATTATTTAATTTTATCTTGAATTGATTCTTTTTTTGTAGGCTTGCCATATTCTTTGGAGTCGTTAACTCTAGGAAGGCACGACCTGCGAGAGGCAGCTCCTCGCAGTCTTCGGCTGCTGGCGCAGGCTCCTCCAGCTGCCGTGTCACCGAGAGAGATCTCGAAGTCATGGCGCTTCGGGAGAGCTTGGCTCGGCAGAAGTCATTGGCGAGAGAGCGAGACAACAACAGGGTTGTCATGGCGTACCATGCGTCCTATATGGCACATATGCAAGCGGCAATGGAAGTAAGAAACATATAATTATACTTTAATTACATTGCATTTCAATTGGTTTTGTAAATTGTAATGTTTGAAATGACAGGCGCTAGCTCAACAGCAAGGACAGCAAATCCAGATACCGTTGTGGCAGCCACCTCCGTTCGTGCTGCAGTCGTCGCCACCACAGGAGCAGTTTCCTAGAGTACATGTACAAAAAGGAAGTTACATTAAGTTCAACTAAACAATTGAATACGATAACACCGTTGTAAACTTGTACATATGTCACTGTGTTTCGCAGGGATCAGGGACGGAGGCTCAGACTCCACCGCCGCAGCTAAGGGCGCCAGGTTCGCCGCGACAGGATGACTGCTTCGCTCCCAGAGGTAGTGGAGGGGCTAGTGATCAATAGACTTGTAATTTTGTTTTTGATTGTGTGGATGATAGACTTCGTGATTGTGGATGTGTACTATTGCACCTTGTTGTGATTTTGTATGTCAAACTGTTTTGTTGTTGTCATGTTGTGGATGTGTAGCTGGTCATCGACCCAGGTTAGCCATTTTCTGTTTTTTAAAAAAAATGAAAAAGCTTATATACGATGGTCAGTATAGTTTATATACAACAATCGCTATACAGTGCCGTCGTAAATAAGGCTAAATTATATACGACGGTTGGGCTCATACTGTCGTATATAAGCTCTTATATACAACAGCCTGGGCACAACCGTTGTATATAAAGGTCCCGACCCACTGGCCTAAGTCTACGAAACGGGCCGTTGTATATAAGGGACCGTCGTATATATACTGTTATATACGACGACGCCGTCGTATATAACTATATATACGATAAAATATATACGACGACTTCTACTTTATATACGACGGTTTTGACCGTCGTATGCTGACAGGAATCCTGTAGTGCATGGAAATAAATAAAGTGGCTAATTACCGTGTGAAATGTGACTCGGACATAAACGCTAGCTTATAATATTACAAATCAAGTTTCTGTTGGCTGCCGCAAAAGTAAAGCCATGGGCGTTTCGCCCATGTACTCTCTTTCTGCTATGGCCTACAATTCTATAGGAGCATCTCCCTCAAAAAGTATAGAAAAGAATAAATTAGATTGACCATCGCTATATGACGCCTTCTCACTTCAGACCTTCTGATCAATATCGGACTGGGACAACAGTATCCCGTGCTTTTGAGTTTTCTCACTTAGCGTGGAGAAAACCGGACGCTCTTTACCTCCTGGTTTTGATGACGCATTCCCATACCAGATCATGCCGATCACAGCCAGAACCATGCCCAAGGCTACATGGAAATTGAGGCCCTCTTTTCCAAAGAAAATGAAGCCCAAGGTCAGCACGAGAATCGTCTTCATGTGGCCTAGAACTTGGAATGAGACGGCTGTGAATCTTCCAATGCATATGAATTGGCTTAGGTTGGTACCGACAGCAATTATGCATGACAACACAATGAAGAACTGAAAGGAAAACAAACATGTTAAATGAGAATGTGACATAGGATACTGATTATCTTGTCAACATCAAAAGAAAAAAGCACATCAAGCAAAGGAACTGTAAAGATCCAAATCAGTATACTGCATCCGATTCATTGAACCATGTTACTGGCAAAACTACATACTCAGTTAAACAGTACGTTTCCTTCACGTGGAAGAAGCACCTACGCAAAGAAATATGCTTTGATGGGAACTGAAGAATTTGTTGTTGCTAAGGAAGTAAGGAGAATCCAGATGACGAAATATGAAGTATTGCCAACATTGAGCTCCATGAATATACAATCAATACAAGGCACAAAATTGGCTTATATAATCAAGTGGTCCCCATTTCAACAATTCTACAAAATTTAAGCAGCAAACCGAACCAGATAAGCATCTCATACCGTGACTATTGATGTATAGTTAAAAGTGTCAACTCTTTTGTTGGTCAGCCAGAAGTCCACAAAAGGCCCCAATATTAACAACGATGCTGCTTGACCTGGAGCAGTATGACCTAAGAGGTTGAATGAGCCAAGGGAGTACTTCCGCTGAAGATGATGAACATACTGTTGCACAAAAGAGGAGATGAATAAACCAAGTGATAATACCTTAGGTTCTAACAAAAAGGTAAAAAGGGAGAACAAGTACAACAATAATTGAATAAATATTTGCAAAGCACAAAAAATCGACTTTTGCAGCTATTACTAACTTCTATTTTACACTTGAGTAGTAGATGCAGCAGGGAAGGAAAGTACTTGCTGATTAAAGCTCAACAAAATACTTCTCTTTTTGTTGGAATGACACGAGAATTCAGAAAATTATGTAGCTGAAAAATCCTACACATCTAGTGTTGTTGAAAGCTAAATTGAAAACTGGTACATTTGAGAACATGTATACAAAACAGAGTCAACTTAGAAGTCATTAGGGGGCATGTGATGCCCAACAAAAGCACAAGTTGTCAAGTTCCAATATCCACAAAATACTCACATGCTGCTGTAGTGCTGTGCTCCAAACTGCTACTGTTGCAGCTAACAATCCTTGGGAGTTCACACTAACATCGGTCACAGTACAGACTGCAACACCTATTAGGACAAGCACTATACTGAGCTTTGTATCTCTTGAATAACGAACTTTGTCAAACAGGATTTCCAGAATGCACAATACTGGAATGATACACAACTTTGCGATCTGAAAAAGGAAGACACATGGTTTACCCATACACATCCCATATCAATACTGAGGATGAAATAACAAAATTTCTGTCTTCACCTGATAGAATCCAACAGAGTTCCACATCAAACTGACATTCATCCCAACAATTGATAGGTTTGCGAAGAAGACAAATTTTACTAGTTCCGGTAATGGTAAATAAGATGGCTGAATATATCCCAGCCATTTCATCACTACTGTCATCAAGGTTGTGGTCGCAAAATGCAGTCCTGTCAATGTTGTAGCTGCAAAAGCAAGAAAATAACATTAGTGCAAGACATAAGATTGATTTGCTGCATAATGATAGTTTAATTCTAGATAGAAAGTGCTATTGCATTATTCACTACTCAACTAGGAAGGAAGATTGAAGGGATGTCTTACCAAAACTAAAACCATGTGTAGCCATTAAGGCCTTGTTGACCATGATGATTCCAACAGATGTCACAACATTGAACATCCATGCTCCAGCATCTAATGCTGCTTTTCTCTCCGCTTTGCTTCCTGGTGCCATACTTTCTGGACATGTAGAGTCTTATCCAATTCTAAGTACCGGATCACAATATCTACCTTCAGCGCAAAGTGCAGTTGAGATTAGTTTGATTATCACATAAGTTGAAATAAATTGTTCACGGGAGGATAAGAAAAGAAGTGACATCAGTACTCGGAAAGAAACTAGAATATCCCATTTTCGTGTCAGCTAATTTTACAGCTCAAGAAATCGGTCGATGTGAAATGGAATTTTAAAGCGGATATGCTCAATGGCAATACACGACCTATGTGAATATGGCGGACCCAGTATTGAAAATGATAATTTTTACAAAAAAATGAGGCTAGTTGGTATGCTATATCTACTGATGCATATACTCGTAATTGGGTCAGATCCGAGTACAAATAAACTTACACAAGGGTTTGGGGTGCTAGCTTCGCACAGCACGAAGGGAAGAGAATAGGCGGGCATACCTGGACCTGGTTGGTACTCGTCGCCGGCGAAGGGCGTCGCCGCTCGCAGAGTCTGGCGGCGGCGACGGCGGCGGCAGAGCGTCAAAAGTGGGCGGCGGAGAGAGGGAGGGACCGCCAGGGGAGCCGCCGTGCAAGAGCGGCGGTGAGATGCGCTTGCTCTGGATCAGGGACGGAGAAGGGAAGGCCGTGTGTCCGCGGCTTTGTACTGGGACAGTGAAACTGAGGCGCACCGGGCGTGCAAATCTGGAATGCCTGATTTGGGCAGCGTTTCGACTGTTAAGCCTCGCTATGTGCCAAATTCGTTCCAAAATTTAGTTGTTTTTTCCCGGAACATGGAATTTGATTTTTAAAATTATGATCTAGACAAACTAAATTTAGTTTCACATGGCATTAATTAACATATAATTATTATAATGACAGTTAATCCTTATAATTAACAAAAGTAGCAATTTTTTCTATAATCTATACATGGATAAAGTTTATATCATTAATTATTTTATAATAGTATAATTCTTATTATTAATATATTAACAACTACCACTCGCCCCACGTTCACCCGTCAGTGTCAAACAAATCTTTGTTTCAGGCAACTGAAATAAAGGATTTTCATTAAATTAATAGAAACCATTTTCCCAGTTAAGCACCAAAGATCCCGACAATATTTTTTTAGCGGGTTGCCTCATATCATTAACTTTTTTATTTCAGTTTACATATATGTAATTTTTTTAGCTACCATTAATCTTTATTGCTATATATTTTGAAATGTGTACTGGACAGGGCATTCTACCCTATAGAGGAACCACTGAGACTAGATTTTACTTTGTGGTGGCGGTGGTGGGGTGAGGGTGGATGTTATGATGGTTACGTATTTGTCGGTTTCTCACACGAAAAATATTTACAGCTTATAGCAGCGTGACAAGTACATAAAAATATTAGTTTATAGATGATAAAATGACAAAATATCTAAATAAAAAATGATAAATATCTCAATAAAGTCAGATAGCTAGAATCTAGATTTGATGAGCTCAAGGTTCAATATGTATCCAGATTGGATAGCCGGGACGCGGAAAATCTAGCGTGGTTTGTTTCCTCTAGATCTCCCGTGCCACCAGGTGTTTCTCTTAAAGATCTCTAAGCCTTCTGTCGTCATCTGCACACAAGATCAGACTCCAAATGTCCGGAGCATTGATCGTATATAAAGAAGAGCAGTCGGTCTTGGACGGATCCTATTAGAGCAATAAACCATTTTTTATGATGATGTGACAACATTACATATAGCTGTCCTCTGTAAGCACTCTTCTAATGAAAAGGGATAGAGTTGTTAAATGATATCCATGACCCTCATGCTTCATCTATTTCTATAATTACTTTAAACAGCGTCTTTTTTTGAAATTTATGATTTAAATAATAACTAAATTTGCTGTACTAAACGTTAATTAATTTAGAACGGAGGGAGTGCTATTTTAGAAAAAAAAATCCTTTTATTATAGAGCACACTGAGAAAAAAAGCATATAGCCCAGTTTATCTTCTCCGTAAGAGCCGCGCGAGCGTCACACTCACGGCTTGAGAACCTGAGCGTGTTACCTAAACAATTTAACCATCCCACGCGCCAGACTCGAACGACAAGCGGAGAGGAGGCATGAGCCGTGGCCACACATGATGACACAAAAATGACAGCCAATGGTGTCACGCCTGTTACCTGTAACACTCACCAAGCGTACTCCCGTGTGTGCCAGGATCATTTCATTTCACACACGAGATGAATAAGAGCAATGTATCATTATTAATATTAAGCCAAGTGCGGCGAATACATCAACCGAGTACATAAATGCCTCAAGGGCTCAAAAGAAAAGTACATCATGACAGCGGAAAATCTAAAGTGGGCTCCACAGGCGCCGTCCGGCGGTACGCCAGCCTAGATCTGCGCATCGGGGTCGAAGCCGTCGTCCACATCGTCCTCAGCAGCCTCCTCGGGTCCTGAGCAGCACGAAAAAGAGAAGAGGCAAACGCCTGAGTACAATAATGTACTCAGCAACTGTGGAAAAATTTATGCATGATGAGGCTCAAATCAAGGAAGGCTAGACACGGCTCTTGCACTATGCAACCTATTCCTTAGCTTTATTAAGCATCCTATTTGTTTAGTGACAATCCCCGCCCAACCCAACCTTATCTCCAAGTGACCTCCACTATCACTGTAATATCTCATTCCCAACCACCATCCCAAACCACACCAAACCAACCCACACTAATCATGAGAGAGTTACCAGCCCGCTCTTGACCGTGAGCACGTCTGTCTAGACAGTTTTGACTCTGCAGAGTTTGTACCCTTTACCCACAAGTCGTGTTTTCATCACCCGTCGGCGACTCAAGAAACTCCTTTCCGCCCTCTCACACTCCCTATGGTGTGGGGCCAGGAGTACACGACAAGGCCTTTACATTGCACTACCCAACCTGTGCACACCCGCTAAGGATTCACCGCTGCGACACTCTGGAACCTCTGCCGCAGAAGCCCCCTCTTGCGCCACTTACACATCTCTCTGGTGTACACAAGGAAAGATAGGAACAACTTAATTGGCCACACTGCCCCATAACAGTTCTTGTGGTGACACTGTATAACCCAGTTGACAGGTCTCACGAACCGGTCCTTAGGATCTACGCAGGCTAACTAACCACAAACCCGAGTCTCGTGCACTCAGCACCCACCGTACCCACCAGCCAGCTACATCCCTACACTACCCACCTCATACACCACATACATCACCACATGTATACCATATAAATATCTCCACACAACACCTCAATGATCATGATAATATAACATTAATATAAATTACTCCCATCCCATCTACTAAGCAGGGCTAAGCATGAAAATAATGACATAAAGGTAAACCCTATACTACCCATCCCGGCTACAAGGCAGATATTGGAAATACTAGTAAACAACCAACACATGGGATTCAATTTAAGACCTAAGCATGCAATTCTAACTAAAATCCTAAAAATGGAGAAATATGGTCAAGGGCACTTGTCTCTCGAGAAGTGCTGCTGCTCGGGGTCGTCGAAATCTTGGGCTTGCAGGTCCAGTGTCGGCTCGGGGGCTAATTTGTCCATGACATCACAGATAAAAATAAAGGTAAACAAGTAAGCAAGAGCTACCCAACATCCATAATAAAAATCAGGGCACTAAAGTAGAATGTAATCCCCTCATCACCATGTAGTTGTGTTCATGTGAGAGTATTTTACAAGGGTTAGGGTCATGCTTGGGTTCTGGGTGTGATTTTTAGTAAGCGAGAGGGTATCCTTATAAATTTTTAGCAAATGTTCATGGGGAAGAAAAGTGATTTCAGAGCTGTCCAGGGGTTTTCCATAAAAATACTGCAAGGCCTCAAGATATATGTTATATAATGTGTCCTAGGATGTTGGACTAAATTTTTCTGCACCAAACATAGTGCAAGTTGGGGTTTTCAACATGTGCAGTAACTCATCTGCTATATGGCAGCAAGTAAAAAAAAAAGTGGTTAACAATTTCAGAACACTACAGGGTGTCAAATGCCCACATGGGTCTGCAAGGGTCTCAAAATAATATCAGCAAGTATTTTTAGTGCCTTTTCATGATTTTCCTGGCACCTCCAGGGGAAATTTGCTCTATACCGAACTACACCGGGGCTTGGGTGTAAAAACAGGGTGTCCAGGGGTCCTTTGATAAATTTTCAGCATGACCCGGGGGTCCAAGTGCCAAAACAGGGGGATGTAGGTGGCTGATGTGCTATCCCAGTGAGCCCAGGGGTCTTTTTGCAAGGTACAGAATTTTAACTGGGTATAAAGTGCTATTACTAACATTACCAAGGGGCTCCTCATTATTTTTCATTCATTTTGGGGCTAATTCGCATGGTCAGAGAAATTCTGGGGCCAAAAATCAATTTTTCCGCAGATATATCGGATTCCCTACTCTCCCAGGGGTTAGCCCGCAAAATCCGGGGTGGATCGGCCGTTTTCCGAGAACCCCAGGGGTCCGAGCGCAAAACTAACCGCGGGAACAGATCGATTTAAAGAGGACCGTTGGATCTGAAGTCTGCGGCCAGGATTTAATGAGATCGAATCGGTATTTTGGCTTCTAATCACAGCCGTTGGCGCGAGATCCAATGGCCCGGATGAATCTCCGGCCAAGATTGGCCACCGGCCGCCACTATGCACGGCGGCGCGCCATGGTCGAAGCCTGGAGCTCGCCGGCGCCCGCCGTTTTCGGTCTACAGCGCGCCCTAGCCCTAGCAACACACGGGGAATGGTAGAGGGGGTCCAGGGAGCTCACCCAAGGTCCTTGCAGAGTCGGGGAAGACCGGGAAAACGCTCGCGAGGGGGTAGACGGGGTGAAGGGTCTCGATCGTCGTCGGGATCGGCGAGGGTGGCGATTTCTTCGTGGTCCCCTTGGCCTCTGCGCTTCCTGAGGTCCGGTGGAGTCGTGTGAGGCGTCAGATCACGGAGAAATCAGCAAGAAGGCCGAGGAACAAGGGGTAGACGGGGTGCTCACCGTAGATGAGGCAGTCGGCAGTCTCGGCGCCGTTTCTCAGCGGGGGAAGGCCGGGGGAGGGGGTCGCCAGCGTCACTGCAGAGGGGGGGAAACTGAGCAGACCGCACGAAACGGGGGGGGGGGGTCGAGGGGGTTTTCAGGGAGGCACCGCGCTCACCAGAGAGGTAGACGGTTGGCGGCGCGGCTCCCGTCTGCCGCTGCCGAGAGGGGGGAGCGGGTTGAAACGTTACGGTTTCGGGGGTTCTTATAGGCAGCGAGTAGCGAGGAGGGAGGAGGGAATCTCGGGGGAGACAGTGTTGCTTTCGGTTGGGAGCGCCTGACGTCCGACGCAGAGCGGTCGGCGACCGCGGTGGAAAGAGGAGGAGGGGACCGCGGAGGCAACGGGAAGAAGAAAAGGAGGGGGAAGAAAAGGGGGGCGGCTGACAGGTGGGGTCTCCGGATCAGCGGGAGAAAGAGGAGGTCGCGGTGGGCTGGGCCAGCTAGGGGAGAAATGGGAGATGGGCCGCAGAGAGGAAAGAAAGAAATGGGCTGGGGGCCCAATTTTGTTATCATATACATTATATATATATATTTTTTTAACTGTTTCTTTTGTTTCATTTAAATCTTAAATTTTAAACAGCTAGGTTCCACTTCCTTTAAAAAGGGATTTGAATATTTCATATTATTTATTTTTTATAGGGTGTTACAACACTCCCCCCCTCAAAAGAAATCTCGTCCCGAGATTTGAAGTGACTTACTTGAAGAGATGCAGATAGCATGATTTGATATCTTCTTCTCGCTCCCACGTAGCTTCTCTCTCGGAGTGGTGCTTCCATTGTACCTTGCACATCGGGATCCTCTTGTACCTGGTAATTCTTTCTGACCTCTCGAGAATTTTGATGGGGCACTCAGTGTAGGAGAGGTCTTCTTGCACGTTGATATCATCGAGGGGTAGTTGCTCCTCGGGTGCTCTCAAGCACTTTTTCAGTTGCGAGACGTGGAACACATCGTGCACACCCGACAAGCGAGGAGGCAACTCAAGCTGGTAAGCAACCTCCCCTCTTCTACTCACCACCCTGAAGGGTCCTATGTAACGGGGTGCTAGCTTGCCCTTCACTTTAAAACGACGGAGACCTCGAATGGGAGACACCTTGAGGTACACGTAGTCTCCCACCTCGAAGGTCAATTCTCGTCGGCGCGTGTCCGCATAACTTTTCTGTCTAGACTGCGCGGTTTTCAGGTTCCTGCGGATCTCACGCACCTTTTCCTCGGCAATCCTGAGCACATCCGGGCCAAAGACTTGTTCTTCACCTACCTCATCCCAGAACAAAGGGGTCCTACACTTCCTACGATACAAGGCCTCGAAGGGTGACATTTTCAAGCTTGCTTGGTAGCTATTGTTGTAGGAGAACTCCGCATAGGGTAGGTACTTGTCCCAACTTTGATTGTTTTTCAAGGCACAAGCTCTCAACATATCCTCCAGAATTTGGTTGGTTCGTTCCGTTTGTCCATCTGTCTAGGGGTGATATGCTGAGCTAAAGTTCAGTTGTGTGCCCAAGGATTTTTGCAACTGTTGCCAGAACCTTGAAGTGAATTGGGTGCCACGATCTGAAACAATCTTCTTCGGAACCCCGTGGTAGCACACAATCCGGGACATGTACAACTCAGCCAATTTTGTTCCCTCGTACTTCTCCTTCACGGGGATGAAATGAGCCACCTTGGTCAGGCGGTCCACAATCACCCATATGGAGTCGTAACCTGACTGGGTACTGGGCAATCCTACAATGAAATCCATGCTGATTTCCTCCCATTTTCACTCTGGTATCTTGAGTGGCTGAAGCAATCCTGCAGGCTTTTGGTGCTCTGCCTTGACGAGCTGGCATGTGTCACACAGGGCTACGTACTCTGCTACGTCACGCCTCATGCCGTGCCACCAGTAGCGGTTTTTGAGATCTTGATACATTTTGGTACTCCCAGGGTGAATGGAGTACTCTGAGTCATGTGCTTCCCTCAAGATCGTCTGCCGAATGGCAGGAATATCAGGCACGCAGATCCTCTTGCCGAGCCACAACGTACCTTGCTCATCTATCCTGTAGTCTGGAGCCTTGCCCTCCTCCATCAATTGCTTGATCTCTTGGATCCTCTCATCGTTCTTTTGGCCTTCTCGAATGTCACGCTCCAAGGTTGAATCCACCTCCATTACCACTGCCTCTGCGCTTGTTACCAGGTTAAGGTTGAGTTTTGCAAACTCCTCGCACAACTGGGGCTGTAGCGTCAAGGCGTGGCAATGTGCTTTTCGGCTCATAGCATCGGCAACGACGTTCGCCTTTCCAGGGTGATAGTTGATGCCCACGTCGAAGTCGTTCATGAGCTCTAGCCATCTGCGCTGTCTGAGGTTGAGGTCCGGCTGTGTGAAGATGTACTTGAGGCTTTTATGATCTGTGTAGATCTCCGTCCTCTTTCCCATGAGATAGTGTCTCCACAGCTTTAGAGCGTGAACCACGGCGGCCAACTCCAAGTCGTGCGTCGGGTAGTTCCGCTCGTGCTTACGAAGCTGCCTAGAGGCATAGGCTACGACGCGTCCCTCTTGCATGAGCACGCATCCTAGTCCCTGCCCGGAGGCATCACAGTACACGGTGAACTCCTTTTGCATGTCGGGCATCACTAGCACGGGTGCCGTCGTCAACCTTTGCTTTAGCTCTTGAAAGCTTGCCTCGCACTCCGGCGTCCACTTGAATGTCTTTCCCTTTTCTAGCAACTTGGTGAGTGGTTTCGAAATCTTCGAGAATCCTTCAATGAATCGTCGGTAGTAGCCTGCCAATCCCAAGAAGCTTCTGATCTCGCTCACGTTCTCTGGCACCTTCCACTTCATCACATCCGCCACCTTGCTTGGATCCACCGATATGCCGCCTTTGAAAATCACGTGTCCCAAGAAAGACACCTCCCTCAACCAGAAGTCACACTTGTTGAGCTTGGCGTATAGCTGGTGTTCCCGAAGTTTTTGCAACACCAAGCTCAAGTGTTTTGCATGCTCCTCTTCATTCTTGGAGAATACAAGGATATCATCAATGAAGACCACAACAAATTTATCCAAGTACTCCATAAACACCTTGTTCATAAGGTACATGAAGTAAGCAGGAGCATTGGTCAACCCAAAAGACATGACCGTGCACTCATAGAGACCATATCGGGTGACAAAAGCCGTCTTCGGAATGTCCGAAGCTCGGATCTTCAATTGGTGGTAGCCCGATCGAAGGTCGATCTTTGAGAACACACACGCCCCTCTAAGTTGATCAAACAGATCCTCGATGCGAGGCAGAGGATACTTGTTTTTTATTGTGACGGCGTTGAGGGCTCGGTAGTCTACGCATAACCTCTGGGTCCCATCCTTCTTCAGCACGAATATGACCGGAGCTCCCCAAGGAGAGGAGCTAGGACGGATATAGCCCTTATCTAGAAGCTCTCGGAGGTGGTCCTTGAGCTCCGCTAATTGCTTGGCATCCATCCTATACGGCCGTTTATATATAGGGGCCGTGCCAGGCACTAGTTCTATAGCAAACTCAATATCGCGGTCTGGAGGCATACCTGGTAGCTCCTCTGGAAAGACGTCCGGGAACTCGCCAACCACGCGAATCCCCTTAGTAGTGTCGAGCTGGTTAAGGTGGACCTTCTCGGCTGGCGGGGGTAGAGAGGTGTATTCCACCACAACACCGTCTGGGTGTGACAACCTGACAGTCCTGGTGGCACACAGGATCACACCTCCGTACTTGGCCAACCAATCCATCCCCAAGATCACGTCCAGGCCTTGTGACTCCAACACAATAAGATTTGCTTTGAACTCCCTTCCCACTATCTTGATGCTCACCTTTGGGCACACCTGACTTGTTTTGATCTCGCCTCCAGAAGAAGTGACCACTAGCATACGGGACATAGCTATTGCCCTCATATCATATTTCTTTATAAAATCTTTGGCAATAAAAGAGTGAGTAGCACCAGAATCAAATAAAATAGTAGCGGGGTGCGAGTCGACGGTAAACGTACCAAGTACCACGTCCGGAGCCAACTGAGCCTCCTCCACAGCTACGTGGTGCACTCGACCACGCGGGAGACTCTGCGGCTGCTGCTGCTGCTGTGGTGGCTTCTTCTTCTGGCATCTGCTGGCAAGGTGGCCCATCTCGCCACACACGTAGCATGGGCCCAGAGCCCTGGTGAACTGTCCCCGCTGAGTAGGCGCTGCTGTGCGGGGTGGGAAAGCTGGTCGCTGCTGTAGCTGCTGGCTCTGCGGGCGCTGTGGCTGCGGAAACGGTTGCCTGTAAGCTGGAGAAGGGTACCTCTGAGGCGGACTCGGTCCCACGTACCGGCCTGTCTGCGTAGCTAGGAGTGGTGCAAAGCGAGTGCGGCTGCTGCTACCCGAAGACTGTCCCTGCCATCCCATCCTGCGCTTCCTGTGCGCCTCGAGCTCTGGCATCTGTCGCTCCATCACAAAGGCCTTGTCCACCATCTTCTGAAAGTCGTCGTAGTAGCTAGACGATAGGGCACACTTCAGCTCCTCATCAAGACCTCGTATGAAGCAGTCCTGCTTCATGTCATCAGTCCTGACGTCCTCCGGTGTGTAGCGGGACAGCTGCGTGAAGCGTGTGAGGTACTCACGCACTGTCGAGCCACCCTGTCTCAGTCCGAGGAACTCCTGCCGCTTCATCTTGATCTCACCAGCTGGCACGAAGTGGCGACGGAAGCTGTGCGGGAACTCCTCCCAAGTGATAGTCTCAGGGTCGGCGTGAGCAGCGGTGTAAGCTGTCCACCAGTCTGCCGCGGGTCCCGCTAGCTGGTGAGCAGCTAGCAAGACACGCTCTCCCCCCACGCACTGGATCAACCGCAGCTTGCTGTCGATCGTCTTCAGCCAGTCATCCGCGTCCATCGGCTCCATCGGGCTCGAGAAGACCGGGGGCTGAGTACTCTGGAAGTCTCTCAGCTTGGACCGTGGTCCAGGTGCCGGTGGTGGTGGAGGCGGAGGGGCCTGGTGGTTGTGGGCCATAATTGCTGTCAGGCCCTGCAGGAGCTGGTTTTGAGAGGCCAGCATGTCCTGCACCGTCATGTAGTCCGCTCCTCGTCGAGCCGCTCGCCCGTTCCAGCCTGGGACCTGGAACTCCGGGGGCTCATCGGCCTCGGGCATTCCACGCCCTCGACCTCGTCTCCTACCTGCCATCTGTTACAGATAGCAACAAAATCTTAGAACCTGGAAAATCTAGAGAGAAATTTATTATCAGGCTCATAATTTATATATAAAGAACCATAAATACGCATGCAGCACTCATCAAACAAGTATGCAATGGATCAACCCATTACCCGTACGAGTCCTATCTCTACGTAACTAACGCTTCTTCACTCTGGCTTGGTATCTCCTATCCTAGATAATTTCGGATTGTCCGTGGTAACGGACCCTACTAGGTTTGAATGAGATACGAGTGAGGAAGACAGATGGGTTGAACGAGACGAGCTTGGGGGGAAACGGGGTAAGTCGTGTGAAACATAGAAACTCACGCAAACTTCACGCAGGTTTATAGTTGCAATTAGTTTTTAAGTTAAAATTAAATCTATTTCGTATCCGTTTCTATCTAGGCTCGCGTCCTAGGGACAGCCTTGGCTCTGATACCACTCTGTCACGCCCGGTACCTGCAACAGTCACCAAGCGTACTCCCGTGTGTGCCAGGATCATTTCATTTCACACACGAGATGAATAAGAGCAATGTATCATTATTAATATTAAGCCAAGTGCGGCGAATACATCAACCGAGTACATAAATGCCTCAAGGGCTCAAAAGAAAAGTACATCATGACAGCGGAAAATCTAAAGTGGGATCCACAGGCGCCGTCCGGCGGTACGCCAGCCTAGATCTGCGCATCGGGGTCGAAGCCGTCGTCCACATCGTCCTCAGCAGCCTCCTCGGGTCCTGAGCAGCACGAAAAAGAGAAGAGGCAAACGCCTGAGTACAATAATGTACTCAGCAAGTGTGGGAAAATTTATGCATGATGAGGCTCAAATCAAGGAAGGCTAGACACGGCTCTTGCACTATGCAACCTATTCCTTAGCTTTATTAAGCATCCTATTTGTTTAGTGACAATCCCCGCCCAACCCAACCTTATCTCCAAGTGACCTCCACTATCACTGTAATATCTCATTCCCAACCACCATCCCAAACCACACCAAACCAACCCACACTAATCATGAGAGAGTTACCAGCCCGCTCTTGACCGTGAGCACGGTTGTCTAGACAGTTTTGACTCTGCAGAGTTTGTACCCTTTACCCACAAGTCGTGTTTTCATCACCCGTCGGCGACTCAAGAAACTCCTTTCCGCCCTCTCACACTCCCTATGGTGTGGGGCCAGGAGTACACGACAAGGCCTTTACATTGCACTACCCAACCTGTGCACACCCGCTAAGGATTCACCGCTGCGACACTCTGGAACCTCTGCCGCAGAAGCCCCCTCTTGCACCACTTACACATCTCTCTGGTGTACACAAGGAAAGATAGGAACAACTTAATTGGCCACACTGCCCCATAACAGTTCTTGTGGTGACACTGTATAAGCCAGTTGACAGGTCTCACGAACCGGTCCTTAGGATCTACGTAGGCTAACTAACCACAAACCCGAGTCTCGTGCACTCAGCACCCACCGTACCCACCAGCCTGCTAGATCCCTACACTACCCACCTCATACACCACATACATCACCACATGTATACCATATAAATATCTCCACACAACACCTCAATGATCATGATAATATAACATTAATGTAAATTACTCCCATCCCATCTACTAAGCAGGGCTAAACATGAAAATAATGACATAAAGGTAAACCCTATACTACCCATCCCGGCTACAAGGCAGATATTGGAAATACTAGTAAACAACCAACACATGGGATTCAATTTAAGACCTAAGCATGCAATTCTAACTAAAATCCTAAAAATGGAGAAATATGGTCAAGGGCACTTGTCTCTCGAGAAGTGCTGCTGCTCGGGGTCGTCGAAATCTTGGGCTTGCAGGTCCAGTGTCGGCTCGGGGGCTAATTTGTCCATGACATCACAGATAAAAATAAAGGTAAACAAGTAAGCAAGAGCTACCCAACATCCATAATAAAAATCAGGGCACTAAAGTAGAATGTAATCCCCTCATCACCATGTAGTTGTGTTCATGTGAGAGTGTTTTACAAGGGTTAGGGTCATGCTTGGGTTCTGGGTGTGATTTTTAGTAAGCGAGAGGGTATCCTTATAAATTTTTAGCAAATGTTCATGGGGAAGAAAAGTGATTTCAGAGCTGTCCAGGGGTTTTCCATAAAAATACTGCAAGGCCTCAAGATATATGTTATATAATGTGTCCTAGGATGTTGGACTAAATTTTTCTGCACCAAACATAGTGCAAGTTGGGGTTTTCAACATGTGCAGTAACTCATCTGCTATATGGCAGCAAGTAAAAAAAAAAGTGGTTAACAATTTCAGAACACTACAGGGTGTCAAATGCCCACATGGGTCTGCAAGGGTCTCAAAATAATATCAGCAAGTATTTTTAGTGCCTTTTCATGATTTTCCTGGCACCTCCAGGGGAAATTTGCTCTATACCGAACTACACCGGGGCTTGGGTGTAAAAACAGGGTGTCCAGGGGTCCTTTGATAAATTTTCAGCATGACCCGGGGGTCCAAGTGCCAAAACAGGGGGATGTAGGTGGCTGATGTGCTATCCCAGTGAGCCCAGGGGTCTTTTTGCAAGGTACAGAATTTTAACTGGGTATAAAGTGCTATTACTAACATTACCAAGGGGCTCCTCATTATTTTTCATTCATTTTGGGGCTAATTCGCATGGTCAGAGAAATTCTGGGGCCAAAAATCAATTTTTCCGCAGAGATATCGGATTCCCTACTCTCCCAGGGGTTAGCCCGCAAAATCCGGGGTGGATCGGCCGTTTTCCGAGAACCCTAGGGGTCCGAGCGCAAAACTAACCGCGGGAACAGATCGATTTAAAGAGGACCGTTGGATCTGAAGTCTGCGGCCAGGATTTAATGAGATCGAATCGGTATTTTGGCTTCTAATCACAGCCGTTGGCGCGAGATCCAATGGCCCGGATGAATCTCCGGCCAAGATTGGCCACCGGCCGCCACTATGCACGGCGGCGCGCCATGGCCGAAGCCTGGAGCTCGCCGGCGCCCGCCGTTTTCGGTCTACAGCGCGCCCTAGCCCTAGCAACACACGGGGAATGGTAGAGGGGGTCCAGGGAGCTCACCCAAGGTCCTTGCAGAGTCGGGGAAGACCGGGAAAACGCTCGCGAGGGGGTAGACGGGGTGAAGGGTCTCGGTCGTCGTCGGGATCGGCGAGGGTGGCGATTTCTTCGTGGTCCCCTTGGCCTCTGCGCTTCCTGAGGTCCGGTGGAGTCGTGTGAGGCGTCAGATCACAGAGAAATCAGCAAGAAGGTCGAGGAACAAGGGGTAGACGGGGTGCTCACCGTAGATGAGGCAGTCGGCAGTCTCGGCGCCGTTTCTCAGCGGGGGAAGGCCGGGGGAGGGGGTCGCCAGCGTCACTGCAGAGGGGGGGAAACTGAGCAGACCGCACGAAACGGGGGGGGGGGGGGGTCGAGGGGGTTTTCAGGGAGGCACCGCGCTCACCAGAGAGGTAGACGGCTGGCGGCGCGGCTCCCGTCTGCCGCTGCCGAGAGGGGGAGCGGGTTGAAACGTTAGGGTTTCGGGGGTTCTTATAGGCAGCGAGGAGGGAGGAGGGAATCTCGGGGGAGACAGTGTTGCTTTCGGTTGGGAGCGCCTGACGTCCGACGCAGAGCGGTCGGCGACCGCGGTGGAAAGAGGAGGAGGGGACCACGGAGGCAACGGGAATAAGAAAAGGAGGGGGAAGAAAAGGGGGGGGGGCGGCTGACAGGTGGGGTCTCCGGATCAGCGGGAGAAAGAGGAGGTCGCGGTGGGCTGGGCCAGCTAGGGGAGAAATGGGAGATGGGCCGCAGAGAGGAAAGAAAGAAATGGGCTGGGGGCCCAATTTTGTTATCATATACATTATATATATATATATATTTTTAACTGTTTCCTTTGTTTCATTTAAATCTTAAATTTTAAACAGCTAGGTTCCACTTCCTTTAAAAAGGGATTTGAATATTTCATATTATTTTTTTTATAGGGTGTTACAAATGGGTTAGGGTATTGGCTTAGGATTAGGGTTAGGTTAGTTGGATGGGCTTTGTCACCTGCAAAATTGTAACGCTGGCTGGGCTACGGCATTGAAAACCCACAAATTCGTTAATGACGGATGTGAGAAAAGAGAAAACCCAATGTAGGACCGGTGGACTGCCAGTGCCAGCTGGAACAAGATCGACTGATCGAGATCGGCAGATAATGACAGAGACTTTATAGTGCACGAACTGCCCGTGCCCCCATGAAATTTTAACTGACATATTTTCACAAAACCTCTTGTTGACTGCACAGTTACCATGATGTCATCGCCTAGAATGCCACAAAATATTACAAGCAGAGCAAGGCAGAAAGTCATACATAACGGAGGGAAGCAAGAGGACACAGCGATTCAAGGAGCAGCTGTCAAAACAAGAGGATGAAAAAAAACCTGCTGTTCCCTGAAAACTAACCAGATCTTCAGATGATGCCTCACCGCTGAAAGCATGCAAAAACATCCAGAACGGCTTCTTCCACCAGCTTCTCCATTACTCCCCCTTCAAGTTCTTCCGTGATGTCAATCACCTGCGCTATCATCGTTTTCTCCCAGCCCTTCCCTTCAACCTCCTGTTTCACTATTCTATCCAACATGATTCCAGCGTTGCCCTTCTTGCTCGCCACGAACATCCGAGCCCCATAGATCCAGTCTTTCAGAATGCTCCAGACTTCGACCCTCGAATCAGGGGCTGAGCTACCCGTCAGTGTCCTGGAGCGTGCTTTACCACATGGGAACACGCTAAGCATGGCGTTCTCGCCGATTTCAACTAGAGCGGCATTCACGCAGTCAAACAGAAGCCTACGGCATGAACTTTGCTCCCGCAGTTCCAATATTTTGTTGCGCAGCACCGGGTCAAGAGGGTAATTGGGTAGATGCCAACCAGCAAAAACCATACTTGATTGTGCACCACTTAGTCTAGCATATGACATTATATTCTGCACGAGGGTATGGGACTCTGACTCATCAGTATCTGCATCAGAGATAAGAAAAGGTGACCTTCCGGTGCAATTCAACTGCGATTCTGAGGTGGAGTTGTCCCATGATAAGGAACATCTGACAGCCTCAACTGCTGAAGATCTTGATACTGCTTAACAGAACAGGTTAGCAGAAGCAACCAATATAGAAACCAAACTGAGCAATGGAAATCTTCAATACAGAAAAAAAAAGACTTACTTGCATTCTTGGAAGTTCTTCCAGATGTTTCAGGTTCGTTACAACTGCTATCTTCAGAGGGTGCATCAAGAACAGAGGTAGGGCTGGGCTGATCTGGGTTGCTATTTAGGCCTTCATTTAGTCCTAGTTTATCCAGGTTTCCACTAGGAGGATCCAATGATACAGTTACATCGGTTGAAACAGTTCTCTGTCATGCAATTTCTCATCAGATATTTTTAGGATAAGAAAACAGTTGTTCAAATATATTTCTTATGCGACTTTTTTAAAATATATATATATTTCTTATGCAGGAATAAGTAGGTATTCATAAGTCAACATACTCAACCGCAAAAGCACATACGGGCGCATTCGACAGGAATAAGGACAAGAATTGAAGCACTAGAAATATACACATCATTGACAGGAGACAGCTAGAACAAAAGCATATAGCAGATCAGACTTGCATGATACTTGAGACGAAATGCTTACATCTGACGTGCCAGTTGATACTTGCATGGAATAACTATCAAGTTTGTCCCCACAATGCACTGCTTTTTTATTGGCATCCCGACTAAGGTTGTGACCTGGTGGACTTTGAACAACCCTCTTAATACAGCAATCAGATGGATGATAAGCACTCTTCTGCCTTATTGGAATTTTACTTTTAGGCAAGAAAAAATCTGAAACTCTTCCCTTGAAAGATAGTTTTCCTTTATTAGAAATTACAACCAATCTTGGTTTGTAGATCTCAGGATTTGAATGTTGGACATTGGCTGGCATATTATCAAGCATGGATGAGATCACTGGAACAGAGTTTTGTCTTGGAAACTTTCTAGGAGATGTCACCACATTTTCGTAATCCTTTCTAGAAGTAGCTATGTATGTAGATTGTGCTGGTTGTTCCTTCTCCATGCCACATGACTGGTCACTAGAAACAGGCAGTATCCCAGTGGTGCAAACTTCTTTCTTCTCTTTTTGAATAGAGAGCATCTCACCTAACGTGCATGTTCTCCTTGATGATTGCAGTTTCTCTTGACAGACATTATCACAGGTCACCGTTGCCCATCGTTCTGAAAGCTGTTTCTTGGCTTCCCTGACAATTGATGACTCAGGAATATCACGAAAAGAGCCTGAGTATGGACCTTCATCTCTTCTGATATAATTACATAAATGTTTCCACGGGGAACTATTACCTTCAGAATCACTACTACCACCAGCCTCACCAATATAATCGATTTCAGAACCACTGCTCTGATCAACTTCTGAATCACCACATGAACTTTCATCTCCCACATAGCCACTTGTGTGTGCAAAAGATAATAAATAATCATCTCTTTGATGGCAGCCATCATGCCAGTGCTGCTTAACACCATGAACTAGTCCTGAAGAACCTATGGTCGCCTCATTATAAGTTAAATCATTGAGATTATTACACTTAGTTAACTGAAATGATGTTGTCCTGGGTGTCAGCTTTGCCTTAGATGTACCAGGCTTCCCTGGGGTAGGTCTCAAAACTATTATTCTACTTGGCTGGGAGGGTGTTACTTCCTTTGAACTAGGAGGATGCTGATGAAACTGTCCCATCTTCAACCCATATCGCTTGTTAACTCGCTTTGTTTGGGATTTCCTTATGCCACTCATTTCAGCAGAGCTTACAGGTTTAAGCACTGTAATCCGCTTTGTCTGTGATGGTGCCCCGATTGTGTGAAGCCTGCTCGGATGTCTTGACAAACCGAAGTTGCATTTTTCAGGCAACTCAAGCAAAAAATCTATATTTGAGCTTGGAACCTTGAGGCATTCTTGTAACTCCTTTGTATGAGGGAGCTTCTCTTCCATTGCAAAGCATTTCGGTTTCATGGACTTATTATCTTGCTCAATATCTGATTGTTCACTCTTGTTCTCAGAAGACCATAGATTTTCAGAAGTTCGATCCTGAAAACAGCTAGTTCCTGATTGATCTTCACATACTTCATAAACATCTTTATATTCATGGAATTGTTGGAGATCTCGTGTCATCAACCTTATGGATTGATGTTCTTTCCCCTGTGCCTTATTTGTTGCTTTTGAGACCATAGACGTGTCACTTCTGGCATGGTGTATAATTGGTTCCTTGGCAGGTAGATCCTCCTCAAGGCCCATTAATCTGACAATGACACTTGGAGATCTTCTTTTCGACTCTACTTCTTGAGACATCTCATTTGCTAATAACATTTTCAATGAAGTTGCATTTGATTTTCCACTTGAAGAACTGTTGTTAGATGCCTGTAAACAACCCACAATAACACAAAAAAGAATCAGGACAGGTATCAATTTATAAGGTTATACAGAAGCACATCATCATTCTAGTTTATTTCTTCCTTAGGTCATTCAGAGCATATTATACTAAAATTATATTGTTTTTCTGCTAGCACAGCCTAATGGCTAATGTTTACATGTAATCATGTGTACCCCTTTTTATTGTTTCTACAATGAGTCGTAACAGAAAGCTCCCAAAAGTTGTACATATCAATGGCATTCACTTGTATGAGCGTACAAAATTCGCATCATTTTTTTATAAATAACACTTACAAGATTTTCCTCCACAGGATTGGTATATGTCTTCAATTCTGAGATAATCCTCTGACCTGTAAACCCTGAACGGAACAACATTGAATAAGGTATTTTGTTACAAATAATACAAAATAAACAGCTATAAAATGAAAATTTTGACTTAAAAAACAAGAATAAAGAACATATCCTCGTTTGGTCATAACACGAAAGCAAAATAAGCTGGAATACTACAGTTCACTAACCATTGATGAAATTGTCATCTAGTCTCACGTAAAGCAGAATGATGGTACATCTTGCAAGAGCTTAATCAAAATTGCCCCTACTATCATTTTGCACAATTTGACCCACCAAAGTAACATTAAAAGAGTAGCTACCCAAGCAGTACCCAAAGAGACGATGACAGAAAACAATTGCAAGGGCGATATGTATACCATCTTGATGAGCCTGAACAACAACAGGATTTTCTTCAGACATTCCGGTGCTATGGTCAAACCAACTGATCATTTCCTCTTGGTAATAGCTACCACGCCCGGCTTACACCCATTCATTTGGAAACACGGAATCCTGAAAGGTAAAAAAAGAAAAGGTTATGTTAAACTAACGAATTTCATTTGAGTTGTATGACTAAAGCCAGGAGAAGTAACTCAACCCATCATTCCTCACTCTTCAGCAGTATAGCGGCTGTCAAGCACAAATTCTCCAGAGGATTGGATAATTGTGCTGAATATATTACAGAAATCTCTTAGCATTTGACACAATTAGAATTTTTTACAGAACAGAAAAGTCTGATGATACTACCATAGGAAGATTTTGTAGATAATAGAAAAATGTTTTCCGGCCTCTACATTGTATGCAACTACCGAATTATTACAACTACTGTGGGAAGATGTTCCTATTCCTGAAACCTTCAGGAGACAAACGCTTTAGGCTAAAACTTGTTGCAGGCACTTGTGCATCAAATTAGCGCAAAAGAACGGCACAACTCATGGCCTGTTCTTGTTCAATATTACACCCAGACAAATGGCGCATAGCATGAATTGTTCGAGGCAGAGAGAGCAGCACTTGGCAATATGGAAAGGTGCAAGGTTAGCAGGGTAGCAAATAAAAAGGACAAAATAAAGGCAAGTCTACTGAAGCAAATGAAAACAAGCTTACAAAGATATCGACATGAGGACATGACAGTAACTGGGTCGTCCATACCCACCAAAGGAATCTTGCAGGGGGGGGGGACTATTTTTTTTGTTAGATAAGTCAATAGTTGCAATGCAGAATGGCAGGTAGTAATCTGAAAAGCACCCATTACAAACGTGGATTTCAACTGTTACTGCTTCTTCAGATCAGACAAATGTGAAAAACAAAAGGAAAATGAACAGCCACGGAGTAACTACGAAGCCATGCAAGACCAAAATGCTGACAAGATTTACAGGTGACAGAGGAATCTCTGCCCCAGCACCGTCCCAAATGGGCTCGCTACAGATTTTCTCTGGAAAACACGTCGGCACAGTGTAAGACATGAAAAGAACGGTGGAAAAGAGGTTGTAAGAAAGCAGGGGGCATCCACTCTACATCGAATAGGGTATACAATCAAGAATGGGACTAACGAGATGTTTAGGTATGTACTGTACTACGTCTCCAGAATCCAGATGAGCCCTGAAACCGAGGACAAGCCCCCAGTCCTGCAGTTTTGGCAGATTAAAATACCATAAACTTTGCCTTGGTTTGCTCATTGCTGACTCTTAGTATATTTTACCAGTTTTAAAAGAAGAGCACATCGGAAGCGTACAAGCAGTGACAAAACTACGGTCTACAGGGCACGACGGTACAGCCTCAGATGGTAGGTACAGCGCACAGGCAATCATCTGGAAAAAAAAACTTCACGAGCCTGAGCTCAAGCTGTTATTTACCCTCTTTGGAAAACTGGGAGCTGCATAATAGAGATGAACGTGAAATGATACAACCGGCGTCAAACGAAATTGATGGGTATTTGCTTTGCACTTACATCTCGAACAACTCAAGCAGGCCCCGATCGACGCCCCCAATTGAGCGCACCAAATCCAGAAGCGGGGCGAGGCGGAGGGGAGCGAACTCACAACCAAAGACATTCGCGAGCTCGATATAGAAAAACTTGAAGTGAATCGGGAGCAGGTATCGCTTGCATCGAACTCGATAAGGGGATCGGCATATCCCCACGGAAGTGGTAGCTCTATGAGAGCGATGAGATCCTAAGCAAGGTCGGCATGTCGCGGCTGGAGAGCGAGAGATGGAGGGGGGCGTCTACGAAGAACAAGAGACGGACGGATGCTAACCTCAAGCGACGAAGACGCAGAGAGGCCCTGGCCGGCGGCGACTTCGCCGGCAGCCGGGAGAGGGAGCGGCGGCAGCGGGTTTTGGGAGGGGTCGGTTGGAGGGAGAGCGGGAGAGTGGCGGAGCAGAACGCTGAGAAGCAGAGGCTTATTAGCGAAGAAGCCTTTTGAGAGCCCGTGTTCCTTTGGCTTCGCTCTCTCTCTCTCTCTCTCTCTCTCTCTCTCTCTCTCGTTTCATCCGCGGTGCTGCGTTTATTTCCGGGGATCGCGTAAACGGACACGAAGCCACCACGGTCGTAGCAGCGTCGTCTCATTACGCTCGACGAGAACGAGAAGAGGCGTCTCGTCATTCATTCACTGTGGAAAGCAAAAGGAATCTACGCTGGTAAACGGACAACCAGTTAGCGATCGACACGGGCCAGCACAGAGCAACAGGGAACCGCGCCCAGCTCGAACAGCGGTGGGAACTGCAGCTGCATGGCCGGCGGTGGTGGTGTAGTAGAGCCGCGGGGCGGCGCCCCGACCGATCTGCCCCCCATCCCGCGGCGGTCCCGTCCCGCTTGGTAGACTGGACCTTTCCGTTTTACTACCGCCGGTGTGGCCGCTGTTCCCCCGTACGTACGTCCTCTGGCTGGGCCCCGAGAGGATCCACTGTTCCGCGCGCACCCGAGGTGAACAGTTACGGCGGTCGCGCGCGCTCCCTGCCCCTGCAGCCTGGCACGGGCGCGCCCCCACACCCCGCAAGCTCGGCAAGACGGCACGTCAGAGCGCCTGCTCCTGCGCCGCGCTGCCCGCTGGATGGGCCCGCTGCTTGGGTAATGGGTGGTGCGCATGCCGCTTCGGCGCGGTCGGTCAGTCAGTCAGTCACATGCCGATGCCCGACCCCGGCCCGGGCGCCGCAAGCATCTCCCTGCCTCCTCCTCGCTGAGCCGCAGCAGGCGGCAGACCCGCCTTTCCGGCACGATCGGCGCCTTTCGGGATTAAATGACGAGCGGTCAAGTCGCGGAATTTTTTTGGCCGCGTACCTAGTGTGTCCCTGCACGCGTCGGGTGCGGACAATATGTGCAGCGATGCGCTGCTCGCGTGACCGGTACACAGTGTCGAGCATTGCATCAGCTCAGCTCAACGTATACATGAGAACTGTCTGTTCTGTTTTGCGATCAGACCATGAACGCGAACATGCATGAGTGCATACTGCAAGCTGCAAATGCAAAGAATATTCACGAACCTCAAGAGCGTGATCGTTGATGGGAACGGGATTTGTTTAGGGTTCTTGAAGCACGGCCGGTCTAAAAAAATACCAGGAATAAAATCCCCCAGCACGGATGGGCACGTTATCGTCTCGGGAAAACCATATGTTTCCACTGCAGTCTAGTGTGGGCGCTTTGCTAACAACGTGAAAATCGCTATACCTATCGTATGCTTGATGACGAGGTAAATCAACCGGCAATCCATTTTGTCCCACGAGGAACACCGCGCAAGCTTTTCCGTCGCCCATTTCGAATGACGGTTTCTCTCATTTTTATACGAATCGCGCTTCGAGCCGTTCGTACTTTGTACGGACGTTATGATTTACCAATCAAAACCAGTCATACTTTTGGCGTGGATTTAGGAGTATCTCTGATGTCTGCCGCGCCAGAGGGTGAGGATGCCGATGTCATGCCTTTGGGTATGGGAAAAGGCACTTCTGGTCGCCAAAAACTTCCAAGAAAAGCAAAGCGTTCAACAGGGCAGAGAATATGTTGCTTTTACTGTGAAGCTGGTGCTGTGGAGTTCTTTCTCTCTTTAAAAATTTAGTAAGAGAAAAGATTCACGGGGGATAAAAATCTTCAGTCAAAAGGCAATGGAAACAAGTGGCTCCAGGATCTACCTAGACCGAGGAGGTTGTCCATGAATTTCATCCAGTGTTACGACGACTATAGCCAATTATCCGATTAATATTTGCATCAATGGAAGTAGCGTCCAATTTCTTTTTAAATGTTTAGAAAGATCATAGGTCAATTCAAAGGAAAATCGAAATAGAACATCTCTCCTTTAGCCCCCTTTCTCTTTCCATAATTTAGCCCCATTCAACAACTGTACATGATGTAGTAAATGCAAACATCAGACATCAGTTCAAATAAGGCTGCTGGCCATTTTATCCGGCCCCAGCAGCAAAAAGGATCGCCGTCACTATAATTTGAAGTAACATCAACATATGTACCTTCAATTCAAAAGTTAAAATTGTCTCCAACACTAATGGAATCAAACTGAGCAAACAAAATCACCTGGATGGAAATCTCTGGAGACTACCACGTTATGCCATCAGAAGACAACATGGGAGCCTCCCTGATGTTATCCATAGCAGAGAAAGAACCAAAGAATGATAGATCAGTTGCACCAAGAATGTCATTGTTCAGGTTGCTCTGGACTAGCATGACACCGTGATGATCTGAGTCGCTGTAAGAACATTCATTTGACATGAGACCAAGCACGGCCCCCACGCTAGTATGAGATTGGAGTTGATGCATTGATGACCACAATTCTGTAGAAGAGTTATCAGAGTTGTTCGAATCTTGCTTACAAGGATGCTCTGAACATGAAGAGAGGGAGTTCAGAACAGGGTCATTTGCATCCAGGAACAAAGTGCTGCCACAGTCCTTTCTGGGACAGCTAGTGATATATCTGAGATGATGTTGATGCCAAATACTAGACTCGTCGTTCGGAAAAGTTGAAAGTAAAGGTAGATGAACCTGCAGAAACCTATCAGAATTATCAGACAGTTCTACCTCTCCTAAATGTTTCCCATTCAGTTCAGCTAAACAAGATACACCATTAACAGAGTCATGAAAGCTCATTGGACGCAGTTTGTATGAATGCTCTGGAACTGAATACATCAGACTCGGACGACTTGCGTTTGCACTCCACACCATGCTATTGTTTTGATTTTTGCGGAATTTGGAGATATATCTGAAATCATTATGATCCAGGACTTCATTTCCACTGTCCAAAAGGCATGAAGCAGTAGATTTCACAAGCAACTGATCAAACCTAGTTGGAAAGTCAGAATTATCACACCATCCTGCCTCTTCTGGGCCTTCATTATGCAATCCAACTGAACCAGGAATACATCGCTCCATGGGGCTGAAGAGGTCAGGTTGCCAGGAAGCATTTGAAATTGCATGTGGTACTGCAAGCTGCTCCTCAATACGATAGGGGAAGGACAATCTATCTCGAAATGATTCAGCGAGTGGTACTGATAACACAGGGCTCCAGCCATGCTGATCATATGAAGCATTTTGAACATTCGAGCTCAACTTATTACCTGAAGCTGATCCTCCAAGGATGTATGGTTCAGCATCCTTTAGTAACAAGTTTGGAACCTGGTTGTGAGCGATCCCTCTATTCTGACCAAAACTCGAAATATCCTTGATGCATATCCAGGGCAATGCCATGCACTCACGAGCTTCATTACCCCCACAAGACAAGCCATTTTCCCAATCAATAAAACCTGGAAGGCTCTTATTATAGCCGCAAGGTAAAGCCATGGATTCAAATGATTCATCACATGATGACTTTTGTCCCAGTGTTTTCAGTGTAGTTGAAGGATTAAATTCACTTTGCTTGTAATCTAGCAAGCTATCAACATGGCGTTTGGAAGTACCAGGAGCTTGTCTGCATTCAATTTTCCTGTGTCTTGTAGGCCCTTCACGCTGCTGCATTACAGTAGTAACTATCAATGGTATATGTGGCAGTACACTGTTGCACTGAGTATTGAATCGCATAGTGTAACATATACCTTTCTTATAATGTTGTTGAGGCCAAGCCTTTGCAGGATGTCACCTACAAATTCTGACCTGACAAATTTGCAATAACTAGGTAACTGTATATTTTGAAAATAAAAGCCAATAGAAATCATCAAAATATATTTTCAACCTTCTTTGTAACAACTCAGCACATCCCATTGAAACTGTTTTTGCAGCTAACTTCAGTAATTTGTTCCTTTTTTCTGAAAAGACCTGTCCACCGACAGGTTCTCTGTCTACAAACAACAGTTAGGTGTCATGCGATCAGCATCCAAGCTTAGTAGAAAGTGTTGATTTCTAGAAAGAAAAATACTGCAAAGAGCATATTCTGAGATGCATGACAAAACATAAATTGTCAAAAGCATGTAATAGTTTAGGAAAGCCTTTTACAACTTAGAAGTACTACAGAATTCATACACACTGGAAGATGAGATACGTAACCAGTAACTTGTGCTTGCATCAGCTCATGATTACAAGTAACATGGAATCCCAGGAAATTCCTTTTATACACTCCAGACCAGATGTGTTAAAAGCATAAAGGAAAAACATACATTAATAAAAAATAAAACAACCCATAATTATGGGTGAAAGTTATCGGTTAGTGGAATATTTTTTCTTCTCTCCTAGCCTTGCTAAATAAAGATTAAAGAAACAGGGATGGCCTTTTCTCTGTATGTGAGATGGATAGAAAATTTCCAGCGATCTGGATGTTGAACATAGTAAACTTCAGCAGCGGCAATAATATCTTGGAAGAGTGGCATGTGCTCACCAATATTGCTTGAAATCCCTGTAATTTCAAATGATGTCTGAGCTACAGGTGTGAGGACATGAATACATGGCACATAATCATCTGAATTCAGATGAGGTGTATCATTCTCCTCATATTCTGCATAGAAGAAGATCCACAGTTATAAAATTGATGAGATAATCATTCATGACCAGAGGAGCATCATATCAAGGATTTCACACCAGAATGGGAGGATTGCGCATTCACTTGCTCGCCATGAATTTCCTCATCTTTAGAAGGTGTAACAGGGGGGTCACCACAGCACATAGTATTTCTCTGGGCAGAGACCTTTCTGAGCGAAGTCACATTATGCAATTCTACAAGACAGGCAATAACACAGGAAGTTTATACAAAGATCCACTGTGGGTCAACGTAAAGATTAAAGAGACGATGACAGAATAATAAAAGCAAATAAAGTGTATACAGACCCGTTACCATACTTTTCTTTTGTTTGGAGACATTTGGTTCAGTCCTTAGACGAGAATGTTTGCGGGAGTGAGACCTATAGCCTGATTGCTCACACAATTTCTTGAAGAACTTGAACTCAGTAGTTTTTGCATCACAAACTGCACAGAAAATGATCGAAGGAACATACCATACTGGTAAACGATCTAACAGTTCAAATTAGAAAAAATATTTTATTTATTATGATTGGAATATTGGGTGTAAAAATCCTACTGTAGAACTATAATTAAAGAAATTACATTTGTAACAAACTATACACTATACTGTCAGAAAATCATTTGTCCCAGAGAAACACAGAAAATACCAAAACTCCAGAATATAGAACACAGATATTGTGTAGCAGAATGTCAATGAATCGTGAAAAGCACAAAACGAAGAAAAAAATATAAATTCACTCTAATAGAAAATAAAGCAGTTACACTGAAAAAAACAGCAATATACCTTGAAACTTACTTCTTGCTGCTTCAGGAATTTTAGCAACCGGTCTTCCACCTATCTGATGACTACCAGCTTCATTTGCAAACCGAACCTTTTTCATTTGCCTTCCATCTGCCATTGGATATTCGTCACATCAGATCAAAAACACTCAGAAAGATCAGGAGTTGTATTTAATGGCACAAGGGTTACAATAATCAGCTCATGGTACTTGCGGGCGAAAAAAATGTAAATTAGCGACAGATCAGCACGCGAAACTATCAGTGAAATCCGAAGTCAACATTTATATACGGCGCTGAATGCCGCCACATATTCACAATCGACAAGGGTGAAAGCATCACCATGTAAGGTCAGAAGAACACCACCTAAAAAACACAAAATTCTTTTTAACTAAGACGAAAATAATTTCATATGTGCACAAAGAAGGCACAATCCTTCTTTTCCCCACGTGAAAAAAAAACATAGGATCTCCGATCTTGCATTCCAACTGGGACGCGATCGAATTGCATATCTAGCATATTTACTTCTCCTCCAGCCCGTCCCCGCGAAACCCCAACTCAACAGCAAGCTCACAATTCCTCCGTAGATCCAAGAAAACCCAGTTTCCAGAACCGAAAAACGATGCGCAATGCGGAGGAGTTGGGTGAGACCTGGGGAGAAGGGCTCGGGGAGGGGCCTCGACGCCGGTGGGGACTGGGAGGTCGGACCTCGCGGGGGCTTCAGGGACGCGGAATGGGGCCGGCAGCTAGGGTTCCGGCGCTGGAGCCGGTCCATCCCCGCCGCGTGACTGAAAAGCTTATTCTCCCACGTTCATGGGGACATGAGCGTAAGAGGGTGTTTCAACTTCCAAGGTCCACCTAATGGTTTAGATAATACGAATCTAGATCTCAGGTAACAATTATTTCACGAACCGCTCCAACCCAGCTAATTGCAGTGAATTGATGTTCAATTATAGATTTACCATCTTACCTTCGAGCCCGTATGCATGAAGAGTATTCTTTCTCCGTTCAAAATATTTGACACACTTTAATCAGCGTCAAATATTTCAAAATGGAGTAGATATGTAAAAATCCACCAGACCTAACACAAACGAAAAATAAAAAACAGAAAAAGAAAGATAAAATAGGAGAGAGGAAATGAGAGATAGATCAAAACAAATAAAGATTAAAAAGGTTGAAACTAACAATCAAAGTTTTTTCATATGTATTACTAATTTTCACTTTCCCTAAGTATACAACTCTTTAGCTTTGTTTAAAAAAATGTCATAAATGTCGCTGAGCGCCACCAGCGCGCTTCGTTTTTCGCTAGGCGGTGATATTAAGCAGTCATGCCACATTCTTCAGCTTTGGTCCGCTTTACACCGCTTTTTTTATGTCCATGTAAAAAGAAAAGTAACTCTAATTTTTTCTCATTCCTATCGGTAGCGGTTGCTGTTGGAAAGATGGTAGTACACTACCTTAGTATCTAGCTGTCTGCACAAGACAGTGTCACACTCTATCTCATCTGATTGATTGATTAAATATTTTTAAATTTAAAAATATCTCTCTATATATAATATATTATATAAATTTAACGCCTATAAATGACTGGACGGTCTAGACAGTAGGCGGAGCTCCTCCGCTCTTTTTTTGTACCGCTCTTTGACAATACTGGAATCCTTCATACCCTACTTCTCAAGTTTGATCTTTCTCCGCTTTACTATCCCTCTACGTACATGCCCCTTGAGAACTTTATTATATATGTATAAACCATCTCAAATATGTTGCACAAAAACAAAACTCAAGTAAAAAGGACAAATTCAATTTTATTATTAGTTCTGTCAAAAATATTTATTGTTTGGTGAGATGAAATGTCTATTTTTCCAGTTCGAAGTGCCCAGACCGTCCGGAGAGCCCATTCGGCCTACGGAAAGATGGGCCTAAACGACCAAAGACGACCTAACCTCACGCTCAAGACCTCACGAACCCTACCCCACCGCGCCACCTCAGTCTCCTCTGTCTCCGAACTCCTCCGCTGAACAGGTACGCTCTTCCTCCGCGCGCCGCCCTCGCCTCCGGCGAGCTCGATCTCCTTCCATTCATGTTGATCTTTTTCCTGGAAAGTGCAAAACCAGCGGGAGAAACACGGAGACTGGGCTGAGGCGACGCTGCGAGGATGCCGCTGGGTTTGATAGTGAGCTCTCTCGGGCGGTCGATGCGGCGGAAGAGGCTGTCCTCACTTGACATCCTCTCCTCTAAGAGGGCGCCGCGGGACTACTACAAGGGGAAGAACTGCAAGCCCACAGGGTTCCACACGCGCAAAGGTACCAGTTCCGTTCATCGATTCATGGTGGCTCGAGCTGTTCTAGATCGACCATGCTTATTGTAGAGGATAGTTTTGCTGCGATTGGCTAATTCGCCTATATGTCATACAGGATAGTCATAATTAGGCCAGTGAAATTAGAAAGTTGCAGGATTATATACCATCCGATTGGTATAGCAGGTTTAGGGACTAAAATTGGATCAATCCTGAAATGGTGACAGTTTCCACTGTTTGCCCTTTTTGGAGTATAATGTTCTCTGCTGTCTGCTATTGATCAAACGTGGAAAAATTGTTCAGAGTTAATCTTACATACAATGAGTCCTTGCCATTGGTTTGTAAGAAACTATTTCATAATATGCAATGATGCAAGTTAACCAGTGGCCCCAAATTTGCATTCGCCCTTAAAACACAGGCCTAGGTCTAAGCACTCTCTGGTCGTCTGATAGGGTTTTTGACAACAATGTCTTACTATGAACACCTTTTTATTGCAGGTTCAGTTGATATTATGTATAATGACATAACATTAAAGTTGTTTAGTAAGACCCATTTAAACTTCTGGAAAGCAACACCAGGATAGTAGATAACTTAGCATCAATTTCAATTTGTTATCAGTAGAGTACAGGGATTGGACCTGTGGGTAGTAGTTACCTTAGACAATTGCACTTGATAAGCATAAGATCGTCTGCTGAAAAAAACACAATGATATCATCTGGAAGCCTGAGACCTACCATTCTTTTAAGCCAGAAAACTGGATATAGATGTACCTCTAAAGTGAAAAAATGAGGAATCAGCAAAATCTTATTGCATGTTTCTGCCTCTCTGATGGAGATCTGGACGGGGTGTCATAGGTGTTAGTATCTTCACTTGTTTGAGCATTGAATCATGTATAGTTCTTAACCACCGAGTAGTTTGATTTGCATTACACGTGGAACTCCTATGAGCAGTCATTTTTTCTGCCGTGCTCTTGATTACTTGATCCAGTCCACATCTCCATCTACTGTCAAACTATAATTCTTCAGCTTCGTGTAGGGGATTCTAGCACCTTGATTTTAGTTTCATTCAGTTCTTTCTCGTGCAAATATAGAACTGTTGTGTTACCTTTTGGGCATTATCTTAAAACTTTGTGATCTTTCACAGGTGGATATGTGATTGTTGATGAAAAGTTGCCTAGATTTGTGGTCCCTGACTTGACTGATTTCAAGGTAACTTGCATAATATATTTTTTGTTCACATTTCATAGAGTAGAATGTTCAAATTAAATTTAGGGTTTAAATTGTCTTATTCCAGTTATTTAGTTCTTTGGACGAAGTATTTTAACGTTTATTTCTGTTTTAGCTCTAGGAACTCAGACTCAGAGAACCAGTGGGCCATATGTAGGTGAAAATGTGAACTTAATTAAAGATGCTAAAGGAATGGAAATATAGGTTTACGTAGAAAATTCACCACACCCAAAATTGATTCAAATGTTTTATATTTTACTAAGTATGATGGAAACGTTTTGCCCTGCCTTACTTCGTCTTGTGCAAGTTGGTGCAATGAAATTTATTACCCATGACAAAACTGATTTTGGAGCTGGAATGGACAACGGAGAGGATCTGCAAATGGGCAATATCCTCATCTAGTGCCTCTTATGTTGCAAAGAATGACGATAGTCATAACCGTTCCCGCATTTCTCATCAATTATGACTAACAAATATCTTATATGAATGACTGCAGCTGAGGCCATATGTGTCGCAATGCGCCAGGGACCTCACGGCATCCACCATCTCCTCGACTACTGCAGAATCTACTGAGAACAAGAGCTGATCGTATGCCCAGCTTTGGTTACGCTTCACAAGAATGCAATCCAGTTTTGCAGTCATGTTTTCCCCTAGAGTGCCGACGTTCAGAGTATGTAGCGTCAGCAGCCTGGCCACATAAGGGCTTGTTGGGATGATTCTCTTGTAAACCCATTGTGCCGCGTCATAAATCACCTCGAGGATTTCAGCTTGTTACTTGTACGCTTACACAACTTTCACTGATTCCGTTTGTAACTTCGGTGCTCATTTCTGAAGTGAGAGCTTGAAGCGGTGCCGTGTCACTGTTTCTTGGTGAAGTATGCTTTCGATGCCGGGGAGGGGAATCATTGAATGTGAAGGAGTAGACAATCTGAAAAAGTCTGAAAGTAATAGTCACGTACATGTTGTTCTTTTTAGTACCCCTGGGAATTCGTTAAACAGCTTATAACGTGGAAATACGTGCATGCCGCGACATTCGACATTTCTTGGTTTCTCGTCCCAGAAAGCTTGCAAATTGTAAGAGGGAGATAAGTACTGAAGAAATACACCATGCATTCCGAACGGGGCAAGGACCATCAAATTCTGCTTAGCAGGCCAACCGGCCCATTTGTAGGCCCATCAGTACACCAAACCTTCGGCCCGTTAGGGTTTGATGAAACGCAAACCCAAGCAGCCGATCAAACGCTACGGCGTCTATAAAAGTGTTTCCCTCTGGGTAAAGTTCTCATCGCCGCCGCGGTCCCTCCTCCTGTCCGCGTCTTCGTCGTCCCTCCTCCTGCCCGCGTCTTCATTGTCCCTCGGAGATTAGATGTTGGGGTGTTCTTCTCGTTCCTTTCGTTTCGATTCGATCTGTTTTTTTTTTCATTCCTTTGAAACTTTCTAGTCTCTTGTGCTTCGTCATCTGGTCGCTGGGAGGATCGGTCTCCGACCGTTCGCCGTTCCCTGCCGACTCGTTCCCTTGAAGCAACATCCACCTGTTGTATCCTGAGCTCGCCTTCCTCTCATGCCCTCCTCGGACTTCTCCGGCGCCGCGGGGCGCTCGGCGACTCTTACATACATGGATCGCACCGTCACTCGATTTTTGCTTTTGCGCGTAAAAAAAAACTTGTGTTTTGGTCGGCTTATTTGTGGCAACGGTGATGAGTCTACGCAGACCTGTAATGACTCCTGCGGAGATGATCGCACGTCAAAGAACATCTAAGGGACTGAGTTGTCTTTGCGAGTAGCCATTAGTTCGCTATGTTTCGACTTGTTTGATGAGGTATTTATTGCGGTTTGGGTCCATCATTGATCTGTCTGGCTTCTGTTGAACTTACTCTCCCTGTGAGCCCCTCTGGTTCTTGGGGCGTGACAATAATGGAAGCAAAATTGATTCGTTCCTCTCGCTATCCGGCGCGGATTTGCTGATGCGGTTGGACGTCGAGGCACTACATTGCACCCCTCGAATTGTTTGCTACTTTTCTGGTACAGTCAGTGAAAGTAAATTTTCGCGGTACAACCATTCGTGGCACCTAAACTCAACAGCAGAACGAACCGCAACAAATTGAAAAGAATTCATGATGAGACGAAGCACTGTAGTTTCGTGATGCAGAAGAACAGAACTTATCTCGCTGGACATCAGAACAAAAGCTTCCGAAGGTCTTACAAGCACATGACAGGTGTGCAATTGACAGCTGCGAGCAGGCTGCTATTCGGAGGACGTTGTCAAATATATAGATGACAAATGGGCTGTGCCGGGTCAGCCCAAAGTCTGGTCGTGCCCGGGCCTAAATTTGATGAGCTCAGCATGACCTGGTAGGACACTTGGGCTGGGCTGGGCTGGGCCGGCCTGTTGTGCTGCATCTAGGCCCAAGCATGGGCCAATGCATCTATTGTCGTGCTGGGCTTGATGTAGACTTTTTGTGTCGGGCTGGCCCAAAGTCCGGTGCTTTTGCAAACAGACTGTTTAAGAGTTTTTTGTTTACTAAAATCAATATGCAATTTAAATGCTTAATGAAAGATCATAATGCTTAAAGAGCTGTTTAAATTACATTTACAAAATTGGCTGCCGAGTCGCACGGCTGAGTCGCTGAGAGGAGCGGCGGGTGAGAGGATTAGAGCGGTGGGTGATTTAGGGTTAGGGTTATACCCAACCGTGCTAGGGTGTGCGGTGCCTACAGTTAATGAGCCATTTGGTCCACCCGTCGGGCTGACTAATAATTGGCCCGTGCCGTGTCGGGTTCAGCCCGGGTCAATTTTGCCGTGGTTCGGTTCGGCTGTTTGACCTGGCCCATTTGGCCATATAGTCAAATACTCTGTGGGCTGTTACATGCACTCTTTCCTGGCCGGTCTCAGGGGCAAACCTCCAACAGTCGAACGCGTACCCCATTTCTAGTGAAGCCTTTTCTATTTTTCCTTGTTTTTGTTCCAATGACCACAGCAGAACCGGTTGTCCTTGATCCGCCCGAGCGAAACAATTGTTCACAGCTGAGGGTGAGCTACAAGGTTACTGAATTGGACGTGGAAAATGAGTTACTTTGATTCCAGAATTGCTTGTTTTTCTTATGATTCACTTCTGTGGTTCGTAATTGGACACATGGTATTCGAACAAATTAGAGGTATAGTGCCGTTCTGTGGATCTTTTTTTTTTCTGGACAAATACTATGTTGGCAAAACTGAATGACTTGCTCGATCATTTATCTGTGAATCACCATGAAACGTGGACACTGCATGAACAATTTAAAAACGTGTCCCAGGTACTCCATGGATCATCGTTAGTTATATGCTTCGCATGTTAATACTAGCACATTTGGTCTTACTTAGAGAGGTGATGGACCTCAGGGTCCTGAGCTGCCGGCAGCTCTTGCTGAATGAACCAAACAGAACTGACTGTGCCGGTTGCTGTCTTGTTGCGTTGCTCGCTTCTTGAGCAACCAGACGGTACCGCAGTTTTAATTGGAACGAACGCTTGCTCGTCTGCACCTGAATCCCGTTTCCTCTTAACGCTCGCGGAGCAAGCTACCATGGCAATGCACCACGCTGGGAACTTGGTGCCGCCGCTGCTGATGGAGAGGCTGGAGCGATCGCCGGTGCCACTGGCTCTCCGTCTCCGTAGACCGGATCGTACGCTGCCGCTGTTTTCGGTTTCTGAATGTATCCGTACCTTTGGCGGCATTAGGTCGACGTGCTTCCAGTTCAGTGTGTATGGCTCCTTGAGCTTCTAGTGATTTGTGTATGCAAGTCCGTGATTTCAGTTTCGAAGCGAAAGAGATCACCACCTGGAGCTTCGATTCCACACGGCCTCGCGAGCGAAATCTTTTTTCCTTGTCGCACACCGCCGCGTCCCCCGGCACGCGCACGTTCGCCTCGGGCCTGCTCGACCTGGCCTGGCTGGCGAACACGCTCGCTCTCTCGCTCGGCTGGCTCCGCCCGCCCGCCCGCGCCGTGATCCGAAACGCGGGGCGGGGGAGGCGTCCACCGTGGCGTGGGCGCGTCGGGAAGGAGATGAGCGCGAGGACGTGGCGCCGCGCGCCACTACTCGCCTCGCCTCGCCACCCGGCCCGGCCCGGCCCGGCGGCTTCGGGTTGGCCCAGCTCGCCTGCCTCTCACGCCGTACTTGGTTGCTTCAGTTGATTTGATGGGATCATTACCTTATTAGCATTGCGTTCACTTTTGGCTCAATCATTAGCCGTAGACCGTAGCACTGGTGTTCCGGTTCTAATGTTGTGTATGCGTGTTCGTACGGCTGTGATGTTGTTGGTGAACCCCCTTTTTTTTATCCAGTAACTTGTGCCAAGTCTCCACGGCAGGTGATCGATATCCTCAACTACGAGGGCGGCGAGATCGACATCATCCTGCCCGAGGTCGACCTGCCGGTCGCCAAGTGTTTCAAGATGCTCAAGTACATTGCCAGGAACAAGGACCTGCGCCACATCCCCATCATCAGTAAGCTGCCTTCCTGTTTATGTGGCTGCTTCTTCTAGCCGGAGTGCCTTCCTGATCGCGTTCCTGTTAATGGAATCGTGCAGTGATGTCCAATAGAGACGAGGTGCCTATTGTTGTCAAGTGCCTGCGCCTTGGGGCCGCAGAGTACCTTGTGAAGCCTCTGCGCACAAATGAGTTGCTGAACCTCTGGACCCATGTGTGGCGGCGAAGACGGATGGTAAAGGGCACTCTGCTGGTTCAAATCACCTCTGTGACTCGGTCACAAAGCATGCTCTAAGCTGAGATGCCTTTGGGCCTTGTTGTACCTGCATGAATTGTTCTTTAAACTGCGTATTGGTGTTGGCAGCTTGGTTTGCCCGAGAAAAACTTCTTCAATGACAATTTCGAGTTGGTGCTCTCTGAACATAGCGATGCCAATAGCAATAGCACCACTCTCCTCTCAGATGAGACAGATGATAGGCCAAAAGAAACCGCGACTCAAGAGGCAGACACATCTAATCAACGTGAATATAGGTACTGAATTTGTTGGTCATTAGTGAGCTTGCTGCATTCCCTTTCCTGTTAGTAGCTTCCCCTTTTCAGTTTATACTTTGCTCTTGCCATTGAAATATCCCCGTTTGTCTTCTATATACTGTATAACAAGATGAGATGTTAACCTGTATGTATAGGCATACTTTTTTAAAATTTCGTTCCATATCTTGGTTTGTTTCCAGTCTAATCCTTCTGTCGCTCAGCCCAAACGAAAGGACAAAATGGAGGATGTACCAAGCTCTGTAGCAGACGGTGATCAAGCAAGATTTTTAGCTGTTTTCTGATTTGATAATTGATAGTGAATACAAAGAGGTGAGAGTCGGCTATATTCCTTTCTCGCCAACTGTACTGTTAATCACCCATTGTTCTTCAGCTGTTTTCTGTTTTTTTCTCCATTTACCAGTGTCTCCAAGAAGATTGTATTCACGTCCTATAAAGACTAACCTGAGGGTTGCTGAGTCGTCTGCATTTGTAGCTTATGTTAAGTCAAGCACCCCTACCAGAAGCTCATTCGATAGTGAATTACAAAGAGGTGGTACTGACTCTTTGGATAACCAGGGTAATTGCTCTAGCGCAACTGACAGAAGTGACACTGGTATTGATGTAAATATTCGGAATAAAGAAGCTTATGGGATGCCTGTGCAGTATCCTATGGTATGTTATTCTTCCTCTAACTTGCATGTGGACCAAAGCATTGAAGGAAAGAACTACTGCTGCATATCATCTTCCATTTTATTATCCTGGAATGCTAGAACACGGCATGTCACTTCCTCCAGTGCAAAATTTTCATGGAAACATAAACAATTCACAATCACACCCACCACCGACATTATCCCCTCAGTACAACATTTATCCTCAGTGCCATAGTATGCCTATGATGTCATCATTCCATTTTAATCCTGCTGGTATGAGCATGCAGTCAAGTCATTTTCCGACACAAAATGTGTGCTCATCAGTATCAAGCAGGCCAGTGGCTTAGGAAACATGCAACCACACTGAAAGGAGGGCCCAGGCACTTGCTGAATTCAGGCAAAAAAGGAAAGAGCGCTGTTTTGACAAGAAGGTGAGGTATGTGAACCGGAAGAAACTTGCTGAAACAAGGCCGAGAGTGCGAGGGCAGTTCGTTAGGCACAAGCAATACGGAGAAGATGATCCGTCGTCCAGGGAGGTAGAGATGGTTTCTTCACCGGAGTAGTGGGAAATTTCTTCCATGTGAAATAGAGTGCATATTTTCACTGCTCACTTTGTTTACTCAGTAGAACTCGGCAATTAGGCAAGACACCCTTTTCCTCACACAGAATGTCATTTTTGTTCGCCAAAGAACCTGTTGGATATTGAACAGTGTAACTCTGAACAGTTTTGGAAAAAAGGTTATATTATGATAAGGTATATTGTAGCGAGTTCAGTGATGCACCGCCAATTCAGCCCAGTATCTTCGTGCTGCAGACAAATCTCTCCCTTGCTCATGGTGTTGGTTTCTTCTAATTTTGTGTTCTATCTAAATGAAATTAAACTTGTCATTTTGGATGGGGTCCTAACAATACAAACTGTACGTCTGCATTTGAGATTAAGTCATCATACTAGTCGCGAATGACCACTATTAAAAGTTTATCATCAGCGAGGCGACAGGCTACACATAACTGAGCCCACATTTGGATTATTAATTTTAAATATTTCATTCAAAGTTTGAAGGACAACCTGCCTGTTCACAGGTTCTTAAGGATCTTGAGACCTTTGCCTACAGGCACTTGTCAGGAGTGCCAGTCCTCTAAGGCTCTAACATCAGCAATTTAAGTCATCCCATTACCTAACCACAAATGTTGACCGTATTTCTATTCTGCTTCGTCAAAAACAAAATCCAAAGGATACCCTCGTCCCTCAACTCTCTAAAACGGGAAAAAACAGTCACATGTTAACAGTCTAATCTATTATAGCTTAAGCACGTCAACAGTCAAGAACAGAGAAAGACACCTGAATGGAACGACGGTCACATACTGATACTGAAGTATACTTATCAAGTAGCATCATCTGATAATACCATAGCATTACATCACGTGTTTGCCCATGCTGCGAACATAGAACGTAGCACCTAAGGAGTTGAATTCTTTTCTCAAACAGCTAACCTACATTCCAATCAACAAGCAGCAAAACAAACAATACTTCTGAAGCTCAATGGTTGGGGTAAAGTTGGAAACTTCAGTACTTCGGTGCTGGCTTTTGGGTTGGCAGCAGTCCAAATCGCTTCTTCAACAGGTACCGCTGGCGAGAGTACTTGTCATCTGGAGAGAAGCGAGCTGCACCACAAGCACCAATTAAGTACTTGTTTGAGAAAGCACGAGTCTACGAGGCATTCAAATTACTGAACATAAACATCACAGAACAGAAAATGTTCCACATGTTTCAATAACGCAGATGTATAATATCACATTAGAGGGGTGAATCTTTTCAGTAAAGGCACAACAATAGTGTTCTACCCAGTAAACAGAAACCGTACAACCTCAACAGTCCATTTATAGCAGGAATAGCATAAGAGAGTGAAACTCTAATCTGGAAAGCAGTGGTCGTAAGGATATTCAGGAGCGACAGGACAAGATCCTATCTTTAATATACTAAAACATGTGCGGTTTCGCGCAAAATAGCCACTCTACGTCATCATCAACACTTAGACCGTACCGTCTCTCTAAGCAGGATTATCAGCCGGCAGGCGCACCCCGGAGATAGGGATGAAGATAGTTACTTAGTTAGACGTACCCGGGTGAGCAGACTGCGTCGGCACCCCGAGAGGTGACTCCTTCTGCAGAGCGAAAACAAGACGCCTACATCAGCACGGGTTAACATCTCAAGTCATCAACTGATCAACCAAGATTAAGCGATAAATCATACGACCTTGGTGGTGTAAACCTTAACCCCCTTCTCGTTGATGTAGTACTGGAGATACATCTTCGAACGACGCGCAGAGGTCAGGCCTGTTTAATCCGTCCAGAAAGAGGTGGGATTACACCCAGGTTCTTCAAGAACCGCACTATCGAAAGCAGGAGGGGGTGCGGAGGGGAGAGCGAAGTTACCACGAGGTTCGGCGGAGGCGCGCGGAGGAGGCGGGAGGGCAGAACCTGGTACCTGGCGGCTAGGGTTTTATGGCGGAGACCAGGGCAGGAGAGGATATAAGTGGAACCGAATTGGTGGGCTTTGCGTAACTCCTGGGCCACATGTGAGGCCTTCTCGGCTATAACAGGTCCCACGTGTCAACGTCGTTTGAGTCTAAACAAACATGTCAACGTCGTATGGCCGGTAGCGCAGCCCAATCCTATATTATCTTAAGGTCAACAAATCAATCTTGCGGTGGTCGAACTTAATTTTTTCACTTATTTATATCGTTAAATTTTACGTGTATATGCAGGATGCAGCGTGCACCTGGCAAGGGGGTGTTGGCCCTCCCCGTCTAATCTCCTAGCAGAGGGGGTTAACTGAAGAAGGGCGAAAGAGGAAGAGATGGATAGAGAATTTAGACCGATCGCACTCATATACTCGGAGATGAGTTGAACTGGAGAGGTGGCGTATGCAGCTGTTTTTTTGTCCGCACTGGTGTACTGCAGGGGTGACGCTAAATGAGCGTTCGCTACAACGCTACTCCTCGTTGGGCGTTCGCTCTGGCGTGCAGGGCGGTGGGCAGGGCAGTGGCCGTTTTCTTCCGCGCTGTCGGTACCCGCGATATGGGGTACCCCGCGCACATGGGAAAATGCCTAAGGAACTCGCCCTTCTCCGCAGGGAGAGCTCCGAAGGCGCCACGCGTCTGGCGGGGCCGGACCTCCCTCTCCTCAAAGGAGAGCTCCGGGCCCGCCACGTGGCATACAGAAGCCGGACCTCCCCCTCCGCGGGAGAGAGGTCCGAAGGTGCCACGTATCCGGCGGGGCCGGACCTCCCTCTCCTCAAAGAGGAGCTCCGGGCCCGCCACGTGGCCGACGGAAGCCGAACCTCCCCGTCCGCGGGGAGAGGTCCGAAGGCTCCACGTGTCCCACGGGGCCGGACCCTCCTCTCCTCTAAGGAGGGCTCCGGGCCCACCACGTGGCCACCAGAATGGCGCTGCCTGCCCCCGAGCGATAGGCAGCGGGCGTAAAGACGCCTCATACCTTGCCCGTACAAGATATTCAAGGCCCGCGTCTTCCCAAGACGCGGAGACGCGGAGCACGCCTCTGTCAGGCGTCGTTGCGCCCAGAGCATCACAGACTGGCGCGCAGTGTCAGAGCCTGCCAGCCAATAAACACAGCGACAAGACATCCCATGCCGCCTGCGCCGTCATCAACCACTACGACTAGCATGCGGCATGGGCAGGGCGGCAAGACGAAGACTCAGAAGCCTTCGCTAAAGACAACTACCGGCATAACTGCGGATACGGTAGATGATAGACAATCTCCCTGGGACCACCTGTCAGGTCCCGGGCCCCCCTTGTAAGCCACCCGAGTCTTGGACTATAAAAGACTCGGGTAGGCGACGATAGCAAGGGTTCGCACCTCTGCAACTCATACGCTAGCCATTCACACCCAAGCTGTAACTCACCCCCAAGCTCAGGACTCCGGTTCTGAGAAGCAAGCAATACAGCGAGCTCCATAGCTCGCCGTGGACGTAGGGTTTTACGCTCCGGCGGCCTGAACCACGTAAAACTCACCGTGTCAAGCTCTTACTAACTCGTCCATACGCGCAAGCTCTCTGCAAGGGACTAGCCCTATCGAAAAAAGAACCTCCGCGGTCTGCGCAGTGCAGGCACGGGGGAAGTGTCGACCGAACACTTCGACATTTGGTGCGCCAGGAAGGGGGGCTTTTCCCCTTGCGCGACGAGTTTCCGCCGACGAAGATGACCAAGCTTCCTTCAGCGGCAAACTCTCCTCCTCTGCGCTCACGGCGAACCGTGACCAGCGGGGAGTACATGTCGACACACTCAGGACAGAGTGTGTCAGCACAGGCTGGTAGCCAGCAGCCGACTCCGGCAACGCCGACTCCGGCAATGCAGGCTCCGACCAGTGTGAGATCTTCTGCAGCGCTAAGCGTACACCACGGAGGTGCGCTAGCTGCAGCAAGAGCACTACTGCGCAACCCACCTGCTGGGGATGCGCCCCATTCAGCGACCCAACAGTGGGCCCGCGAGGTGGACCGCCTCGTCGTCGCCACCGCGAACCCTCGGTTTCGGCGAGGACGACGCCCCGGTCAACCGGCTGTGTCGCTGACGCGCACGCCAACGGTTGACGGGCAGACGGCGGATTCCAGCTCCTCCAGGCCCCCGTCGACGGACCTGAGAAGGGAGCTGGAACAGTGCCACTTGGGCCAGGATGCCTGGGTGTACCTCGAGCGACGTCGAGAAAGGCGTCGCAACCATGAGGCTGGCGACAGCATGACGTCGGCCTCGACACAACCTGGAGGGCAGATCTTCGCCACGCGAGTCCTGCCTCACGCATACGCCACGCAGCATATGCCACAACCATATAGGCCGCAAGCAGCGCCCCCGGTCTATGGTGCAGCCTTGCCCATGCCGGGATACACGGTGCCAAGTGCGAACCAAGCGTTCGCAGCGCCAATACCTGCGGCAGCAGGAGCAGAATGTGCGGCCCTTGCACTCCACCTTCGCTTCGCGAGGTGGCCGCGCAAGTTTTGGCCGCACCTGCCCGAGAAGTACGACGGTAGCGTCAACCCCGCGGAGTTCCTCCAGATCTACTCCACCGCCGTACTTGCCGCACGAGGGGATGAGGCTGTCATGGCCAACTACTTCCCCGTCACCTTGACCGGCCCAGCTCGGTCTTGGCTCATGAATCTCCCTCAGGGGTCCATAACTTCCTGGGGAGAGCTCTGCCGGCAGTTCGTCGCCAACTTCGGCAGCTCCTACACCCGTCCCGGCACGGAGCTTGACCTCCACGCCGTCAAGCAACAACTTGGGGAGTCGCTGCGCTCTTTCATCCAGTGGTTCTCCCAGGTATGCAACACCATCCCGCATATTCAAAGTGCTTCTGTGGTGGTGGCGTTCCGGCAGGGTGTCCGGGACGAGAAAATGCTTGAGAAGCTCGCGACCAGAGAGGTCCGCGACGTCTCTGACCTCTTCAGCCTGGCAGACAAATGCGCTAGAGCAGCTGAAGGGCGGAATTGGCACTCTCTACCGACCTCCGCGTCAGGAGGACAGCCCGGGTCCGGCGCTGCTGCCTATGGAGGTGGCAAGAAGGCCAATAACCGGGGGAGTGGCAAGATGAAGTCATCGTTCACGGCTCCCGTCGCCGCAGCAGCGACGACTAGTGGAGCTCGGGGGCCACGCCCCGACAAAAGGCAGCGGCAGTCACCGGCCCTAGATAGTGACCAGGGCGGACTATGCCCCGTGCATGGCGTCGGCAACCATACTGCTGCCGAGTGTTGGGATATCCAGAGGCTCGCAGAGCGCTTCCGCAAAGGAAGACAGCAGAGAGCTGAAGCACCGCCCTACCCTCAGAGGGAGGGCAAGCAGAAGGTCGATGCTCCAGTCAGCGCCGCCCACCAGGTGGGGTTTCAGGAGCCTCAGCGTGTCATAAAGACAGTGCATAACGGTGAGGACTCCAGCTCTGATGGTGACGGGCCGGGGCGGTAGCCTGCTGTGGCTGCCGTCCCAGGTCAGCGGAGGTTGCGCCACTGCGGCATCAACCTTGGAGAAGCCCCAAGTAGTAGCAGCAGCCCAAGCACCGGTCACAATGGTGCAAGGTCGGGCCAGCCTCACTCGAGAGCACGCCTCCGTGCCTCGGACATACCTCCCGGGGGCCGCCCAAGGTCTGTCAACCCCTTGAAGGCCTTGCCAGAAGGGGAAGACGCCTTAGGTCATCCAAGACGAGCCCGGGTCCACCTACCCCTCGAAGACCTTAGCCAGGAGGGGAGAACTCCCCGGGGCCCCCCAGGAGAAGCCGCGCAGGACCTGATCTAGCGTGAAGATGACAATCTCGTCGACGAGACTTGGCTGCAGGTAACATCCCACAACGCATGGTCTCGGCTGATGCTCTAAGCACTACTGCCAAAGAACCAAACGCTTCAAGGACCTGCAGAAGGGCAACCTGGTGTCGCGGCACGCTCTTTCCCGAGAAGGACCTATAAATTCTCCCCCAGCAGGGAAGATCCCTTCTAAATCACGAAAGCTGCCGCCCCAGACACACATGCCTTTCAACCGAGTGTGGGATCCGTTCCCAAAACCCTTGGCATGGAGCAACACTGTAAGTCCTACTCCCCGAGCATCAGTAGAACAGGGTCATTCCCTTCTGTAATGAATCCCATAGAATTTAGGAACAGAGCTTGGGGCAGCTAAGTCTTAAGGGACGGTACAGGACTACGTCCAGTTTAGCCTGGTTCCGACCCTAAGTGCGTAGAGTCTTGCTTCCCTTGTAGACGAGGCGGAACATTGCCTCCATATACAGCCATAATTCCACCTATGGGCATGAACACAGAAACCTGTTCTACTTAGATCTCTCTCATGCGCTCATTTAAATTATGCATTAATTTTTATGATCGCACTATCTATGTATGTTCATCGTACATCTAGCTCCCCCTCTCCTGCGCTCATCCATAGTCAGCATTCGCTATCCTACCGAGGGTGGCCACGCTTGAGGCACCTGCCGATGGCCGAGTGAGTCTCTCGGGCCTCCCCCAGTTAGGTGTTGCGGTGCCAGTTGGTCACCTCCAGGAAAGGCCTGCGTTGTGCATGGGGGGGGGTCCAGGGTGCGTATCCCGCTTAGCAGGCCACGAGCCCAAAGCGTGCGCATCCTGCCCTCCGGAGGTACAGGGGAGTACAACCGCTTTGCCTGGTCATGAACCCAGAGCACGTGCACTCTGCTTCCCCAGCGCACGGCCCGGTACTAGGGATCGGACGACCGTACCCGGACCTCAGAGGGAGCCGGAGCTCCGGCGCCTCGAGCACAGAATTGCCCAAGCCCCGTATAACGGACCAGGATCGTAAGACGAATAAGACTAGGAGACGGGAGGGGAGGACCCCTCGAGGAGAATTACGTTTCCTCTGCCTGTGTGCAGGACCTCCAGGTTACGGCAACGGGGACTGCATGAAGCGGGGGAAAAGGAGCTATCAACTACTCCGGCCTAGGACTGGAAGGGCCGGGTCCCGCCCCTTCAGCAGGGGCGAGGCCGAAGGCCTCACGTGTCCAGCGGGCCCGGAGCTCCCGCCTCCCCTGAGGGGGGCTCTGGACTCGCCACGTGGCAGGCGGAAACCGGACCTCCCCCTGGTGGGAGGGCTCCGAAAGCCCTACGTGTCCAATAGGGCCAGAGCTCCCGCCTCCTAAGGAGGGGCTCCGGACCCGCCACGTGGCAGGCAGATCTGGAGCTCCCCATAGGGCGAGATCCGGAGATCCCCGGGGGCCCCTAACACAGTTAGGACCCGGGGAAGGTGTCTGTGCAGAGCTCCGAGATTGGAGAAGGCCTCTGAGTACCTTGCGGAGCTAAGGACTCAGTCAGGCAAAGCCAAGAAGGAGAGAAAAGGCATCACAGACACAAATATCTAAAAGAGTCAAATTATGCGAGGCTCCATGAGCTGGACTACAGACTCGATAAAAAGAGAGAAACAAGTCCTAAGGACCTCCCGACTCACGCCGGAACCTAGCGGCTACAAGGGCGGCCACATCCTCGACT